>CM042692.1:194658525-195258525 GCA_023614405.1 Avena insularis
TTTTATCACTTACCTACTCGAGGACGAGCAGGAGTTAAGCTTGGGGATGTTGATACATTGCAAATGTATCTATAATTTTTGATGTTCCATGCTTGGTTTTATCCACTTTCTTGTGTTTTGTCCACACTTTGGAGTACTTTTCATATGATTTCTTGGACTACCCTATTAACAAGTGCCAGCTGCCTGTTTTCTACTATTTTTGGTTCCAGGAAAGTCAGAAAATGAATATTCTCGGAATTGGACAGGACAAAAGCCAAAGTGCCTATTTTTCTGGAAGTCATCAGATGCCAGAATACGAGACGAAGAAGGGCTAGGGGCCAACCACACCACCTGGCCCGCGCCAGGGGGTGGTCTGGCCGACCCCAGCACCCCCTCGGCCTCTCCTTCCGCCTATATATTGCCCTCAGGACGAAAACCCTAAGTACGTGATCAAAAATCCACGAAAGGGTCTGTAGTCACCGTCATCTCCATCCCTAGATCGGGAGGGATCTGAAGCTCTTCCCGGCACCCTGCCGGAGAGGGGAATTCACCCTAGAGGCCTTCTTCATCACCATGCAAGCCTCCGGTGTGATGCGTGAGTACTTCATCTATGGACTACGGATCCATGTAGTAGCTAGATGGCTGGCTCCTTTGTGCTTTCATGTCTAGATCTTGTGAGCTCCGTTCATGATCAAGATCATCTATTTGTAATTCTGCATGTTGTGTTTGCGGGGATCTAATGGATATTGAGATGCTATTTCAGATTGATTATTGATTCTATCATGTCTTTGCTATTTGTGATCTTGCATGCTTTCCGTTGTTAGTAGCTATCTTGGCCAAGTATATTCTAGCAACTCCAAGAGTTAGTATTTATGCTCGATAGTGGGTTCATGCCTCTGGTAATCTGGGGAAGTGACAGAAATCTCTAAGGTACTAGATGTGATGTTGCTACTAGGGACAAAACAACAATCCTTTGTTCATAGAACAATCGTATTGTTTACATTACACGCAATTCTTAAAGCAATAATCAGTTGCTTGCAACTTAATACTGGAGGGGGTTCGGATGATAACCTGAAGGTGGATTATTAGTCATAGATGCAGTTGGATGGCGGTGTATGTATAATGTTGTAATGCCCAATCAAGTCCCAAATGAGTCAAGATGATTAGTGTATGCATGTATTGCTTTCTCGATGTTTGTCAATTGCCCCGCTGTAATTTGTTCACCCAGCACGTTATCTATCTTAAGGAGAGCCACCTCTAGTGAACTATGGATCCCGGTCCTTTTCTTTTACATACAATCTATAAATTGTTTACTGCTTTGTGTTTACTTTCTGCAAACTATTACTTCCTTCCATTTGATATGTTTAATCCTTTGTTTTCAGCAAAACCGGTGAGATTGACAACCTCATCGCAAGTTGGGGACAGAGTTCTGTGGTTGTGTTGTGTAGGTCTCCACGTTGCTGCTGGGACCGATAGTGCGCCCTGCCAATGTTCAGCTAGCTACACTTTTGGGGTGTTTCCTTGCTCCTACTGGATTGATAACCTTTGTATCGTACTGAGGGAAAACTTGCTGTTGTGCTCATCATACCTTCCTCTTGGGGTTCCCCAACGAGCTTGATATATTTTGGGCCATCATACCCAAGCATCATCAAGTGGATGATGTTGAAGTGTAGATTGATTAGAAAGGATCCATGCTTGCTATTGGTCTTTATTGACTTGGAAGCTTCTAGAATTAGATCACTTCAGAGCTGATCTGGTTAAGGGTTTTAGATGGTCACCTAGTATCTAGAGATTAGATCTAGATTGTATTCTTGCTTAGGATGTGGTGACTTGGAAACATCTTCATCCTAATTATGATCTCCTAGAATAGCTCATACTCTCTCCTAAGCAGACAAATCAAGCAGCAGATCAAGGCAACTCATCTTACAAACAATTCAACTACTACTAGGGTTACTATCAAGCTTAGCTTGAGGTAAGGATGGGAAATTTTGAAAGGTTGGAGTTTGAGTAAGGTAAGATTCCTTGGTATCCCTACCAAGAGTAGAGTTCAAAAGATTTATAAAAGGTTTTGGAAAATCTTAGAGGTAAGAGAAGTTGAAGGTTCTGTCTTGAAAACATAAGGAGTTTATAGCTCTCCATTGTTTTTCCAATGGAAGCTACTAATCTAGTTTTGGTTACACAAGCATCTTGACTCATGTTTTGAAATTCCAGAACATTTGAGAATATGTAAAATGAGCCAGCATAGTTTTGTTAGATAGCTTTTGTTAACTGATGGTGAGGTAAGGAGTATCATATGGCATATACTCACATGCACAAGCACAAACAAACAACAAGCAAACACTGCACCAATGAACAAGAAAAGTTTTTGTTCCCCCTGATTTTTGCATTCTGGACAACTAATCAGGGTTGTAGAAATTGGGATGTTACAAGTTTAATAGTACAGTACCTTACATGAGGATGTTCTATGCAAGGAAATGGCTCTTGATAGGATCAATGGTCCATGGAAGGAAAGTTTTCAGTTGCTTTACAGCTTCAAAGTTGAAGTGGAGATGGCTAGTCCAGGTAGTGTTGTACAGATAGACAGGCATAAAGTTTAGTACAAAATAAGAGGAAAGGCAAAGGAGAAGGAGTGCTTTAGAAGGGCTTTTGTTTGTTTCAAAGCTTGTTGTCAAGGGTTTATGGATGGTTGCAGGCCTTATTTGGACGTGGATGCAACAACTCTTCATGACAGGTTTAAAGGACAACTAGTAGCTGCTAATGCAGTTGATGGCCACAATTGGATGTTCCCTATTTCTTTTGGAGTTTTGGAGATTGAGTCAGAGAAAAGTTCGACTTGGTTTCCGGAGAATTTGTGCGACCTTATATGTCATCCACTAGGACTTACTATCCACACAGACGCTTGCAAAGGTTTGGAGAAATCTGTAGAAGTAGTATTCCCCGGAGTGGAGCATAGGGAATGTATGCGACACTTAGTGTAGAATTTTACAAAGAAATTCAAAGGTAAAGTTTATACTGACAACATATGGCCATCTTCATACAGATGCAGTTTTAGGAAGCATCTATATCATTTGGAAGAGTTGTATAAACAAAGACCCACGATGAAGGAGTATTTGGATGAACATCATGGAATGGTGTGGTCAAGAAGCCGATTCAATGAAATTTGCAAGGTAGACTATGTAACAAGTAACCTTGCAGAGAGTTTCAATCCAAAGGTCAAGTCATTGAAATGGCTTATGTTGTGGCAAATATTTGATAAGATTAGGCAGATGATCATGATAAAGATCGATTTGCGTCAAATAATTGCATCAATAGTATATGTTGGCCATGTCATCCTACCATCTTTGATTAAGGCTTTGCATGCCAGGGCTAAACAATTGAAGATAAAATGCATTAGAAGAGGAATGGAGCCTGAGGTAACATACACTAACAGTAAAGATAGGCAATGGAGTTATCCAGTGCGTTTGGCTGATAGGACATGCCAGTGCAGGCAATGGCAGCTCCGTGGGAAACCCAGCATACATGCATTATTTTTCATGGGTGTTTTGGGAGGTGAAGAGGGTGAAGTTGATCAGTATGTGTCGGAGTATTTCTCTGTTGCCAAATTTAGAGCGGCATATGCTCAGAATGTTCCAGCCTTGTTGGGAAAAGACCAATGGATGGAAGTGGATCCAGGCTTCAAGGTATACCCTCTAGTTTTTACTAGACCAGCAGGTAGGCCAACAAAGAATAGGATGAGAAATAGTCCAGAGGGTGGTGCACCACCTCGACAATGTAAGTGCAAATATTGTGGTATCCTAGGGAACATTGCTATCCTTTGTAAAAATGCAGTGGACCCAACTTATGGAATCGATGATCAGGCGGGAGCAGCAAATGTATAGGAGAATGAAGTATTTGAACGAGAGGAGAATGAAGCAATGGATACATTATAGATTGAACCAACGGATCAAGAGGATATTGAACCAAATGCAGATGAGATTGAACCAAATGCAGGGGAGATTGAATCAATGGATCTAGAGGAGATTGAACTAAATGCAAGGGAGATTGAACCAATGGATCGAGAGGAGATTGAACCAAATGCAGATGAGATTGAACCAAATGCAGTGGAGATTGAACCCATGGAACGAAAGGAGAATAAAGCAATTTATTCATTGGAAGCAGAGTTCAAAAGTAAAGAAATTACATAAGATGATATTGAATAAATGATGCCAATGCATCTTGAACCATATGAACGAATGGATCGAAACGTGATTGAACCAATTGTACGATAAACTAAAGCACTTGATTCATTGGATGTAGAGAAAAAGAACAAATGGAAGAAGTTGATGGTGGACTCCGCGAATATTCTAGCTAGGATCACTCGGAGCAAGGTGGTGAACCCAGTGAAAAACACTAGGAGCAAGAAAAAATGAATTAGAATTATTAATTTGAATTTGTATGATGAATTTGAACTACTATCAATGTTTGTATTGAATTCGAACTAGTATGATGCTCCCAAGTTTTTATGTTGGATAATCTCATAATGTATGTGTTATTGCAAGTTTCTATGGCCATCCACCTAGTTGCTTAGCACTACTCAATTTTGCCCTCAACATGTGGTCAACACATGGGGTTTAGCTAGTTCATGGCTTAAACCGTAGCAAACATTGACCAATTGATCCAAAATTTGGCACACTTGTGTATGTTGGATTAATTTACCATATGAAATTGTAAATTTTGGATTTACTTGTAATCAACCACATTTTTCTTTCTCTAAGTGATTAAATTCAAAAAATGGTTTTAGGGTTAGTTTAATTCAAAAAAGTCAAAACATAGTGCAACCTTCGCATGGAGTTCTATTATGTTACCTACAACCTAGCATGAATAATAAAGGAAAAGGAAATAAAGAGAAATGGACTTATCCCCTAAACCACTTCTTAAACCGTTCTTGAAATGAGCTACTAGCTACGAAGATGCATGGCTTTCTACTCAATCAACCTCTAAACTAACTCATCCAAAAACATACTTTGTCTAAATGAGGCCAAATTTGGAACACTTATGTATCTTTGAGTTGCAAACAATATAATGTCGGCCAAGATGGATTATTTTAATCAAATAACACATTTTCCATTTGTTATGCCAAAAGCTTGAATTTCCCTTAGTCATTTTTTATTGAGTGCCCTTGTTTTCCTTAGCTCTACTCAGTTTTCCCTCCCACTAGAGTTTTCCTCAGTTTTCCCTCCCGCTAAATTTTTCCTTACTTTTCCCCTCCCGCTAAAGTTTTCCTCACTTTTCGCCTCTCTCATGTCTCAGTTTGGCTGCGCTCTGATTGGTCGAGATGTATGTCACATGGATCTTGGCCAACCACCGTTGGATATATCATGATCCGATGGGCTGGAGGTCTCTCTCTCCCGATGGGCGCACCTAACCTTGTACGACAAGGAGAGCCCGACAAGCTGGATGTCTCTCCCTCACTTTCCTTGTCGCACATATACCAGCTACATCATCTAGCGCTCAGTTACTGTAAAAAAAACTAGCACTCAGTTTGGTTGCGCTCTAATTGGTCGACATGTATGTCACATGGATCTTGGCCAACCACCATTGGATACATCATGATCCGACGGGCTGCAGGTCTCTCTCCCCCGTTGGGATACGGAGAGGAGAGCCCAATGCACTGGAGGTCTGTCCCTCCCTTTCCCTATCGCACATATAGCAGCCGCATCTTCCTCTCCTCCTATCGACGTACAACGCCACGGCATACGGCGTGCGTGTAGCACCCCGGTAAAACCACTACTAGAAAATCGCGTTTTGTTTTTCATTTTGTGCATCATCATGATCGCATACTCATGTCATCATGACAATTCATTTGAGCATCGTCATGTCATCATGCATGGTTTGCCTCAAACTATTTTCTAAAAGCCTATCTTTGTTTTCTAGATATCCCCGTCTTTATTTCAAACCAAAACCCTGGTGTTCCAGATATCTCTATTTGTCTAAAACTATTTTTAAAATGATTTGTTTTATAAAAATATTGTTTGTACCGGGGAGGCAGTCCAACTAGTCAGACCAGAGATCCAACCGGCTAGACCGCCTAATACCCGGTTTAACCTAAACATAACCTAACCTGTGCTGACCCTAACCCTAAAATCCCCAAAATAAAACCCTAGACACCACACCTAACCTCTCAGCCGCACACTCGATCCTCACCCCGTCGCACCCACCTACGTTGTGCACACACACTAGTGCATGCTGCACGGCACATGCTAGCGCTTTGCAACGCTGCACGGCCCACTCCCCCTGACCGACAACTTCCCCGCAGCGCCAACCACCCCCTCGTGGCCCCACCTCCTCATCCGGATCCCCACCTTGCCATGGCCTCTCCCGAGTTCCTCTCTGTGTTGCCTCTCCCCGCACTCCAAGGTCGCCCTCGTCTCTCCCCTCTGCCACGCGCCTCGAGTCCCCTCCGTTCGTTCACGTCGACGGTGCCCCGAGGCCGCTCCTACCTCGCCCCCTCTCCCGCCGCCACCCAGTGCGGGACCCCCAAGCTCGGGCCGCCGCTGGTGGCCGCTCTCTCCCAAGCTCCTTCCTACGACGCCTGCCTTCGGCCTCCAGAGCCGCCTCCTCGCAGAGCTCCTCCGGCCGCAGCTTCCCGCAGATTCATCGTGCGCCACCCTCTGTTTCCCCGCTCGGAGCCCCGTGCTCACCCTGGCCTCGCCAGGACGCCCCCTCTACTCCTGGGTCGGCACGTCTCCGGCCATGCCAGCCGTCGTTGTCGCGTCATCTCCCTGCAACCCTGACCCTGCGTGATGCCACCCGGCTCTCCCTCCTTTGCCTCAAGCCCGGCCGTTGCCAGCATCGCCCCTATTCATCACCGCCTCTTCCTCCTCTCTGACCTGCGCCCCTGTCCGCGCAGCATCGACGGTCGCTCCCCTTTCTCCTGCAGGTCGCACGGTGCCACCTGTCGGTGCGTTCTTGCTGAGATCCCTCCCGTCGCTGCCGTCCTCGACCTCGGGCCGCCACCTCCAGATCCCCTCGCAAGTGCCGTTCCGTCGCCTCCCCTTCGTGCAGGCCCGCGTCCGGCATCCCCCTATACAGCGCCTCTGGTGGTCACTTCTTCTGCACGATGCCGCACACCGCCATGGGCGCCACCACCTCCTGTTGTCCCCGACTGAGCCCTCCATGACAAGGTCGCCCTGTTCCTTTGTTGGGTGCTACTAACCCAACATGCTTTTTTCGGTTGTTGGATGTTTTGACCCCAACATAGTGGCTTGGTGATCGTTAGCTGAGGAGTCCCCTGATGGATGTGCTCCTGTTCTGCTACGAGTCATATGCATCATCTACGTTAAACCCTTTTTCGTTGTTCACGCTCGAGATCCGATTTTAGGCTCTGCCGCCGCATCAACAAGATCTCCGCCACGGATTCAAGGGACCCAATGTACCATCGAGACACCTCGAAGGAACCGGCGCCGAGACCCGAGTCCATCACCGACAATTGAAGCGGCAAGACCTATAGTTCTCCTACACGGACACCGAGCGACAAGATCTCCTTCTCGGACCTGGGCTCGAAGATCTACCACACGGAACCCCAAGTCATCCTTCATGGATCCGATGGCCGAGACTCAGAAGACCGAACCTGAACCACATGGAACCCCAAGATCTTAGACCCTTAATGTGATCCCCTTTCCGAGACCCTTATTTTATAAATGCCATCTATATAAATTGTGCATATTAAATCGTCATGCTTGATACATATTGTGGTTTGAGGGCTTTTAGCCGATTCACCTCATAATTAAATATGGGGACCATATGGGAGCTATTCTAGTCTTATAACGGCTCCATTTAAATTTGTGTAGCGAACTGATGCCATGTTTTGCCTTATTAAGCCAACATTTAAATTGCAGTGTATCTAAACAACATAAATGATCTAAATAATTATCGGGACCCTTGTTTCGCTTAATATTTCCTAATTTTATCGTACCTTTTCCATGTCATGCACCATACATGCATCATGCCTGATCTTCTGCAGTAGTATCAAATAGTGCATCCGGTGTTTCTTCTAGTGCTTTGCTTCTTCATGGATTTGGCCGATGAGAGAAGCGAGTGTTTCCCAGGCGAGCAATCTCCCTCTTTCTACCTATTTGGCTTTTATAGTCTTTATTTCCTCCTATTGATCTATTGCTATCCGTGTTGCAATGCTGTAGTTTTCGTGCACCATTTATAATCCTTACAGCCTCTATATTGCCTTGGACACATCATATTGCCTGTTATTTGATAGATAGTCGGCCTTGCGAGTCGTAGTTGCTTGCTCAGGTGTTGCTTCATGTCGTTGTCATTTCACCATTCTAGAAGATTGGCACATGATCATGACTTTAATTACAACTTGATATTAAAATGTTGGCAATAGATATAACTAATGAAGAGGCATCGGTGGGTAATAGATGTTTTTTGGTTCTTCCACGCTCAGTTGTGTCCCGTAGGGCCCGAGTACTTGATACTAGTTCCCTGACTATTCGCACTATCCACATACGGGAAACCCTATGGATCCCCTTTGCATGAGCTTGATTCACACGTTATTTCTTGGGGCCAGAAACTAGTTTGAGGCTTTATTACTATCCTGTACTTATGCCATGCTTTACTACTTTATTTACGATTGTGCGTGGAGAGCCTATACTGTTTTGGAATGCGGAGTGTTTCTGCGGTATCGACAAGCCTAGTCACACTTTCGGGTTCCCAGTCATTTATAGCCGTTGATGCAAACCCTGGGTCCGTCTCGGAGCCGGCCAACTTTGTTGCGAGTAGCTTAGTGGGGTGGACCCCTGAAATAAATTATGAATCCTGTGAATGCATTGTCGTGAGGCCTTGTTGCGTTTTATTTGGTTCTTCCCGAGGTTGATCGTGTGTGTGTTGCTATTTGTGCACCCCTGCAGGGTAAATCTTTCTGAAAGCCGTGTCCGCGGTTATGGACAACTTGGAGCACAGTATCTCGATCATAGACATCCATAACTAAAGTAGTGATATAAATTTGACTTTGATATGTCTAGTAATCATTTTCACTACAACGGAATGGGAAAATAAAAGTGCCAACAACAGCTGGTTTTGGGATGTATTATGATAATTGTATCTGACTAGTAAACATTGCAACTACAATAGAATGGTTTACTAAAACTGTCCACTGCTTATGATATCAGGATAACTCATGCTATCTACATCTGACTAGTAAGTGCTGCAACTATAATGGAATGAATAAATCTGCCAACTGTGTGAGTTCCTTGGTTTGACTTCCTCATTTGGTCTCGAGGGGGAAATACTAGGATGGGTATGTTTGGTGTTAATATCAAGTGGTTCCGAAAAGGTCTCTCTTATCCCGCTCTAATAGCCGACACTTGTATCGAGTCTCTATAGGTTGTTTAGTGCATGCTTCGCTGCCGCTTTAGTACACCATACCTATGTAGGAGAGAGCCGCCGAATTCTAGACTCACCGTGTACTGGCCTCAGTACTGACCGCTCTATTTTTCCTTTGCCCTTTGTCGGCACCCCTTTTTGTTTAGCAGGTTTGAGATCGACGTCGTTAGCAGGGTTACCCTTCCGGCTTGGCCTGGGCAGGGTTATGGACGCCATTGGTTATTCTTCAGGGATCTTAGCCCCATTTGCATTTTATCCATACTCGGACGTTGTATTGTTCTCAAGGTGATTTGGATATTTGTATTGTATATCTGTATTGTTGACTCATGGAGTCGTGTTGTATATATATGTTTCAGTGGGTTCCATCGTGAACTATTGTGTAATGGTATTACTTCGTTTCCACCCGTACGCAAGTGCCTGGTGGGCATCTTTAAATCGTTTCTATGCGGGTTTGGCAGGAAGCGCTAAAATATGCATAGGGTCGATTCGAGGGTGTTACAAAATGGTATCAGAGCTCTGCAGTTGCGATACCCCACTGGTCCAACCTGTAGGATAACCTAGCTAATGGACGTTGAGAGTGTCAAAACTATTTTAGAAAATCGGTTGGATAGATCTGATTAGGTCTGCTTTGATTCCCTATCCTTATGCTATTCTCCTCTTACCTCTGCGTGTTTTGAATCTGTTCTCTTACCTTTTTCGAGTCCAGAATTTCTCATGGTTGGGTTTCCGTCGTACCTTCAGGGTTTCGCTCTCCCCTTTGTAACTATGGTGCTACAATCATCAATCTACACCTCGTTTGTTGTACCGTACATCTAATATTTTTGTCCTCGGACTCTTTATCTGTATGTGCCCCTTGACGGATATATGTATCGTTCAAAAAAACATATGAGAAGGACGAGCATTGGTGAAGTTGGAGTATACCTTGAGCATGTGTTGTTCATGCCAATTAAACCATTGCGAAACCTAATCATTATGTCTTTTCATACAATTCCTTTTGTATCTTCCGGTGGTCCCCAACACGGTGACATCAACTATGCTAGAACCGATGAAGAGCCTGCATCACTCCTTTGTTTCCAAACCTCACTTGTCGAGACCTTTTGTCTAAATTCGAGAGTGGGTTGCATAATTCTATTCATGTATAGAGTAATGTTTTGGATGCGTGATGGATTGATCCCCATCTGACTACTCGTATCATTCGCTGTTGTACAATGAATTGGTGTATCAATGCAATTTACTCATTCCATTGAAGGTAGATGTAGCCTTGTGACCTCTTGCTTCGCCTCTATTTCTACGGAGTGTTCTCTCGACAAATGTGAGAAACGACCCCTTGTTGGTGGTGTCGCCGATTCAAGATGGAGCAAGAATCTTTGTTAGTGGTGTCGCGAGGATCTACACGAAGCGAGAAGATTCATACCATCAGCCTTCTTCCCTAGACCATGAGGCGGATCTCGAGGGCGAGATCCCTTGTTAGTGGTGTCGAATTGTAGCATCCCGGTAAAACCACTACTAGAAAATTGCATATTGTTTTTATTTTGTGCATCATCATGATCACATGCTCATGTCATCATGCCACATTGCATTTGAGCATCGTCATGTCATCATGGATGGTTTGCCTAAAACTATTTTCTAAACGCCTATCTTTGTTTTCTAGATATCCCCGTCTTTATTTCAAACCAAAACTCTGGTGTTCCAGATATCTCTATTTGTCTAAAACTATTTTCTAAATGTTTTGTTTTGTTTTATAAAAATATTGTTTGTACCGGGGAGGTAGTCCAACCGGTCAGACCAGAGACCCAACCGGCTAGACTGCCTACTATCTGGTTTAACCTAAACTAAACCTAATATGTGCTAACCCTAACCCTAAAATCCCCAAGACCAAACCCTAGACGCCACACCTAACCTCTCAGCCGCACAACTGATCCTCACCCCGTCGCACCCACCTGCCCTGTGCACACGCACACTAGTGCACGGCACATGCTCGCGCTTTCCAATGCGACGTGACCCACTCCCCCTGACTGACAACTTCCCTGCAGCGCCAACCACCCGCTCGCGGCCCCACCTCCTCATCTCGATCCCCACCTCACCACGGCCTCTCCGGAGTTCCTCTCTCTATCGCCTCTCCCCGCACACCAAGATCACCCTCGTCTCTCCCCTCTGTCGCGTGCCTCGAGTCCCCTCTTTTCGTTCCCGTCAACGGTGCCCCGAGGCCGCTCCTACCTCACCCCCTCTCTAGATGCTGCCCAGTGCGGCCCCCAAGCTCGGGCCACTGTCGCTGGCTGCTCTCTCTCCCAAGCTCCTTCCCGCGACGCCTACCTTCGGCCTCCACAGCCGCCTCCTCTCGGATCTCCTCCGGCCGCTGCTACCCGCGGATTCATCATCCGCCACCCTCTGTTTCCCCGCTTGGAGCCCCGTGCTCACCCCGGCCTCGCCAGGATGCCCCTCTACTCCTGGGCCGGCACGTATCCGGCCGCGCCAGCCGCCACCGTCGCGTCGTCTCCCCACAACCCCAACCCCGCGTGATGCCACCCTGCTCTCCCTCCTCTACCCCGAGCCCAGCCGTTGCCGGTATCTCCCTTGTCTATCACTACCTCTTCCTCCTCTCTGACCCACACTCCTGCCCGTGCAGCATCGACGGTCGCCTCCTTTCTCGTGCAAGTCGCGCGGTGTCACCTGCTGGTGCATCCTCGCTGAGCTCCCTCCCGTTGATGTCGTCCTCGACCTTGGGCTGCCACCTCCAGATCCCCTCGCGAGTGTCGTTACATCGCCTCCCCTTCATGCAGGCCCACGTCCGGCATCCCCCTATACAACGCCTATGGCGGTCACTTCTTCTGCGCGATGCAGCACGCCGCCGCGGGCGCCACCACCTCCTATTGTCCCCGACCGAGCCCTCCATGGCAAGGCCGCACTGTTCGTCTATTGGGTGCTATTCAACCCAACATGCTTTTGTTTTTGGTTGTTGGATGTTTTGACCCCAACATAGTGGCTTGGTGATCGTTAGCCGAGGAGTCCCCTGATGGATGTGCTCCTATTCTACTACGAGTCATATGCATCATCTACGTCAAACCCTGTTTCGTTGTTCACGCCCGAGACCCGATGTCAAGATCTACCGCCACATCAACAAGATCTTCATCACGGATTCAAGGGACCCGATGTACCATCAAGAAATCTTGAAGGAACCGGCGCCGAGACCCGAGTCCATCACCGACAATTGAAGCGGCAAGACCTCTAGTTCTCCTACACGGACACTGAGCGACAAGATCTCCTTCTCGGACCTGGGCTCAAAGATCGACCACACGGAACCCCAAGTCCTCCTTCATTGATCCGATGGCCGAGACTCCGAAGACCGAGACTCCGAAGACCGAACCTAAACCACATGGAACCCCAAGATCTTCGACCCCTAATGTGATCCCCTTTCCTAGACCCCTATTTTATAAATGCCATGTATATAAATTGTGCATATTAAATCGTCACGCTTGCATATATATTATGGTTTGGGGGCTTTTAGCCGATTCACCTCATAATTAAATATGGAGACCATATGCGAGCTATTCTAGTCTTATAACGGCTCCATTTAAATTTGTGTAGCGAACTGATGCCATGTTTTGCCTTATTAAGCCAACATTAAAATTGAGGGGTATCTAAACAACATAAACGATCTAAATAATTGCCGGGACCCTGGTTCTGCTTAATATTTCCTAATTGCATCGTACCTTTGCCATGTCATGCACCATACATGCATCATGCCCGATTTTCTGCCGCAGTATTAAATAGTGCATCTGGTGTTTCTTATAGTGATTTGCTTCTTCATGGATTTGGCCGATGAGTGGATGCGAGTGTCGATCCGATCTCTGGTGAACCTTCGGCAGTGTTTCCTAGGCGAGCAATCTGCCCCTTTCTATCTATTTGGCTTTTATAGTCTTTATTTCCTCCTATTGTTCTATTGCTATGCCTGTTGCGATGCTGTAGTTTCCGTGCACCATTTATATTCCTTACATCCTCTATATTGCCTTGGACACATCCTATCGCCTGTTGTTGCTTGCGAGTCGTACTTGCTTGCTCAGGTGTTGCTTCACGTTGTTGTCGTTTCACCATTGTTGGAAGATTGGCATATGTTTAATGGTGGAGATGATCATGAATTTAATTACAACTTGATATTAAAATCTTGGGAATAGATATAACTAATGAAGAGACATTGGTCGGCAATAGATGTTATTTGGTTCTTCCACGCTCACTTGTGTCCCGTACGCCCCGAGTACTTGATACCTGTTCCCTTACTATTCGCACTATCCACATACGGGAGACCCTATGGATCCACCTTTGCCTGAGCTTGATTCACACTTTATTTCTTGGGGCCACAAACTAGTTTGGGGCTTTATTACTATCCTGTACTTATGCCATGCTTTACTGCTTTATTTACAATTGCACGTGGAGCGCCTATACTGTTTTGGAATGCGGAGTGTTTTCGTGGTATCGACAAGCCCAGTCACACTTTTGGGTTCCCAGTCATTTACAGCCATTGACGCAAACCTTGGGTCCGTCTCGGAGCCATCCAACTTCGTTGTAGGTACCTTAGTGGGGTGGCCCCCTGAAATAATTTATGAATCATGTGAATGCATTTTTGTAAGGCCTCGTTGCATTTTATTTGGTTCTTCCCGAGGTTGATTGTGTCTGTGTGTTGCTATTTGTGCACCCCTGTAGGATAAATCTTTCTGAAAGCCGTGTCCGCGGTTATGGACGACTTGGAGCACAGTATCTCGATCATAGACAACCATAAGTAAAGTAGTGATATAAATTTGACTTTGATACGTCTAGTAATCAGTTTCACTACAACGGAATGGGAAAATAAAAGTGCCAACAACTGCTGGTTTTGGGATGTATTATGATAATTATATCTGACTAGTAAACATTGCAACTACAACATAATGGTTAACTAAAACTGCCCACTGCTTATGATATCAAGATGACTCATGCTATCTACATCTGACTAGTAAGTGCTACAACTATAATAGAATGAATAAAATTGCCAACTGCGTGAGTTCCTTGGTTTGACTTCCTCGTTTGGTCTTGAGGGGGAAAATACCAGGATGAGTATGTTTGTGTTAGTATCAAGTGGTTCCGAATAGGTCTCTCTTATCCCTCTCTGATAGCCGACAGTCGTATCGAGTCTCTATAGGTTGTTTAGTGCATCCTTCGCTGCCGCTTTAGTCCACCATACATATGTAGGCGAGAGCCGCCGAATTCTAAACTCACCGTGTACTGGCCTCAGTATTGACCGCTCCCTCTTTCCTTTGCCATTTGTCGGCACCCCTTTTTATTTAGCAGGTTTGAGATCAATGTCGTTAGAAGGGTTATCCTTTCGGCTTGGCCTGGTCAGGGTTATGGATGCCATTGGTTATTCTTTAGGGCTATTAGCCCCAATTGCATCTTTTCCGTACCCGTATGTTGTATTGTTTTCAAGGTGATTTGGATCTTTGTATTGTATATTTGTATTCTTGACTCATTGAGTCGTGTTGTATATATTTGTTTCTGTGGGTTCCATCGTGAACTATTGTGTAATGGTATTACTTTGTTTTCCACCCACACGCAAGTGCCTGGTGGGCATCTTTGAATCGTTTCTATGCGGGTTTGGCGGGAAGCACTAAAATCTGCATAGGGCCGATTCGAGGGTGTTACAGTGTGGCGGCGTGGATCTAAGTGTGGTAGTTCAAATCTCGTGTGACGGCGCGGAACTAAGCGTGGTGGTCTAAACAGCGTGCGGCAGCACGGACCTAAGCGTGGCGGTCGGAACAACGTGCGGCGGCACGGACCTACGCGTGGGGGTTGGAACGGCTTACGACGGCGTGGCGCTAGAACGGAGTGCGACGGTGAGGATCTAACTGTCTGAAATTTCTGTCTCTGTCTGTCTCACTTCCGTTCACATCCTCAAATCCGTTGCTGATGAAAGACACCGGTCAAAGCCATCATCTACAACATCAGTGCGAGGGCGGTGGTGTCGATAGTGGTCATCGATGCAAAGTTAATTGAAGCCATCATCCGCAACATAACTACGACGTTGCAGCTCAAGCCCTCGTGAATCGAAGCTTTGGGAGGCCAGCCGCGGCCACGGCTAGGAGGTCGAGGTGCACTTCAACGGTAAAGGCCGGATGTACCTGATGGCCGGATGGGAGCACTTTGCCCGTACTTCTTGGAGTACACATACGGCATGGAAGGCGGCTAGGTCACCATCCACTTAAAATTCGGACAAATTTTAGTCAACTAACTTAAATTTGAATAAATTAGATATGTATTTGAGCCATGAGACCAGTTGATATGCTCTAAATCTGATTCATAAGTAGTATTACTTGCTTTAACAATCTCCGGTGGGCTTGTATAAATTTGACAGAAATATGTATGATTTGAATCAAAATTGATATGTATTTGAGCTATGAGGATGGTGGATATGATCTAAAGCTGATTCACAAGTAGTACTCCCTCGAACCCAAATTAGTTGATTTAGATTTGTCTAGATTCGATTGTATCTAGACATGAATTAGTATTAGATTCATCTTTATCTTGACGAATTTGAGTCAACTAACTTGGAATGGGGGAATGGATGCTACCGCCAACGCTACAAGTCTACATGGCAGCCGAGATGGCACTATGGCAGCGACAGAACGGTCAAAACTGATAGGTCCCCAACTTGACCCTCTAGGAATTTGGCACGCCAACTATGGGCAACTAGATCCAATGGCAAGCAACTCGGGCCCCGCAATGCATTCTCTCGACAAATTTGGGACCGCTAGAGCCAATGGCAAGCAACTCGGGCCCCACAATGCATTCTCTCGACCACTTTAGGACCACTAGATCCAATGGCAAACAACTCAAACGCCTAAATGCATTCTCTTGAAAACTTTGGGACCGCAAAATGACTAAATTAGTAGGAACTCACAACCATCCATTGAATAAAAATTCTACTCTCTAAATTAGCTATCTATTCAACTAGTCATTACACATGCCACCCTTCACCACAACCACAGACTGTAACTGCTAGGACACGGATGACAACTACTAAAAATGTCCACATGAATCTACTATTCTCCTTCCCATTCACTTGAAATTCATGTTTTAGATTTTCTACCACTTGATCAGATACGGCAAGATCAGCCTCAAGTGTCAACTTCTCTTTGCGAATAAGCTCTGAATTCTTCCTCGACAGTACGCTTTAGCTCGAATATCAACATGTTTTTATGGGCCAATTCATCACCTAACTTGGCAACCATCTCCTCCAAATCCATCATCTGGCTAGTCCACTTGGTTGATTCATCTTGGTATGCAATGTACCATGGAACATCGGCTTGCATAGAACACTATAACAATCCCAATTGAAATCAGTTCGACAGGCCATGGCAGCACTTCAAATTCAACGGTAGTACTAAGAGAAGGAGATACATGCACTTCCGACGTGGTAGGAGAAGGAGAATGTGGCCACAACATGATCGATTCCCCACCCTCCCCGGTGTACCCACTATGACCAGGCATTGAGGACTAATTTGCACCTGCAATATCGAGGAAATTACGGGAACCGAATGAATTAGGGTGGGAAAAGCAGGAGCCAAGGTCTTACCAAGCACTACTAGCAATTTCTGCGACTGTTCGTCAAGCTATGGCAGCGGAACCAAATCTCGGTCGTCGTGGGCGGCGGACCTGCCGGCGGTCAGTACTACCTCAACGTACATGCGTACAGACAAAACTTGTGTTGGAGCCGTGTTTGAGGTGCAGCGCGGCAGTCCGTCCCATACACCGTAGGACGGTCCGGCGACGCGCCGACGATGGCTGCTCTGTCTGCCGGTGGGATAGGACCTGCTCGGGGCTAGGGGCTGGGAGCAAGAGGATGAGAGAGAGAGAGCCGACGTGTCATACACGACCCCACCTATCAATTTTTGCATATTTGCCAATTTTGCATATCTGCCAAACTTTTTCTTTGAAATTTGCATATTTGCTACATGACCACCACATGTCAGTGACACACAAAGTGGCAAATATGCAAGTTGCAAAGTAAAATGCGGCAAATATGCAAATCCCCCTCCAACCCCACATGACGGCCCCAGCGGTCATTGGCTACGATGGCCCCACAGAACAACCCCACATAGTGGGCCCATCATTCATTGGCTTCGACGGCCCCACAGAACGGCCCCATTTATCATTGGCTCCACCGGCCACACAATCAAGAAATATGGGGTCCACAAGTCAGCGAGAGATGGATGGTTGGTCTGCCATGTAACCTGGACCCACCCGTCAGCATGTAATGGTCGAGGCGATGTAACGTAACGCTCAACGCACGACCCGCCCCAACACGGTCCCACCGGTCAGCATGTAACGGTCAAGCCTTTGACCTGATGGCATACCCCCTTTCGAGCGCCTATGAGGGTTTCGGAATAGATGGAGCGGAAAAGTTAGGAAAAACTAAGCGGCTAGGGAAAACTGAGTACAACTAATGAACCGAGGGCACAAAAATAGAAATCCCATATTTTTTAGGGTACCAACTACATTTTTTTGAACATGGGGTACGAACTACACTGAATTTTCACGAAGGACCTAACAAAAATATTGCACATTCGACCTAACACTAGCCCCAAACCTTGCAAATTTAGCTTGCCGGGTCAGTTGGACTGTCGACCCCCGACATATTGAGTACATTTAATTTTTAGTGAGGATCTCATTAGAAAATAGTACATCTACCCAACTCTGGCCCAAAACGTCGCTAATTTATCCTTCCGGGTTCAGGTCCGTCGTGGGCCACCAACCATCAACACATTGTTACTTCATTTTTTAATCATGAATCACATTGAAGAAGTTTCACTAAGGATCCCACGATAATTAGCCCATTGGTTCACAAGATTGGACCCAAGTTATTTTTTGTATCACCCAAAACCGACTTAATTTAGCATTTTCCGTGACATTTTGATAAAGTGTAGGACAAGGTTCGCCTACCCAAGTTGTATTTATACAGACCATGTAGCATTTTTTTATGGCAAGTCGTCAGGGTCGCTGCCTTTTCACTTTAAGTGATTTCAACATTTCTAAACATAATATTTTAAAGGAGTGGCATAGATGGTTCTGGCGTAGTGGAAGCACACACAGTTGCCATTTGTTGAAGTCTTGAGTTCGAATCCTAGAATTATAAATATATATAATCCCTATCATTCTTTTACATTTTTTCCAGCATACACACCTTTCTTACATAGAGAAGGCTAACATCTGGGACCCAGCAACGTTGCCAAGGTAAAAACAGCATACACACCTTTCCTGATGCCTCATTGCTTTTCATTTAGTTTTTCCTAGGGTTGATGGTGCGTGTGTTGCTATTTGTAAACTCTACAGGGTAAATCTTTCTGAAAGCCCTATCCACGGTTATGGATGACTTGGAGCACAGTTTTTCGATCATAGATAACTATAACTAAAGTACCATGTTTAACTTGACAAAACATGACTAGTAATTAGTTCCATACTTATGGAATGGTTAATAAAATTGCCAACAGATGGGATATTCTTCCGCCTTCTCATTCGGTAAGAGAGAAGGAGGATGGGATATATTTATTTTATGTTGCTTATATAACTGTTTGTTTCTAGTTAACGTGCATCCATCTATATATGGTTAGGCTGATGTTGTAGCGTGTCTTTGTAGAACTGTTTCAATGTTTATATTTTGCTGCAATTGCATCACCCCAAGGTTATCCCGCTAGTTGCATAAATACTTGCTGAGTGCCCCTAGGGTCTCACACGATAATATTGATCAGATTGTCAGGTATACCCCTATGGAGGCTACTGCGTCGATAAGGCCGATGATGGAGGCAACGACCCTCTTGCGTAGAGATTTCGGGGATGAAGATCTCTAAAATATGTGGGTGGGAACGTGCTTATTTGCACGGCACCTTATGCTGATTTGACTCTTAATCCGTAATCGGATCTGTGTTTTCCGCTTATGCTTGATGATTTATTGAGTGATGTATGAGGATATAATCCTAAAATATTATTACTACTATCTATATAATTTGGTTCTCGTCGTAATATCATTCTTTATAGATGGAATTGCTCTGATGTAGTGTTGTATGTCATTGGCATACATACTCATTTGTGTATGTTAGACTCAGAGACTAGCAGGTCATGTTTCCCGCACTCGAAGCTATAACCAGGAGTTTTGGGGTGGATGGTTGGCTAGTACCGTGCCCTGCCATTGCGGCCTGCTTGTGGGCAGCCTCGCGGCGTCCACGGTAGTACGTCCTCCCCAGATTAGGGTTATACCGGCTTGTGATTTAGAAACTTGAGGTCCGGGGTGTTACAACAAAGCACTGGGCTATAACGATTATTAAGTAAAATACAAATCAAAGCCTTAAGAAGTGATATTACTGTTACTCCCAAGAGGGTCCCTAAACAAAAACTGTACTCCCCTTGATGTCACTAGGTTTGGCATGATATTGTCGTTTACCACTCATCTCACCTCAAGGATTTATCAATCCTTGGAATATTCGTACCAACAAGTCCATAGATCGAGACAAGAGACAAAATACAAAGATACAAATCTCTATTCAATCACCACACAATACTCCCATGAATTAGAAGCACATAATGTTTCACCCCAACCCGCAACCCATGAGGATTACTCACTCATAACAATAAGATCAAGGATAGAAAATATTGTGCAAAATACTTAGATTCAAATCAAATATTCTTACACTGGTTGCCAATTCACAAGGCAAGTACAAGATTGCTGCTATGGCTGTGGAGTGGATGGAGGATGGAGAGGATGAACTATGGTGGTGGATCTCCTTTGGTGGTGTTGTGATGCAATCTGAGGATGGCGGCTCTCTACGAGGCGCCTAGAGTCTCAAAATATATAGGAGCTGATACGTCCATTTTTTATCACTATTCTATATCATAATTTACTGTTATTCATTGATATATTTCATATTAAGAGATGATACTTATGTTATTTCATCTGTTTTTGCATTGTTGATGACTTTTGGAGGATGGACCGCTGAAGTCAGGATTCTGATGGAAAAGGCACTGTTTGGAGGCGAAATTCGCGAAGATCAGAAAATTCCAGAAAATACATGGAAAATCCTATTTTTCCAAAAGACGAAGGATGCCAGAAGGGGGAGCAGAGATGGGCCACAAGGGTCCCACACCGACCCTGGCGCGGGCTACCCTAGGACGCGCCACCAGGTGGTGTGCCCACCCTGGCCCACCTCTGGCTCTCCCCTCTGGCGTATATTATCATCCGCCTCTACAGGGTGGAAAACTCGGGGATTAACCATAGAAAGATTCCTCCGCCTCTACAGGGTGGAAAACTGCATAGAGAGAAAGAGCTCTCCGGCAGGCAGAAATCTGCCGGGGAAATTCCTTCCCGGAGAGGGGAGATCGTCGCCATCAACACCACCATCAAGCTGTACTACATTGGGATCATCATCATCATCATGATCTCCATCATCATCTCCACCAGCACCATCATCACCACTCCATACCGCTATAACAATTGGGTTGAATCTTGCATTGTTCTTGGGGGGAACTTTCCCGGTGTTGATTACTTGTTGTAGTTGATGCTATTGAGTGGAACCATTGAATTATCGTTCATGTTCAGATTTTTACTTATCATTATTTCATCTCTGATCTTGATCCATATGATGTCTTGTGAGTAGTTCGTTTAGTTCTTGAGGACATGGGAGAAGTCATGTTGTTAGTAGTGGAATTGTGTTGAGAAAGATAGTTTGTTATTTAAGTTGTGGTATTATTCTTCTAGTGGCATCATGTGAACATCGACTACATGATACTACACCTTTATGGGCCTAGGGGAATGCATTGTGTATTTGGCTACAAATCGTAGGGGTTGCCAGAGTGACAGAAACCTAAACCCCCGTTAGGAAACCATTACACAAGGGAGTGTAGGATCTCAGAGTTTAAAGCTGTGGTTAGGTTTCTATCTTAATTACTTTCTTGTACTTCCGGATGCTTACAAGGGGTATAATCACAAGTATGTACTAGTCCTAGGAAGGTCAGTACATTAGCACAGGTTCACCCACACAACACTTATCAAACTAAAGAAGATTAATCAACTATATGAAGCGAAAGCACTTGACGATATTCCCGTGTGTCCTCGAGAACGTTTGGTCATCTTAAGTAATACAACCGGTTTGACCTTTGCTAAAGAAAGGATTGGGCCATTTGCTGCATCTATTATTATTGTCTTTTATTTACTCGCACTTTATTTATCTGCATTATCAAAAACCCGTAAAAATCCGTTGGCGAAGTATTTATAGAGAATTCTTGCTCCAAGCCACTCGTCAACACCTTCTGCTCCTTGTTGGGTTCGACACTCTTACTTATCAAAAATACTGCGATACACCCCCTATACTTGTGGGTCATCAATACTATTTTCTAGCGCCGTTGCCGAGGAGTGAAGCGCCATTAGAGAGTGGAACTGGTAAAGGAAACTTCTACTGTGAGTATTGTTTACTTCTGTTAGTTACTTTATTTCAATATGGATAATTCAGTTAGTTTCTTATTTCGTAATGCTACTACCACTGCTAAGGTAGTAGATGAACCACCACCCGCTGAAAATGATACTTTTAAAATACCTACAAGAATTGTTGATCGTGTTATGGATAACTACTATTTTGGAGATGGAACTGTCCATCCCGATGATCATTTTCTCTTTATACACGAATTATGCGGGTTGTTCAAGTGTGCAGGTATTACAACAGATCAAGTCAAGAAGAAGTTATTCTCATTATCCCTTAAAGGAAGAGCTGAAGAATGGTACAAGCTACTGAAGAATGGTCAAGATCTTGAATGGGAGGAAGTAGTACCTCTCTTTTATTCAAAATTTTATCCTCCTAGTGAGATTCATAAAGATCGGAATCAAATATACAACTTTTGGCCTCTTGATGGAGAGAGTACAACTCAAGCTTGGGGGATATTGAAGCTATTAATGCTCAAATGTCCTATTCATGAGCTCCCCAACAATATTATTATCAATAACTTTTATGCAAGGCTTTCTCTTCATGACAAGGATCTATTGGATGGTTCTTGTGCTGGATCATTTACACGCATGGAAGAAGAAGCTAAATGGGATCTTCCAGACCGTATTCAAGACAATGCTAAAGCATGGGAGAATGATAAAGGAAGAAAGTCAGGTATAAATTATGATTATGAATGCATTAAATCTTTTATGGGAACTGATGACTTTCGTAATATTAGTAATGCTTATGGTCTAGACTCTCAAGTTATTGCAAATTGTTTCAAGGCTTTTTTTCATATATTGAAATTCCAAAAAGAGAATGGAACAAGTATCATGCACCGTATAAGGATATTGTTGATTGTGTTCCTGCTAGAAGTACTGAAGTTTGCACTATTGATCGTATTTTTCCTAAACCTTATATCGAGAAAATGCCTTTCCCGGATAAAGTAAAGGAGCACTCTATGATAACTAGTGTAATTAATAAAAGTACGAAGAGAGATGTTAAGCCTGATGAAAAAATAACCATTGAACCTGCAATAGCGATTGTGAAAGACCTTATCACTAAAAGAGTAGAGGATGGACACATTGTTTTCTGTGAAGATGCTTCTAATATTGTCTCACATCCTAATAGAACTAGAAAAGCTAGTGTCACTGTGCTTTCTGTTAGAATTTGTGATCATTGCTATTATGGTTTATGTGATATTGGTGCAAGTACAAGTGCTATTCCTTATGAGCTTTACAAAGAAATTATGCATGAAATAAGTCCATGTGAACTAGAAGAAATTGATGTGGTCATTCACCTTGCAAACAGAGAGACCATCTCTCCCATTGGTATTGTAAGAGAAGTGGAAGTTCTTTGTGGTAAGATTAAATATCCTGCTGATTTTCTTGTACTTGGTTCAACTGCTAGTAAAACCTATCCTATCATTTTTGGTAGACCTTTCCTGAACACATGTGGATCCATTATAGACTGTAAAAGGGAGAAAATTTTAACTAAATTTCATGGGGAATCTTATGAGTTTAATTTTTCGAAATTTTCTAAAGTCCCTTATGAAAATGAAACTCCTAATGAGGATTTTAGAGTTGAACAACTTGCTTCTATTTCTCTTACTCCTAACAATGCTTTGCAGCAATTTATTGAAGACCACGATAGTGAGATCTTCATGGAAGAAAGAAATGAGATTGACAAGATTCTCCATCGCCAACCTAAGATGCTTAAGAATAACTTGCCTGTGGAAGATTTGGGTACCACATTACCACCTAAAAACGATCCGGTTTTCGATCTAAAGCCTTTACCTGACGATCTTAAATATGTTTACATTGATGATAAAAAAAATATCCTGTTATTATTAGTTCTAAACTTTTAGGGAAGGAAGAGGCAAGATTATTGGAAGTATTGAAGAAACATCGAGGAGCTATGGGCTATACACTTGATGATTTAAAAGGGATTTCTCCTACTATATGTTAGCACGCTATCAATATAGAACCCTATGCAAACCAGTGGTGGAACATCAACATCGTTTAAATCCTAAGATGAAGTAAGTGGTAAGAAACAAGGTATTAAAACTCCTTGATGCTGGTATTATTTATCCTATTGCTGATAGTGAATGGGTTAGTCCTGTTCATTGTGTCCCTAACAAAGGGGGAATTACTGTTGTGCCTAATGAGAATAATGAGCTTATCCCCCAAATAATAGTAGTAGGTTATAGGATGTGCATTGACTTCAGAAAGGTTAATAAAGTTACTAAGAAAGATCATTACCCACTGCCTTTTATTGATCAAATGTTAGAAAGATTGTCTAAAAAGACCCATTTTTGCTTTCTTGATGGATACTCTGGGTTCTCTCAAATTGCTGTTAAACAACAAGATCAAGAAAAAACTACTTTTACGTGCCCTTATGGAACACATGCTTATAGGAGAATGCCTTTTGGTTTGTGTAATGCTCCTGCCACTTTTCAAAGGTGCATGTCTGCTATCTTTCATGGTGTTTGTGAAGAAATTGTGGAAGTATTCATGGATGATTTTTCTGTCTATGGAACTTCTTTTGATAATTGTCTGTACAACCTTGATAAAGTTTTGCAGAGATGTGAGGAAACTAATCTTGTTCTTAATTGGGAGAAATGACACTTCATGGTCAATGAAGGAATTGTCCTTGGACATAAATTTTTTGAAAGAGGCATTGAAGTTGACAGAGCCAAAGTTGAAGAAATTGAGAAAATGACCGGTCCTAGGGACGTCAAAGGTATTTGTAGTATCCGTGGTCATGCTGGTTTCTATAGAAGGTTTATTAAAGATTTCTCCGAGATATCAAAACCCCTTACTAATCTTCTCCAAAAAGATGTACCCTTTATTTTTGATGATGATTGTAAGGAAGCTTTTGAAACTCTAAAGAAAGCTTTAACTACCGCTCCCATTGTCCAACCACCTGATTGGAACTTACCCTTTGTGATCATGTGCGATGCTAGTGATTTTGCTGTAGTTGCTATTCTTAGGCAACGAATAGATAAAAAGTTAAATGTTATCCATTATGCTTGTAAGACTCTTGACACTACTCAAAATAATTATGCTACTACTGAGAAAGAGTTCCTAGCTATTGTTTTTGCTTATGATAAGTTTATACCTTATATTGTTGATTCAAAAGTTACCATTCATACTGATCATGCCACTATTAAGTACCTTATGACGAAGAAAGATGCTAAGCCTAGGCTTATTAGATGGTTGTTGCTTTTACAAGAATTTGACCTACATATTGTAGATAGGAAAGGTGCTGAAAATCATGTTGCTGATAATTTTATCTCGTTTGGAAAACATCTCCTTTGATACTGTACCTGTTAATGATAGTTTCCCAAATGAATAGTTGGTTGCAGTAGGGGTAAGTTCGTGAGGGAGTCCTTGGTATGCTGATTATGCTAACTTTATTGTTTCCAAGTATTTTCCTCCAACTTTTACAACACAGCAAAGAAGGAAGTTCTTTTACGATTTGAGGCATTATTTTTGGGATGACCCACATTTATATAAAGGAGTAGATGGTATCATGCGAAGATGCGTTCCAGAATTTGAACAAAAGGAGATATTGCGGAAATAGCATGATAGTGCCTATGGAGGACATCATGCAGGAGATAGAACCGCACAAAGGGTTCTACAATCAGGTTTTTACTGGCCTACCCTTTTTAAAGATGCAAGAAAATTGTCTTATCATGTGATGAATGTCAACGAGTTGGTAATATTTCTAGACGCAATGAAATGCCTATGAATTACTCTCTTGTTATTGAACCATTTGATTGTTGGGGATTTGACTTTATGGGTCCTTTTCCCCCTTCAAACGGTTGTACTCATATTCTTGTTACTGTTGACTATGTTACTAAGTGGGTAGAAGCCATACCTACGAAAAGTGGTAATGGTGAGACCTCTTTAAAAATGCTTAAGGATATCATCTTTCCTAGGTTTGGAGTGCCTAGATATCTTATGACCGATGGACGTTCTCATTTCATTCATGGTGGCTTTAGAAAAACCCTTGCTAAATATGATGTTAATCATAGAATTGCTTCAGCCTATGATCCCCAAACTAGTGGGCAAGTAGAACTATCAAATAGAGAAATTAAATCCATCTTGCAAAAGACTGTTAATAGATCTAGAAAAAATTGGGCTAAAAAGTTCAATGATGCTTTATGGGCTTATAGATCTGCTTATAAAAATCCTATGGGAATGTCTCCTTACAAAATGGTTTGTGGGAAAGCTTGCCACCTGCCTTTAGAATTAGCACACAAAGCTTATTGGGCAGTGAAAGAACTTAATAGAGACTTCAAACTTGCTGATGAGAAAAAATTATTTGACTTAAGTTCGTTAGACAAGTGGAGGAGTGAAGCATACGAAAATGCTAGACTATTTAAAGAAAAAGTTAAAAAATGGCATGACAGGAGAATTCTTAAGAGAGAGTTCCATGTTGGTGAGAAGGTTCTATTGTATAGGTCTCGTCTCAGATTTTTTGCAGGAGAACTACTCTCAAGATGGGAAGGACCATTTGTTATTGAAGAGGTGTATCTTCCAGGTGCAATAAAATTTTCTTCCCTAAAAGATAACACTACACAAGTGGTGAATGGTCAGAGACTCAAGCACTATATTTCTGGAGATTCTTACAATGAAGACATTGATGCTATTCAAATGATAACTCCGGAAATTTTGATCAAAGACCAGGCTCGGAGACCCACAGAGTCCGTTTTTAAATAGGTAACAGTTCTAGTAAGAAAAGGTCCACGAAAAATCTGTCAATTTATATTTTTGCAGTTTTTATCTAACATGAAAAGTAATGAGTCGAAAAAGTGACGAAAATGGAGCCCGGGTGGCTCACACCACCCCGTGGCGCGGGCCCACTTGGCCGCGCCACAAGGGGGTGTGGCCACCCTGGAGCCTGTCTCCGACCTGTTTTCTACCAGTACCTTCCTTTTGTTGTTAAAATTCGTAATATATATTCCCCCGGATCCCCCGAGCTTCGTATATTGTGTTCTCGTCGTGTTTTTGTTTCGATCTATTTCTGACAGGTGAAGTCCCAGTTTCGAAGTGATAATGTCTTCCTCTGGATCAGCCAAGGAAGATTCATCCCAAGGAGTTGTTGCTCGAAGATGGGAAGGTACATATAAAGGAGGTTCAGGGCCCTAAAGGTGAAGGTAGTCTGGAGGACAAGATGGAAGCACTAGAGCAAGAAGTCTTTAAGTACAAGAAGATGGTGGAACGTGAAGTGGATATCATCCATAAGATTAGTTCTGAACTCATCGCCAAGCACAAGAAGGAGACCGCTAAGGTTAAGGATGAAATTCTCTCACTCCACCGAACAACCAACCAACTACAAGCGCAGCTCTATGATGTGCAAAATCAAAACTATGAGTACGAGGCTAGGTTTAAACACATAAGTGCTGCTGATAGTTTCAGGATGTTGGAGACTAGGATGTCTTTTGTTGATGGGGGAACCCTTACCTTGGAAGTCGGACGATGACGAGAGAACACCACTACCGCCGAAGGAGTAATTCGTCATCAGGTTTTGGCATCCCCTTAGTTTGTTCCAAGCTTGGGGGAGTGCCTCGGTATCACATCACTATCTTTTATCTTTTTACCTTTTTAGTAGAGTCATATCATGAATAGAGAAGTTATCATATAGGATGGTTTGCATTATGGAAGTGCCCCCCTTCTCGTTAGATATCTATGTATCCCTTGGTGTGAGTTGCAGTTATGGAATATTAATGAGAAGTTCTATCATTTACTCTTTTGCACATCTTATATTAGTTTTCAATTTCTATTATATGATTGATCTTGTTGTTAGTATTGGTATCACTTTTGGATCATTAAGTAAATTTAGTTGGTTCTGGCAAACCTGGCTCGGTCAGTAGCAACCCTATTATGAGAATTGAATGAAAAAGATAAAAGTACTCTTAAGAAATATAATTTCATCATCTTTCTTTCTTGATTGGCTCATAAGCTTATTATTCTCTAGTTAAGATCTTTTGTGCTTCCAAGGAAGATTGCATGTTTGCTTTTATCACTTGTATATTTGTTTGTTTCCTTCAACTCTTATGCTTGCTACCCAGCCTTGCTAGCCAAAAACCTGTACTGAGAGGGAATGCTTCTCATGCATCCAATCCTTAAAACCAAAACATATGCCATTTGTGTCCACCATACCTACCTATTAGCATTATTGCTATTCCAAGTAAATTCATGTTTTTATCTACCTTCCGAATTAAACTTGTTATGTGAAAATTAGTGATTAAAGCTCTCACGAACTTGATGGCACACTTTACTTTCTTGCAGTTAATAAACTTGAACCATTGTGCCCATCTATGTTGCGTATATGCTTGCGCTTTGTAAGTTGTGCATTATAAGAACCATGTTACCATGGGTAACTCTTTCAACATTGCACTTTATTTAGTTGATATCATGTTCTTTTGCTTATGGATCCCGGCGGTGTGAAATGAAAGGGGAGCTTGTAAGGCTCATGGAGTTCGTATATGTGTTAGAGAAACGCCTGGGCGGCTGGTCTAAGCCATGCCTAATCATGGTGGAAACCTGCAGCGTAACCATAGTGAGCATTCTATGAAGCATCCTCTATAAAAAAATAAGCCTATGCAAATAGGAAAGAAAAAAGAGAGAAAAGAAAAAAAGAGCCTATGTAGATAGGAAATACAAGGATTGCTGAGATGCTCATTGTCTGCTTGCCTTGTCATTTTGATATGGGGAATCTTCCATATCATCGGGCAAGGGGTACCCCATTGGCGGTTCTCTATGATACACATGTACTTACAATGACAAGAACTTACCTATGACTAAACTTGAGTAGCATGAGGAACGGTACTCGTAAGTAAGGGGCATGAGATTTTCAGCTTATAACTTGTCAAGCATATCTTCATATTTGATCACTTTAACCTTAATCACCTAAAGATGCTTATGATAGGGGAAATGAGAGCTGGAAGCTAATATGTACCATAATTTTTGGAAGCTCTTTATGAAACTTGAAATCCCTGCTTCCCTCTACGAAGGGCCTATCTTTTACTTTTTAGTTGAGTTAGTAAACCTATTCCTTTCTATCTCAGCAAGTATTTTGAGTTGTTGTGTTTCATTCATTCAGATGATGATTTATTCAATCATGTTTCTTATGTTCCTTGTTTTGCACATTGCTTTTATCTTAGTGAGTATTACTTTGAAAGCTATCATTGAAAACCCCATTATGTTTGAACTCCTGCAAATTGTTAACTATTCTTTAACCAAGAGCAAAGTTTGCCATTACCAATTATGATTTACTTTATGTATATTTATTGTGTTTCCTTTACTTATTACAAGTTAAGTTATATAATAGTGAGTTCTCTTCTATTATGATTTGTGTATTGATGAATGTGATGCTTCTTGTCCGTATTCTTTTATCGACTCTTCACTCCATAAACCCGAGGTCATGTTTATTGAGCTCAGTTTTCCTTTGGGGACAAGCGAAGTCTAAGTTTGGGGGAGTTGATACGTCCAATTTGCATCACTATTCTATATCAAAATTTACTATTATTCATTGATATATTTCATATTAAGAGATGATACTTATGTTATTTCATCTGTTTTTGCATGGTTGATGACTTTTGGAGGATGGACCGCTGAAGTCAGGATTCTGATGGAAAAGGCACTATTTGGAGGCGAAATTCACGAAGATCAGAAAATTCCAGAAAATACATGGAAAATCCTATTTTTCCAGAAGATGAAGGATGCTAGAAGGGGGAGCAGAGATGGGCCACAGGGGGCCTATACCACCCCCTGGTGCGGGCTACCCTAGGTCGTGCCACCAGGTGGTGTGGCCACCCTGGCCCACCTCTGGCTCTCCCCTTTGGCGTATATTATCCCCACGAAACCCTAAGACCCGAGGAGTGACCACAGAAAGATTCCACTGCCTTTGCGGGGCAGAAAACTGCAGAGAGAGAAAGAGCTCTCCGACAGGCAGAAATCTGTCGGCAAAATTCCTTCCCCGAGAGGGGAGATCATCGCCCTCAACACCACCATCAAGCTGGACTTCATTGGGATCATCATCATCATCTCCACCAGCACCATCATCACCACTCCATACCGCTGTAACAATTGGGTTGAATCTTGCATAGTTCTTGGGGGAAACTTTCCCGGTGTTGATTACTTGTTGTAGTTGATGCTATTGAGTGGAACCATTGAATTATCGTTCATGTTCAGATTGTTACTTATCATTATTTCATCTCTGATCTTGATCCATATGATGTCTTGTGAGTAGTTCGTTTAGTTCTTGAGAACATGGGAGAAGTCATGTTGTTAGTAGTGGAATTGTGTTGAGAAAGATTCAATAGTTTGTTATTTAAGTTGTGGTGTTATTCTTCTAGTGGTATCATGTGAACGTCGACTACATGATACTTCACTTTTATGGGCCTTGGGGAATGCATTGTGTATTTGGCTACTAATCGTAGGGGTTGCCGGAGTGATAGAAACCTAAACCCCCGTTAGGAAACCTTTGCACAAGGGAGTGTAGGATCTCAGAGTTTAAAGTTGTGGTTAGGTTTCTATCTTAATTACTTTCTTGTACTCGTGAATGCTTGCAAGGGGTATAATCACAAGTATGTATTAGTCCTAGGAAGGTTAGTACATTAGCACAGGTTCACCCACACAACACTTATCAAACTAAAGAAGATTAATCAACTATATGAAGCGAAAGCACTTGACGATATTCCCATGTGTCCTCGAGAACGTTTGGTCATCTTAAGTAATACAACCGGTTTGTCTTTTGCTAAAGAAAGGATTGGGCCACTTTCTGCATCTATTATTATTGTCTTTTATTACTCGCACTTTATTTATCTCCATTATCAAAAACCCCTAAAAATCTGTTTGCTAAGTATTTACAGAGAATTCCTACTCCAAGCCACTCGTCAACACCTTCTGCTCCTTGTTGGGTTCGACACTCTTACTTATCAAAAGTACTGCGATATACCCCCTATACTTGTGGGTCATCAGGTCCCTTCATGAAAGTTGTAGGGTTTGACCTGATAGAGAGAACGCTGCATGGTACGGGCTGGCCTTGCCCATACGGCAGGTCATTAACTTGAGAAGGTCTCCTTTAGACCCAAGTTGACTTGGCTTTATAGGAAACATTATAATATTCATTGAATGCTCCCAATTTCACCTTAAAAGTATGATTTCCTACACAACACAAATGAAAACAAAGGATTGCACACCTTTGCAATAATTAATCATTAGTGGAAAGTCTAGAGAGATTCTTGGTCAAATGTTTGACTAAAAATGCGATTTAAACATGGAGAAGGATGGCTATTTTCATAGCTAGTGCCATTAGTTGGTCGTTCATCGAAATGATGATTATTACTATAATACTTAGCAACATAGAGTTACCTTAATTTCGACCAAGAGCATATCCCATCATATGCCTCCTGCAAAATGAAGTTAGATGCCTCTACTTTATCTTTTGAAACTATTACATGGCTGTTAGGCTGTTGCGATCGAGCCGTTTCTACCTACGAACTTCCAACCATAACATGGATCTAAAACTTGTCTATATTACACCCCTTCCAGGGCCCTTCATTGCAATGACATATCAACTGCTAAAACAGAGATAAACACCCGCTAGCCACTTATATGGTACAATTAAGCCGTATGTTGAGCGTGGAACCAATCTCGTGTAATCTTATGCGTAAGTCGGTCTGGGCCGCTTCATCAAACATGCCATGATATAAACAAGTACATGTCAGAGGGTAACAACTATAGTATCAATGCCCACACAATCAACATGTGTTTTAACCATATAAGCAGTATTACACAAAGATCCGCTCTGATACCACTAAAGGTCTCCGTAGCAAAAAGCACATTTTTTAGCTAGTGCAACACCAATTGCCAGGATCTATCTATGAGTAATGTTGTAATGGAGAAGGTTTCGGTAACATACCCTTGAAGACTGAAAGCGCTTAACATTCCGTGGATAACGTGGATGGCGTAGTCAAACTGGTAGCAGAATTCAAGGTCATGAACCTCCTTCCAAGTCACCCCAGGTCCTTGCACTACAACCCAGGTGCCACAAGTGGCAGCACCTTTGTAGTTTTGTACACATCTGGTGCACAATGATGACCTACGGCTCTCAGATCCCTACCACGAGGGCGAAAATAGATCTTCTGGTTGGGATCCCTGCAACAAAATGGTGTGCCACAGCGAAGCACTGCCTTGCGCTCACAACCCTGACCCAGGTTTACACTTGCAAGTGAGAAGAGAGATAGGAAATTATCTAAGTAAAATGCCTTACAAAATATCTCAATTGGTGTTGTATTTTCCACCTATAGGATCCTCCTATATAGAGAGAGGAAAAGGGGAGACCCCCACCTTACCAAGTCCTGGGGTGGGACTAAACTTGGAGGAGGGGAGGCGCCAAGGGGAGGAGGGGCCGGTCGGCTGGCCAGGTGGGCCCTGCGCGTGCATAGCCCAATGAGGGGCCGACATCCGGGTCAAATTTTTGACTAAAATGTGAGGGATTGCAGACTTGACATTGATTACATCACGATTTGTAAGCTGTTGATGGGTTCACGTGACGTTTGTCATTGTTTATAAGTTGTTGAATCTTACTTCTTGTACGTGCAGCCTGTTTATTTGTGAATCAATTTCAGAAGTTTGTCTGCTTTTGTTTCCTTCCTGCAATCTATCGGTCAGTTCGGCCCTAACCGAGACCGAATCGAATTTTGGATCCACTGAATTCCTCAGTTAGTTGTTTCCTTATGCAACGATCGGTCCATATATTCTAAAATCCGAATTTATTCACAGCCCAAAGTACCGAACCGAACGGTTCTTTTGTACCGAATGCCTAGCCCTATCCTTACCCCCATCCTCTGTTGACAAAAGCTATTTCACAAAACTGTCTTCGCTTATTTTACATATTCTCAAATGTTCTGGGCATTCAAAAGATGAGCCAATATGCCTTTCTAGCAACAACTATCTGCTTGGCTTCTTTTTATAAAACAATGGGGATCTATATGATATAATCTCCTTATGTCTTCAAGACAGAACCTTCAACTACTCATACCCCTAGGTTTTTCCAAAACCTTCTATAAGATTTTCAATTCTACCCTTGGTAGAAATACCAAGGACTCATATCTACTTCAAAACACAACCTTTTCAAAATACCCATCCTTACCCCAAACTAGGCATGGAGGTATCCATATTAGTAGGTTTGTTTTCCTTGTAAGATGAGTTGCCTTGATCTGCTATCTGACTTGTTTGCTTAGGAAATAAAGTGGGCTACCCTAGGATCTCATCCCCTAGGATCAAACTAAATCAAGATTACCAAACCTAAGCAAGAATACAGATCTAGATATGATCTCTAGCCTCTAAGTGATCATCTAAAACACTTAACAAGGTCACTTATGAAATTAACCTTCTCTAGAAACTTCCAAGTCAATGAAGACCAAATCCAAGCATGGATCCCTTTTTCTCAACCTACGCTTCGTCACCATCCCCTTGACGATGATTTGGAACCTTGGATCATCCCAAAACCATCCTCTCTTACATTCAAGTCAAAATTCCCAAATCTGCCGAATTTGGCCAAGTCTGGAAATGTTATCAATATCCTATCTTTGGGGCTCCCTCATTTACAACCTTTGTGCATTTTCCAAAATGTAACCATCTTGTAGACCAACTTAAGAACTACCAATGCCCACTCTTTCCCTTGGCTAGATCACTTGTTCTTGATGGTTTTGCAGGCAAGAAAATAATTTTTCCTGCAAATCTTATCAACATGCCTACTTTAGTAGAAGCTCACATCTCCATACCATCTTCTTTGGACCAGCCCCTTGCCTCATTATGCTCTACTCATGAACTTCTATCAATCCCTACTTCACTTGTTCCAATTGGATCGTTGTTCCTCTAAAACCCACATGGTTTAGAAGGCTATTTGATAATCTCTTTTGGCACCCTTATTTTATTCATTTCTAAGCATAATTTCTTGGAGATCTCAATCAGGAACAACCTCAACTATTTAGTCCATGGTGATCTACATCACTTTGTATATCCATACATATACCCAATGTCCCAATGGGAGCTATGAGCTCTAAGATCCAACAAGGTTTTGATTGTATGATAATAACACTGCCCCTAGATCCTATTCTCCTTGTTTTACACCAAAATCAAGTTGGACACTCAAAAACCAAGGTTGCAAATGATAGATACATATTGGGGACATCATCTAAATTGGATATAAGAACTTACCAAAGGATCTCAATAATTATTGTGGTGACAAAACAATTAATTTCCTTTAATTGACAAAAACCTCAAAATCCCTTCTATTAAGGAAAGTTGTTTTTGTCCAAATCACTTTTCCAACTTAGGTCACATTTGAGGCCTATATATCATACCCTATCTTCCCACTTCAAAAATAGTTTTAATAATTCTTTTTTCCCATTTTCTTAAATGGAATAAATAAGAAAATAAATATTTTAAATACTTTTATTCTTCAATAAATCTAGGGAAATTTTTCCAAAGTGTGATTTCACTTTTATGACCATCTCAAACCAAAAACTCACCTTGTCCAATTCAAAAATTTCGAATAAGTTTCTGAAAACCATTTCAGCACTTTCTAAATAATTAATATAAAGTGGACCAAAAATCATCCAATAAATCTCAAGTAAATCATGGAGGTGTAAAAGGACCATACCCATCTAGTAGCACCCTTATCTCATCTTGGCAAGATCAAAATTCAGGAATTACTTCATAGTCATCAATTATGGAAAGATTGATCATAACGCCAAACCACTATCAAATTGTCTCAATACCCCATCAACTCTTGCCCAACACTTCTCCACAGCAACCACACCCACCCCTGGTCATGGTCAACACTGCAACACCCTCTACCATTGCCCTTATCTCTTAGAAAGAGAGACTAGTAAAGAGAGAGAGAGAAGCCACTTGATGCCAATCTTGTAATTAAATCAATACAGCAGAAGCCCCAGTCTCCATCTGCCCTAGGCACGACCCTAGAGCAAAGCCACCACCTCTCCACCGCCCCAGAGGCCCAACCCCTGGCTAGAAACCTTCCAAAGCTTGGCCATGGACCTTGTCCACCATACACCCCAAACCTCTAGGGTATTAAGTACTGAGGCCACCCTGGCTCCCCTTCCTTGGCTCATTACCCTCCTATACATCCCTATTCTCTCCTCCCATCCGCCCAAATGCTCCATATCTCTATGAAGCTCCGGAGGAGGAAGCTCTCTTCTCGGACATGATAGCTCGCCCGAGCATATCCACTTGTCCCGACCTTTCCTGCCCCCTTTCTTCTCTGCTCTGTGCTCCTCTCCCTCTCCTACTTATGCCCTGCCCCCTCCCTTGTTGCAGGAATGGCGGAGGCCGTCGCCCCAAGGGCTTGCTCGGGACGGTGCTCCTTCTGCGCGATATAAGCTCCTGAGCCCCTTCCTCGCTGCATGCCTCGACCACACGCTCCCTAGGTGCACCGCATTAGGGCGGGACCCTCAGATTCGACATGCACCGGCCCCTGGAAACACTCCAGCAAGCTTCCGACACCGGCTCTATGGCGAATGCGCGTGACCTTGCCTCTCCACTAAAATCGCCACCGCTGCCGATCGTTGGGATTGTCGCAGTGAGCCTCGTCGTCCCAATATCTCACCGGTGCTAGAGGAAACCTCCAAGGTGGGTACTGGACCCCACCTGTGCGCCCTAGGGTTTCCCCTCGTCCATCCCAGGTCAGAGGAAGAAGACAGCCGACGGCCATTGATTGCGAGTAAATCGAATGGCCCCGGTAGCCCAATACCCCTTCGGGGATTTGCGTCACTGACTGCCGGGCCCCATGGTCGGAGTTCAAATGCCCTTGTGCGCTCCCCCCGTCCGCCAATTGGGCCGGCATAGTGCTAGTAAGGCTGGGCCCTATCAGATCTGCCCCACACCTCCATTTTTGTTTAAACTTTTTACCAGGACAAATAAAAATAGTCTTTTGTTTAAATCAAAAAAAATGAAAAAGAGAGGAAATTGCCTAGATATATTTTTGTACATGTTCCCTGACAAAGCCTCTAACATGCAGTACCAAAACCTGGACCAAAATGAAAATACTTAAATTCTAGGAATTAATCCACTATGTACCATCCGTTTCAATAAATATTTTCTCCTTTGAGCTATACATCTCCAAATGGAATGAAACAATGTGACTCTGGTAGATAAATTGAATCCCCATTTGTTGGCCTTGGCCCCATGTCAAGTGGAGTATTATTGTTACTATGGTAAAAATAACAAAATCTCTTAATTTTAGATTTCAAAAAATTCCCTAGGCTAAACTAAGTGAGGTTCTGACCCAATTCCAACTCTCAGTGAAATAGTACTACAAGACCCATAATACCACAGGATATCAGAAATATTTAAGCATTAAATAAATTTTAGTGAACTAAAATCTTCTTTGTAGGGTTATTCTACCAAATAAATAACATCTATAGTTATGCTGCTCCTAAAATGATAAATCCAGTTTCTACAAAAAGGTACTTGAAGTACCTACCTGTGGCATTTGGTTTCATATTAAAATCTTCAGTAAAATAAATCTAGTGATAAAGACAATCTGCTGGTAGAACTGACTTTGGGATTTTACAAAGGGCATTCTAGTAATTAATTTGAGGTGATTCCAACTCTCAAAAATCACAACTGAATTATATATAATATACTCTGATGATAAATTTATTTGGTTTACAGAGTTTTTCTGGTGAATTTTTACCTAAACTAGGGTTATTTTCACTAGGAAAAGCATAACTAATTAAAGAAAGGAGCTAAAATAGTAAAATCACTTTTGTTTTGCTTGTATTTTCAATAGCTATATGATGGTATCCTTTTTGTACATTGGTATCATAGATACCAAGCCTTAGTTCCAAACCCCTTTATTAAGTGGTTTTGGCAAATAAATCCTAAAGGAAATTCCACAAGTGTTTCTCCATTATTTTCTATTGCAACAAACCCAATATACCAAAACCTACTGAAGTTATTATTGTGTTGTATCTTTGATTGTTGTATTGTACTAGTGTGTACATGCCTTGTGTTGATTGTGGTCTTGTTTGCTTTCATGTATGCTCCGTGTCAATGATAGTTGTGATTATATCGGAAACTAGGAGAAGTGGTTATTATTGGATTATTATGTTTCTTTGAGAAGAAGTCCAGGGACATATATTGCTAGATTGCTGATCTCAGCCAAGCCACCTTCTTGCTCATAAGCCTTGTCCTATTGCTTTATTTATTCATGTTTTACCTACTGTTGAAGAAAATGCATTGTTTTAATATATGATGAGCTATATCTTATAGTGGCTTGGCTCCTCCAAACCATTATGACACCTACTCTTCCCTAGTAATACTCCATACCCCTTTGGAGACCCTAATTTAGCCGAAGCAAAGCTATAGGATGGGAATACCCCGTAAAAGTCTTACAAAATGTTTTATGATGAAACCTTGGCGAGGTTTGATCTACCAAGAGAAGTTTGATAAAAAAGGTTTTGTTTTACAAAATGCTAAAGTAAAGATGGAGGAAAAAGGGTTACTAAAACACACGTGGTTCTTTGCAGTTTTTCCATAATAATTAACCGGTGCAACCACATTACTCTGGAATGGGACAGGGTTGGACTTAATGTTTGCGAATCTGGCGTGGGAATTCTCACGACTACTTATAAGGGAACAACTCCCTCTAATTTTGGGCTTCCTCTATAGAAAGGGTCAACTGTTAGATAGTCACCTGGAGGAAGCAGTATCACCCATGTGAGTGATTGGGTGATACTATGAGCCTCTCATTGAAAGTGCCCACTCTCGAGGAGTCGGACTACACTCCGGTTGGTCCGTGGATCCCCGACATCCCGGTGTTGAGAGGAACAACTCATAGGGGTAGGGCCTATGCTAGAGTGGCATCCAGAGAGTCTTGATCGGTTACTTGACCAACGATCAGTGAGGGTCCGAGCAGGGTAGTTCGTTGGTGCGGGTAAAGCGTACAACCTCTGCAGAGTGTAAAATCTATTCGAATAGCCTTGTCCATGGTCATGGATGATTGGGAAGGTTCTTGTAGAGCGGTGTTGGTTTGATTTCAAAAATGATCTCGGAAAAGCAAAGGCTCTTGGAAATGTTTTAACCATGGGATGGTTAGAAAGGATGAATGCTTTGACCATGGGATGGTCAGAAAAGAAAGGAAGGAAGTAGGTCATGGGATGACTAGAAGGAGAAACTAAAGGGTGACCTAGTCCTAGGATTTTCCAAATCCTTAAAAAAGGTTTCCTAATTGATTTTTTTAAACAAAGATATGTAGATTCTATATCTACAAGAGAAACTATCTTAGAAAATAACCTCTATTGGAGCCCTCCTACTACCATAGCCATATTGCATATTCGCTTGTTATTATGTTTCTCTTAAGGTGGTTTGTGAGTACATTCAAAGTACTCACTGGCATTGTCCCTGGCTATTAACTTGGTCAGATTTCAAGGACAAGGCGATGATGAAGACTATGCGAGCTAGGATGTCCTCCTAGTCAGTTGCCTGTAGGATTAGGTCATGGCTAGGGCTTTACCACTTGATGAAGTTTTGCTGATGATAATTGATGTAGCCATAATGGCATGTAAAGTATGACATGTCGATTATGTTCCACGACTAACTGATCATGGGATCGTGGTGTATGCATAACTGGGATTCTCTGAGGACTAATCCAGGGGCCCACAAAATATTCTTACAATGGTCACGAAATCACAAGGAGATCTAAAGTACAAAGCAATGGCTATGGCTAATGGAGGTGATGGATGATGGAAGTGATGAACAATGGATCAACAATGGCGTGGATCTCCTTTGGTGGTGTTGTGATGTAATCTGAGAATGGAGGCCCTCTAGCCGGTGGCTGGAGCCTTAAAATATATAGGCGTATTCACGAAAGTCGTAGGGTTTGATGAGATGAGGCTAATGCCACCTAGTATGGGAGGATGGTATAGGTGGTCTCTGCCTGTACCAGTGTTTGTTAAGCTTGATGATAATTGGAATGACTCCCCAATTATTTAGTCATGTGGACTTCCTCAAAAACCTTCATTATTGTTCCTGATTTCGCATTAAAAAGCGTGATTTCCTGCACAACACAATTCAAGAGAAGCTTTTGCATATCTTTGCAATTATTAGTCATTAGTGGCAAGGATTGAGAGCTTGTTGTCAATTTCTTGACCAAAAACAATGTTTAAATGTGTTGGAAGATGGCTAATTTTGGAGCCATCAACTTCCCCAAATCTCAAACCTTGATTGCCCTTGAGTAAGAAGAAGCAGAAGAACTATAATGAATTCAGCATTTAAACTGGAAACAATAAGAACAAGAATTCACTTACGGTTGGTAGTCATATGCGCTCAGCATTTCATTCATTTGTGAGGCTTATCAAAGTTAGAGAGATGACAAGAGTATTATACAAGGTTTGGTAAGTCCAGACAATCAAAGTAAAGTTTAATATAAGTATAAATAACTAGAAGTGTAGCAATCAATCTAATTCTTATAGTTAACTCTCAAGTTGCCAAGGAACACTAGGATGTTTAGATAGCATAATTGAGTAAGGGAGTTTCATGTCCTAAGTAGTTTAACAATGAAGTGTCTTATTTACACCCACATCTATAAATAAAGTCGATGAAAAACACTCCTAATCCAATTGTTTTTCAAGAAAAATTCATAGAGTAATAATCAGACCATGCCAAGGACTTGTTATGTGGATCCTCATAGATATCAATTTATTTTTATTCTTTCAAGGATCACTAGCTGTTTCTATTGCAAGTGCTTGCACAATATTTGAGAGTACCAATACTTTTGCCCATATATTGACACGTATGCCACTCATGGCATCAACTCATAGCCAAAATCCGAGTGATACCAAAGATCATTCAAAAGCTAGGAGAGTTGTTGGCATCCCAAAGGTGTGCATTAGAGACATAAAACAAATTTTTCTGTCCCTCTTTATTTTGAGCTAGTACTGCGGTTTGATCCACGAGGTTAGCTTTGGCATGAATCACAATTACCACTATACTTTCTTCCAATCAACCAACTCCTTTCATGAGTGTATTCAAGACTATCAAAATATCTATGGGATTAAGTGTCCTCATGGGTCACTAAAAGAAAAGTTTCCTTCCACAACGACTTGGCCTGACGGTCGTCGTAGAAGGCGCGTCTTCCACGAAGAATTTCTTGGCTTAACCTTGGCCGATGGAAAACTTTTGTTTCCGGTTTCGCATCACTCTACTATGACGGAACCACTAAAAACATGGAGGAATCTCAGCTGGCGCATGGCAGAAGCAAGATTTTCGTTTCCTCACGCGATGTTGACTCGCCAAAGTCTTTTAAGGCATGTGGGTCCCGGATGTTAGTGTCTCTTGCGGATCATACTTTTCGGTCACGCCTCCCTTATTTGAACTTGATAACGTTGCTCGAGGCGTCTACCATGTAGTAAGGCTGCCAGGTCCCTCATGTCAGCCTCTCATTAGAAGAATCGTGTGTATGATGGAATTGTTTTCCTTCGCTCATGCGACCCTGTTCCGAAGTTGATAGCGCTGCTCGATGCATTTACCATTTAATGAACCTCCTGGGACCCTGTTCCGAAGTTGATAGCGCTGCTCGATGCATTTACCATTTAATGAACCTCCTGGGACCCACATGTCATCCTCTTATTAGAAGAAATGTGTGTATGATGGATTTTTCCCTTGGGTATTGCCTCCCTGATTTCAACTCGATAACGTTGCTCTATCTATCTGCCGTTTAGTCACCCTGCTAGATTCTCCATGTCAGCCTCACATTATAAGAATCGTGTGTATGATGGAATTTTTCCTTCGCTCGCGCTACCCTGTTCTGAACTTGATAGTGCTGCTTGATGCATCTACCATTTAATCAAACTCCTGGACCCCACATGTCATCCTCTCATTAGAAGGAACATGTGTATGATAGAATTTTTTCCCTCGGTCATGCCTCTGTGTTTCGAACTTGATAGCAATGCTCGCTGCATCTACTGTTTAATCATGTTGTAGGGCCCCATATGTCATCCACTCATTAGAAGAAACGTGTGTATGATTGAATTTTTTCTCTCAGTCGTGCCTCCGTGTTTTGAACTTGATAACATTGCTCGATGCATCAACCATTTTTCCAGGCTGCTAGGTCCCCCATGTGAGCCTCTCATTAGAAGAAACATATGCATGCTGGACATTTTTCTCGCTCGCGCCTCCCTGTTTCGAACTTGGCAACGTTGCTCAAGGAAACACCTATATAAGGCCGCACTACTAGTTCCCACATGTCGATCTCTCTGTAAATGAAACCTACGTATGGTGGACTTTTTTTTGGCCGTGTCCGCTGTTTTGACCTTGGCAACGTTGCTTGATGCGGCAGCCGTGTATGGTCATGCTGCTGAGGCCCCTATGTCAGCCTCTCTAGTATGTTCTGGCTTGTGGGTCCCAGATGCAGCCTATATGTTCTGGCGGGTGGGTCCTAGATGCCAGCCTCTCTATAAGTATTTAACTTTTTTTCAAACCCGACCATTAAACTCGAGGGATGCTACAGGCTAGTCGGTCCGCGATGTCACCCTCTTCGTAATGCGATATTAAAAAGTAAACCCTTTCTCAAAAAAAAGTAAACCCAAGATATATATAAATATGTACACACAGGGGATTCGAACTAAAGACCTTCAAATGAAATCAAATAGACATAAACTGAGTGTTTTGCCACTACACCAAAGCTATTTATAGAAATTGAATAACTAAACATGTATTAGTACTACAACTTATGTATCACTATTCTAAAAAATATTTTGTGTTTCCATGTTATCTCTCTTAAAATAAAAGGGGCAGTGCTACTAGAACCTCCAATTATAAAAAGCCACATAAAGCATTAGTTTCTTAAAAACATGGGTAGGCAGAGTTTTTTTAGAGGTGGGGGCAATGCCAAAAAGGCCAAATTTAAAAGTTTTTGGGCTATGGACAAGGAGATCCTATATCAAATTTCACTAGGTTATCGCTCGCCAGATTCAAACACAGACCTCATCAAGGGAGAAAAAAGCGATAATTCCTTTGACAGATATTCATGTAAGAATATCTAATGAACACACACCACATGCACCAAAACAGGACTGGTATCCATTGACTTCACTTGGTGAAATCATGCTATAAATCTTTACCCTCTCATCTCTGTACAAAACGCATCCAATGGTTCTGATGACACAAAGGAAAAATCTCTAGAGCAAGCAACTACTAGCAATGACAGAACTTTTGACAAATTCAATACCATTTGAAAGATTAAGGAGTACAGAATAATAAGACATAAAAACTCGACAGATTCCTAGTTCATATTCAGAAGCACTTGACCAATTCAGAAGCATTTCAAAATGGCTGATTCAACAATACAGACACTGAAATTCAATAGTAGTACATAGAGAGACAATTCTTGTTTCAGCTCTAAAAACCATGCCAGGGGCCGTCGATTGTGAGTTAATCGAACGACCCCGATAGCCCGATACTCCTTCAGGGATTTGTCTCACTGACCGCCGGGTCCCATGGCCGGAGTTCAAACCCCTTGCGCGTTCCCCTCGGTCCGCCAATTGGGCCGGCCCAACGCTAGTAAGGCTGGGCCCTATCATATCTGGCCCACACCTCCATTTTCGTTTAAACTTTTCCACAGGAGAAATAAAAATAGTTTTATGTTTAAATCAAAAAAAAAGAAAAGGAGAGGATATAGCCTAGATATATGTTTGTACATGTTCCCTGACAAATCCTCTAACATGCAGTACCAAAACTTGGACCAAAATGATAATACTTAAATTCTAGGAATTAATCCACTAAGCAGCATCTGTTTCAGTAAATATTTTCTCCTTTGATCTATACATCTCCAAATGGAATGAAACAAGGTTACTCTGGTAGATAAACTGAATACCCATTTATTGGCCTTGGCCCCATTCCAAGTGGACTATTATGTTTACTATGGTGAAAATAACAAAATCTCTTCATTTTAGACTTTAGAAAATTCCCTAGGCCAAACTAAGTTAAGTTCTGACCCAATTCCAACTCTCAGTGAAATAGTACTACAAGACCCATAATACCACAGGAGATCATAAATATTTGAGCATTAAATAAATTTTAGTGAACTAAAATCTTCTCTGTAGGGTTATTCAACCAAATAAATAACATCTACAGTTCTACCACTCCTAAATTGATGAATGCAGTTTCTATAGAAAGGTACTTGAAGTACCTACCTGTGGCATTTCGTTTCATATTAAAATCTTTAGTAAAATAAATATAGTGAAAAAGACAAGCATCTTGCAGAACTGACTTTGGGATTTTACAAAGGGCATTCTGGTAATTACTTTGAGGTGATTCCAACTCTCAAGAAAGACCAACTCAATTATATATAATATACTCCGAGTACAAATTTATTTGGCTTACAGAGTTTTTTCTGGTGATTTTTTCACCTAAACTAGGGTTATTCTCACTAGAAAAATCATAACTAATTAAAGAAAGGAGCTAAAATAGTAAAACCACTTTTGTTTTCCTTGTATTTTCAATACCTATCTGATGGTATCCTTTTTGTACATTGGTATCATACAAACCAAGCCTTAGTTCCAAACCCTTTTATTAAGTGGTTTTGGCAAATAAATCCTAAAGGAAATTCCACAAGTGTTTCTCCATTATTTCGTATTGCAAAAAACACAATATACCAAAACCTATTGAAGTTATTATTGTGCTGTATGTTTGATTGTTGTATTGTACTAGTGCTTGCATGCCTTGTGTTTATTGTGGTCTTGTTTGCTTTCATGTATGCTCATTGTCGACGATAGTTGCGATTATATCAGAGACTAGGAGAAGTGGTTTTTATTGGATTATTATGCTTTTCTAAGAAGAAGTCCAGGAAACATATATTGCCAAATTGTTGATCTCAGGCAAGCCACCTTCTTGCTCATAAGTATTGTCTTATTGTTTTATTTATGCATGTTTTACCTAATGTTTATGAAACTGCATTGTTTTAATATATGATGAGTTATATCTGATAGTGGCTTGGCTCCTCCAAACCATTATACATTTGTACTACTAAGTACAACCCCCCTTGATGACACCTACTTGTCCCTAGTATGGTAGATGGTCTAATACTCCATACCCCTTTGGAAATCCTGATTTAGCCGAAGCAAAGCTATAGGATGGGAAGACCCTGTAAAAGTCTTACAGAATGTTTTATGATAAAACCTTGGTGAGGTTTGACCTACCAAGAGAAGTTCAAGAAAATAAAAAGTTTTTGTTTTACAAAATGTTGAAGGAAAGATGGAAGAAAAAGGTTTACAAAAATGCACCCGGGTTTTTTGCAGTTTTGCCAGAAAAATTAACCCATGCAACAACATTACTCTGGAATGGGACTGGACTAGACTTAATGTTTGCTACTCTGGCGTGGGAATTCTCATGACTAATTATAAGGAAACAACTCCCTCTAATTCCGGGCTTTCTTTACAGAAAGGGTCAACTATTAGATAGTCACCTAGAGGAAGCACGATCACCCATCTGAGTGATCGGGCGATACTATTAGAATCTTATTGAAAGTGCCCACTCTCGAGGAGTCAGAAAGCACTTCGGTTGGTCCTTGGATCCCCGACATCCCGCTGTTGAGAGGAACAACTCATAGGGTAGGGCCTATGTTAGAGTGGTATCCGGAGAGTCTTAATTGGTTACTCGATCCACGATCAGTGAGGGTCAGGGCAGGGTACTCGGTTGGTGTGGGTAAAGTGTACAACCTCTATAGAGTGTAAAATTTATTCGAATAGCCATTTCCACGGTCATGAACGGTGCTGTTTTTATTTCAAAAAGGATATCAGAAAAGGAAAGGCTTTTCAAAATGTTTTAACCATGGGATGGTCGGAAAGGATAAATGCTTTTACCATGGGATGGTCGGAAAAGAAAGGAAAGGGGTAGGTCATGGGATGACCAGAAGGATAAACTAAAGGATGACCCAAACCTAGCATTTTCCAAATCTTTTCAAAAAGTTTTCAAAATTGATTTACACAAGTTTTCAACAAATATATGTAGATGCTATATCTACAAGAGAAACTATCTTAGAAAATAACCTCTCTTGGAGCCCTCCTACTACCACAGCCATATTGCATATTCTCTTGTTATTATGTTTCTCTTAAGGTGGTTTGCGAGTACATTCAAAGTACTCACTGGCATTGTCCCTGGCTATTAACTTGGTAAGGTTTTAAGAAGAAGAAGGCGATGTTGACTATGCGAGCTAGGACGTTCTCCCAGTCAGTTACCTGTAGGATTAGGTCATGGATAGGGATTTACCGCTTGATGAAGTTCCGCTGATGATGATTGATGTACCCATAATGGCATGTAAGGTATGACATGTATCCGCTTAAGTAATGGATGTTTACTTTGATACTTGTCGGTTATGTGCCATGACTAACTGATCATGGGATCGTGGTGTATGCATAACATCGATTGTTGGAGGATTAATTCGGGGCCCCCACAAACTTGTTATCAGAGCCATCCTGACTGTAGGACAACCTTAGTTAGCATGGTCATTAGATAGGAAAAACTATATTTGGAAACATTGGATTTTGAAAACTATTTGGTCAAAGGTTTTCCAAAGATTCTACTTCTTATCTTATTCTAATTTAAATGATTTCAGAAATGGTTTATCCTATTCGCTCATCCAAACTTCAAACATAACGGATTTCAAATAACTAGGACCTAGAACCCGGTGAAGACGATGAGAACAAGATAAAGAGAAGAAACTACCAGCAAACACCAGGAGACTACAAGATCGCCATACGAGTGGAATCGTCATAATCAGAAGAAATAAAGTACTACACTATCGAGATGCGTCCAATGACTCGGCAAAGGATTCATACGCAAGATAGTGTCCCAGACCCCAATAATGTGACAACTAGGTTTAATAGTCCTAAGATGGGATTCCCCTATATTGCAAGTAGTTAACTCCCTGGTCCCCATAGTAGACCGTGTTTGATTGCCTAAGTTCTTAATGAGTTGCTAGATGTGTGCTATTTTTGGAGAACATTGCGACCCCGTCGCTCTGCTCACCTTGTATGAGTGTTATGGATTGTTTTAACCCTAGTCCAATATGTTTTGGGATTGATACACCACCTAGTATCTCAGGTAGCCCTGTTAGTTGTCGATTGCGAGAACCCATACTAACCTCGGGAGTTATGAGAGGAAAAGCATCGCAAGAACCAGGAGTAGGACATCGTCAAGATAGATCAAGTCGAATACTTCGCCTCAGTAGGATGGCATACTTTGTCAAACTTACCGCTCAAGACTCATCACCAAAGTTGTCCGCTCTTGTTGAACTGCCGACAATAGAAATATTCCCGTTGAAGCTGGAAGTCTACCCCCGAAGGATGTTCACTATCCACAAGAAAACCCAAGACTTTCTAACCAAAAAATAAAGTGAAGAATTGACTCCACTAACCTGCGGTAAACTAGAACTTTCGACAACACCCAAAAGACTAACTATTCTAGTCGGCCCTACCCAACCCGATGGGAAGTTCCTCTCTCGAAGGCTAGAATAATCCCAATATCTTGAAGATAAGGATGCATGAAGACAACAAGTCTACTCGGCCATCGAGCAAAAGCAACACAAGGACTCAAGTCAAGATGATTTCCTTGAAGTTGGATGCCCTAACTAGTCTGAAGGCTAGCAAGAGGTATCGTCAACCACTAACCTACCTAGAGATAAATCCATAAGGTTTCGCTAGGAAACCACCCCGATAAGGTTTACGCAAATGGACGTCACTCGAGGACCTTAACTCAAGACCCAAGGAGATAAACCTTCTTTAACATCATGCCAGCACTTCAAGACGGAAGATCTGCACCACTCTCGGCGGACCTTAGTGATGCCCTCAGGTTGAAAGACTACGTATTTCCAACACAAATCCCGAAGACGGTCTACCGGGAGATACTTCAGAAAGATTTCCAGATCGGACGTCTTTTGCCAAGCTTCAACTCACGAGTCATCAGATGAGACAATAACTAAAGATTTATGAAGCCTCTCTTCTTACTTAGCTAAAGACCGAACCGGAAGACCGCCAAACCTACTAACCACCTCAGTTCTAAACTGCTCAGAAGATCCGCGAACCCGACTGCTCCCTTAGGTTATGTATGAATAAAGGTAGTACATGAGTCTCGCTAGACAAACGTCTGTAACATCCCAAATTCAGCAATCCTGATTAGTTGTCAAGAATGCAAAAATCCGGGGGAACAAAAACTTTTTATTGTTTAGTGATGCAATGTTTGCTTGCTTGTTATTGTTTGTGCTTATGCATATGAATGCGTAGCAGATGATATAATCCTTACCTAGGGGTGGCATATAAACCAAGAACCAAACTACTGAACCGAAATAATCTAGACCGAATCTGAATAAACCGAAACCAAAAAATACGGTCACTAATTCAGTTATCACTTTTGAAAAACCGAAATATTTTGAGAAGGTTTGGTGTTCGCTCCTGGTTCCCCAAAACAACCGATATACCCGATCTGATTTGTTTGATGGCCTAAAACCAGTAATTCAGCCCACGGCCCAATACACTATTAGTTCTCGAGTAGGTAAGACCCACTAGTCTAGCACCTCCACACAGATTATTGTAAAGAAAACTCCACGCAGATGCCTCCACTCCCGATTTCCCATCCTAGCGTTGTAGCGCATGTGCGCCGCCTCTCCTTTCCTCAACCAAGCGGGCGACTATGGCGGTGGCCTACAGCCGGGATTCCTTCTCATCACGCGGCGGGCGGTCGTGTCCTACAGGAGTAGGTCTTTCTCCACACTCCGTTGAGCGGCTCCTCTCACCCTAGCGGGTGGTAGTGGTGGACTGCAGCCAAACTCCTCCCCACTGGCAGGCGGTGGTTGACACCTCTCACCCCGGTGGGCGCCGGTGGTGGGGAGCTGCTGAAGACGCTCCTCTACACCTGTGCGTACAACGGTGGCGAGGGATTGCAGACTTGACTTTGATTATATCACGGTTTGTAAGCTATTGATGGGTTCACGTGACGTTTGTCCTTGTTTCTAAGCTGCTGAATCTTACTTCTTGTACGTGCAGCCTGTTTATTTGTGAATCGATTTCAGAAGTTTCTCTGCTTTTGTTTCCTTCCTGCAATCTATCGGCCAGTTCGGCCCTAACCGAGACCGGACTGAATTTTGGATCCATAGAATTCCTTGATTAGATGTTTCCTTATGCACAGATTGGTCCACATATTCTCAAAACCGAATTTATTCACAGCCCTAAGTACCGAACCGAATGGTTCATTTGCACTGAAAGCCCAGCCCTATCCTTACCCCATCCTCCGTTGACAAAAGCTATTTCACAAAACTGGTCTTGTCTTATTTTACTTATTCTCAAATGTTCTGGCCATTCAAAAGATGAGCCAATATGCCTTTGCAACAACAACTATCTTCGTAGCTTCTTTCTACAAAACTATGGGGATCTATATAATATAATCTCCTTATGCCTTCAAGACAGAACCTTCAACTACTCTTACCCCTAGGTTTCTCCAAAACCTTCTATAAGCTTTTGAATTCTACCCTTGGTAGAAATACCAAGGACCCTTATATACTTAAAAACACAACCTTTTCAAAATACCCATCCTTACACCAAACTAGGCTTGGAGGTATCCATACTAGTAGGTTTGTTTTGCTTGTAAGATGAGTTGCCTTGATCTGCTATTTGACTTGTTTGCTTAGGAAATAAAGTGGGCTACCCTAGGAGCTCATCCCATAGGATCAAACTAAATCAACATTACCAACCCTAAGCAAGAATACAGAGCCGGATCTGATCTCTAGCCTGTAAGTGATCATATAAAACACTTAACAAGATCACTTATGAAATTAACCTTCTCTAGAAACTTCCAAGTCAATGAAGACCAAATCCAAGCATGGATACCTTTTTCTAAACATACACTTCATCATCATACCCTTGACAATGATTTGGAACCTTGCATCATCCCAAAACCATCCTCTCTTACATTCTAGTCAAAATCCCCAAATCTACCAAATTTGCCCAAGTCTGGAAATGTTATCAATATCCCATCTTTGGGGATCCCTCATTTCCAACCCTTGTGAATTTTCTAAATGCACTTGAACCATCTTGTCGACCAACTTAAGGACTACCAAGGCCCACTCTTTCCCTTGGCTAGATCATACTTTAACCCACTTGTTCTTGATGTTTTTAAGACAAGAAAATATTTTCCCCTACAAATCTTATCAACATGCCTACTTTAGCAGAAGCTCACATCTCCATACTATCTTATTTGGACCAACCCCTTGCATTATTATGCTCTACTCATGAACTTCTATCAATTCCTACTTCACTTGTTCGAATTGGATCCTTGTGCCTCTAAAACCCATATGGTTTAGAAGGCTATTTGATAATCTCTTTTGGCACCCTTATTTTATTCATTTCTAAGCAAATTTCTTGGAGATCTCAATCAGGAAAACCTCAACTCTTTACTCCATTGTGATCTACATCACTTGGTATATCCATACATATACCCAATGTCCCAAGGGGAGCTATGAGCTCCAAGATCCAACAAGGTTTTCATGGTATGATAATAACACTCCCTTAGATCCTATTCTCCTTGTTTTCCACCAAAATCAAGTTGGATACTCAAAAACCAAGGTTGAAAATGATAGATAAATATTGGGGACCTCATCTAAATTGGATATAAGAACTTACCAAAGGATCTCAATAATTATTGTGGCCCCAAAACAATTAATTTCCTCTAATTGACAAAAACCTCAAAACCCCTTCTATTAAGGAAAGTTGTTTTTCTCCAAATCACTTTTCCAACTTAGGTCACATTTGAGGCCTATATATCATACCCTATCTTCCCACTTCAAAAATAGTTTTAATAATTCTTTTTTCCCATTTTCTTCAATGCAAGAAACAAGAAAATAAATATTTTAAATACTTTTATTCTTCAATAAATCTATGGAAAATTCTCCAAAGTGTGATTTCACTTTTAGGACCATCTCAAACAAAAAACTCACCTTGGCCAATTCAGAATTTTCAATTAAGTTTCTGAAAACCATTTTAGCACTTTCTAAATAATTAATATAAAGTGGACCAAAAATCATCCAATAAATCGCAAGTAAATCATGGAGGTGTAAAAGGACCATACCCATCTAGTAGCACCCTTATCTCATCTTTGCATGATCAAAATTCAAGAATTCCTTCATAGTCATCAATTATGGAAAGATTATCAAATTGTCTCAAATCCCCATCAAATCCTGCCCAACACTTTGCCACGGCAACCACACCACCCCTGGTCGTGGTCAACACTACAACACCCTTTACCCTTGCCCTTATCTCCTAGAAAGAGAGACTAGTAAAGAGAGAGAGAAGACACTTGATGTGAATCTTGTAATTAAATCAATACAGCAGAAGCCCCACTCTCCCTCTGCCCTAGGCACGACCCTAGAGCACACCCACCACCTCTCCACCGCCCCTGAGGCCCAACCCCTGGCTAGAAACCTTTCAAAGCTTGGCCATGGCCCTTGTCCACCATACACCCCAAACCTTTAGGGTATTAAGTCCCGAGGCCACCCTAGCTCCCCTTCCTCAGATCATTACCCTCCTATACATCCCTATTCTCTCTCCCTATCTCTCTACAGCTCTGGAGAAGGAGGAAGCTCTCGTCTCGGACATGATAGCTCGCCCGAGCATATCCACTAGTCCCAACCTTCCCTGCCGCCTTTCTTCTCTGCTCTGTGCTCCTCTCCCTCTCATACTCATCCCTGCCCCTTCCTTGTTGCAGGAATGCCGGAGGCCATCGCACCAAGCGCTCGCTCGGGACGGGGCCCCTTCTGCGTGACAGAAGCTTCTGAGCCCCTTCCTCGCTGCATGCCTCGACCACACGCTCCCTAGGACAACCACATCAGGGCTGGACCCTCAGATTCGACATGCACCGGCCCCTAGACGCGCTTCGGCGAGCTCCCGACGCCGACTCCGTCGCGAATGTGCGTGACCTTGCCTCTCTACTAAAATCGCCACTGCCGCCCATCGTTGGGATTGTCGCGGTGCGCCTCATCGCCCTGGCATATCACCGGCGCCAGAGGAACCCTCCAAGGTGAGCACTGGACCCGACCTGTGCGCCCTAGGGTTTCCCCTCGTCCATCCCAGGTCAAACGAAGAAGACATCCGAGGGCCGTCGATTGCGATTTAATCGAACGACCCCGGTAGCCCAATACCTCTTCAGGGATTTGTGTCACTTACCTCCGAGCCCCATGGCCAGAGATCAAACTCCCTTGCGCGCTCTCCCCGATCGGCCAATTGGGATGGCCCAACGCTAGTAAGGCTGGGTCCTATCAGATCTGGCCCACACCTCCATTTTCGTTTAAACTTTCCCCATGACAAATAAAAATAGTCTTTTGTTTAAATCAAAACAAAAATTAAAAAGAGAGGATGTTGCCGAGATCTATTTTTTGTACATGTTCCCTGACAAATCCTCTAACATGCATTACCAAAACTTGGACCAAAATAATAATACTTAAATTCTGGTAATTAATCAACTAACCAGCATCTATTTCGGTAAATATTTTCTCCTTTGAGATATACATCTCCAAATGGAATGAAACAAGGTGACTCTGGTAGATAAATTGAATACCCATTTGTTGGCCTTGGCCGCATGCCAAGTGGAGTATTATTTTTACTATGGTAAAAATAAAAAAATCTCTTCATTTTAGAGTTCAGAAAATTTCCCTAGGCCAAACTAAGTTAAGTTCTGACCCAATTCCAACTCTCAGTGAAATAGTACTACAAGACCCATAATACAACAGGAGATCGGAAATATTTGAGCATTAAATAAATTTTAGTGAACGTAAATCTTCTCAGTAGGGTTATTCCACCAAATAAATAACATCTATGGTTCTGCCGCTCCTAAAATGATGAATCCGGTTTCTACCGAAAGGTACTTGAAGTACCTACCTGTGGCATTTGGTTTCATATTAAAATCTTCAGTAAAATAAATCTAGTGAAAAAGACAAGCTTCTTGTAGAACTGACTTTGGGATTTTACAAAGGGCATTCTGGTAATTACTTTGAGGTGATTCCAAATCTAAAATTCACCAAATCAATTATATATAATTTAATCTGAGTACAAATTTATTTAGCTTACAGAGTTTTTCTGGTGAATTTTTCACCTAAACTATTGTTATTTTCACTAGATAAATCATAACTAATTAAAGAAAGGAGCTAAAATAGTAAAACCACTTTTGTTTGCCATGTATTTTCAATTCTTATATGATGGTATCCTTTTTGTACATTGATATCATACAGACCAAGCCTTAGTTCCAAACCCCTTTATTTAGTGGTTTTGGCAAATAAATCCTAAAGGAAATTCAACAAGTGTTTCTCCATTATTTACTATTGCAACAAACCCAATACACCAAAACCTACTGAAGCTCTTATTGTGTTGTATGTTTGATTGCTGTATTGTACTAGTGTGTGCATGCCTTGTGTTGATTGTGGTCTTGTTTGCTTTCATGTATGCTCCGTGCTGACGATAGTTGCGATTATATCAGAGACAAGGAGAAGTGGTTATTATTGGATTATTATGGTTTTCTAAGAAGAAGTCCAGGGACATATATTGCTAGATTGTTGATCTCAGGTAAGCCACCTCTTGCTCACAAGCCTTGTCCTATTGTTTTATTTATTCATGTTTTACCTACTGTTCATGAAACTGCATTGTTTTAATATATGGTGAGCTATATCTGGTAGTGTCTTGGCTCCTCCAAACCATTATACATTTGTACTACTAATTACAACCCCCTTGATGACACCTACTCTTTCCTAGTAATACTACATACACGTTTGGGGACCCCGATTTAGCCGAAGCAAAGCTATAGGATGGGAATACCTTGTAAAAGTCTTACAAAATGTTTTATGATGAAACCTTGGTGAGGTTTGACCTACCAAGAGAAGTTTGATAAAAAAGGTTTTGTTTTACAAAATGCTAAAGGAAAGTTGGAAGAAAAAGGTTTACTAAAACACACCTGGTTCTTTGTAGTTTTGCCATAACAATTAACCCATGCAACAACATTACTCTGGAATGCCACATGGCTGGACTTAGTGATTGCTACTCTGGTGTGGGAATTCTCACGACTACTTATAATGGAACAACTCCCTCTAATTCCGGGCTTCCTCTACAAAAAGGGTCAACTATTACACAGTCACTTGGAGGAAGCAGGATTACCCATGTGAGTGACCGGGTGATACTATGAGCCTCTCATTGAAAGTACCCCCTATCGAGGAGTCGGAATGCACTCCGGTTGGTCCGTGGATCCCCGTCGTCCCGATGTTGAGAGGAACAACTCATATGGTAGGGCCTACGCTAGAGTGCCATCCAGAGAGTCTTGATCGGTTACTCGACCCATGATCAGTGAGGGTCAGGGCTGGTTACTCAGTTGGTGTGGGTAAAGTGTACAACCTCTACAGAGTGTAAAATCTCTTCAAATAACCGTGTCCACGGTCATGGATGATTGGGAAGGTTGGTGTAGAGATGTCCTGGTTTGATTTCAAAAATGATCTCGGAAAAACAAAGGCTCTTGGAAATGTTTTGACCATGGGATGGTGAGAAAGGATGACTGCTTTGACCATGGGATGGTTGGAAAAGAAAGGAAAGTAGTAGGTCATGGGATGACTGGAAGGAGAAAATAAAGGGTAACCCAGTCCTTGCATTTTCCAAATCTTTAAAAAAAGGTTTCCTAATTGATTTTAAAAAGTTTTAAACAAAGATATGTAGATGCTATATCTACAAGAGAAACTATCTTAGAAAATAACCTCTCCTGGAGCCCTCCTACTACCACAGCCATATTGAATATTCGCTTGTTATTATGTTTCTCTTAAGGTGGTTTGTGAGTACATTCAAAGTACTCACTGGCATTGTCCCTAGCTATTAACTTGGTCGGATTTCAAGGAGAAGGCGATGATGACGACTATGCGAGCTAGGACATTCTCCTAGTAAGTTGCCTGTAGGATTAGGGCATGGATAAGGCTTTACCACTTGATGAAGTTCCACTAATGATGATTGATGTAGCCATAACGACATGTAAAGTATGACATGTATCCTCTTAAGTAATGGATGTTTACTTTGATACATGTCAGTTATGTGCCATGACTAACTGGTCATGGGATTGTGGTGTATGCATAACAGGGATTCTCGGAGGACTAATCCGGGGGCCCCACAAAATATTCTTACAATGGTCGCCAAATCACAAGGAGATCTAAAGTACAAATCAATGGCTATGTATAATGGAGGGGATGGATGATGGAAGTGATGAACAATGGCGTGGATCTCCTTTCGTGGTGTTGTGATGTAATCTGAGAATGGCAGCCCTCTAGCCGGCGACAGGAGCCTTAAAATATAGGGCGTATTCACGAAAGTCGTAGGGTTTGACGAGATGAGGCCAACGCAACCTAGTATGGGAGGATGGTACGGGCGGGCTCTGCCTGTACCAGTGGTTGTTAAGTTTGATGACGCCTGGGAATGACTCCCCAATTATTTGGCCATGTGGACTTCCTCAAAAACCTTCATTATGGCTTCTGATTTCTAATTGAAAAGCGTGTTTTCCTGCACAACAAAATTAAAGAGAAGGATTTGCATATCTTTGCAATTATTAGTCATTACTGGCAAGGATTGAGAGTTTGTTGTTAATTGCTTGACCAAAAACAATGTTTAAATGCGGTGGAAGATGGCTAATTTTGGAGCCAAACTTGATCGCCCTTGAACAAGAAGAAGCAAAAGAACTATAAGGAATTCAGCGTTTAAATTTGAAACAACAAGAATAAGAATTCACTTACGGTTGGTAGTCATATGCGCTAAGCACTTCATTCTTTTGCGAGGCTTATCAAAGTTAGAGAGATGACAAGAGTACTATAAAAGGTTTGGTAAGTCAAGACAATCAAAGTAAAGTTTAATATAAGTATAAATAACTAGAAGTGTAGCAATCAATCTAATACTTATAGTTATCTCTCAGGTTGCCAAGGAACACTAGGATGTTTAGGTAGCATAGTTGAGTAAGGGAGTTTCATGTACTAAGTAGTGTAACAATGAAGTGTCTTATTTAGACCCAGATCAATAAATCAAGTTGATAAAAAACACTCCTAATCCAATCATTGTTTTTCAAGAAAAATTAGTAGAGTAGTAATGAGACCATGCCAAGGACTTGTTATGTGGATCCTCATAGATATCATTTTCTTTTTATTATTTCAAGGATTGTTGGCTATTTCTTTCGCAAGTGCTTGTAAAATCTTTGAGAGTACCAATACTTTTGGCCATATATTGACACGTATGCCACTCATGGCATCAACTCATAGCCAAAATATGGGTGATACCATAGATCATTCAAAAGCTAGCGGAGTTGTTGGCATCCCAAAGGTGTGCATTAGAGACATAAAACAAAATTTTCTCTCCCTCTTGTTTTTGAGCTAGTAATGCGGTTTGATCCACAAGGTTAGCTTTGGCATGAATCACAATTACCACTAGACTTTATTTCAATCAAAAAACTCCTTTCATGAGTGTCTTCGAGACTATCATAATATCTATAGGGTTAAGTGTCTTCAAGGGTCACTAAAAGAAAAGTTTCCTTCCGCAACGACTTGGCCCGGCGGTCGTCGTAGAAGGCGCGTCTTCCACGAAGAATTTCTTGGCTCGACTGTGGCTGATGGAAAACATTTTTTTCGGTTTCACAACAGTCTACTATGATGGAACCGCTAAAAACATGGAGGAAGCTCGACTGGCATGTGGCAGAAACAAGATTTTCATTTCCTCGCGCGATGTTGACTTGCCGAAGTCTTTTGAGGCGTGTGGGTCCCGGACCTCAGTGTCTCTAGCAGACCATACTTTTTAGTCGCGCCTCCCTTATTTGAACTCGATAATGTTGCTCGAGGCGTCTGTCTAAGGATGCTAGGTCCCATATGTCAGCCTCTCATTAGAAAAATCGTGTGTATGATGGAATTTTTTCTTTCACTCGTGCTACCCTGTTCCGAAGTTGATAGCGCTGCTCGATGCATCTACCATTTAATGAACCTCCTAGGACCCACATGCCACCCTCTCATTAGAAGAAACGTGTGTATGATGGAATTTTTTCCCTTGGATATTGCCTCCCTGATTTCAACTCGATAATGTTGATTGATCTACCTGCCGTTTAGTCACCCTGCTGGGTCCTCCATGTCAGCCTCACATTACAAGAATCGTCTGCATGATGGAATTTTTTCTTCGCTCGTGCTACTGTGTTCTGAACTTGATAACATTGCTTGATGCATCTACCATTTAATCAAACTCCTGGACCCCACATGTCATCCTCTCATTAGAAGAAACGTGTGTATGATAGAATTTTTTCTCACATTCGTCCCTCTATGTTCCGAATTTGATAGCGTTGCTTGCTGCATCTACCGTTTAATCATGTTGCTGGGCCCCACATGTCATCCACTCATTAGAAGAAATGTGTGTATGATGAAATTTTTGCTCTCGGTCACGCCTCCATGTTTTGAACCTGATAGCGTTGCTCGATGCATCAGCCATTTTTCCAGGCTGCTGGGTCCCCCATGTGAGCCTCTCATTAGAAGAAACATGTGCATGCTAGACTTTTTTCTCGCTCGCGCCTCCCTGTTTCGAACTTTGCAACGTTGCTCGAGGCACCACCTGTATAAGGCCACGCTACTAGGTCCCGCATGTCGATCTCTCTGTAAATGAAACCTGCGTATGGTGGACTTTTTTTCGGCCACATGCGTTGTTTTGACCTTGGCAACATTTCTTGATGCGGCAGCCGTGTACGGTCTTGCTGCTGAGCCTCCTATGTCAGGCTCTCTAGTATGTTCTGGCATGTGGGTCCTAGATCCAGCCTATATGTTCTGGCGGGTGGGTCCTAGATGCCAGCATCTCTATAAGTATTTAACTTTTTTTTCAAACCCGACCATTAAACTCAAGGGATGCTATAGGCTGGTCGGTCCGTGATGTCAGCCTCTCCGCAATATGATATTAAAAAGTAAACCCTTTCTCAAAAAAAAGTAAACCCAAGATATATATAAATATGTACACATAGGGGATTCGAACTAAAGACCTTCAAATCAAATCAAATAGACATAAACTGAGTGTTTTGCCACTACACCAAAGCTATTTATAGAAATTGAATCATTAAATATGTATTATTAATACAACTTATGTATCAGTATTCTAAAAATATTTTGTGTGTCCATGTTATCTCTCTTAAAATAAAAGGGTAGTGCTACTGGAACCTCGATTTATAAAAAGCCACATAATGGATTAGTTTCTTAAAAACATGGGTAGGAAGAATTTTTTTAGAGGTGGGGGGCAATGCCAAAAAGGGGCTCCTATCTCAAATTTCACTAGGCTATGGCTCGCCAGTTTCAATCACAGACCTCCTCGATGAGGAAAAAAGCGATAATTCCTTTGACATATATTCATGTAAAAATATCTAATGAACACACACCACATGCGCCATAACATGACTGGTATCCAATGACTTCACTTGGTGAAATCATGTTGTATATCTTTACCCTCTCATCTCTGTCCAAAATGCATCCAACGGTTCCGATGACACAAAGGCAAAAGCTCTAGAGCAAGCAGCCAGCAGCAATGACAGAACTTTTGACAAATTCAATACCATTTGAAAGATTAAGGTGTACAGAATAATAAGACATAAAAACTTGCCATATTCCTAGTTCACATTCAGAAGCACTTGACCAATTCAAAAGCATTTCAAAGTGACTAATTCAGCAATACAGACACTGAAATCCAATAGCAGTACAGAGAGAGACATTTCTTGTTTCAGCTATAAAAACCATGTCACACAATCAGTTTGCCCTTTTCTCCAAACACACTCGATCACTAGAACACAATCATTGTCATAATATTTGGTCATATAGGGAACCGGATATACCATACCAGTACGTACTAGTCATAGCTCCAATCCAGCAATGTTATCATAGTTTTACCACCCATATATGATCAGTGGAGATAAGACAATCACGTAATTACTTACAATAGCATACGTCCAAAGAGCTAGACATCTAGGAAGTTCATGACTAGCATGCGGCATTTAGGGCAGCCAGATACATCGACCTTGACAGTTCTTCCAATAGTAAGTTTGGCTGCTTTCCGGAACTTGATCCACCTAGAAGTAGCTACCAAGCACCCATCAGTCAAATTAATGGCATAGTGTCCCTTGATTTGCAATCCTTCGCTCTGCATCGTGGACACTATTATGCCCTTTTGTCTGTCCTGGAGTTGCTTTGTGGCACTCTTAGGCAATTTCTGAGTCAAAGCAAGAGATAGACGCGTAGTTACTAAGAGCAATGCACTGAATCATGTGAAACTTGAGAAGACATTCAGAGCAGTTTATCTGCCGCCACTCACAAACATAATCCAGTGCGACCTTGTGATGACACATGTGTAGGAATTGGTCTGACAAGGTACTTCCTGGGGTGATGAAGGAGCTTGTGCCGGTGCCTGTGCTGGGGATGGTGTGGTAGCTGGTGCTGGTGCACGGGATGGTGCCATTAATTGTAGAGGGGCTGGTGCAGGAGCCAAAAGGCCTAAATCCGGTGCCGCGCCAGCATCTTGATGCTAGATTCCTTCTGAGGGGTATCTAATCTAACTGCAGGGATGGTAAAGGAAGATGAGAAGTGTACAAGCAAAATGGTCTCTTATACAATGGTTACTCACAAGAGAGTGATCAGAGGATATGATGAGTACACAAGCAAATTAAGTTACTACCTCCATTCTTTTTCCTTAGGTCAATAGGTGCCGGAGCAGGAACTAGGGCCAGTGCCGTTGTGGGTGCCAGCTGCTTGACGCTGGTTACCTTCTGGGATAGGTAAGGGGACTGCAGGAGTGGTCAGAGAGGCATATGAGATGTGTACAAGAAAAATGGTTTCTTATATAATAGTACCTCCTAGACAGAGATGAGAGTATACAAGCGAATTAAGTTACTACCTCTATTCTTTCTCCTACCGAGGTCAACTTGTGCCATTGCAGGAACTGGGGCCGGTGCTGGTGCTGGTGCTAGCAGCTTGATGTTGGCACCCTTTTGGGTGGTACATAAGGGGAAGCGGACTTCAGAAGTATTCAGGGTCATATGATGAGTAAAGACAATGGTGCAGAAAAGTTAGTCACAAGAAAATCATTATACGTTGTGATGAGTACAAAAGAAAATTAATTAGTACTACCTCTGTTCTTGGTCCTTCAGTCAACTGGTGTATGATGGCGTGCAAGTATCTTCCCAGGCTTGCTAAAATTGAATGTGACCTCGTCCCCCTGCTTCAGACCATTCTCACGGACATACTTGGACCAACCTCGTCCACCTAAATAGGCCGTGGCCATCGTCTAGGAGACATCCACATCATATAGTTGTCGCATGCCTTTAGGGACCTCACTATATAGAGTTAGAAACTTGTCATTTCTGAACATCTTGTTTATAATGGGGCGAGCGACACAAGATACAACCTTCATGACAAAATTGATAGAGAAGTAAGGCGACAAAAAAATTGAGATACAAGATCTTACATCAAGTCGGTCTAAACCACTTGGAATCCATACCTGATACCATGGGTACCCTTTGCGAAGGGTGGCCATGCACCATTTTTCTTCCCTCTACCTTTGGAAGGGCATATAGGGGACCCCTTTCAATCCATAAGCTTGACAAGGGTAGGGTAGTAGAAAGGGCTGAGCAGCTGGTGCGTGGTACTGATTGAAATTAAGTGGAAACGTTAAATTATGTAAAGAGCAAGTAATTCTATATAAGACAAAACCATTGGTTGTAAAGCAAACATATTTGATTTTTGTGAACTTATGATGAGCGTAAACATATAGTACTAACTGATAACAATAACACGGAAAATCATAACATGTGAAATTGCGGATTTTCAAATTATACCCACTTCTTAGAGAGGTCACTTCCCACCTGGTTACTGTGTTGGTGCTTCCTCGTTGTGTGGAGGAGGTCCACTTTTGGTGCGGGCATCAGAAATCTACTAGCCTCTATAACAGCCTCAGCATGCGTATCTACACCTTCAATCTGCATAAATAACAACAGAGCTCAACAATTCAATACTATGTAAAGTTTGACCAAGTTTTTAGAAAAAAATTAATATTTATAATATGAGTTATATATCCTTGGATACATCATGAAACATATATTCACGTTGTATGTATATAATATCATAGTTCTTGATAGTTTTTTACTTAAAAAAAATTTGGTCAAACTTTCTTTAGCTTGACTTGGGACGGAGGGAGTACAGTACATAGTAGTCATATACTGACTATATGAGACAGTCAGACAGATCCAAATCCGGATTCACATAAACAAAGTGCTAGAATTAATAAAATCACACATATGTTTCTGAACATCTGATAAGTATGCATGACACCAAGTGGGTAATAATTAAATCTGAGTGCACCATAGTAATAATGGTATTAAGAACAAATACCTTTCTCTTTAAGTTGGGCCCTCCCAGCTGGTCAGTGGCCTTGCGCTTGTTTGGTGAGTAGTGGTACGGGCTGGATCCAGCGACATGTGGGGGTACCATCGTGTTTGCGGCACCTAGAGCACCGCACGTTCATAGGTATGTACCACCATGTTATAGTAAATGAAGAAGAGATGGTGTCACAGAGGCTTCCACAAAAACAGGATATAGATAGAGACAACTTTTAGCACAGGGATACATCCAGGTTATAGCCAACCACTTCCAGCATTGGAAAGAATGGAAGAATGCAATGAATATACTACTACATTACCTTTTTAGGAAACTTTTAAGGGAACTGACAGGACCATCCTTGTCCATAGTGGCCGTGGGCACCACCTGACCCATAGTTCTCCATACAGAATCTGAAGAAAAATCCGTTGCACATTACGAGTAGCAACTAAAGGTTACAGAAGTGAAGAACACTGAAATTGAACCTGACCAAATGCCCCAATCAGAATAGCGGTGACGATGCCCTAATCCCGAATCCATAAGAAATCAGTACCATGTCCCCTCACCCCCACCCCCAACCCCCACCAACACCCCCACCCCACCCAAATGACCCAATCGATCAGAGCAGAGAAAAAAATATCCTGATTAGGTGATTCTGAGGTGAGCAATAAGGAAGAACTCCACAATTAAAGCATATCGAATACTACTATTCCTAGTACTAATAGTACCCCCAATGTCCCAATCGGAAGAAAATTAAGCAAAGCCAGATTTCGAGGTGAGCAAATACGCCCACCTATTTCAACAAGAACTCCCCAATCAGAGGTTGCACCAGTTCCAACCGTTGCTTGCTGGATGGGAGCTAGCTAGTGATGGTTTCTTGTCTTGTCATTGGTAGAAAGGCATGGGCAAGGGAGTAGTAGTACGAGTAGTAGTAGGGCTGGGTAGTACACTTTTTCTACAGTAAGTATTTTTAAGTGGCAGTGGTGGGAACATTTTTCCGGGAGAGAATCCCAATTTTTGATCCCAGCTATCACGTGGTGGCCTACAGTTGTTTCAAGCGGGACCCACGTCAGGGGTGAGTTAAAGTGGGTTCCACATCAAGTGGGTGAGATAACTGATCGAGCCAACCTCCTGCTTCCCTTGGTACTAGTACTAGTTCTCCTGGGTTCCTCTCCAAGGACAGAGAAATCGCCCCTCTTCGAATCAAATTGATCCCAGCTTATTATCCTTTTGCTGATTCGTCTCATGGAGCATTGAGAGAGGGGAAGGGCTAGCAGTAGACAAGACAGCGGTAGTTGTAGTATAGGGCACTAGCGCTGGGGCTTCAAAAATAGTTGAGGAACCAATAAAATGATAAGCTCGGATTTCAGACTAGAAACACACACAAACATACATATATATATACTAATATACAGAATAGTTTCCAATTACAATTTTGCTAACAAAGGCCTAGAAATCATAAGGTATCTCCATATTACAGAACTATGACAGTAGCAAACCAATCATGGGATAGCTCTACACCCCAAGAGTTTTGCAGCTAGGCTAGTGGTCATGAGACTACCCAGATGGCACCAAAAGTACACCCCTAATGATTAGCAGACCTGCATCAAATCCATCCAGACGCAGTGTACCCGATCCACAGCCTCAGGTGCAGGCTCATCAATAAATATCTCATCATCATTACCAACAAAGTCCTCTTCGGTTGTCTGCTTCTGCGATTGGTAGATTAACATATACATTTATAGAGAAACATCAAAGACACACAACTTGAACATTTGTCGTTCTATAGATATACCTTTTCATCTGGCATAGCGGTAGTACCAAAAATGAAACACGTTTCATGTAGCTTGCACTTATTCTCTCCTCCCCCTTCTCCAAGATGATCTAGATGCTCAGGAGATGCCTCTGTCAGTTGATCTAGTTGATCAACATCTTCTTCCCCTAATTGATCTTGATGATAAACATGTGCTTCCCCCGGTTCATATGGAGGATCATATGGTTCACCATGAAATACCCATCTAACATATGTGCTTAGCATCCCAAATGTAAAAATATGGTCTTCCACTATACTTTGAGGCAGCACTCTACGATTCACACAAAACCGGTAGGGGGAATGTACTTTTGAGTTTTCACAATGAGCTCTAACAAACCCCATAAATCATAGAACACCAAGAATATGTTTAGCATTGCCTAATGGAGAAATCTCTATCCAAAATTTGCCCATCTGTTTAATTATGACATACAAGGTTAGTTATTATTAAAATAAAAGCAGGAAACATATAGATGGAGTACAAAAACTATATATTCCTATGCATTTCAGCAAACATATTGACTACAAAAATCTCCGAAGGTATTTAGGAACACAGATCCAACGCATAATAAACCATGACCATGCAGATTGAGGACAAATTAAACTTCGTATTTGAGGAGGCAAATCGGGTGAAAGGGCAATAAAATGGCAACCAGATAGAGATAGAGATAGAAGGACTACCATGGGATCGACGTGCCCACCGGTGCGTCTCAAGAGAACGATGGGTAGGGAAAGCTTCTTCGCGCATGGTGGTAAGGAGGAGCGGCCGTAAGTGCGTCTGTTTTTTGGGGAAGGGGGTGAGGGCCTAGGTGGCGGAGGGTGGAAGTTAATACACAGTGCGAAGGGGAGCGGAGGGATAACTTTGGAAATTCTTACCTACCCGGCTTTGGGTACCACCATATATGTGGCCCACCTACCAGTCACCATAGATCAAAATTGATCCAAAACTTGTCAAAATACGAGTTTATGTTTTACCATGGAAACTAATGCACATAACATTGCATGTTGTGAAGGAATGGCTTTATTTCAACATATATTTACTTTCGTTCATAATTTTTTCGAAAAGGGGCCAAATTTGAAAATTCGAAAGTAAACTTCAAATTTGGAACTAGACATATTGGTTGATTTGCCAAGATGCACCGATATACCAAATGCAGAGACGTCATCATAAATTATGGCCATGACCTTGGTCACCTTTTTTTGGGATGATGGTCATCTTTTTGAAAGCCTTGAATTGTTTTGATAATTTCAGCAAATGTCTAAAAACTCATTTAAATGTTGGAAATCAACTCTCATTGTTATGCGGGTCTTGAATGTAACAGCAAATCTAAGCGGCCCCACGTCGGAGCAGCGTATGTTTGAAGCTTCGACCTCAAAATTTTCGTATTACGCCCAAACATTGCACACATCCATTCAAATATCCCGTGCATCCATTTAGACATACTTCACCTTTTTTTAGAATGCATAGTTCCTCTTTTATCCCTGCTCCTCTTGTTTGAAAGCCTTGAATTAATGTTCATTAATTTTGGCAGATGTCTATAAATTCATTAAATGCTGGAAAGCATATAGGCATGTGGGTCTATCTAATGGGGACAACATCCCAAGTGGGAATAGCGTACCTTAGAAGCTTCAACTTCAAAATTTCGGCAGAGCACCGAAATATCCCGCCCACCCATTCAAACATCTCGCCCATCCATTCAATCATCCAGCCCCAAAAATTATTTTATTGCACAAATTTAGCCTGGAAGCTTGAAAGGGCGTTATACATTGTGTGAAAAAAGGGGCGGTGGCATTTTGAGCCATCATCTTTGTAGTTGCTTCACAACAAAACATTGTTGTTACTTTGAAATTCGAAAACAAACTACAAATTCGGAACCAGACATATTGCTTGATTTGCAAAGATGCACCGATCTACCAAATATGGACATGTCATCATAAACTATTTCCATGACCTTGGTCACCTTTTTTTGGATGATGGTTATCTTCTTGAAATCCTTAAATTGTTTGAAAATTTCAGCAAATGCCTAGAAACTCGTTTAAATGCTAGAAAGCAACTCTCGCTGGTGTGTGGGTCTAGACGGTGACAGCGCGTCTGAGAGGCCCCACTTTGGAGTAGCGTATGCTAGAAGCTTCGACCTCAAAATTTTGGTACGGTTCCCAAACATCGCACCAATCCATTAACATATCCCGCGCATCCATTCAAACATGCTTCACGTCTTTCTAGAATGCCAAATTCCTCTTCTATCCCTGCTCCGGAAACAAGAATCCGAGGGAGCACTACAATAATAGAGGGATATAGGTGGTAAATTTGCGTTCTCCCAAGTGCATCACCCCATCGATGTTTCCTAGCCCTTCTTCAATATTTACCTGCCCGCCCACTCCGACCTACACTAAATTTTTGGACCCACTATGCAAGTGCCCCACATGTTAGTGAGCCAGAATTACGGGAAGTAGAGATTCCCATCGCTTGTTGTTAAAAATTCGAACTTTTTTGCTAAAGTGAGATAAAATCCTTAAAATCATCCAACCTGGCTTATACTATCATTCCACTATGTCAGAGTAAAAGCGAAAAAACAAAGCTAAAAACACATTCCTGGATTTATAAGCCAAAAATCAAAAGTCAAATTTAGAGCCCAATCAAACAACGCATAAATCTCACGGGACTCTTTGTGTTTCTCCCTTGTTTTAGTACTTGGGTACCTTTAATTTTATTTAACAAAAAATATGACCAAGCAGAGTATCATCGACTTGTAGATCAATTTTTGAGAAACTTTCATTAAATTATGGTAACACCATTATATTCCACGAATATATATAACCATAAAGTTTGAACATATTATTGAGAATTCACGGAATCCTAAACCATAAAATCTAAACCCCTAAACCCTGACCAAGCAGGTATCGTGCAACTCTAGATCAAAATTTGAGATACTTTCGTTAAATTGGGTAACACCATTCTATTCCACGAATATAAGCATAAATCTTGAACATTATTGAAAATTCCCGGAACCCTGATCCCTAGCTAAACCCCTAAAACCCAAACCCTAAAACCCTATACCCCAAAACCTGACCAAGCACGTAGCATGCACTTATAGATCAAAATTTGAGATACTTTCGTTAAATTGGGTAACACCATTCTATTTGACGAATATAAGCATAAATCCTGAGAATTATCAAAAATTCCCTACACCCTAAACCCTAAAACCCTCAGCCCAAAGATCCTAACCAAGCAGGTGTCGTGCAATCATAGATCAAAATTTGAGATACTTTCAATGAATTACGTAACGCCATTCTATTCGACGAATATAAGCATAAAGCTTGAGCATTATTGAAAATTCGCTAAACCCCCTAAACCCTATTCAGTCCATAAAACCTAAACTGTAAAACCCTAAACCCTCGACCCATAAACCCTGACCAAGCAGGTATCATGGACTTATAGATCAAAATTTGAGATTATTTCATTAAATTGCGGTAACGCCATTCTGTTCCACGAATATAACAATAAAGTTTGAACATTACTGAAAATGCCCTAAACCCTAAAACCCTAAACCCTCAACCCCACTTGTAAATCAAAATTTCAGATAAACTTTCCTCAAATTGTGCTAATGCCATTCAATTCCATGAATATAAGCATATATAAAGCAGCTTGAACATTATCGAAAATTCCCAATAAACCTAAACCCTAAACCCTAAACCCCCAAAACCATAAACCCTAAGCCCTCATCCCCTCAACTCCTTACCAAGCAGGTATCATGCACTTATAGATCAAAATCCAAGATACTTTCATTAAATTGCAATGACACCAGTCTATTCCACGAATATATATAAGCATATATATAGAAAGCTTGAACATTATTATTGAAAATTCATAAATCCTAAAACCTAGAAAACCGTAAACCCTAAAACCCTAAACCCTAAATACCAACCTTAAACTCCTAAACCCTAAACCCTAAAATCCTAAATCATATACCATAAACCATAAACCCCTAAACCCTCAACCCGAAAACATGAACCCTAAACCCAAGCTATATATATCTTGTGTGGAAACTACGGTAGTGGGATTTTGAGCCATACTTATTTGTAGTTTCTTCATGGCAAAAGCCACTGTCGTCGCTTGAAAAATTGAAAATCACTTCAAATTTAGAAGCTTCCTTTGTAAATAATATTTTAAATGCCAATAATACGGACCAATCTACCAAATACAAACATGTTGTTATAAACTATAGCAAATAAACAAATGGTTGTATTTTGTTTGATATTTTGTTTCTTTATTTTTTTAATGGCCCAAATTTGGTGTCATTACCATTCATATCAAAAAATTGAAATCTTGCAAAACTCTTGGTGGATCTCCAACATTTGACAAATTCGATACCTTTAAACTATTTTTGAAAAGTCAAGAGCAAGCTATATCACACACATTGTAGTACGTAATCAGACATACTTACTTTCAATTGTCAAAAAGTCATTTTATTGCACATATTCATCTAGGAAGCTTGGAAACTCATGAAAGTAGGGCATTATCCATCAAATCCGGAATCTCCTTTGTAAACAATTGTTGGGTCCGCAGCATAGAAAACAAAAATTTCCCTACGGTGTGAACTACACGCCAAGATCTATCTACTAGGTACAAAGCAACAGGTGGACATACATCCAACGAGAACTTACCCTCATAGACAACGAGCTTTGTTGACGAGTAGGAACTCGTGGCTGATGTAGTCGTACACTTGCCGATCTCAAGATCGTGAGGAAGTCCGTGCGCCGCAACTCAGTGGCGCATCCGCACTCGCACACACATTCAAGCCACCAGACAACCTCCACCTCCTCGCTCCAGCGATCCAGCGGAAGCATCAACTCCTTCCAGACGAAATGCCACCGGGAACATGTATCTCGCTAATCCGAGACCATGGGGTAATAATTCTAGAGGGGGAGAGAGATCCTTCACAAGGAGGTGTGTGGATGAAGGAGGGAATGGGTGGCCTTTTATAGGAGGAGGGGGTGCCCCCTCTCTCCATGGCCGGCGCATGGGGGGTGACCCCTCACCTCCCCCATTCATGTGGTGGTAACCCCCCCACATTAAAATGCCTCTTCACATTCCCTTTTAAAGTCTCCACTTTAAATGTATTAAATTTCTCCAAATTTAATGCTCTCTCATTTAATAAAACTCTTTTTATTAAATTTATTCAGAATTTTGTTAATTACTTTAATTAACAAACATTCACATATAGCCCCTTGCAATATTTCAATATTACATGCAGAACCACCTTCTGCAATTTCACCCGAAACAATTTCCGGTTTCTATTGAAACAATTCCTGCGCTTTGCAATTCTTTCGTCTGAAACATATGTGCTCCAAAATGGTGTCCGGTAACTCTTAAGTGTGCCACCCTACGGTTCGCGAATAATGCAGACATGATCGAGACCCTTCTCTGATCAATAATCAGCAAGGGACCTAGAGATCATCTTGACTCCTACACATTCCACGATGACTCCTGTGATCGTGAGAACCTTTAACGCTTGTAACTAAATCCCTTTGTCTCTCGATATATTACATGTCTGAGATTCGATCATCGGTATCTCCATACCTAGTTTGATCTCGTTACCGACATGCACTCTTTTCTCGTTCCCGTGATATAACATTCTAGTGATCACATCACTTGCTTGCAAGCTATCCTAATGTGATATCACCGAGAGGGCCCAGAGTATATCTATCCGTCATCTAGATTGACAAATTCCACTCTTGATCCATGAGCCTCAACATAACACCTTCGTAGTACTGAACCCATCTTTATAGTCACCATGTTATGGTGTGACATTTGATGTTATCAAGATACTCTTCCGGTGTCAGCAATTAACATGATCTCATGGTCTAAGGATAAAGATTTCTTCGTATGATGTTATAGCAATATAAACATAATGACTTGATCGTAATGATATACTTTGGATGAATGTTCATCACATCATTCCACCAATGGTCTGACCTTGTTATTAACAACATCCAATGTCCATGATCAGGAAACCTTGATCATCCTGTTAATCAACACGCTAGTCTATAAGAGAGGCATGACTAGGAACCCTTTTTGTTTATTAAACACACATTTATTGATGTTTTTGAATCAATACATTTCTAGCATGTAAAATAAACATCTATCATGTATGAGGAATATATAATAACAACTTTATTATTGCCTCTCAGGGCATATTTCCTTCAGTCTCCCACTTGCACTAGAGACAATAATCTAGTTCACATAGTGATAAATCTAACACCCATGGATTTCTGGTGTTGATCATGTTTTGCCCTAGGGATAACTTTAGTCAACGGATCTGCTACATTTAGGTCCGTGTGTACTTTACAAATCTTTATATCTCCATCCTTGACATGCTTGCGGATGGAGTGAAACCGGCGCTTAATATGCTTGGATTTCTTATGAGACCTTGGTTCCTTTGCGTTGGCTATGGCTCCATTGTTGTCACAATAGATCACCATCGGGTCCAAATCACTGGGAACCACACCCAGTTCCGTAATGAACTCTTTTATCCAAACTGCTTCCTATGCCGCTTCTGAAGCAGCAACATATTCCGCCTCCGTTGTTGATCCAGCCACCACAGGTTGTTTGGAACTCCTCCAACTAATCGCTGCTCAAGAGAAATACGTATCCGGATTGAGACTTAGAGTCATCCGGATCGGTGTCAAAGCTAGCATCAACGTAACACTTAGCGACTAGCTCTTCTTCACCTCCGTATATAAGAAACATATCCTTAGTTCTTCTTAAGTACTTGAGGATGTTCTTTACCGCTATCCAGTGTTCCGAACCTGGATCAGATTGGTACCTACTAGTCAAACTAATAGCATGTGCCACATCCGGTCTTGTACATAGCATGGCATACATAATAGAGCCTATGGCCGAGGCATAGGGATCTTATCCATCATCTCTTTCTTCCGCCAGTAGCGGACTTTGAGTCTTACTCAATGTCTTGCCTTGCAACATAGGTAAGAACCCCTTCTTACTTTCGTCCATATTAAACTTCTTTAATAACTTATCAAGGTATGTACTCTGCGATAGCCCAATTAGGCGCCTTGATCTATCTCTATAGATTTTAATGCCTAATATATATGATGCTTCACCAAGGTCTTTCATCGAAAATTTGCTGTTTAGATAACTTTTAACACTGTTTAAAAGATCTATATCATTTCCAATCGATAATATGTCATCCACATATAATATCAGAAATGCCACATTGCTCCCACTCACTTTCTTGTAAATACAAGCCTCTCCATAAGTTTGGACAAATCCAAACTCTTTGATCACCTCATCAAAGCGGAGATTCCAACTTCGTGATGCTTGCTTCAGTCCATAGATGGATCGCTGAAATTTGCACACCTTATTAGCATCCTTAGGATCGACAAAACCCTTAGGTTGTATCATATACAAATATTCTTCAATCTTACCATTGAGGAACGCAGTTTTGACATCCATCTGCCATATCTCATAATCGAAATATGCAGCAATTGATAACATAATCCTAACTGACTTAAGCATCACTACGGGAGAGAATGTCTCATCGTAGTCAACTCCTTGAATTTGTCGAAACCCCTTTGCGACAAGTCGAGCCTTATAGATGGTCACATTACCATCAGCATCAGTTTTCCTTTTGAAAATCCATTTATTCTCCACGGCCTTTCGGTCGTGAGGTAAGTCCACCAAGTTCCAAACTTGGTTCTCGTACATGGATTCCATCTTGGATTTCATGGCTTCTAGCCATTTGTTGGAATCCGGGCTCATCATCGCTTCTTCATATGTCACAGGGTCATCCATTTCATCAACCATGAAATTCACAACAGGATCACCGTACAGTTCAGGAGCTGCACGTGTCCTGCTTGACCTGCGAGGTTCGGTAGTGTCCTCTTTCGGATTTTCATGATCATTATCATGAGCTCTCTCTTCATCAGGTGAAGTCAACTCCGAAACAACTTCCCGTGCTGCGCCACTCGCCATTCCATGAAGAGAAGGTTCAATAACCTCTTCGATTTCTACCTTCCGACTACACACCTTTCGCGAGTAACTCCTTCTCAAGAAAGGATCTATTCTTGGCAACAAAAACCTTGCCCTCGGATCTGTGATAGAAGGTATACCCAATTGTTTCCTTAGGGTATTCTATGAAGACGCATTTTTCCGCTTTGGGTTCGGGTTTATCTGGTTGAAGTTTCTTCACATAAACATCGCATCCCCAAACCTTAAGAAATGATAGCTTAGGTTTGTTTCCAAACCATAATTCATACGGTGTCGTTTCAACGGATTTAGATGGTGCCCAATTTAAAGTGAATGCAGCTGTTTCCAGTGCATAACCCCAAAATGACAGAGGTAAGTCAGTCAGAGACATCATAGATCGAACCATATCCAATAAGGTACGATTACGATGCTCCGACACACCATTATGTTGTGGTGTTCTGGCAGGCGTGAGTTGTGAAACTATTCCACACTCTTTCATGTGTGTTCTAAACTCGTAACTTAGATACTCTCCTCCACGGCCAGACCGTAGAAATTTGATCTTTCTATTATGATGATTTTCCACTTCATTTTGAAATTCCTTGAACTTTTCAAAAGTTTCGGACTTGTGTTTCATCAAATAGATATACCCATATCTACTCAAATCATCTGTGAAAGTAACAAAATAACGATATCCACCTCACGCCGACACACTCATTGGTCCACACACATCAGTATGTATGATTTCCAATAGATCTGTCGCCCGTTCCATTGAACCGGAAAACGGCGTTCTAGTCATCTTGCCCATATGGCATGGCTCACATGTATCAAATGATTCAAAATCAAGTGATTCCAAAAGTCCATCAGAATGGAGTTTCTTCATGCGTTTAACACCAATATGACCTAGACGGAAGTGCCACATATATGTAGACATATCATCATCAAGTTTAATCCTTTTAGCATTAACATTATGAATGTGCGTAATATTACTATCGAGATCCAATAGAAATAAACCATTCAACATAGGCGCATGAACATAAAAGATATCATTCTTATAAATCGAACAACCATTGTTTTCAGATTTAAAGGAATGACCACTTTGCATCAAACATGATCCAGATACAATGTTCATGCTCAGTGCAGGCACCAAATAACAATTATTTAGGTTTATAACTAATCCCGATGGAAAATGGAGATGTAGCGTCCCGACGGCGATCACATCAACTCTTGATCCATTCCCGACCCGCATCCTGACCTCATCCCTTGCTAGTTGTCGCTTGCCCACGAGTCTCCTAACCGAGTTACATATATTAGCAACCGATCCGGTATCAAATACCCAAGTGCTCTGCAGTACTAGTCAAGTACACATCAATAACATGTATATCACATATACCTTTGTTTGCCTTTTGGACTTCTTGTCCGCCAAATACTTAGGCGATTATGCCCAATGGCTATCCCTTTGCAATAGTAGCACTTTCGGTGTCGACTTAGGGCCAACCTGGGTTTTTTCAGCGTGGCAAATGACTTGCCACCCTTCTTTCCCTTGTGCTTGCCTTTCTTATCCTTCTTGAAACCGGTGGTCCTATTGATCATCAACACTTGATGTTCTTTCCTAATCTCCACTTCTTGTCTTAAGCATTGATGTAAGCTCGAAGAGACTTCTTCATGCCTGCATATTATAGTTCATCACGAAACTCTTGTAGCTAGGTGGCGAGATTGGAGAACACGATGTATTAAGTCAATGGGAATCATCATTCCCAAGGACACAAGCTTATCGGCGTACCCAGACATTTTGAGTACATGCTCACTAACGGAGCTGTTTTCCTCCATCATGCAGCTAAAGAACTTTTCTGTAGCATTATAACTCTCTACGGCAGCATGGGTATCGAAAATCATTTTCAATTCTCCCATGGTATCAAAGGCATTGCCATTTTCAAAACGCTTTCAAAGTTCTGGCTCTAGCCCATACAGTATGCCGCAATGAACTAAGTTATGGTCCTCCTGACGAGTTATATAGACGTTCTTTTCCTCGTCAGGGGCATCAGGAACTGGTGGGGGGCCTAGTGGCGCATCTAGCACATATTGCTTTTGTGCAGTAGTGAGGAGAATCCTCAAATTCATAGCCCAGTTGGTGAAGTTGCTACCATTCGCAGCAAGTTTCTCTTTCTCCAGGAACACATTGAAATTAAAAGCAGGTGGTGCCATCTACAACAGAATTTGTAAAGTTTATTTAGACTAAGTTTATGATAGATTGAGTTCAACTAATCCAAATTACTAATGAACTCCCACTCAAAAACGACATCCCTCGTGTCCTTTTGGTGATTACATGAACCAAATCCACTATATCAAGTCCGATCATCACGTGAGTTGATATAGCTTCAAAGGCGAGCATCTATATGGGCATCATATCAACCATATGACTCATGCTTAACCTTTCGGTCCATGTTCCGAGGCCATGTCTGTACATGCTGGGCTCGCCAAGTAAGAACCTTAGTATTCGCGTGTGTAAAACTATCTTACACCCGTTCCTATGAAAGCGTAGATTCGAGTACACCCGATCATCACGTGATGTCTCGAAACACGATCCATAGAACGGTGCATACTCAAGGAAGAACACATTTTTATCTTGATATCTAAATGAGGGATCATCTTATAATGCTACCAAACGCGCCAAACTAGCAGTATAAGATGCTAACATCTAATGCGTAAAGTGAGATGATATGGTCCATGCATTTGATCTCTATCACTTGCATCATGGTATGATCTCTATCATTCCTTTGTGTGTAAGGCCAAGGTCTATGGAACTTACACGTTGACTGTGTTGTAAGAGTATCTACCATACATCTACTTACAACAATACCATATCAATACACTAGCCCAGCAACGATCTAAACTAGACGTCTCTAATTTATCAATTGCAAGTTTTACGTGGCTTAGGGCTTTCGGAGATAGAACCGTTCTCACCTACGAACATGAACCACAACGAGGATAACTAAGTTATTAGCAACTCGTTGTAAATCAGATATTGACTATAGTAGGAGAGACAGACACCCACCAGCCACTTATGCAAAACAAGTTGCATGTCAGTCGTGGAACCGGTCTCATGTACGATGACATGTAAGGTTGGTCCGGGCCGCTTCATCCCACTATGCCACCAATATCCAAAATACATAGAAGATGCAATAACATGATCATCATCGCCCACATATCAACCATATGTGTACTACTCGTGCTAAGCACCTACGCATAGATCAGGCTCTGATACCACTGTTGGGTGCGCAGCATAGAAAACAAAAAAATTCCTACGGTGTGAACTAGACGGCAAGATCTATCTACTACGTACAAAGCAACGGGTCGACATACATCCAACGAGAACTTACCCTCGTAGACAACGAGCTTTGTTAACGAGTAGGAACTCGTGGTTGATGTAGTCGTACACTTGCCGATCTCAAGATCATGAGGAAGTTCGAGCACCGCAACTCAGCGGCGCATCCGCACTCGCACACACGTTCAAGCCACCGGACAACCTCCACCTCCTCGCTCCAGCGATCCAGCGGAAGCAGCAACTCCTTCCAGACGAAATGCCACCAGGAACATGTATCTCGCTAATCCGAGACCATGGGGGGATAATTCTAGAGGGGGAGAGAGATCCTTCACAAGGAGGTGTGTGGATGAAGGAGGGAATGGGTGGCCTTTTATAGGAGGAGGGGGGTTCCCCCTCTCTCCTTGGCCGGCGCATGGGGGGGGGGGGTGACCCCTCACATCCCCCATTCATGTGGTGGTAACCCCCCACATTAAATGCCTCTTCACATTCCCTTTTAAAGTCGACACTTTAAATGCATTAAATTTCTCCAAATTTAATGCTCTCTCATTTAATAAAACTCTTGTTATTAAATTTATTCAGAATTTTGTTAATTACTTTAATTAACAAACGTTCACATATAGCCCCTTGCAATATTTAAATATCACATGCAGAACCACCTTCTGCAATTTCAGCCGAAACAATTTCCGGTTTCTATTGAAACAATTCCTGCGCTTTGCAATTCTTTCGTCTGAAACATATGTGCTCCAAAATGGTGTCTGGTAACTCTTAAGTGTGCCACCCTACGGTTCGCGAATAATGCAGACATGATCGAGACCCTTCTCCGATCAATAATCAGCAGCGGGACCTGGAGATCCGTACTGACTCCTACACATTCAACGATGACTCCTGTGATCGTGAGAACCTTTAACGCTTGTAACTAAATCCCTTTATCTCTCGATATATTACATGTCCGAGATTCGATCATTGGTATCTCCATACCTAGTTTGATCTCGTTACCGACATGCACTCTTTTCTCGTTCCCGTGATATGACATCACTTGCTTGCACCGAGAGGGCCCAGAGTATATCTATCCGTCATCTGGATTGACAAATTCCACTCTTGATCCATGAGCCTCAACATAACACCTTCGTAGTACTGAACCCATCTTTATAGTCACCCTGTTACGATGTGACGTTTGATGTTATCAAGATACTCTTCCGGTGTCAGCAATTAACATGATCTCATGGTCTAAGGATAAAGATTACTTTGTATGATGTTATAGCAATATAAACATAATGACTTGATCGTAATGCTATACTTTGGATGAATGTTCATCACATCATTCTACCAATGGTGTGACCTTGTTATTAACAACATCCAATGTCCATGATCAGGAAACCTTGATCATCCTGTTAATCAACAAGCTAGTCTATAAGAGAGGCATGACTAGGAACCCTTTTTGTTTATTAAACACAGATGTATTGATGTTTCTGAATCAATACATTTCTAGCATGTAAAATAAACATCTATCATGTATAAGGAATATATAATAACAACTTTATTATTGCCTCTCAGGGCATATTTCCTTCAACAATTGCTTGAAATGCCAAGATCCACCAATCTACATATGGCCATGTTTGTAAGATTGGTTGGCGAAGATGCATAATTCCTCTTCTATCCCTGCTCCTCTTGTTTGAAAGCCTTGAATTAATGTTCATTAATTTTGTCAGATGTCTATAAACTCATTAAATCTTGGAAGGCATACAGGCCCATGGGTCTATCTGATGGGAACAGCATCCCAAGTGGGAGTAGCGTACCTTAGAATCTTTAATTTCAAGATTTCGGCAGAGCGCCAAAATATCCCGCCCTCCCATTCAAACATCCAGCCCCAAAAATTATTTTATTGCACAAATTTAGCCTAGAAGCTTGAAAGGGTGTTATACATTGTGTGAAAAAAGGGGGCGGTGGAATTTTAAGCCATCATTATTGTAGTTGCTTCATAGCAAAACACATTGTGTTACTCAGAAATTCGAAAACAAACTTCAAATTTTCAACCAGACATATTGGTTGATTAGCAAAGATGCACCGATCTACCAAATACGGACACATCATCATAAAATATTTCATGACCTTGGTCACCTTTTTTTGGATGATGGTTATCTTCTTGAAAGCCTTAAATTGTGTGAAAATTTCAGCAAATTCCTAGAAACTCATTTAAATGCTAGGAAGCAACTCTCGCTGGCATGTGGGTCTAAACGGTGACAGTGCGTCTAAGAGGCCCCACGCCGGAGTAGCGTATGCTAGAAGCTTTGACCTCAAAATTTTGGTACAGCGCCCAAAAATCACACCCATCCATTAAAATATCCCGCGCATCCATTCAATCATGCTTCACCTCTTTCTAGAATGCAAAATTCCTCTTTTATCCCTGCTCCGGAAACAACAATTTGAGGGAGCACTACAATAACAAAGGGATATATGTGGTAAATTTGCGTTCTCTCAAGTGCATCACCCCATCAATGTTTCCCAACCATTCTTCAATATTTACTTGCCCGCCCATTCCGACCTACACTGACTTTGTGGACCCACTATGCAAGTGACCCACATGTCAGTGAGCCAGAATTACATAAGCAGAGATTTCCATCGCTTGTTGTTCAAAATTCGAACATTTTTCGCTAAACCGAGATAAAATTGTTAAAATCATCCAACCTGGCTCAAAATCTTGAAGAATCATGAAACTTGGGCATTATCCATCAAAAAAATTATACTCTGTGAGAAAATTGGTGCCAAAAGATTTCAAACCATATATAATATTTGTAGTTGCTTCAAAATGGAAGCCATTGTTGTCACATGGACAATTTAAGATAACTTCGATTTGGATGCACCATTTTTTGTAAACATTGTTTGAAATGCCAATATGCAGTTATGCACTGATGTATCAAACATGGACCCGTTATCATAAAATATGGCAAGCATATTGCCATGACCTTGGTCATCTCGTTTGAAAGCCATGAATGTTCATACATGGTACGCCATATTGTAAAATGGGTTTCTTCGAAAGTTTTCAAAGTTTAGCATACTTTTCATGAAAACTAGGCAGTGCACAAAACACAATACTCTGTGAAATAAAGATATTGCTTCAATTTATATATTTTTATTTGGATTTATCTTTCACAAGGTCTCAAATTAGGCTACATTATTAGCATTCATATCAAGAAGTTGAGGGGTTTTTTGGTTAAGCTTATCTGTCGCTTTTAGCTTTATTTTATAAGCCACTTCAGATTTTTTCTTTTGGCTTATACCATCATTGAACTATGTAAGAGTAAAAGAAAAAAACCAAAGCCAGAAACACGTTCATGGCTCTGTAAGCCAAAATCTAAAGCTAGAGTTAGAGCCCAACCAAATAGCGCCTAAATCTCATGGAACTCTTGGTGTTTCTCCGTTGTTTTAGTACTTGGGTACCTTAAATTGTAATTAACAAAAAATATGACCAAGCAGGATATCATCGACTTGTAGATCAAATTTTGAGATACTTTCATTAAATTGCGGTAACAGCATTAAGTTTGAACATATTATTTGAGAATTCACGGAATCCTAAACCATAAACTCTAAACCCCTAAACCCAGACTAAGCAGGTATCGTGTACTTATAGATCAAAATTTGAGATACTTTCATTAAATTGGGTAACACCATTCTATTCCACGAATATAAGCATAAAGCTTGAACATTATTGAAAATTCCCGAAACCCTAAACCCCTAAACCCCTAAAACCCAAATCATAAACCCCTAAACCCTAAACCCTGACCAAGCACATAGCATGCACTTATAGATCAAAATTTAAAATAATTTTGTTAAATTGGGTAACGCCATTCTATTTGATTAATATAAGCATAAATCCCGAGCAATATCAAAAATTCCCTAAACCCTAAACCCTAAACAACCCCTAAAACATAAAACCTAAACCCTAAAGGCCTAAACTCTAAGTCATAAACCCTAACCAAGCAGTTGTCATGCACACATTGATCAAATTTGAGACAATTTCATTAAATCAGCTAACAACATTTTGTGCTACGAGGAGAGGCATAAATCTTTAGAATTCTTGAAAATTCGCTAAACCCTAAACCCTAAACAAACCATAAAACTAAAACGTAAAAACCTATAACCATAAACCCTCGACCCATAAAACCTAACCAAAGCAGGTATCGTGCACTTACACATCAAAATTTTAGATACTTTCAATAAATAGATGTAATCCCATTATATTCCGCGAATATAAGCATAAAGCAGCTTGAACATTATTGAAAATTCCTCAAACCCCAAACCCTAAACCCCTAAAACCCAAAACCCTAAACCCTAACCAAGCACGTAGCATGCACTTATAGATCAAAAATTGATATACTTTCGTTTATTTGGTAAATCCATTTTATTCGACAAATATAAGTATAAATCTTGAGCATTATGGAAAAGTCCCTAAACCCTAAACCCTAAACATCCCCTAAACCTAAACCCTAAAACCCCAAACCCTTAACCCATAAACACTAACCAAGCGGGTATCATGCACTTTATAGATCAAAATTTGAGATACTTTCAATAAATTAGGTAATGCCATTCTATTCGACGAATATAAGCATAAAGCTTGAGCATTATTGAAAATGCGCTAAACCCTAAACCCTATACAACCATAAAACCTAAACTGTAAAACCATAAAACCCCAAAACCACGACCCATAAATCCTAACCAAGAAGGTATCATGCACTTATAGATCAACATTTGTGATACTTTCATTAAATTGCGGTAACACCATTATATTCCATGAATATAAGCATAAAGATTGAACATTATTGAAAATCAAAAGCCCTTAACCATAAACCCTAATAACCTCCTAACCCTAGAACCCTAACCTCCTAACCCTAGAACCCTAAACCCTTACCAAGGAGGTATAATGCACTTATAGATCAAAATTTGAAATACTTTTATTAAATTGCGATAACGCCATTCTACTCCATCAATATAACCATATATAAAGCTTGAACATAATTATTGAAAATTTCCTAAACTCTAAAACCTAAACAATCATAAACCCTACAACCCTGAACAACCCTAAACCCTAAATCATGAACACTAAACCCCTAAACCCTAAAAGCCTAAACCCTAAAATCCTAAACCATAAACCATGAACCCTTAAACCCTCAACCCAAAATAATCCCGAACCCTTAACTTAACCCTAAGCTATATATATTGAGTGAAAACTGGGGCAGTGGGATTTTGAGCCATATTTTGTAGTTGCTTCATGATAAAAGCCATTGTTGTGCCTTAGAAAATTGAAATAACTTCCAATTTAGAAGCTTCATTTGTTAATAATATTTTAAATGCCAATACGCACCAACTAGCAAATATGGATAGGTTATTATAAACTATAGAAAAGATATGGCCATGACCTTGGTCATCTGGGTTGAAAGCCATGCATATTCTTACATGGTACTCCATATATTGTGATACAATTTTTCTCAAAAGTTATCAAATTTTAAGATTACATTTTTACATGGAAACTAGCTAGTGCACATAGTGAGACACGAAGAGAGAAAAAAATGGTTGTATTTATTTTTATATTTTGTTTCTTTGTATTTTCTTAAAAATGGCCGAAATTATGTGTCATTGCCATTCATATCAAAAAGTTGAATTTTGCAAAACTCTCGGTGGTTATCCAATATTTGACTACTTGGTATCTTTGAATTATTTTAAAAAGTCAAGAGCAAGGTATATCACACACTTTCTAGTTCAAAATTAGACATACTTACTTCAGATTGTTAAAAAGTTATTTTGTTGCATAGATTGAGCTCAAAAGTTTGGAAATTCATGAAAGTTGGGCATTGTCCATCAAATCTAGAATCTTCTTTTGAAATGCCAAGATGCAGCGATCTATCATAAACTATAATAGAGATATGGCCGTGACCTTGGTCATATTGTATGAAAGACTTCAAAATATATTGTTTATCAATTTCGGCAACTATGTGGGAACTCATATATATGTTAGTAAGCATACTGTCGCTGGCGTGTGGGTCTAGACGACGCCAACACGTGAGAGCGGCCGCGTCGGAGTAGCGTATGTCGGAAGCTTCAACCTCAAAATTTCCGCAAGGCGCCGAAACATCCCGCACACATCTATTCAAGTATCCTGCTCATCTATTGAGATATCCCGCCCCACTTTTTGCAAATGCAAAATTCCTCTTCTATCCCTGCTCTGGAAACAAGGATCGTGGGAGTACTGCAATAATAGAGGGGTATAGGTGATAAATGTGCGTCATCCCACCTATATCCCCCCATCGTCTCTTCGCCGCCCACACCCCTCCAACCTCAACCTTCCTCCAGCTACTTCACAGCTGACCCTCTCTTCCATAACGGAGCTCCTCAACTATCGATGCTCTTCACAAAAACTATTTATTTACTAGCTCCCTCGTAGCACTGGTTCTGCTTCGCCAACGCCATTGTCTACCCTATCGGGGCTGCTTCACTGAATCACTCGTTGCTGACCCCGAAATGTCGAGGCATTGCCCCCGCCACCCTCTTGCCGGTCCCACCCATCCTCGCTGCGCAGCGGTAATTTCTCTTGCCTGTTTGCTATATTTTTGGTACTCATAAGCTACGAAATTGTTAGGATGTTGCTCAATATCCTGGATGTTATTGCCATTTTTTTGCACCCTTCATCTGGTAGTTCCTATCCACATCACTAGCTTCTCGCTTTTATTCCCTTTCTTACATTCTCATGTTATCGGTTTAATCCTCCAACACCAACTCAAAGATGTTACACTTTTCGAGCGCTCACACGGGTCATGCAAATAGCTCATAGAGGATCCAACACTGAGAATCTGATGCCCAACAAGGCTAAATCGTGAGGTTTCCTTGTGTTACTTAGGCCAGTTTCTTTTCATGTTAATAAGTTGTATAACCTACATGCTTAATAAGTTAATAAGTCATTCTACCTAAGACCTTGTCATGACATTTGCATTCATGTTCTATTGTGTTTCTATCTGCGAATGCTTAATTCGGAAAATCTCCATCTAGTTTGAATGATATAGCTAGTCATTTTTAATGCTATATGTTGGTGTTTTCACCTTCTTTCATCCTTCAAAACCAGTTATCTAGTTTGAATCATAGATCTGGTAATTTTTAATGCTATGTGACATGGGCATACCTTACAGGTACTCGAGCTTGGCATATACGGTCCAACATTGAAGAAGCCCACGGCGTTGCTAAGGCCCAGCCAAGATTCGAGTAACCCGTAGACTTCGACTGCTTGCAGCACACACCAAACTTAAGATAGAAGTTTAAAGGGAAAACCCTAACATCTAACCGACTCGGCCTGCTATCCCGAGACCTAGCCTATCTATATAAAGGCTAGGAGGGGGCAGCGAGGAGGAAAATCACAACCCTAGTTTCCAGACCATCACCAAATTGCATATGCGCACATCCTGTAACTTTTGACTCCTCGATAATTCCAAGAGCAGAAAAGCAGGAGTAGGGTCCTCTACGAGGCCTGAACCTGGGTAAACCTTGCATCCCAGTGTGCTTGTTTTCTAGTCGATCGATGCCTCTAGCGCTCTCCACTTCCTCGAAACTAAGTCCATCTATGATGGGCATTGATGAGTTACCCACTCGTCAATTGGCGTCGTCTGTGGGAATTGGGAGTGCTGATGTTGCTGCTTCCTCGGCCCCATCAACTGTGATCTACGACTCCAGAACAGCGGAGATTCACCTCCTCTTCGGTGCCTTCGACTTCACCATCCACACGCCAGCCACTCGCCCGGATTTTGAGTTGTGGGCGATGGGATCGGCCTAGCGATCGGGAGCTTACGCTTCTAAGTTGGTCGGATAGGCACACTACGCCTCCCTGACCAGCCAAAGGTCCCCGCGATTGCTCCAGCATCGTGGTTTCCACCGCTGATCGGCACCTTGAGCAAACTCAACGCCCCGACAACAGTCAGAAATACGTATAGTGATAGTAGTCATGAGTCCGATCTAGGTGATCTGTCCACAGAAGATGGAGCCTACGGCTCCAGGTCTGAAATCTACAGAAGCAAGAGCTTCCCCAAACCTTACTTGTGCATCGTCGTCAACACAGGCGACAACAACGGCAATCAAGACAACACCAATATTGGCGGTGGTGTCCCAGTCGCGAACGGTGGTCCCTCCAACGGAGAACCCACCAACAACGGGCCAAAAATTCATCCGGACCTTACTGCGAATGAACATACCCAAGATCGTGTGCTGATCAAGCTCAACGACGCCGAGTGGGCTCGTGTCGAGAGGCCCTGCGGGGCAACCCCGACCACCAAACTCATCGCAAGACATGCTGATGGGTTATCACTGGCTGCTCACGGAAGAATTCAAGCGTAGCAGCAAGTAATCGCCGAGCTCGAGGCACGCAGGAAGGCGGCGGATGAATCGAGCCTTCGGCGAGCTCAGCTCTCTTCATTGGAGGATCCTCCTCCAAGGGTAGCGATCATACATCCGCCAAAAGACATTCTCGACTAGCTCATCTCACCGATAAAGAGCGAGAAGAGGCTACGTGAGTCCTCGACTTATCATCTATGACGGTGGATATGCGAGGCAATGTGCTCCCGAAAACACCGCAGGCAGTGGTGACAGCAGCCACCATGTACCTGCTCAACAACCATCCACCGGCTGGGGACCCGCGAGCCGCCATGCACCAATATACGATCGCGGTCCTGGGACTAGTCGAAGCTGCCGTCATCAAGGATCTAGCATCAGAGCCAAAGAAAAACAAGGCTCTCGCCAAGCGCTACTCCTCCCCCTCCTCCAGCAACGACAGCGATGACTTGTCGCAATGACGCCGCTCACGGCGGCACGACTACGACTACGATGCGTGTGATGACATCACACAATGCAAAGTCAACAAGATGCGCGCGAGGCGTGCTCGTTCGATTGACACACAAGATGACGGGATAGAACTCTATGGTGCCATCTGCTTCAGCAGAGCCGTACGGCAAAAGCGAATGCTAAAGGGGTTCAAACACCCATCGAAGAACCCAAAATTCGACGGCCTCTAGGACCCAAAGATCTGGCTGGAGGATCACATTTCCTCCATTAGGCTGCACGGAGGAACCACGATCACGGCAATGCCATGCCTCCAGCTACAGCTACCAGGTGTCGCTCGTGCATGGCTCAACAACCTCCCGCGCGGATAGATTCGCAACTGGGAAGAACTGGTCTACAGCTTCGTGTGAAACTTCAAGGGTACTTACAAAAGGCCAGCATCAATCGAAGAATTAACAGGCTGCTACCAGAAGACTAGCGAGTCACTGCGCTCATACATCTAGAGATGGTTCATCATCAACGGGACCACGCAATCGACACGTTCAATGGCGGTGTGCGCTGTAGAGAACTCAGAGAGTAGCTGGGTCGCTCGAAGCTCAAAACAATCCACCACCTGATGGAGATCGCAAAAAGGTGGGTTGATGAAGAGGACTCGGTGAAAAACCGTGTCCACTCCGACGACGATGACCTCCGCCGCAGACGTGATCACCGAGGAAAACGTCGAATGCACGGTTACGAGGACCGTGAGGAGGTCGACATGGTCACGGCTGGCTACGCTGACAAACGCGACGACAACAACCGCGACAACGGATACCGCAGCGGTGGATACCGCGATAGCAGGAAAATCATGCAAGTGTGGCAACACCGCACTCGTGATGAGGCACCTGGAACATCTGTTCAGGACAAACTGTCTAGACCGTTTAACATACACTTCTACATCGACAAGCACGACGACAAGAAAAAATCCAGCCACCTTCTAAAAGACTACCGCGAGTTCCTCAAGCTCCACGAAGGCCTAGCCCAAATGAATCGCGACGCGATAAATGATACGTTGCAAACGTATCTATAATTTTTGATGTTCCATGCTTGTTTAGTATCTACTTTTCTTTGCTTTGTCAACACTTTGAGGTATTTTTATATGTTTTCTGGGACTACCTATTAACAAGATGCCATAGTGCTAGTTGCCTGTTTTCTTCTATTTTTGGTTCCAGAAAAGGCAGAAAATCAATATTCTCGGAATTGGATGGGACAAAAGGCAAAGTAGATATTTTATCGGAAGACACATGGATCCCGAAGGAGAGACGAAGGGGGGCCACAGGGCGGCCACACCTCCCTTGGCGCGAGCAGCCCTAGGCCATGCTAGGGCATGGTGTGGGCCCCCTGGCCGGCCACCGACCTTGCCCCTTCACCTATAAAATCCCCTCAGGACGAAAACCATAAATCGAACAGCCTCCAGCCACGAAAAGTTCCACAGCGCCACCGCCACCGAAGGGTAGATTCGGGGGACAGAAAGTCTCTGTTCCGGCACCCTACCGGGATGGGGAAGTGCCCCCAAAGCCATCTCCATCTATCTCCACCACCATCTCCATCGCCGTTGCTGATTCCCATGATGAGGAGGGAGTAGTTCTCTCTCGAGGCTAAGGGTTCTACCGTAGCTATGTGTTCATCTCTCTCTCTCTCTATGCATGATCATATTGTGATCATGAGCTTTGTAATCAAGTAGTTCTACTTTGCTACTCAAGTGCTTGAATAGATCTCTGCTCTCCCCATGTGTGTGAAAGTGACAGCGTGCACACCATGGTGGCACTTAGGCTAGAGATTACAAATACTTGTTATGAGTTATATTTGGAGTTGGATGTTTCTATGAAATTGTGGTGTTTGTTGGAACCATCTAGAGCGCAAGGTGATAGTGTAGGGTTATCTAGATGGGGAAAGTGAACTTTGAGGAGTGCTGTTATAGCCCTACCATGGATTAGAGTGTCCAACCGGAGAGTAGTTCAAAGTAGTATCATAAAGAGAAGATATTTATATGAGAGTGTTCACTAGCGAAAGTATGATCCCTAGGCCTTGTTTCTAAACATTGAAACACCATTTGCAACTAGATCAATTACATGTTTGCTTGCTTCCATCTTTATTTCAGTTTTCCTTTAGTCTCTTCCACGCCATCAAGCTATTTTCTAGCACTGTTACCACTTATAATTATCCATACCACTTGTATTTCACTATATCTTTGCCGAACTAGTGCACCTATACACCTGACAAGTGTATTGGGTGTGTTGGGGACACAAGAGACTTCTTGTGTCTTGATTGCATGGTTGCTTGAGAGGGGATACCTTTGACCACTTCCTCCCTGAGTTCGATAAACCTTGGGTGATCCACTTAAGGGAAAACTTGCTGCTGTTCTACAAACCTCTGCACTTGGAGGCCCAACAACTGTCTACAAGAATAGAACTGCGTAGACATTAATAAACCAGGGCTATGGAGCTGCCCCGGGCCCTGTGGCTCATGGAGCACCACCACCACCCGGAGCACCACCACCCGCAGTTGCGCCTGTCCAAAACCATGGAGGCGAGCCATAGCCGTGTGCACTGGGAAACATGGGGATGATCCAAAATGGACGCCCATCAAATCGGGTGCAAAAATCAATCACTCGCCAAGACAATCTGGCGATGAACTATCTGCCCTCCACCACTAAGTACCTAAGTGGAAGCGAGTCCCGCATTACCTTCGACAAGCACGATCAACCGCGCCAAGTACCTTGCCTAGGTCACTGTCCCCTGGTGCTCGAGGCACAAATTGGAGGCTTCGAGATGAGTCGCGTCTTCATGGACGAAGGAAGCGACATCAACCTCATGTTCGCAATTACCTTGCGCGCCATGCGAATTCCTCTGTCATGTCTGGAAACTTCAGATACAACATTCCATGTCATTATCCTAGGGAAGGGCGTATACCCCCTGTGCAAGATCAGTCTGGATGTCATCTTCGGAACGCCAGCGAACTTTTGACAAGAGCGCATCGAATTCAAAGTTGTCGACTGGCCCTCGCAATACGATTGCATCCTCGAACATGTCGCGTTCGCAAGGTTCATGGCAGTACCACACTATGCCTACTTGCAGATGAAGATGCCGGGCCCAAATGGCATTATCATAGTCAATGGAAGCTTTGAGAGGTCCAACATCTGTGACAGGGAATTCAATAGAATCTCCTAGTCTTTTGGCATACAGGAGGAACTGGCGAGGTTGAAGGAGTCGACAGACAATAGTCTACCACGTCTGAGCAAACCAAGATCACCCAACAAATCCTTTAACATGTCGATCCACACCAAGGTGGTCCAGGTCCACCCAACGGACCTGACCAAGATGGCCCTCATCGCTAACAACTTGAGTTCTCCATAGGAACTCACGCTCGTCGAATTCCTCCATGAGCGCTAGAATTTTTTTGCTTGGTGTCCAGTGGACATGCTAGGAGTTCCTAGGGAATTCGTCGAGCACTCACTCAATGTGAATCCTGAAGCAAGGCCAGTAAAACAGAAAATATGTCGACCAGCTGAACCAAGGGCAAACTCGGTTGGTATGGAAGTCAACTGACTCCTCGACGCTAACTTCATACGCGCGACCTAGGTAGCAAACCCCGTGCTTGTTCCTAGATGTGCATGGACTTCACCTCCTTGAACAAGCATTGTCCAAAGGATCACTTCGTGTTGCCACGGATCGACCAGATAATCGACTCCACCACGGTATGCGAGCGCCTCTTCTTCCTTGACGCCTACTTAGGCTATCACCAGATTCAAAGGAAGGAGAAGGACCAGGAGAAAACGGTGTTCATCACGCCCTTTGGCGTCTTCTGCTACACAACGATGCCCTTCGGGCTGAAAAACGCAGGGTCCACCTACCAGCGGTGTATGCAGGCCTGCCTCAAGAGCCAGCTTGGCCGTAACATTCAAGTCTACATCGACGACATTGTTGTCAAAACAAAAGAGGAAGCCTCGTTACTCGATGATCTCCGCGAAACCTTCGACAACCTTGACCGCTATCGAATCAAGCTCAATCCAGACAAATGCGCCTTTGGCGTACCATCTGGGCAATTTCTCGGGTACCTCATCTCTGCGAGAGGGATCGAGGCCAACCCGAAGAAAATAAAGGCCATACTGGCCATGGAGAAACCAAACAACGTAAAAGTCGTCCAGCAGCTAGCTGGGCGAATCGCGGCGCTCAGTCGATTCATCTGTCGAATGGGCGAAAAGGCGTTGCCCTTCTACCAACTCCTCCGCAAGGTTGACAAATTTGAGTGGACAGACGAAGCACAAGAGGCATTCGAGGACCTCAAGCATCTCTTGTCCACTTCGCCGGTGTTGGTGACACCTCAAGAAAAGGAGCCGCTTCTATTATACATCTCCGCCACCAACCTGGTGGTTAGCACTATGCTCGTAGTGGAATGAGCCGAAGAAAATAAAGTCCACGGGGTGCAATTCCCAGTCTACTACCTCTGTGAGGTGCTCACACCAACAAAGCAGCGGTACCCGCATTATCAGAAGCTAGCATATGGCCTCTTGATGACAGCCAGGCGACCGCGCCACTACTTCCAGGAGAACCCGATCATTGTGGTGAACGACGCCCCGCTTGGGAACATCCTCAATAACCCAGATGCCACCGGTCGGGTCATGCTTTTGGGGATAGAAATGTCTCCACTAGACATCACATATGAGAAGCGAGATGCGATCAAGTCACATGTACTCCCGGACTTCCTCGTACACTAGATGGAAAACCAGCTCCCCGACAAGCTAGACATGTCCTATATATGGACAATGCACTTCGACAGATCCAAGCGTAAAGAGGGAGCTAGCGCATTGTCATACTGACATCGCCACAGGGCGACAAGATGAGATATGTTCTACGAATGCAGTTTACAGGCTCCAACAACAAAGCTGAATACGAACCCTTACTCCACGGGATGCGGATGGCAAAATCTTGTGGCGCAAAGCAACTCGTCATCTATGGCGACTCCAAACTAGTGGTGAATGAAACCATGAACCAGTGCAACGATCTGAGCGACAACATGATTGCCTACCACGACCTCTACGACACACTCGAAGGGGACTTCAACGGCTGCGAACTGTGGCACGTCGGCCGCGACAGCAATGAAGAAGCAGATATACTCGCCAACATAGGCTCCACTTTTGCCCAGTGCCACCTGGAGTGTTTTTAGAGCGCATCTGTGAGTGCTCCATCAAGCCAAAGGCTCCAAAACTTAAAACCAGCATGTCAAAAGACTCGGGGGCTATGCCACCCAACGAGCCAAAGGCACTCGAGGACATGGATACAGATACAGGACTCGAAGGCCCCATGGAGGTTATGATGATCGAGCCATCCTGGACACAGCCATACATCACCTACTTGCTCAACAAAAGGCTACCATATGACCCGACAGATGCATGTCATATAGCGTGACAATCCAATGCATTCGCCCTCATCAACGGCGAACTGCACAAACGCAGCATCACAGGAGTTCTTCAACGGTGCGTCTCCAATGGTGACGGAAGATCCATCCTCCTTGACATATACGAGGGCACATGTGGCCACCACGCTAGTAGTCACACCCTCGCCGCCAAAGCTCTGCGAGCTAGATTTTACTGGCCAACGGCAATGCGTGATGCTAAGGACATCGTCTAGTGATGCAACGCTTGCGAACGATTCGCGGATAAACCACACGCACCTGGCATAGAACTCAGGCCAATACCCGTGGCCTGGACCTTTGCGCAATGGGGACTCGACATGGTCGGCAAGCTGCACAAATATTCACCTAGAGGATATGTCTACCTCCTCATCGCAGTCGAGAAATTCACGAAGTGGATTGAGGCCATGCCAGTAACAAACAAGCAGCAACCGTAAAATTCTTTGAGTCCATCGTCTTTCGATTCGGGGTGCCACACATCATCATCATGGACAACAGGGTGAACTTCACCTCCAAAGAGTTCCAAGATTTCTGTGAAAACCTGGGAATCAACATCAACTACACCTCGGTGGCACATCCCTAGACCAACGGTCAAGTCAAAAAGGCCAACGGCCTCGTCTGCGAAACGATCAAGAAAAGGCTCCTCCGGCCACTCGAAAGAGTTGCTGGATGCTGGCCCGAGGAGTTACAATCAGTACTATGGAGCATGCGCATAACTCCAAATAGCACAGAGGCTATACTCCATTCTTCATGGTACATGGTGCCAAGGCGGTGCTACCCGCAGAGGTGCGCTACAAAGCCCCACGGGTAGTAGCATATAATGAGGTAGAATCAACATTCGCACTCGAAGACTCCATCGATCTCCACGATGAAGCACGCGAGATTGCAGCAGAAAGATCCACGATCTACCAGCAGAATCTCCGCAACTACTACAGCAGAAGGCTGCGCCCCAGGTCCTTCATCGAAGGAGACCTGGTCCTGTGACTGAAGCAACAAGGGCACCTCAAGCTCGAGTTTCCTTGGGAGGTACCTTATGTCATTACTAAAGTAATCCCAGGTGGCGTCTACCGCCTTAAAGACCTAGAAAGTGGAGTCGCATGCTCCAATCCCTGGAACATCACGCAGCTGCGTCGTTTCTACCCCTAGATGTTTTTACTTTACAAATAAGGCTATTCAGCCAGGCTACTTAGCCATACATTGTACCTCGTGATATTCTACGAATAAATAAAGATAAGTGCCTGCAACTTTGTGTTTCTATTTTTACTTACAATTACATCACTCGAGGGCTGCGCCACCCTTTCCACCTTGTTAGACGAATAGAGTAGTATCCTGAGTAGCTGACGCACTACCAATCGAACCCTTTGTAAAATCAACCAGGCCGCAACACACCTGACAGCTTAACAAGGTGCTGATATGAATATATGTTAGGCTAACGAAAAGGAACTTCAGAGTGCAACACACTCCAAAAATATACAAGATAGCAAGCTTTTACATATAAATGAGTAACAAAAAACACCCAACACACTTATATGAACTTTACAATACATATGCATCTATATGCAGGGACATGCTACTCTACTGCCGTAAAAGGAGAACATTGGTACGTTCTTCAAAAAAATTGACAATATCTTTGGCTAGCTGATCAACCACCCGGTAATAGGGCACCATGTTCCATGCCATCCGTTCTAGCGGGGGTGGCGCTCCAGCGGCAACAACTGCGAAATCCATATCAGGTCGATGCAGGTGAACAAGCGCCAATCCAACCTTGGCACCCGCGACCAACTACTGACTCACGCACTCGCGAACCGCGCTGATATCCTGAAACTTCGTCAGCAAAGCTAGCAAGCTTGAAGGCACCGCATCTAGGGGAACATGGCCTGGAAAATATGCTTGAGGCACGACTGCAACTTCTTCAAGTAAAGCAGCACCTGCAATGCACGGTCCTGCAGCGTCGCCAACGCGACTGCCCGATCATGATCAACCTAGAAATACCCAATAGCTTCCAGCTGCTCCTGGGTCAAGTCGTTCAGTTGAATGGCAACTCGATCCCTCTCATCCTGCGGGTGACAAGTGCTAAAAACTGCAAGAATCAGTGTAAAGCATAAAAACAAAATGCTTTCGCGAATGGCTAAGAAAGGATAAGAAGCTAGAAGAACTAACACTTAAATTGCTCATTCAACTAAGCCGGCTCACCTTGCGTGCACTGGCTTTTTCAGCGTTTGACTTCTACACATCCGCGCTACCACGGATCATGTTCATCTCTCGCTCCAAATGTTTTATGCGGTCATGCAATTGAGAAAGCAGCGATAGCTCCTCCACCTTTGAACGTGGTTGCGCCACTAGTTCATCGGTGGGAGGTGAGTTGGGCGGACCACTCGAAGGACCCTATTACAAGCAGAGTAAGAAGTAAATAAGACCAACCAGTCATAAATAAAGGACAGTAGAAGAAACATCAAGGTTCAGCATGTCTTAAAAGGGGCACCCCAGAGGGTAAAATTCAAAAGGGAAAAGCTAGACTATTACAAAATACAATCAAACAACAGACTACGGCTAGGCGTTGGCACTCGGGGGCTTCCTCGAGTCTGTGGCAGTCTCTGATGCCATAGTCTTCTCGACTACAGCCTCTGAGGCTGTGACTTTTGCTGTCTTCAGCCACCTCAGCTCCGCTGAATCTTTGGCGAGTGTTTTAATGAGCCGAGGCCCATATTTATTGTAGCTAGTGGCAAAAGGAGCAAACACTACCTGCTGGCCATCCGCGGTAACCGACATCGCTCAGGACACTCTACTAGGTTCAGATCCATGCCATGAGCTTGTGCCATCACGAGTCCCGTGGTCGCTCCAACCCCCCGCTGAGCGTTCTTAAAGTCCATGGGCACGCCTCCCGTGAAGGACTCCACCAAGCCATCGAGATCCTCGATCAGCTTGGCCTTGGGGACCATCTCCTCCCGAAGACGCCCAAGGACACCCTTGGCCTTCTCGAGCGAGTCCTTGACAGAGACGCTATGGTATTCGACAGCAGCCATAACACCAGCCAACGCATCTGAGCGGGCCAAAGCCTGGGCGTCAAAGGGCACGTCAGCAGCATCTGCAGAAGAGGCGCATCGGCATAACAACATAAAAGCAATGCATACAGAAAACAAAATGATGCAGCATCATACCCGAAAGTGCCTTAGCAATAGAGAAAAGTTGTTCTACGAATGTTTTTTCTCTATCAGCTACGGCGGAATGCAGGTTTACCTCGCACTTCTTCGACTCCTTAAGAGCTTCGAGTGCTTTGTCGCGCTTTTTCTCCGCCGCAGCAAGGCCCTTCTCGAGGGAGCCGACGCAACGACGAAGCTCATTATGCTCACCTACAAAGGATAAATGGCAAAACTTGAGCTCACCAACCTCTACACAAGAAGAATGGAGAAAAAATATAAAGCTAACCTTCAAAGGCATGATGGTGGGTTTCCAGCAAAGCATGCTGACGACCCAAGGAAATGATCTGCTAGGCGAGGCGAGTAGATTCCTTCAAGATAGGCTACAAAAACAAAACGCGTGATCATTAACCCAAATTCGACTGCTAGCAACAAAAAAACTAATGTGTTCCTCCAGGGACTCTGAAGTTTCCTTCTGAATCGACGTCCGGGCAACCATCTGGTGCCCCCAGCGTGGGGGGAACTCAAAGAATTAGCACTGGAGTGGGCCGCCATCGGAGGAGAAGAAGATCATGCCGCCACCTCCTTGTCTTTGGAGTCCATGACTCTAGTCTCCTTGACAAAGCGATAGTCATTGGACGACGACACTGTTTGACTACAAAAATATTCAGAACTCTCTCAGAAGAATAGATTTCGGGAGGACAAGACAAACTCGCAAGAATATAAAAACATACCCGTAAAAATTGTCGAGGTCGAAGGAATCCTCAGATGCATCCTTCGGCATCCTCAACTTCTTCCGCGAAGGAGGAGCCATGGCACGCACATGCATGATAGGGATCGGCTCCTCTACTAAAGTAGGAGGACCCTCCGGTGTTGTCGGTGATGAGGCATCCGAGTCCTTGCTTCGGGAGCTCTTACGAGTCACGCTGGACTCGGGGGCTTCGCGTTCCTCCTCCACGGCGACAGTGGTGCCTGATACATTGCAAATGTATCTATAGTTTTTGATGTTCCATGCTTGGTTTTATCCACTTTCTTGTGTTTTGTTCCAACTTTGGAGTACTTTTATTATGATTTCTTGGACTAACCTATTAACAAGAACCACAGTGCCAGCTGCCTGTTTTCTGCTGTTTTTGGTTCCAGGAAAGTCAAAAAATGAATATTCTTGGAATTGGACGGGACAAAAGCCAAAGTGCCTATTTTTCCGGAAGGGATCAAAGTGCCAGAATACGAGACAGAGAAGGGCTGGGGGCCGGCCACACCACCTGGCCACGCAGCCAGGCCTGGCCCGCGCCAGGGGGTGGTCTGGCCGACCCCAGCACCCCCTCGGCCTCTCCTTCCGCCTATAAGTTGCCCTCGGGACGAAAACCCTAGGTACTCGATCAAAAAAAATCCTCAAAAGAGTCTGTAGCCGCCGTCATCTCCATCACTAGATCGGGAGGGATCTGAAGCTCTTCCCGGCACCCTGCCGGAGAGGGGATTTCACCCTGGAGGCCTTCCTCATCACCATGCAGGCCTCCGGTGTGATGCGTGAGTAGTTCATCCTTGGACTACGGATCCATGTAGTAGCTAGATGGCTGGTTCCTCCTTTGTGCTTTCATGTTTAGATCTTGTAAGCTCCGTTCATGATCAAGATCATCTTTTTGTAATCCATACATGTTGTGTTTCCGGGGATCCGATGGATATTGAGATGCTATTTTAGATTGATTATTGATTCTATCATGTCTTTGTTATTTGAGATCTTGCATGCTTTCTGTTGTTAGTAGCTATCTTGGCCAAGTAGATGCTAGCAACTCCAAGAGTTAATATTTATGCTCGATAGTGGGTTCATGCCTCTGGTAATCTGGGGAAGTGACAGAAATCTCTAAGGTACTAGATATGTTGTTGCTACTAGGGAGAAAACAACAATCCTTTGTTCATAGAACAATTGTACTGTTTACCTTACACGTAGTTCGTAAAGCAATAATCTGTTGCTTGCAACTTAATACTGGAGGGGGTTCAGATGATAACCTGAAGTTGGATTATTAGTCATAGATGCAGTTGGATGGCGGTCTATGTATTATGTTGTATTGCCCAATCAAGTCTCAAAGGAGTAAAGATGATTAGTATATGCATGTATTGCTTTCTCGGTGTTTGTCAATTGCCCCGCTGTAATTTGTTCAACCAACATGTTATTTATCTAAGGAGAGCCACCTCTAGTGAACACGGATCTCGGTCCTTTACTTTACATACAATCTACAATCTTTTACTGCTTTGTGTTTACTTTCTGCAAACTTTTACTTCTTTCCATTCAATACGTTTAATCCTTTGTTTTCCGCAAAACACGGTGAAATTGACAACCTCATCGCAAGTTGGGGACAAAGTTCTGTGGTTGTGTTGTGCAGGTCTCCACGTTCCTACTAGCACCGGTAGTGCGCCCTGCCAAAGCTCAGCTAGTAACACCTTTGGGGTGTTTCCTTGCTCCTACTGGTTCAATTAAACCTTGGTTTCATAACTGAGGGAAACTTGCTGATGTGCTCATGATACCTTCCTCTTGGGGTTCCCAACGAGCTCTACATCAACCACAAGCCATCAACACTTTTCTGGGTGTCGTGCATTGAGCCATCAAGCGATTTTCTGGCGTCGTTGCCGGGGAGTCAAGGACATCTTCACCAGGGGAGTCCCTCATAACCAATCTCTTTACTTTGTTGTTTTTGTTTTGCTTAGTTTCTTTTTGCTTTGATTGCTTGTTTTGTTCTTCAAAAAAAATTAGGTTTACTCATTTGCTTTCTTATTTCAAAACCCAAAAAAATGACTACTCTTGTAAACACTAAGTTGTGTGACTTCACTAGCACCAACAACAATGATTTTATGAGCACTCCTATTGCTCCACCTGTGGCTGAAAATACTTTCTTTGAGATAAAACCTGCTTTGCTCAATCATGTTATGAGAGAACAATTTTCTGGTATTGGTAAAGAAGATGATGCTTCCCATCTAAATAACTTTGTTGAACTTTGTAAGATGCAAAAGCATAGGGATATAGATGGTGATATTATTAAGCTGAAATTGTTTCCTTTCTCTTTGAGAGGAAAAGCTAAAGAATGGTTGAATTCCTTAACTAGGAATAGTATTGATTCTTAGACTAAGTGCAAAGATGCTTTTATTGGAAAATACTATCCTCCTGCTAAGATTATATCCATGAGAAGTGAAATAATGAAGTTTAAACAACTTGATAATGAGCATGTTGCTCAAGCTTGGGAAAGAATGAAATCTTTGGTAAAGAATTGTCCCACTCATGGACTGACTGCTTGGATGATCATCCAATCTTTTTATGCAGGATTAAACTATTCTTCAAGGAACCTATTGGATTCAGCTGCTGGAGGTACCTTTATGACCATCACTTTGGGTGCTGCAACAAAACTTCTGGACAATATGATGGTTAATTATTCTAAATGGCATACTGAGAGAGCTCCACAAGGTAAGAAGGTAAATTCTATTGAAGAAACCTCCTCCTTGAGTGATAAGATTGATATTATTATGTCTATGCTTGTTAATGGGAAAGCCCATATTGATCCAAATAATGTTCCTCTAGCTTCTTTGGTTGCTCAAGAAGAGCAAGTTGATGTGAACTTCATAAGAAATAACAACTTTGGCAACAATGCTTATGGTAATAATGCTTATAGGAACAATTTTGGTAACAACAATTATAAGCCATACCCTCCCAACAATGGTAATGCTTATGGAAATTCTTACAACAATAACAAGAGTTGTCCCTCTGAACTTGAAGTTATGCTTAAAGTGTTTATTAGTAAACAAACTGCTTTCAATAAAACTATCGAGGAAAAACTCTCTAATGCTGAAAGAAATATAGCATCTTTGGCTAAAGCTCAATCGTCTTTGAATAAAATGGCTGCTAAACCTGAAACTAATGAGAATCCCTTCGCAGCTACTAATGCCATACAAGTAAGAATTGATGAAAATGTTAGACTATTAGCTGAATTGCATGCTAAGTGGGAAAGAGAAGATGAAATTGCTAGAAACATTAGTGTTTCTACTATTACCACCAATAGTGTTGAGGCTAGTAATAGTTCTACCACTTTAGATGATAAAGTTGATTTTGATCTTGATGGTTGCAATATCTCTGAAGTTATTAAGTTTCTACAAAAGCTTGCTAAAAGTCCTAATGCTAGTGCTATGAACATGGCTTTTACAAAACACATTACCGATGCTCTCATGAAAATTAAAGAAGAAAAGATGAAACATAAAGCTTCTATTCCTATAAAGCAAGAATATGGTTGGGAACCCATCATTAATATGAAAGTGAATGACTTTGATTTCAAAGCTTTTATGTGATCTTGAAAGTAGTGTTTCTATTATGCCTAGAAGGATTTATGATATGCTTGATTTGTCTCCTCTTGAGGATTGCTATTTGAATGTCCCACTTGATGCTAATGCTAAAAAGAAACTCATGGGGAGTCTTAATGATATCCTTATCATGGTTAATGATTCCTATGTCCCCGTTGATTTCTATGTTTTGTATGTTGAGTACAATGCTTTTTGTCCTATTACTTTGGGAAGACCTTTTCTTAGAACTGTTGGTGCCATCATTGATATGAAGGAAGGCACCATTAAATATCAACTCCCACTCAAGAAAGGTATAGAACACTTCCCTAAAAAGAGAGAAAAGATTTATTTTGCTTCTCCTATGAAAACAAAATTTGGTCTTAATGCTTCTTCATTTGAGATTACTTGATCCTTTTTCTTGCTTCTTATGCCTAACTTAACGGCGTTAAAGAAAAGTACTTGTTGGGAGATTACCGAAGAGTTTTAGATGAGTCTTGGAAGTTATTTCTTCAGTAATAACCTCTCCTTATCCTTTTTATTTGCTTTTTGTGCCAAGAGTAACCTCTAATGAGAGTGAAGTGATGATTGGGAAAGTTGCTGTCCCGAAACAGATTTTTGTGCTTCACCGTACAAATTCCTGAGAGAGCTATGTATGTCAGATTGAGCTGTAATGTTTTGTGCTTCTGCCCCAGGTTGTTTTCTAACTTTCGTTAGTTCAACACTTTTTGATTTGAGCAACATAAGGTCTTCGAAAAAATTCGTCTTTACCTGCTGGTCTGTTTTGACAGATTTCTGCCATTTTCTGCATTTGCTTCTTGTTGGTTCCTTCTTGAGTTCTTTTGGGGAATTAAGCTTTTCGAGGGAAGTGCTACAGTAGCTAGTGTTCTAATGGAAGTTTATTTTGTGTTAGAACTGAACCTTGAGACTTGTTTATCTTAAGTGCACTAATGTTGCTAATGAGATTGTGTGAAGTTTTGTATGATAGAAAATTTTCAGATGTATGGAAGGAATGAGTAATGAGATGAAGGATGGACTCAAGCTCAATCTTGGGGATGCCACGCGTGTCACCCCAAGAAATATCCAAGAAGTGCAAGCGTCAAAGCTTGGGGATGCCTAAGGCATCCCCTTCTTCATCAATAAAAATTCCAGGTTTCTTCCAAACGCTTCATTTTTATTATTTCATGCACAGTTGTGTTTTTCTTGGAGCGTCTTCTTTTTCGTTTTTGTTTTGGTTTTTAGTTTGCTTGGTTTTCTTATTTTTCTGAATAAATTGGTTCGACCCCCTCTTTCACACTTTGGTTTGCAAATAGTTTGGTTTGGTTTGGAAAAGAGTAGGAAAGTTCATGCTTATGTGGTAAAAGAGCTCGTTTTTGACTATGGCTATGCTTTGTCATGCCATGCTTGATATTGTTTTGGCTTTATGCTTAGTATTCTTTGTTGTAGCATGACTTGTTATAAACAATTGAGATCGCTTAATGTGCCTTGGATGAATCATGCGTTGTTTTAGCATATTAAAGCATAGTATAGTGGTATTCTCCTTTGATGCTTTATTTGGGTTGACTTGGCACATGCTCGCACCATGTTATGACTGTCACAAGTCACCATAGACTTTATGATCCTTTAGTTTTCAACTTGTAGTATCACTTTATGCTTTGAGCAATGATGTTTTGTCGCTCTACATGATTATGGACATTATTGCTCTCTTAGTTTGTCGCTCCTAGTCTTTTGCTAGCCTCCACCATCAAGTATGAGTTCCACTCATGCATCCAACTCCCTAAACCAAGTTTTTCCAAAGAGTCCACCACACCTACCTACTAGCTTATGCTATTCCAAGTATATTCATGCTTTTGTCTACCTTTCACTTGTTATGAGAAAACTAGTGATTAAAGCTCTCACGAACTTGATGGCACACTTTACTTTTTTTGCCTCTAATAAACTTGAACCATTGGGTCCTTCTTTGTTGCGTATATGCTTGCGCTTTATAAGTTGAAATTAGCAGAACCATGTACCATGGGGAACGCTTTCAACATTGCACTTGTACTTTGTATCCCGTTGATATTATGTTCTTTTGCTGACGGATCCCGGCGGTGTGAAATAAAAGTGGAACTTGTAAGATCATGGAGTTTGTATATGTGTTAGAGAAATGCCTGTGTCACTAGCCTAAGCCATGCCTAATCATGGTGGAAATTTGCAGCATCACCATAATGAGCACTCTATGAAGCATCCTCAATAAAAACCTATGCAAATAAAAAGATCGCTGAGATGCTCATTGTATGCTTGCCTTGTCATTTTGATTATGGGAAAGCTCCCGTATCATGTGCAAGGGGTACCCCGTTGGCGGTTCTTAATGATACACATATACTTACAATGACAAGAGCTTACTCGTGACTGAATTTGAGTAGCATGAGGATCGGTCTTCGTAAGTAAGGGGCATGAGATTTCGGTTTATAACTTGTCAAGCATATCCTCTTAGTTGTGTCACTTTAACCTTAATCACCTTCAAGATGCTTATGATAGGGGCAATGAGAGCTAAAAGCTACAAGTACCATAATTTTTGGAAGCTCTTTATGAGACTTGAATCCCTACTTCCTTTTACAAAAGGCCTTTCTTCCACCATTATATTGAGTCTCCACCTTCTATCTTTATGCACTACTTTGAGAGCATAGTGGCCATTCTTATTTCTATGTGCATTGTTCCAAGACTAGTTGATTGATGCATAACTTGTTATTGCTTGTTTGAAACTATTGTATCTAGTCACTCTTATGAACTTTGAAGGTGTCCCATGCATTTATATTTGCTACTCTATTGAGGGACAAGCTGAATACTATTATGCTATGTTTTCTTTATGTGAAACAAACAAACGTCTTGCAAAGCATTGTTATTCATGAATCTTTTGTTTGTGCCTTTTCATGTTGCGTCATAGTTTCTTTGCTTATTGCTAGAACTTTGTCTTTCATGTTATGATTAAAGTACTTTGATCCCAGCCTTGAATGTTTCGCAAATACTTTGATCAAGTCTTTGATGGTGCATGCCACCTCAAAAATTATTCTTTTTATCACATACCTACTCGAGGACGAGCAGGAGTTAAGCTTGGGGATGTTGATACATTGCAAATGTATCTATAATTTTTGATGTTCCATGCTTGGTTGTATCCACTTTCTTGTGTTTTGTTCCAACTTTGGAGTACTTTTATTATGATTTCTTGGACTAACCTATTAACAAGAGCCATAGTGCCAGCTGCCTGTTTTCTACTATTTTTGGTTCCAGGAAAGTCAGAAAATGAATATTCTTGGAATTGGACGGGACAAAAGCCAAAGTGCCTATTTTTTGGAAGGGATCAAGTGCCAGAATACGAGACGGAGAAGGGCTGGGGGCCGACCACACCACCTGGCCGCGCGGCCAGGCCTGGCCAAGGCCAGGTGGTCCAGCCGATCCCAGCACCCCTCACCTCTCCTTCCACCTATAAGTTGCCCTCGGGACGAAAACCCTAGGTACCGATCAAAAATCCACGAAGAGTCTCAGAGTCACGTCATCTCCATCCCTAGATCGGGAGGGATCTGAAGCTCTTCCCGGCACCCTGCCGGAGAGGGGATTTCACCCTGGAGGCCGTCTTCATCACCATGCAAGCCTCCGGTGTGATGCGTGAGTAGTTCATCCTTGGACTACTGATCGATGTAGTAGCTAGATTGCTGGTTTCTCCTCTTTTGTGCTTTCATGTTTAGATCTTGTGAGCTCCATTCATGATCAAGATCATCTTTTTGTAATCCATATATGTTGTGTTTGCGGGGATCCGATGGATATTGAGATGCTATTTCAGATTGATTATTGATTCTATCATGTCTTTGTTATTTGAAATCTTGCATGCCTTCCGTTGTTAGTAGCTATCGTGGCCAAGTAGATGCTAGCAACTCCAAGAGTTAGTATTTATGCTCGATAGTGGGTTCATGCCTCTAGTAATCTGGGGAAGTGACAGAAATCTCTAAGGTACTAGATGTATTGTTGCTACTAGGGAGAAAACAACGATCCTTTGTTCATAGAAAAATTGTATTGTTTACCTTACACGCAGTTCGTAAAGCAATAATCTGTTGCATGCAACTGAATACTGGAGGGGGTTCAGATGACAACCTGAAGGTGGATTATTAGTCATAGATGCAGTTGGATGGCGGTCTATGTATTATGTTGTATTGCCCAATCAAGTCTCAAAGGAGTCAAGATGATTAGTATATGCATGCATTGCTTTCTCGGTTTTTTTAATTGCCCCGCTGTAATTTGTTCACCCAGCATGTTATTTATCTAAGGAGAGCCACCTCTAGTGAACTATGGATCCCGGTCCTTTACTTTACGTACAATCTACAATCTTTTACTGCTTTGTGTTTACTTTCTGCAAACTTTTACTTCTTTCCATTTGATACGTTTAATCCTTTGTTTTCTGGAAAACACGGTGAGATTGACAACCTCATCGCAAGTTGGGGACAAAGTTCTGTGGTTGTGTTATGCAGGTCTCCACATTGCTACTAGCACCGGTAGTGCGCCCTGCCAAAGCTCAGCTAGTAACACCTTTGGGGTGTTTCCTTGCTCCTACTGGTTCGATTAAACCTTGGTTTCATAACTGAGGGAAACTTGCTGCTGTGCTCATCATACCTTCCTCTTGGGGTTCCCAACAAGCTCTACATCAACCACGAGCCATCAACACTTTTCTGGGCGTCGTGCATTGAGCCATCAGAGCCTGCCTCATCTTTCTCTTCGGCTTCACGAGGAATCATTCCCTCGTGCTGAGGAGGCAGCACGGTGGTCACCTTCTAATCCTGAAACCAGGACCAAACATCTATATAAAAGACACCCAGCAAGCAAGCGAAAAACAAGTAGAACTTTACGAGAAATCCACCTCGGGCGTAGGATGACTCGCACAGAAGGGAGACACGACTGAGTAACCTGGGAGTTCCTCCTTGGCGGTGTGCTTGGTCAGTGGTAGAAACCTCATGTCTAGTTCGCCCGAGGAGATGCCCTCTTGCGAGATACGAGTCACATCCCCAACACCAGTCGAGCAGCACATTGGATGCACCCTAGCCTGCAGCGGCTACACTCAACAGCGCATCCAAGTGCGAATGAGATCTGCACTGCCTATTTCCTTGCCTATGTGGCGTTCAAGGTCACAGACACACTGGTACATAGTCTCTGTTTCCTTGCCTTCACCAGACCTCACAGTGTTCTTCCACGACCTCCTTCTCTTGCATGCAGCCACCAGATCAAAAGGCGCGAGTCCATAGTGTTCTTCATCCACCTTCTGGCCATGAATGTAGAACAGCTTCTCCCTCCACCCTTGGACAAATGCGTTGAAGTTGACGACAAAACAGGTGACATTGGAGTCGACATGGATACCGCGGCCTCCTATATCATAGACTACCGATCCAGAGCCTGACTGGCGTTTGAGTTTGAAAAGTTTTTTGAAGATACCAAAGTGTGGCTCGATTCCGAGCCAACACTCGTAGAGGGTAATGAATCATGCGATATGAAGGATGGAGTTCGGGGTCAGCTGGTGCAGCTGGAGCCCGTAGAAACAGAGCAACCCCCTCACAAACTTGTGAAGGGGAGAGAAAGACCACGAATGATAAATGCGAGGAACATCACTCGAAACCCGGCGTGGGGACTAGGGATTACCTCATCGCCGGGAATTCGATAGTCATCTCCCATGGCAGGGAGCGCACCATCTTGGCGCAGGGTGAAGAGCTCTGTGGCCTTGATGGTGGATGGCCGCCATGACTCATTCGTGACATGTGTGCCTGGGCCCTTCTTCTTCCCAGCCACGACGGCAGCGTAGGTGCTCATGGTGGCGACGCCTTTCTTCTTGGCTGCAATAGTGGCGGCCACAGATCCAGCGACAGAAGCACCTTTCTTCTTCCCTATCTGGAGCTTGCTATGGGAGCACAGGAAGTAGCTTGGAAAAGTGCGAAGACCGTCCAGCACCGCAAGAGGGTGCGAGCAATGGAACAGAGAGGATAAGCAATGGAGGCAGTGCGCGAGGAGGAAGATGACTTGTGGGGAAATTACCGCACAACAGATCCCTACTTAACCTCACCGAAGATGCCATCCAACAGCCAGGAGAAAACTAGCCAGACGCGTGGCACAAATCAATGTCGACGCGTGGTAGTGTAAACCACGAGCCGTCTCTCCACTCCTCCCATTACGCGTGAGAATCAAGGAGACACAGCTAAAACCAAAGATTACGCACGCCTGGTCAAATCCAAGTCAGAAATGGGACGCACTTTTTCGTCACGTCCCATCAAAACAGCTCACGCGGGCAAATGAGATCATCTCATCGTCAACACTAATGTCATTAACTCCAGCAGGAGCACTCTCTGACTACTCTAGTCCTTAATCGATTCTTCGACTCGACCAAGCACTCGGGGTCTACTCCTAACAGGAGCGCTGGCCGCGCACCCGAAGAACTATAACAGACCTCCAAGCATTGTGACAATGTATTTTCTCTCAAAACCTGTGACACCCCCAGGATTAGGGCTAGACAAATCCCAGACCTCTGTCTGATATAAGCCTAACCTAAATCTCGAAGGCATACTGATAAATAATCGGTAACATTAAAGTGACCCCACGACACAAAAGTTATTACAGCAAGCTCATAACTGAGCAAATATCCAAAATATTACAAGTAGAGGTCACTGACCACAAACATCAAACAACGGAAGGCAAATTACCCTATTAAGTATAGCAAACTTAACAAATGGCCTAAGAGGCCTGAAGCATAACGATGACATCCCAATCCATGGATTCCAGGCTGCCGACCGGGAATCCCAAGCTACTCGTCAATGTCATTGTCGTACAAAACTTATTTCTTATGGTAACACTTACCTGCTGCAAAAGTATAAGCAAAGCAAGGCTGAGTACAGGGTGTACTTCGCAAGACTTATGGCTGGTGGAGTTATTTTGCATAAAGTTGTCTTTGTTTGTAAAACAAGAGGGAGGACAAGAAGCTCGACTAAATAGATCATTTTAAAAGGGGATAAGAAAGCGATATCTCTAACTTGATCATCTCTTGATATCCACCAAAACTTTATCAGCTGAACCTACCATCTAGGATCACCCCCTCAATCCTTGAGGAAGCATCCTTAAACACACTTTACTTACTTGCCAAGTTTTACGATTAGGTTATTCTTCTCTATGATCTCATGTCCATTCCCATGTCGTCCATAACTGTGGACACGGCTTTTTGAAAAGATTTAACCCTGCAGGGGTGTACAACTTTACCCACACGTGCCGACCGACTCTTAACGTCACTTGACACACTTCCTTGGTGTGTTGACAGAGGGTGATTGACGAAAACATTTCCCTTGCTTTTGCCTAATCCACGAGTCACCTAGAAGCTCCCTGCTGCGGCAGTTGGCCATACTCCGAGGAGGTCCGCGACTCTGTGAACCGGGATCCAGTTTCAGTGTCGTGCACACTTCACCCGGCCACGTCTTATATGATGCACCATCTTTAACCCACCCAAATATGCAGATGCCAACTCCAGATCTCAAACTATGGACTCATGGATCAGACTAGGCAAGTTGGGGTAAAGGGGGTCGCCATAAACCCCCGTGTGGTTGCATGCTCGGTCTTGGTCCAAAGGCAAGAACTCGGGTCCTAGTGGTGGAAAGTATGGGACTACAAAAACCACAACCCTCGTGGCCTCCAATACAAGCCTTAGCATGTTTAACTTTCATCTCTGATCATACCACGTCATCCTGTCCAACTAGGTTCATTCAGCTCTAATTCATCAACCAGATGGACAAGCAGTAACAACTAAGCTTGGCTAAGCACAGCAGATATAAATAGCTCTAGCGAAGCTCACAAAGTCAAACCCTAGTTATGCTAGGAGAAGTGGATCAGGGAATATAGGCTACAAAGGTAACATGCATCAAATAGGATTACTCTATATATCGAAGAATGACTTTAGAATCGTACGCACATGGCAAGAATGAAATACTTGAAAGCATAGGATTTTATCATGTGTGGGGCAATGCTTGCCTTTGCCTGTTGATACCCAAATATAGTTCTTTAGGGTTCATCAGATGATCTTGTTCGTCAAAGACCTTCGATGGTGTTGATCTCAATCTTCAATCTTGAACTCGTTATCGTTGCTCACATCAACTCTGAGGTCTACCGATAAGAAGCAGAAACACCGAAAAGGAAAGAAACAATCAACACATGGCATCGATGCAATTCTCAATCAAGAATGATGATATGATAAGTTAAAGTGTATTGTAATTAAACCCTAGTACATGCTTTGTCATTTTAAACAGGGTTCGAGAGGTCCAAACCCAAATTCGGAGAAACCCCGGATGCATATGAGAGGGGTTTTTTTGTTCTTCTAATTAAGCTTGTCATGTAAGTTTCTTAACAATGCATGGTTATGAGTATATTGTGTAGATCTCATTTTTTGAACATTTTGATATATTATTTGTATTTTTCTGACTTAAAATGAACTAGTTATTGAATTTCTAATATTTATCCTTTTTTTGAAATTAAAACAAAACTGGAAAAACCTTTTTACACCCACGTAGAGCTAGCCACTGCAGTTGATGGAGGGGCCCCATGCCACCTAAGCATGCACGCGGGGTAGGTGGGACCAGACGTGGTTGACTGTGCTGACCTGCGCGCTCACTAACGTCACCATGATGTCAGCGTGACGTCATGGCAGGGATTGCTCCCAAGTTGGCCATGCGGCAGTCGCGGGGGAGCACGCGGGACTCGGCGGGTGGGTGTGTTGGACGCGCGAGGCTGCGGGGAGCTGTTTACGGGTGGAGCCACCCTATTTGGGTCACTAGAGTGGCGACCACGACTGGTGGCGGCGGTCGGTGGCGCACGAGGCGAGAACATACCAGAGAGGGAGGGGACGCGTGGGGTGATGACTGAGCTCCGCATGCTCACCAGAAGGCGGAAGAGGCGATCGACGAGGCGGGGCACGGTCGGGAATGGCGGTGATTGACGACAACGGTGGTGGCCAGAGTCGGGGAGGGATCTTCCAATTGGAGCGTCTGGGAGCCTCTCGGATTGCAATCTTGGTCATGGAGGTTGCTTGGGAGGAGGCAGAGCTCTTGACATGACTGAATCGGTGGGCTAGGGTTCGGGTCCCAGAGAGAAAAGGAAGAGAGAGCCAGGGGAAGGGATAAGACCTGCAGGGGAGAGGGGCGAGCACGACGACCTTCTTATCCTCGCGGGATCGTCAGTGGGGCACGACCCGTGTCAATCGAGCGAAGGACGGCAGCAGATGCGCCACCGAGCTGCTTCACTCTCCTGTTCGCGAGGAAGAAGAAAAGGAGAAGCACGACGAAGAGGTATTGGGATGGGGTGGGTTGCGGCTGGGCCAGCTGGGCTACTACGAGCTGCTCTATGCAGCAGGTAGTGGGGAGAAAGGGTCAGGGTCGGCCTGGTTAGGCTGCTAGCTCTATTTTTTTTATGTAAAACCTTTTTCTTTTGTGTTTTTCTATTTTTCTCTCTTGTAATTCAATTTCTATTTTGTTTTCAAATATCTCTAAAATACTAGAACTTTTATAAACTTCTCGAAATACCGTAGAGCCCTTATAATCCATTTGGGCTCCATAATTTTGGTAGTTTTCAAAATACAAAACCATTTTGAATACATTTCAAAAAGAGAGGAGAAGATTAGGGTTTAGTGATTATTTATTGCATGCATTTTAACAGATCAGATGATGCTCATGGATGCACATACAAGCCCTAATTACTATTTGTAGAACTAGGGGTGTTACAGCTCTATCCCCCTTAACAGAATCTCGTCCCGAGATTCCTAGGTAAGAAGATAGAAGGAACAGGGTTACACTAAACTTCGACGATCTTCTTGAAGAGGTTGATCCATGCCACCATTATTGAATGAATGACGTGCTTCATTTATTCTAGGTTTCTGCACACACTAAAGAGAAGAGGGTAGGACACAAAACCACAATAGAGTATCTCATGGCCAACACATGGATAGATGTTTCATAACATGTCTAGATCTAACGAGCATGAAATACATCAAGGTAGAGGAGGAAACAAAAGGAGATGGTGTTCAAGGTGGTAGATAGCTGGTCTTCATAAGGATTGATACCATGGAGCTTCATAAGATTTTAAGCTTCTGAAAAGGAGAGCGTACAATGGAAAGAACACGACCACAGACTTCGAGAGATGAACCTCTACTAAACAGCTTAAATAGAGCTTGCAGGGATACAAAGACGTGGAGAACCAACTTGTTGAACTACTTTTGATACAGAAGGATCACTCTTCATTAACAAAAGTTCAAGAAATAAATATTGTTTTAGTGGAGAGGACTCATAAGAGTCACAAAGAACATGTAATAAGAGGAACTTCTGATTATCAAAACCATAGTCGCTCTTCGAACACATTAGGGGAACCGAAGGAAACTCTTTATTCATCCAGGTCTATCAAAATCTTTCAAGCAATCATGATATCACTTTACACCACTAAGATGAATGTATAAGAAGATTCCTGATGACACGAGGAAAAAGAAATTTCATTCTCAGACTTCGGTTACTTGGCACAACAAAATGCTTTCCAACATAAAAGGGTCTAGAAGATCGACCGAGAGACATTTAGCAGCACTACTTTAAATTTTCTCCTTGATGTTCGAGAAGGCGGACATCAAGTAAAAGATCGAACTTTAGATACAAGGAAACCATACGCGCAACTCTAACAAATCATAGAAGATGCCTCATGAGGAGTGGTTGTTATTGCCGATTCAAGAGAATGTGGCAATAGGTCTTCCGAATAATTGTGTTAACCATTACATCAATCTTGCCGGGTTTTCAAAGAGACCTACGTCAAAAAACCTTGATGAACAATAACCATCATTGCTGCTTGATATTCAACTTTGGTTAAGTTAAGAGATAGTTTAGACTCAGCATGTCTGAATAGAAAGGTTGCAACATTTACTATAGAGGTAAAGTTACTAGATTATCAAGACATGGACTACATTGTAAAGCTCCAAAAGAATGAGCTAGGTTGCGAAACCCATGTATTATCAAGTTATCAAAAGATAATTGTCCCTACATGAATTAATTGAAACAAAACACAAATGCATCCTTATTGTTGGAAGATATTTAGGAGGATACTGAACTTTGTGGAAATTCTTCTCTTCCATGACAAATCAGTCAATGGCTTAGCGTGCTTAGAGAATGTTCTTGACATGTGAAGGTATCAACCTAGCATATCAAGAGTACTTCACACTAGCTTAACTAACATGAAATGATTCCCGAGGAAACAAAGATAACTCTTCTCAAATCCACGGCAACCACTACAACTATTACAAGTGAACCGGAGAAAGTTACTTCTAACATCCAGAATGCATACTTCGAGATCACATGAAGACGGTTCTCAAAAGTTTCCAACATTACCGCCAACTATTCCAGATGAATCTAGTCTAGCATGGAGAAGATAAGAATGTCATCGATGGTGTCAACACCCGGATTTTAAATCCCAGATGCCCGTTATGCCATACCTCGCAATCCCAGGATTACCATTTTTGCGAGACATAATGGATTGGATATCATAGTACATCATCCATTACAAACCATACATAAGGTTGTACACAAATAAGGATCTCATGATCCAGTCTTAATACAACAAGCAGCGGACAATAAACGATAGCGTAGCGGTGGGGTCCATCTTCAGGGGCACATGCAATGCTGACAAAGGCAGATAGTCCTAGTTATCATAGCCGTCCTGCTGACCATCATCTTGATAATATCCTTCATAGTCTCGCCATGATAATAGCCAGGGACAAAATCCATGAGTACTCTTCACGTACTCGCAAACTACTATTAATAGGTACTATAATTATAATTTAAAGTGCTAAATCTAAGTTAACTATCGAGTTAAGTTTGAAACCTAAGCTGAGTTCAGAAGCAAAGAAAGATAAAGTAAAGTTCTAGAATCACTTAAACTGGGAAACTATTATCATCAACACAACCATGTTGTGGTCAAGTCAAAGTTCAACATTCATTTCAAGTTATTTAGAAAACATCTGACAACAAAACAGTATGGCCATTCCAACTGTCCATAACCGCGGACGCGGCTATCTGAATAGTTTGACACTCTGTAGAGGTGGTACACTTTCACCACAAGATTCGATACATCTGTCAGGGATAACCTTGAATCATCATACTTAGTATGCAGATAATCAAACATAACCTTCCCTTTACACACCCTAGTATAAGCACCTCTCCTATGAGTATGGCCTCCCAACCATGACCATCAGTCATCTTGGGCACTGCATAGGTGGACAACACTGAGAGGTAGCCTCGGATCAAACCTCTCCCGTGAGGGAACTAATACTAATGCATGTAAATTTCTATCTAAGCCTTACCCAATTCAGGTAGTTTGGTTGTATGGTAAATTTGGAATGGTATCGCATCCGAATCCAACCATCAGTTTTATAAAAGGGTTAAGGCTCATGCCTCATCATTTTCATCATCATAAACCAGTTGTGTTTCTCAAAACATGTCAAAACATCTCAATAGAATGACTCATCATTCCAAGGTTTTCACAATTCATTTTCACCAAGTGTTCCCATCTAAAGTGACTCAAGTTTTTGATCTACTCTAAAATACTAAGTTAAGAGTGTTCACTAAAGGGGAAGGATGGGATCAATCTCATGTCATAGAATGACATCTAAAGGTTTCTAAGTAGGTCAAGTTTTATACTTTTTATGCTACCTTCAAAAAAAGTAAGGAACTTTGCATACTAAGGGGAGTAAAACTTGTAAGTAAGGCTTGGGGTACTAATAGTTAAAAGGGGTGTGATCAAAGCATGCCTAAAGCATCCTTCCTCATTCATCTAGCTTAATTCTAGCTTGCTAACAATAGCTTGCCTTGGTTGGTGCAGTGGTTAAAGTTTTCTTCTTCTTCTTCTTGGTAGAACTCCTCCTCCTCGAAAGCTTGGTCGGTACTAGCGTCTATAAATACATAGTGAGTAGACAATCACCAAACAATACTTAACTAGGCTAAGTAGCATTCTAAAACACACAATTGATGATATATTATCATCACAAGCATCACAAGTTAAATTCAATAGTTTCAACCTTTTTATTTTAGAAAAGTAATTTCTACTCATTGAAATATTAATTAAAATTTAATATTCACCACCAAAGTATGGGATCATGTGGACACATGTCCTCACCACATATTCTAACATGTGGGAATGATATTTAAATGTTGGATCAATATTACTTTGGTTTAAGTTTATTACTTAATGATTTAAAGTGACTAGAAATGCCTATATAGCATTATTTTGGTACTAGTCCAAAGTCACTACATGTAAACCTTAATATTATTACATATTTAGATAGATATGATGAAATGTGATTTTTGAGAGTTGGAATCAACTCAAAAGCTAACTTGGTTGATTTTATAAAAATGTTGCAAGTTGCAAAAGCTTCTGTTTTGTTATTTTTATTAGGAGAGATCTATAACACTAATTGAATTAAGTCCAACGGGCTTGGATAGATCATTTTGTTACCTTTTAGAAAAAATTGGTTTCATGCAATTTGGATTTCTAAAACTCTCTGAAATGATTTTTGAAAAAGTGGACAGAAACTAGATTTAACTAAAAAGAAAAATCCAGATTTGAATCTATGAGCTAGTGCGGGAAAGGACTTGGGCTGGCCCAGTGGTGCTCCGCGGCACGGGGCTCAACTGACAGGGGGGTCCCGCGTGTCAGTGGCACTTAAAACGCGAAACGGTACGCGCGCTGTGGGCCGTAGGATTAGAAGCGAGATCAACGGTTGAGGGTCGTCGTCGACGACGAACAGGTCGCCTGCGAGCTCGAACCCTAGCGGGTCGGTGGGGGTCTACTGGGGCGTACCAGGGCTCCAGCGGGGTTAGCGAGGCGGGCAAACGACATGGAAGACGACAGCGAGGCGAGGCGCGGTTGCGGTGGAGCTTGGGGTGGTCGAAATCAACGGCGCCCTTCTCCTCCTGCCGCGGCGGCTCCGGCTCTAATTGCGGCGAGGCAGAGCTCACCTTGCTCCAGCTAGAGGTGGGTGAGGTTCAGAGAGGTTAGGGGAGTGGAACGGTGTGGAGAGAAGAGGCTGGGGAGGGCTCCTTTTATAGGCCTGACGGTGAGACCGAGCGGGATGGGCAGGCGACTCCGGCGACAAGGCTACGGCAGGGTAGAGGCATCGTTGGGGGTGGCGATCAATGGGCGGTTCCCTGGCGGTGCTCTAGAACTTAAATGCAATCGTAGGGGCGGTGCACGCGGTCTGGGCGAGGTGGCGCTCTGAGAGGCAGAGGTGGCGGTGTCCACGGCGAGCGGTGGCTGTGAGGCTTTTGGGCGGCGAACGGGGATGTCTGGGGTGTTCTCCAGGTCGAGGTGGAGCGGCGGGCGCGGGCTGGTGCCAAGGGGCGGTCTGTGCGAGCGGGGACATGGCGTGCTCTGGGGGCGGCACTGGCATGGTGCGGTGGCACTGGGCGCGGTTTGTGCTCGGTGGTCCACTGCTGCTCTAGGCTCGGGCAAGGGACAGGGGGTGGCGGTGAGCTCCTGGCTACCTCCTAGACATGGCGAGAGAGGGGGAGATGGTCTGCTGCGGCGGGGCAAAGTTTGGCATGCACCGCCTCGGGTTGACATGGCAAGAGGGTTAGGGACAAGGGAGAGGGGAGTTAAGGGTTTGGTTAGACTAGGAGGGGACAGAGGAGATAAAAGAGGATCAATTGGGGGCAAAACCCTATTCAAAACAGTGAGCTAGGATTAGAGGTGATAATATGCATGCCAAGTGTTTGATGAAATGGCCGCATGAAAGAAAGTTTCAAATTTTGGTTTCAAAATTTTTGAGTGATCTCCACTAGTGATAGGTAGTGTCTGGTTGCAAGGGTTTTGAAAATGGAGCTCAAATAGATGGTTTTTGAAATAGGGGTGATCTATGCATATGCATTAGATTCAATTTTAAATTGTCATTTAAATTAGTTAACAAAATGTTTTTAGCAGATCAAAAGGTGGGCCTTGGTACCTCATTATGTGTACTAGCAAGGGGTGCAAAGATCAAGAATTGTTTCTGTTAAGAATTGAGTACTAGGAATAGCCAAAGTAGGCATGAGAGTTAAATTTGCCAAAATGACCATTCCTTATTTTTAATTCTTTTTGATTTGATTTTCTTTAAGAAAAGTTTGGGAATAATGTAGATGATGTTTAAATCACCTAAGAAACATTTTACAAGCATTGGATCAATCAATCATGGCAATTCAAACAACTCCTATTTTAAATGCATACACATATGAATGCTTTCATTTTAAATTTGGAAAAGTTTTTATTAACCCTAATTTTGGATGATTTGATCTTGATAACCTTGGATTAATGTTTTTGGGATGTTACAAACCTTCCCCCTTAAACAAAATCTCGTCCCAAGATTTACAAAGAAAACTAGGAACTAAAGAGATCTGGGAACTCTGTCCTAATGTAATCTTCGTGTTCCCAAGTAGCTTCCTCCTCAGCATGGTTGCTCCACTGAATCTTGAGAAACTTGATACTCCTGGTCCTGGTGGTTCTGTAGGCTTCTTCTAAGATACGGATGGGTACTTCCCGATAGGTCAGGTTATTGTTGATTTCCACAGCTCTGTGATTGATATTCTTGAAAACTTCAGTCTTTTCAGGCACTTCCAAGCATTTGCGAAGTAACGAGATATGGAACACATTGTGGATGGCTGACATCTCTTCAGGCAGTTCCAGTTGATATGATACTTCTCCTCGGCGGTTCAGAATCTTGAAAGGTCCGATATATCTAGGAGCTAACTTTCCCTTCAGACTAAAGCGTTGCGTTCCCTTCAATGGTGAAACCTTGAGATACATGAAATCTCCGACATTGAAAGTCAGGTCTCTCCTTCTCTTGTCGGCATAGCTCTTCTATCTGGATTGGGTGGTCTTGAGGTGCTCACGGACTTTGTGAACTTTCTCTTCTGCTTCTCGGAGAATGTCGGTTCCAAAGATCTAACTCTCTCCTACTTGCGACCAATTCAAAGGGGTACGACACTTTCTTCCGTATAGGAATTCAAATGGTGCCATCTGCAAACTAGCCTAATAACTGTTGTTATATGAGAATTCTGCGAAAGGCAGGTTGTCTTCCCATTTTGATCCGTATTCCAACACACAAGCTCTAAGCATATCCTGTAAGATCTGATTGACTCTCTCAGTTTGTCCATCTGTTTACGGGTGATAAGCGGTACTGAAGTTCAACTTGGTTCCTAAACCTTCCTGAACTTTCTTCCAAAATCTTGAAGTAAACTGGGTTCCTCGATCTGAGACGATGGTCTTGGGGGTTCCATGCAGACTAACAATCCTAGCAATGTACAGCTCTGCTAGTTTTGCACTCTGGTAGGTTGTATTGACAGGTATGAAGTGGGCTACCTTGGGCAATCTATCAACGATGACCCAGATTGAGTCATTTCCCCTACTAGAAGCAGGCAAACTGGTGATGAAGTCCATTCCGACGGAATCCCATTTCCATTCTGAAATCTGCAAAGGTTGCAACAATCCTGCAGGTCTCTGATGCTCTACTTTGACTCTTTGACAGATGTCACATTTGGCGATGTAGCTTCTGATCTCTCTCTTCATCTTATGCCACCAAAATTGCTCTTTCAAATCCTGATACATCTTTGTTCCTCCGGGGTGGATAGAATAAAGAGTATCATGAGCTTGCTTCATGATAACTTCCTTCAGCTCCGAATCTGTTGGCACACAGATACGTCCTTTGTACCACAGTACACCTTCTTCGTCTTTGGTGAATCCAGGTACCTTTCCTGTAGCAATACGACGTTTGATTCTGTCGATACTTTCATTTCCTTTCTGGGCTTCCTTGATTTGGCTAAACAAAGTGGGTTGAAGTTCAATGCTAGCTAGGAATCCTTTGCTAACTAACTCAGTCCTGAACTGCTCCAACTCTTCATACAAACTTGGTTGCTTCTCTTTGATCATGGTGTTAAGCCTACCCGGCAATCCGCTAAGAGCATCCGCTACCACATTGGCTTTGCCGGGGTGATAGTGAATGTCAAGGTCATAATCCTTGATTAACTCTATCCATCTTCTTTGCCTCATATTCAGCTCCTTTTGAGTGAAGATATACTTCAAGCTCTTATGGTATGAGTAAATCTCACAGCGATTACCCATCAAATAATGACGCCATGTCTTCAACGCTAGAACCATGGCTCCTAGCTCAAGATCATGGGTTGGATAGTTCTGCTCATGCTACTTCAGTTGTCGAGACAGATACGCGATGACTTTGCCTTCTTGCATCAATACACATCCTAGGCTAATCTTGGATGCATCACAATACACATCAAACGGCTTCTTGATGTCTGGCATGATCAAAATTGGGGCTGATATCAATCTCTTCTTCAGCTCTTGGAAACTGGCTTCACACTTGTCTGTCCATTCAAACTTCTTATCCTTCTTCAATAATTGGGTCATTGGTCGGGCTATGCTCGAGAATCCTTCTACGAACTTGCGGTAATATCCCGCTAATCCGAGAAATGAACGAACTTGGGTTTGATTGGTTGGGGCTTCCCATTCCTTGACATCTTTGATCTTGGTGGGATCAACAGAGACTCCTCCGGCAGACACAATATGTCCTAGGAATCCTACTTCTTTCAGCCAAAACTCACACTTGTTGAACTTAGCATATAACTGATGCTCTCTTAGGGTTTCTAGAATGATTCTCAGATGTTGCTCATGCTCTTCTTCTGACTTGGAGTAGATAAGGATGTCGTCGATAAACACAACTACAAACTTATCTAGGAAATTCATAAAGATCTTATTCATGAGATTCATGAAATAAGTAGGGGCATTGGTTAATCCAAAAGACATAACCGTATACTCGTATAAACCATAGAGAGTATTAAAGGCGGTCTTCGGAATATCCGTTGCACGAATATTAAGTTGGTGATAACCAATCCTAAGATCAATCTTTGAGAATACCTGAGCTCCACACAACTGATCAAATAGATCCTGTATCTTTGGCAAAGGGTACTTGTTCTTGATGGTGATGTCATTCAACTTCCTGTAATCTGTACACAGACGATTGCCTCCATCTTTCTTGTCGACGAATAACACTGGTGATCTCCATGGCGATGTGCTTGGCTGAATCAAGCCTGTTGCTAACATGGCATCCAACTGCTTCTTCAGTTCTACTAACTCTGAGGGGTTCATGGTATAGGGTCTCTGGGCTATAGGTCCGGTTCCGGGGATTAGTTCGATAATGAACTCAAAATCCCTATCCGGGGCATACCGCAATTCATCCGGAATACGTCGGGGTATTCACAGACTACTCTGACTTGGTCAATGGTGGGCAGGGCTACACTCTTGTTGCACTTGAATTGACGGGGTAAGGTTTCAAAGATATGCTCTACTGTTACTCCAGAACTACTGGTCATGGTGATGGCTTTCTTAGCACAGTCTATCAGTCCTTTATGCCTTGACATCCAGTCCATACCTAGGACTACTTCCAATTCTTTGGTTCCAAGTACAATTATGTTGGCATAAAAATCTATCCCATGTATTCTGATAGGTACAACTTTGCAAATTTTTCTAGCTTTTGTAGTTGAATCGGGGATTTGAACTATCATGACATGCTTCAGGTTGGTTGGGTGAATCTTACTAGTGCATACAAATTCTTCAGTGACAAATGAATGTGATGCTCGAGAATCAAACAATACTCTTGCTAAAACTGAGTTGACAGAAAACATACCTAGCACTACATCCGGGCGCTCGGCTTCTTCGTTCATGTGGAAGAGATGACCGCTATTGTCTTGGGTTCCCTGGGGAAAATCTCCTTCCTGGTTGAACACGACGCTCCTGCTGAGCTGGGGCATTCACAGGGGCATTGGCGGAAGTATTCTTGGGACACTCATTGGAGTAGTGACCCTTCACTCCACACTCGAAACAAGTGATCTGGGACTTGTCCTTGACTGTGATAGGTACAACATTGCTGCCAGTTCTAGGTGCAGTGTTGTTGTTGCTCTTGGGCGGGGCACGGTTGAAATTGTTGGCATTGCCGGAGTTGTGATTGTTTCCTCCGGACTTCACATTACCTCCGCTACGGTTGGGGTAGCTTTGGCGAGAATTTGGGGGTCGGTTGTTCCTTGGTGCATATCCTGGTGAGGGGTTGGGGCGGTACTTCTGGTGACTACTGGATCCAGACTGCTGCATCATACGACGCTTGCGATTGTCGTTTGCCTCGTTAATCTTTCCTTCCATCTGAATGGCAGAGTCGACTAGCTCTTCAAGATCATCAAAACGGATGTTGACGAGGACAGTCCGCATCTCATCATGCAGTCCGTTTAAGAATCTCTCCTTCTTCTTGGCCTTCGTGTTGATCTCATCCGGTGCATATCTGGCAAGTGATAAGAATTTGTCACGGTACTCTACCACAGTCATTCTTCCTTGCTTCAATTCACGGAATTCATCTCTCATCCTGCTGACAAGACCTTACAGACGTGGTGCGGTGAACTTGACCTTGAATGCTTCCTGTGTCATCACCGCCATGGTTCATATTATGGATGCTATTCCACCAAGCTATTGCATCTCCCGCCAGATAGTGGGTGGCGAAGAGAACTTTCTCATTCTCATCAACTCGCAACCTCTAAGTTGTTTTCCATGGTCCGTAACCATCCTTGACATCTAATGGGTTTTTAGATTGGTTAAAGATTGGGGGATTTGTGTTCTAAAAGTTTTTGAGTTTGGATCCTTGGTGATCCTGATTTCCATGTCCTTGGTTGTTGAGAGCCATTTGGGTGATCTGCTGCAATGTTGTTAAGTTGGCTTGACGCTCGGCCCTGCTTGCTTCACGGTCCGCGATGAGATTCTGTAAGATCTGCAGCATTGGGTCTTGCGACGAGCTGCTCCCTCCTTGGTTCCCACGAGTCATCTGAAGATTGAGATAGATATAGGGGTAAGAGGGAAAGTCTAAGGTTCATGGTTTTGGGTTTTCAAAGCTAAAACATTGAGTTATACTCAGGTTTTTCAACTAACTTCATTTTCATTCATGCAAGCAAGCACACGATACAACACACACCACAACAATCAAAGGGGAAACAGATGGTTTGAAGAACCATTCTGCAAGCTACGATACAATGAGATGATACATCTCATGCTACGACAGTGCTCTAGTGCCTCTACTCATTGTCGATGAAGTCAGAGTCTTCATCATCAGTGTAGAAGTCCACATCATCCTCCTCTAGAAAGTCATCATCGTTGCTGAGGTAAGAATCCATATCTCCCTGGATGTCTTCACCCTCATCATCTTCTTCCTTGGCGGCAAGCTGAGCTTCCTGCTCCTTGACGGTCTTCTCGAGGTCGGCCACCTTCTTGCAAAGACGAGCGATGGCACGATCCTTCTTTGCACGCTGGCGACAAAGAGACTGGCGATCTTAGACGAGCAGTGCAAAAGTCTGGGACTTCTGGTCGGCAATGGCACGGTTCTGGTTGGCTAACTCCCTGGCATTGTCCAGTTCCTGCTGTCTGTTATGAAGCAAGAAATCAAGGTTCTCCACTTGACGCCTCAACTCTGGGTGACTTGGCATCTCCATCGTCATTCCCATGAAGTCACGTCTTGCATAGTGGGCAAAACGGGTTCCTTGGATCTTGTTGATGCTGAGGGCACATAGACGTGCGAGAGCTTCATGCATTGCCCTGGCTAATCCATCTAGCCAGTTGTTCTCTCTCACAGAGAACTGAATTCTCCTGGAAGTTGGTGCTTCGATGCTTCCCCAAAGATCCGCGGTGACTAGCCACTGTAGGTCTCCTCCTGGGGGTCCTGGAAGTTGAGCTCCAAGAAACTCCGGATGTGGGCGTCCCAGTAACTCCGACAGTGAATCCAGACCCCTCTCGAAGATCAGCTGACCTCCGTTTCCCAACTGGTAAAACTTGCTGAACTGAGTCTCCATCTACAAGAATTAAGGATGAGGAAGTTAGTGAAGTGATCAAGTGTGTCAAATTTTAAGTAGTAATGTAAGAATTTTGAGGAACATGACTTTTTGAGAAAGAATGAGTTCACAAGGGTAAGAGAGGAAATAGTTTTTCATAAATACTCACTTTGGTTTTGAAGCTAAGTTTTTTTTTGTTTGGACGTCCATTCTAACTAGGGTCTCCCATGGTCAGGATGGCTCTGATACCAACTTGTCAACACCCGGATTTTTAATCCCAGATGCCCGTTATGCCATACCTCGCAATCCCAGGATTACCATTTTTGCGAGACATAACGGATTGGATATCACAGTACATCATCCATTACAAACCATACATAAGGTTGTACACAAATAAGGATCTCATGATCCAGTCTTAATACAACAAGCAGCGGAAAATAAACGATAGCGTAGCGGTGGGGTCCATCTTCAGGGGTACATGCAATGCTGACGAAGGAAGATAGTCCTAGTTATCATAGCCGTCCTGCTGACCATCATCTTGATAATCTCCTTCATAGTCTGGCCATGATAATAGCCAGGGACAAAAGCCATGAGTACTCTTCAAGTACTCGCAATCTACTATTAACAGGTACTATAATTCTAATTTAAAGTGCTGAATCTAAGTTAACTATCAAGTTAAGTTTGAAAACTAAGCTGAGTTCAGAAGCAAAGAAAGATAAAGTAAAGTTCTAGAATCACTTAAACTGGGAAACTATTATCATCAACACAACCCTGTTGTGGTCAAGTCAAAGTTCAACATTCATTTCAAGTTATTTAGAAAACATCTGACAACGAAACAGTATGGCCATTCCAACTGTCCATAACCGTGAACGCGGCTATTCGAATAGTTTGACGCTCTGCAAAGGTGGTACACTTTCACCACAAGATTCAATACATCTGTCAGGGATAACCCTGAATCATCATACTTAGTATGCGGATAATCAAACATAACCTTCCCTTTACACACCCTAGTATAAGCACCTCTCCTATGAGTATGGCCTCCCAACCATGACCATCAGTCATCTTGGGCACTGCATAGGTGGACAACATTTAGAGGTAGCCTCAGCTCAAACCTCTCTCGTGAGGGAACTAATACTAATGCATATAAATTTCCAGCTAAGCCTTACCCAATTCAGGTAGTGTGGTTGTACGGTAAATTTGGAATGGTATCGCATCCAAATCCAACCATCAGTTTTATAAAAGGGTTAAGGCTCATGCCTCATCATTTTCATCATCATAAACCAGTTGTGTTTCTCACCACATGTCAAAACATCTTAATAGAATGACTCATCATTCCAAGGTTTTCACAATTCATTTTCACCAAGTGTTCCGATCTAAAGTGACTCAAGTTTTTTATCTACCCTAAAATACTAAGTTAAGAGTGTTCACTAAAGGGGAAGGATGGGATCAATCTCATGCCATATAATGACATCTAAAGGTTTCTATGTAGGTCAAGTTTTATACTTTTTATGCTACCTTCAAAAAAAGTAAGGAACTTTGCATACTAAGGGGAGTAAAACTTGTAAGTAAGGCTTGGGGTACTAATAGTTAAAAAGGGGTGTGATCAAAGCATGCCTAAAGCATCCTTGCTCATTCATGTAGGTTAATTCTAGATTCCTAACAATAGCTTGCCTTGGTTGGTGTAGTGGTTGAAGTTTTCTTCTTCTTCTTCTTAGTAGAACTCCTCCTCCTCGAAAGCGTGGTCGGTACTAGCGTCTATAAATACATAGGGAGCAGACAATCACCAAACAATACTTAACTAGGATAAGTAGCATTCTAAAACACACAATTGATGATCTATTATCATCACAAGCATCACAAGTTAAATTCAATAGTTTCAACCTTTTTATTTTACAAAAGTAATTTCTACTCATTGAAATATTACCGAAAATTATTACATTAATATTATTACTAGTCCAAAGTCACTACGTGTAAACCTTAATATTATTACATATTTAGATAGATATGATGAAATGTGATTTTTGAGAGTTGGAATAAACTCAAAAGCTAACTTGGTTGATTTTTTAAAAATGTTGCAAGTTGCAAAAGCTTCTATTTTTTTATTTTTATTAGGAGCGATCTATAACTCTAATGGAATTAAATCCAATGGGCTTGGATAGATCATTTTAATACCTTTCAGAAAAAATTAGTTTCATGCAATTTGGATTCCTAAAACTCTCTGAATTGATTTTTGAAAAAGTGGACAGAAACTAGATTTAACTAAAAAGAAAAATCCAGATTTGAATCTATGGGCTAGCGCTGGGCTCAGCTGACAGGGGGTCCCGCGTGTTAGCGGCACTTAAAACGCTAAACGGTACGCGCGCTGTGGGCCGTAGAATTAGAAGCGAGATCAACGGTTGAGGGTCGTCGTCGATGACGAACAGGTCACCGGCGAGCTCGAACCCTAGCAGCTCGGTGGGGGTCTACTAGGGACGTACCAGGGCTCCAGCGGGGTCGGCGAGGCGAGGTGCGGTTGCGGCGGAGCTTGGGCTGGTCGAAATCAACGGTGCCCTTCTCCTCCTGCCGCGGCTGCTCCGGCTCTAATTCCGGCGAGGCAGAGCTCGCCTTGCTCCAGCTAGATGTGGGTGACGTTCAGAGAGGTGAGGGGAGTGGAATGGTGTGGAGAGAAGAGGATGGGGAGGGCTCCTTTTATAGGCCCGACGGTGAGACCGAGCGGGATGGGCAGGCGACTCCAGCGACAAGGCTACGGCGGGGTAGAGGCATGGTTGGGGGTGGCGATCGATGGGCGGTTCCCTGGCGGTGCTCTAGAACTTAAATGCGATTGTAGGGGCGGTGGCACGTGGTCTGGGTGAGGTGGCGCTCTAAGAGGCAGAGGCGGCGGTGTCCACGACGAGCGGTGGCTGTGAGGATTTGGGCGGCGAACGGGGATGTCTAGGTGTTCTCCAGGTCGAGGTGGAGCGGCGGGCGCGGGTTGGTGCCAAGGGGCGGTCTGTGCGAGCGGGGACAGGGCGTGCTCTGGGGTGGCACTAGCATGGTGCGGTGGCACTGGGCGCGATTTGTGCTCGGTGGTCCACTGCTGCTCTGGGCTCGGGCAAGGGACAGGGGGTGGCGGTGAGCTCCTGGCTACCTCCTAGACATGGCAAGAGAGGGGGAGATGGTCTACTGCGGCGGGGCAAAGTTTGGCCGGCGACCCTGCCCTCGGGTTGACATGCAAAGAGGGTTAGGGACAAGGGAGAGGGGAGTTAAGGGTTTGGTTAGACTAGGAGGGGACAGAGGAGATAAAAGAGGATCAATTGGGGGCAAAACCCTGTTCAAAACAGTGAGCTAGGATTAGAGGTGATAATATGCATGCCAAGTGTTTGATGAAATGGCCGCATGAAAGAAAGTTTTGAATTTTGGTTTCAAAATTTTTGAGTGATCTCCACTAGTGATAGGTAGTCTCTGGTTGCAAGGGATTTGAAAATGGAGGTCAAATAGATTGTTTTTGAAATAGGGGTGATCTAAGCATATGCATTAGATTCAATTTTAAATTGTTATTTAAATGAGTTAACAGAATGTTTTTAGCAGATCAAAAGGTGGGCCTTGGTACCTCATTATGTGTACTAGCAAGGGGTGCAAAGATCAAGAATTGTTTCTGTTAAGAATTGAGTACTAGGAATAGCCAAAGTAGGCATGAGAGTTAAATTTGCCAAAATGACCATTCCTTCTTTTTAATTCTTTTTTATTTGATTTTCTTTCAGAAAAGTTTGGGAATGATGTAGATGATGTTTAAATCACCTAAGAAACATTTTACAAGCATTGGATCAATTAATCATGGCAATTCAAACAACTCCTATTTTAAATGCATACACATATGAATGCTTTCATTTTAAATTTGGAAATTTTTTTGTTAACCCTAATTTTGGATGATTTGATCTTGGTAACCTTGGATTAAAGTTTTTGGGATGTTACAGATGGGCTCAATAACAAACTTATCGTGACACTCCAAGAAGATAGACTCACATGTGGTATGACTGGAACAACAATATTGGTCAGACCAAAGCACATGAAGAGGTACCTAGGTGAAACATCACAAATAGATACACCATCAGGATAGTCCCTAAGACTGAGTTTGATTTGATGATAGCCCGAATCAAACCAAAGGTGGGGATGATAACATTTCCATGAAGGAAACACTATCCTTCTTCAGCACGAACAAAACTAGGCATCCCATTAGAAGGAACTATGTTGGATAGAACTTTTGTCTTACAACTCTTCAAGTTGTTGTTTAAGCTCAACCAACTAGTTCAGGGTTATCTAGTACGGATCCTTGTAGAAGGGAGCAGTTTAGAGAACTTGCTTGATTAAGAACTTGACAAACATGGTCATGTGGCGACATGACGATACTTCTACAAAGACGTCTAGAATATCACGAACTACCGATATGTCACGAAGCTCGAGAGGAGATCTTGCTTGGTATGGCAAGAAGACATAGTCTAAGAGTTTTGGCACAAGTCTAACTCTTTGACCGAAGAGAGTGTACCGGAATAGCAGACTTGGTGGCACAATCATCCTTTCCTTAATGATATATTAACCATCATGCTAAGAATGACAGAAATGTCCTTGTTGAGGTCTAAAGCAATAATGATTGCTAAGAATCTCAGATGGCCACATTTACGCACACACATCATTCACGAGCACGAAAGCTCAAAGGAAGGGTGGGTAAATATGTGTAAGAGCATCACTTCATTAAGGGAATCATGAAACTCAACACAACCTCTTAGTATAAACGAGTGTGATACCTTAAGGTAGAGCAGAACAGAAGCCAATCAATGCTTATTGATGTATGGATTACAACACTTCGACCTGGTCCTAGAAATGACGAGGTCCTGGAGTTTGTTGCTCCTAGACATCCCAAAATGGTTTGTCTTGACGGACCACAAGAGTATCTTTCATGGGAGGACACCAATGCACACTTACTACTTGGCTACCAATTGGTAGATAAAGGTCAGAAAACAACAAGGGAAAAGGAACATCCGCAGGATAGAATCCCGAGATGTGGATACAGAAGTCAACAATCTTCTGAAGGCCGATGCAGGAAAAGGAGGTGTGGCAGAGTCATGGGTACAGATGCGAGACTCATGAGGAGTACTCTTGTCGTGATCTATTTGGTTCCATTAAAGAACATCTGCCATAACATGTGGTAGGGGAAGTCCTTAATTTTCAAAATTCAATCGCGATAATATCCACAAGCTCGAAGGCTCGAATTGTAGTACCAGCCATCCTGAGGTAATGTTAAACATTAACAATAGGGAACAATGAAATAGATCTTGGGTTAAAGGTCAACTTCACGTACAAGATTTAGAACACCAGAATCAAGCACACTCAGGGATCTTCGGTTCAAGCCCAAGGGTTAAAACCCGAGAAAGGAGTAACTACTATCTTGGTAGCACAGAGGGTACTACAAGGTAGTAACCATGAGGTAGCTTCCAAGAGAAGAAAAAACTTCTGAAGTACCCAAACAAATAAAAAGGAGGCACCCGACGTGAAAGGAAACTTCAAGGCCTAGAACAGATCACTATGGAACCATCAACTTGATGTTGTGGGCCCATAAGATAGAGAGATCATGATGGAAAGGAATCTCTCAACTGAAGTAGAGCAAAGGGAAATAAGGAACACACACAACTGACTCTGGAGAACTCAACACTATGTCAACTGGCTGAGAAACGACATGCCTAAAAGGCACCTAAGCTTTGAAATACGAGACGGGATAGCAAATCTTTTCCAAAATCAACACAACATTAGATGATGCAGAGTTAGAGCGAAACTAGATAAGGAGAAAAGAAGCATACACATACTTTTCAACGTTCAAATAGTTTTCACAAACACTAGACTCAACATCGACCAGTAGAAAGGTATTCCTACAGTCGGTACGGCTCTAATACCAAAACCTGTGACACCCCCGGGATTTGGGCTAGACAAATCCCAGACCTGTGTCTAATATAAGCCTAACCTAAATCTCGGAGGCATGAAGAAAAAGAATTGGTAACATTACAGTGACCCTACGACACAAAAATTATTACAGTAAGCTCATATCTAAGCAAAGATCCAAAATATTACAAGTAGAGGTCACTAACCACAAACATCAAACAATTAAAGGCAAATTATGCTATTAAGTATAGCAAACTTAACAAATGTCCTAAGAGGCCTGAAGCATAATGATGACGTCCCAATCCATAGATTCTAGGCTGCCAACCGGGAACCCCAAGCTACTCGTCGATGTCATTGTCATACATAACTCATCTCTTATGGTAATACTTATCTGCTGCAAAAGTATCAACAAAGCAAGGCTGAATACAGGGTGTACTCTGTAAGACTTATGGCTAGTGGAGTTATTCTGTATAAAGTTTTCTTTGTTTGTAAAACCAGAGGGAGGAGAAGTAGCTCGACTAAATAGATCATTTTAAAAGGGGGTAAGAAAGCGATATCTCTAACTTGATCATCTCTTGATATCCACCGAAACTTTATCAGCTGAACCTACCATCTAGGATCACCCCCTCGATCCCTGAGGAAGCATCCTTAAACACACTTTACTTACTTGCCAACTTTTACGATTAGGTTATTCTTCTCTATGATCCCACGTCCATTCCCAAGTTGTCCATAACCATGGACACGGCTTTTCGAAACCCTGCAGGGGTGTACAACTTTACCCACACGTGCCGTCTGACTCTTAATGTCACTTGACACACTTCCTTAGTGTGTTGATAGAGGGTGATCGACCAAAACCTTTCCCTTGATTTTTCCTAATCCACGATTCACCCAGAAGGGCTCCCTGCTACAACAGTTGGCCATACTCCAAGGAGGTCCATGAATCTGTGTACCAGGATCCAGTTTCAGTGCCATGCACCCTTCACCGGCCATGTCCTATATGATGCACCATCTTTAACCCATCCAAATATGTAGAGGCCAACTCCAAATCTCGAACTACAGACTCATGGATCAGACTAGGCAAGTTGGGGTGAAGGGGGTCCCCATAAACGCCCGTGTGGTTGCACGCTCGGTCTTGGTCCAAAGGCAAGAACTCGGGTCCTAGTGGTGGCAAGTATAGGACTACAAAAACCACAACCCTCGTGGCCTCCCATACAAGCCTTAGCATGTTTAACTTTCATCTCTGATCATACCACGTCATCCTGTCCAACTAGGTTCACTCATCTCTGATTCATCAACCGGATGGACTAGCAGTAACAACTAAGCTTGGCTAAGCACAACAGATATAAATAGCTCTAGCGAAGCTCACAAAGCCAAACCCTAGTTAGACCAGGAGTAGTGGATCAGGGAGTATAGGCTACAAAGGTAACATGCATCATATAGGATTAATCTATCTATCAAAGAATGACTTTAGAATCATATGCACATGGCAAGAATGAAACACTTGAAAGCATAGGATTTTATCATGTGTGGGGCTATGCTTGCCTTTGCCTGTTGATACCCAAATATAGATCTTCAGGGTTCATCAGATGATCTTGTTTGTCAATGACCTTTGATGATGTTGATCTCAATCTTCAATCTAGAACTCATTCTCGTTGCTCACATCAACTCAGAGGTCTACCGATAAGCAGCAGAAACACCGGAAAGGAAAGCAGCAATCAACACATGTCATCGATGCAATGCTCAATCAAGAATGGTGATATGACAAGTTAAATTGTATTGTAATTAAACTCTAATACATGCTTGGTCATTTTAAACATGGTCCGAGGGGTCCAAACCCTAATTCAGAGAAACCCTGGATGTATATGTGAGGGATCTTTTTGTTCTTCTAATTAAACTTGTCATGTAAGTTGCTTAACAATTCATGGTTATGAGTATATTGTGTAGATCTCATTTTTCTGAACATTTTGATATATTATTCGTATTTTTCTGACTTAAAATGAATTAGTTATTGAATTTCTAACATTTATCCTTTTTTTGAAATTAAAACAAAACCGGAAAAACGTTTTTACACCCACGCAGAGCTTGCCACTTCAGCTGACGGAGGGGCCTCAGGCCACCTCAGCATCCACGCGGGGTAGGTGGGACCTGGCGCGGTTGACTGTGTTGCCCTGCATGCTCGCTGACGTCAGCATGACGTTAGCGTGATGTCATGGCGGGGATTGCTCCCAGGTTGGCCATGGGGCGGTCGCGGGGGAGCACGCGCGGCTCGGCGGGCGGGTGTGTTGGACGTGCTAGGCTGCGGGAGTTGTTTACGGGTGGAGCCACCCGATTTGGGTCACCGGAGTGGCGAGCACGACCACGACTGGCGGCGGCGGTCAGTGGTGCACGAGGCGAGGACAAACCAGAGAGGGAGGGGAGGCACAGGGTGGTGCCTGAGCACCGCATGCTCACTAGAAGGCGGAAGAAGCGATCGGCACGGTGGGGCACGGTCGGGAACGGCGGCGATTGACAACGATGGTGGCGGCCGGAGTCCGGGAGGGAACTTTAAATTGGAGTGTCTGGGAGCCTCCCGGGTTGCAAGCTTGGTCGTGGAGGTTGCTGGGGAGGAGGCAGAGCTTTTGACACGACTAAATCGGCCCGGGACAGTGCGGAACGGTGGCGAGCGGAGGAGCCCGAGGGCTAGGGTTTGGATCCCAGAGAGAAAAGGAAGAGAGAGCTAGGGGAAGGGATAAGACCAGCAGGGGAGAGAGGGGCGAGCACGACGACCTTCTTATCCTCGCGGGATCCTCAGTGGGGCACGAATTGTGTCGATCGAGCGGCAGATGACGGCAGACGCGCCACCGAGCAGCTTCACTCTCCCGTTCGTGAGGAAGAAGAAAAGGAGAAGGTCGGCGAAGAGGTATTGGGCTGGGGTGGGCTACGGCTAGGCTACTGCGAACTGCTTTGTGCGGCAAGTAATGGGGAGAAAGGGTCAGGGCCAGCCTGGTTAGGCTACTGGATCTTTTTTATGTAAAACCTTTTTCTTTTGTTTTTTTCTCTTTTATAATTCAATTTCTCTTTTGTTTTTAAATATCTCTAAGATACCAGAACTTTTATAAACTTATCAAAATAACGCAGAGCCCTTATAATCCATTTGGGCTCCATAATTTTGGTAGTTTTCAAAATACAAAACCATTTTGAATGCATTTCAAAAAGAGAGGGGAAGATTAAGGTTTAGTGATTATTTGTTGCATGCATTTTAATATATTGGATGATGCTCATGGATACACATACAAGCCCTAATTACTATTAGTAGAACTAGGGGTGTTACAAAACCCTTCACTCGGATCAGGGCTCAGTGTCGGGGGGATGACCTCCGGATACCCCAATCAGACAAGAATCATGGCAGTCGGTTCACGTTCGGCTGTCCGAACGCAGCCAGACACAAGCAAGTCAAGCCGGCTACTTTAGGGTAGCCGGAACAGCGAGGAGCAGCAAGGGACAGGGCCGTCTACATCAGCATAGCCGGACTCAATCAGGAGGACAAAGGCGATGTCTTTGCACAGCACGCACGCCTGGTATGATGACAAGACCAAGAACTACATGGTTATACCAAGACTTTATGGGTGACGGGAATAGTGGCCGATGATGTGAGCTCAAGACGATGTTCACTGTACCCATGACAATCTTACCGCCGGTACGCTGATGGGATGTAAGTGTACCGAGTACTATAGATGACCAGCCAGTTGGGACCCGTCTATGGGGCCCACTAGCCGGTCTGGCCAGTAAGACCGTTGCATCTGTGCCTATATAAGGAGAGGCAAGGTTCTCATAGAAAGGGTTGGTCTCAGTGCATTTAAGGCAGTAGCTAGAGAATACAGCTCGAGGAGCGATTGTAGCCCGTATACCTCTCATAGTCAGATCGGTAGGAGTAGGAGCTTTACCTCACCACGAGGGCTCCGAACCTGGGTACTTCCTGTCTCTCGCTACACTTGCTTGTACCCAATCCCGCCCGCGGATGCCATCGAGAGCTTCCCTGCTATTCCCCACACCTCTATCTATCCTGCTTAGGTACTTCCGTTCCCAATACAACGACAGTTGGCGCCCACCATGGGATAAGATGGCTTCGACCGGAGTCACGTTCTGCACGGGACCCCACACCTCAGCCGGTGAGCGCGTGGCCTCCGTCCTAGTGCTTACGCTTGGCAAGTTTGACTGCATCATCGACAACGCTTCCTACTTCGCCGGATCCATGTTCCCGGTGAACGGTTCCATTCTACTTTTTGGCGTCCTCCCCGTCTACATCGCCACCGTGCCAGAACGTTTCCCTAGGGAGATCGTTTCCGTCATGGAACCGCTGCACCTTGGCAGCGACACCTCCGTCGCTCCTCGTGGCGTCGAGGTGATGATGGACGGCTCCAGCTCTCACCCCCGCCAGCCACAGGAGCGGGGCGCGGACGAGGTCGAAACCTCTACTCCACCACCCAGGAACCCGGTGGAGGAGGCTATCGACCGGCTCCTCGTGCCGGTTAACCTCGGGGATAACCCGGAGGAGGTGGAGGCTAACTTCTCCATGGAGAGGCAGCTTCTCCTCCAAGAGGCCATGAAGCTGGCTGCGTCCCGGAAGCAGATCGAAATCACCCAGCACGAGTACGACCGCGCGCACGGCTTCACTCCGGCTACCGCGGAGTCGAGACGGTGCGAACAAGTACGACGCCAGGGCGGCGAGCTAGGAGGTAGGATGGAGAAGGATGGCGAGCCTCATCCGCTACCCGCTCTCATCCAGCCCACCTACAGCACACCCATCAAGAACCTGCGCGCAGCGTGAGCCGCGGCAAACGAATTGCCCTACCTGGAGGGCGAGGAACGAGCCTGGCAGCACGCCCGGGTGCAGGAGCTCCTCCAGATCACGGACCAGCAGGCTGATGCCAACCGGCAGATGCAGGAGGACCCCAGCTGCTCCAAGGGAAGCATGCCGCTTGCCAATAGCAAGGGTGTGCCTCGTAACACCCAGCAGGCGTCCTCTCCTCCGGCTAAGGCCCGCAGCAAGCGCCGTGACTCTGTCAGCAAGGGCCAACCGTGCCAGGAGCAAATGGTGAACAGCAACCCATCGCCTCCCCCTCCACCAACCGGAGCGCCAAGACCTACCGGATCCCGTCTCTCGGGCCAGGTAGGAGCGCCCAACCTGGATCGTCCGGATGCCCGTGACCGCATCGGGCTCCTTGCTCAAGCGCGCGTCACGGAAGAAGAAGACTCGACTGGACCGGTTTGTTTCGTACCCCGCATCTGGAAAGAGCCCTTTTCGGATAAGTTCACCCTGCCCAGAGACACCCCCAAGTATGACAACAACATGAAGCCGGAAGATTGGCTGACCGACTACGCCACGGAAGTCGGCATCACCCATGGGAACAAGCGCACAGCTGTGCGCTACGTCCCCCTCATGCTAAACGGGTCAGCGAGGACATGGCTCAATAGCCTCGCGCCCAACAGCATCAACGCCTGTCCAGAATTTGAGAAGGTGTTCGTCCACAACTTCAACAGCACGTACAAGTGTCCGGGCCACCCACGCGACCTAGCCTTGTGCGTCTAGGGCAACCGCGAGACGGACCGCAAGTACCTCGCCAGGTGGACGGAGCTGCGCAACACCTGGGAGGGTATCCTGGAGAGCCAAGCCATCGGCTTCTTTGTCGATGGGTGCTAAGAAGGCACCATGCTTCGCTACTGGCTACTGTGTGACGAGCCGAAAACCATGGCGGAGCTTATGACGGTTGCGGACCAGTACGCCATGGTGGATGCCACCATGAAGAAACCCCTCTGAGTATGTGCTGGCGGGCGTCCAACTCCGTCGGAGCTGGCTCGCGATCGTCCGAGCAATCCGGCTGGAGAAGCCGGATCCTCCAGGCGCCACGGCAATGACAACCGGTTCTATGGGGACCACCAAGCCGGACAGCAGAAGCCTTGCTACCACACGTGGCATGTCAATGTTGTGGAGGGCGCGCCCGATGCACCGGCTAACGATGCAAGAAGGAAGAAGTCGTGGCTCACCTTCGACCAAATGTTTGACGACCCGTGCAAGTGGCATAGCGGTCCCTTCATGTTGGCTACGCACAACACCCGGAACTGCAGCTGGACCTGCCAGCTAAAGGACCAGGACAACCAGCAACGTCTTCCCCTGCCCCCTTCTGGTGGACCACCACCACCCGATAGGGGAGCCGGTAATGATGGTAACGGCAGCAACGGCGGAAACAACAACAACGGCTACCCCCAGCCGCATGCCTCCTACCACATCTTCGAGACAGAGCTGGACGACAAGCACAGCCGCAGGCGACGATCCAAGGAGGTCAACACCATCGTCTCCCCATTCCCCCAGTACCTGAACTGGTCGGAGACCCCCATCACCTGGAGCCGGGAGGATCAGCCAGATCAGCTTCCGATTCCCGGGGCTACGCCATGGTGCTTGACCCCCTCATCGTCTCCAACGAGCGCACCGCTTCTCACGCGTCCTCATCGATGGAGGTAGCAACCTCAACCTTCTCTACCGGTCTTCGCTGGAGAAGCTTGGCATCCGTGAGTGCAACCTGCGCCCGACTACCACGACGTTCCACGGCGTACTACCAGGACCGACTTTCGCCCCACTGGGTAAAATCCAGCTAGACGTTATTTTCGGGACCGAGGAGAACTTCCGCCATGAGCTGATATGGTTCGAGGTGGTGAACCTGACGAGCTCCTACCATGCTCTCCTCGGGTTCCCCGTCCTCGCCAAGTTCATGGCCATCCCCCACTACACGTATCTCAAGACGAAGATGCTGAGACCAAACAGCGTTATCATCGTTGTCGGCTGCTTAAGGCGGTCGATGGAGTGCACCTCAGCCGGCTCCAAGATGGCAGAGGCCCTCATCATAGCCGAAGAGAAGCGCGTGATCATGCGCAATGTGGCCATTGCCCAACAAGAAATACCGGCTAGCAGCAAGCCGGCTAGAGAAGTACCTTTCTAGCCAGCAAAGGAGACGAAGAGGATTCTGCTCGACCTCTCCGACCTGACCAAGTTCATCACCATTGGTGCCAACTTGGACAGCAAATAGGAAGGCGTGCTCATCGACTTCCTCTATGAGAATCGGGACATCTTCGCATGGTCACCCAAGGACATGCCAGGTGTGCCGAGGGAGTTCGCCAAGCATTCGCTTCATGTGCGGCCGGATGCCAAGCCGGTCAAGCAGCCTCAGCGCCGATTCGCAGAGGAGAAAAGAAAGATCATTGGTGACTAGATCACCCGGCTCCTCGCAGTTGGGTTCATCATGGAGGTGTACCACCCGGACTGGCTGGCCAACCCAGTCCTGGTGTTGAAGAAGAACAAGACCTGGCGCATGTGTATCGACTACACCAGCCTGAACAAGGCGTTCCCGAAAGACCCCTTCGTTGTGCCCTGTATCGATCAAGTTATCGATTCCACGGCCAACTTCAATTTGTTGTCCTTCTTCGATTGTTACTCTAGTTACAATCAGATCCGGCTAAACCCGGTTGACGAGATAAAGACATCGTTTATCACCCCATACGGGGCTTTCTGTTATGTAACCATGCCGTTTGGTCTGAAAAATGTAGGCTCTACCTATTAGCGCTGTATGCAGAAATGCTTGCACTCGTAGATCGGCCGAAACGTGCATGCCTATGTGGACGATGTGGTCATAAAGACCAAGGAGAAGCGCACCCTCCTCGAAGACTTGGGAGAGACATTTGCCAACCTCTGGCAGTACCAGATGAAGCTTAAGCCAGAGAAATGCCTCTTCGAAGTCCCATCCGGCCAGCTACTCAGTTTCCTCATTTCACAACGAGGGATCAAGGCAAACCCAGAGAAGATCATGGCCATCAAGAGGATGCAGCTGCCCAGGAACTTTCTTGGAGTCTAGAAGTTCACCGGATGCCTGGCCTCCCTCAGCCGTTTTGTCAGTCGGCTAGGGGAGAAAGCACTTCCGCTGTACCAGCTGATGAAGAAGACGGACAAGTTCTCCTGGACCTCGCAGACCGATGCTGCTTTTCATGACCTCAAGCGCATGCTATCCACAGCGACGGTTCTAGCCACGCCGGCTAGCAAGGAGCCGATGTTCCTGTATATAGCAGCCATCAGCCGGGTCGTCAGCGTCGTCCTGGTGGTGGAGCGCCGTGAGGAAGGCAAGGCTCAACCGGTTCAGCGACCCGTCTACTACCTCAGCAAGGTTCTCTCCCTCTCCAAGTAGAACTACTCCCACTACCAGAAGATGTGTTATGGTGTGTACCTGGCGTGCAAGAAGCTTAAGCACTACTTTCAAGAGCATCCAATTAAGGTCGTGTGCACCGCACCCCTTTCCGAAATTATCGGCAACAAGGACGCCACCAGCCGAGTCGCCAAGTGGACCATCGATCTCGCCGCCTACTCCATCCAGTATGAGCCCCGGCTCACGATCAAGTCGCAAGCTCCGGCGAACTTCCTCATCGACTGGTACGGACCACCGGTTCCTGATTCGGACCACTAGAGGATGCACTTCGATGGCTCGAAGATGCTCGGGGACTTGGGAGCCGGCATCGTCCTCACCTCGCCCAAGGGAGACCGGCTGGAGTACATTCTGCATATCCACTTCAAGGCCTCCAACAACGTTGCCGAATAAGAGGCATTGGTGCATGGCCTCCGGCTGGCCAGGGAGGTAGGCGTCAATCGGATCCTTTGCTTCAGCGATTGGGATCTGGTGGTGCAGCAGGTATCCGGAGAATGGGGCGCCCGCGATGTAAACATGGCTCTCTACCGGTTCCACGTACAAAAGCTCAGTGCCTGCTTTGACGGATGTGAGTTCCATCACGTCCCTCGTGCCAACAACGAGGCAGCCGATTCGCTCACATGAATCGGATCCACCAGGCTGGCGATCCCACCAGGGGTCTCCTTGGAGCACCTGCGCAAGCCCTCCATCAACCCGTCCCCCGAGTCGGATTCCATTATTTGGGCGCGGAGCGCTCCGGTTGACGGCACGGCAGATGTGGACCCGGCAAAACCCGTGAAGAAGAAGGCTCGCACCAACTCTGGCAAGTCCGTACCCTTCGGCTCGCAAGACCCGGGGGCTGTCGACTCATCGAGTTGTTCGGGGGCTGCCGTTCTGGGTACCTCATCTAGACGACCCCCCGACGCCCCCAACCGGAGAATGGAAGCGTCCTCACTATCCAGGAGATACCATCCGAGGCACAGCCCTTCATGAACTACAGTGCCAATGGAGAGCTTCCGGATGACGAGGTGGAGGCCAGGCAAATCTGGCGGCGCACGCAGACATACACCATCATCAATAAGGAGTTGTACAAGTGCAGCGTATCCGGCATCTTCCAGCGGTGTGTCGATGTGGACACAGGCTACCGGCTACTCAAGGACATCCACCAGGGCGAGTGCGGACAACACGCCTCATCTAGGGCAATAGTCACCAAGGCGTTCCGCCATGGTTTCTATTGGCCCACCGCCCTCGAGGATGCCTAGCAGCTTGTCTGCGTGGGCGTCCTTCTACCAAGAGGGCATCAGGGCCAAGGCCATTTCTGCCCTGGCTCACGCTGCCAGATCCCTCAGGCGGTCGACGGTAACCGGCACCTCCACCTTGGCAGCCAGCTGCGCCATCGTATCCGGAACCGGCACGTCCGGCCACAGAAACATGAAGATAGCTTGAGCCGCCTGGTGCATCTTGGCAGCCTCCTCGCCAAGGAGGACGACCAACTCCTGGGCGGTCGACTGCTCCACCGGCTAGTTCTCATGCAGCCGGTTATACGCCAGTAGGTCTATGCCGGGATAAAAAGCTGTGAGAAAAAAGGAATGTCAGATCCGGCTACCGGATCCAGAGAGATGAAGATAGTCGGAGAAGAAAACTTACCCTTGGCTGTGTGCCCGACCTGCATCAGCTCCTCCAAAACCGTCAGCTGTTTGACCTCGTTCTCTTGGTCCTTGTTCTAGGCTTCGAGGAGGTCAAAAGCTTGGGCCCAGCTTGCGAGGGCGGCGTCGCGCTCCTTGACGGTGGCCTCCAGGGCGTCCAGCTTGGCGTGCCAGTCCTTATTCTGCAACCGAAGAGTAGAATTGGACTTGCTCAGTCGGTCGTTCGCCTTCTTCAGGCGATCGATTTCCCGCTGAGCGCACACCATGATGGTCGCGGAAACCGACTATCAGCAAAAAAAATGGAGAAAAGGAAAGACCAAGGTATCTGACAATTGTATCTGGCTGAAGGGACTTACTCTGGGAGGTCCTATTGGTAGCCACAAGCTTCTGCTCCAAGGTTCGGTTGCCGCCGGGTGTGGCCTCGAGCAGCCGGATCTCCTTCACCGCCAGCTCAGGGGTGGCGGCAAGGTCCGCCAGCGAGGCGGCAAAGGAAGCGTGATCATCAATGGCATTGGCGACTAGTGACTCCGTCGCCTCCGCCACAACCATCTGGCACTCCTCCCCCGGCTCGTCATCCGAGTTGTCGTCAGTGACGACCACGGGCTCCTCGCTGGTGGAGGCCCTCCTCGCCGCCGCGGGGGAACTACCTCCCCTTTGTGAAGAAGGCACAGCCGTTTCCGGCCAAACCACCATGGTCGGCGGGGCGTCCCCTGCTCCGGCTGCGGTAGCCATATCAGCTTGAGGCGCCGGCGGAGATGGTGCCCTGGACGAAGGAGGGGGAGCGGAAGCAGATGCGGGTGGCACGGTGTCCGGCGCGCGGGGTGGCGAGCCAGTGGGCTCCCGCGCCGGACTCGCGGCACAAAAGGAAACCAGCGCACCAAACAAAAGATGACAAGAAGGAAATAGAGGCAAATAAGCAAAAGATAGAAAAACTGGCATGAAGAAATGAGGAAAAAAGGCATAAGGGCCAGCGAGGAACTTACCTCGACACCACGGGGGGCGGCCCCTTCTTGCGACCAAGGCGGATGGGCGGAAGGGCGCCGGTCTAGCTCCTCTTAGGGGCCGGCTCCTCCACGGCGGGCCGGCTGGCCCCGCCACCTCCTCCACTAGACCAGCTGGACCCGCTCCCGCCGGCGCCGGACCGGCTAGAGCCGCTCCCACCGGCGCTCGACTGGCTGGAGTCACCGTCTGTTTCATGGTGCCGAGTCGGTTCGGGAGCCGGCGCCTACTCCTCCTCTTCATCAACCTCCGCGTGGGTGTCGTGAGACGGCTCGTCGTTCTGGCTCGGGAAAGACGTTGCCGTCCCCATCCGAGTCCTCGCCATACCAGCGAGCGCGTGGCTCGGGGAGGTCTGGCATGAAGTTTTGGAAGGGGGCCTCGCCCTCCTCCCATATGATGCAGGGTAAGGTCTGCTAAAGAAAGAGACATGGGTCAGCCGAATAGAAAGGCAGAACAAGAAAAGAAAAAAGAAAGATCCGACTGGCAAGACTTACCCGGGGCGCGCGGTTGTCACAGCTGTAAGGAACCAGCCTGAACTTCCAGTGCTCCGATAGTTGTTCCTTCGTGATCGTCCACACCCACTCCTTCAAGTTGTGGTAGCGGGGATCACGGCGGGACAGCCGGGTCGGGTCCAGCCGGCCGGAGTAGTAGCACATCTTGTGTGCCCGCTGCTGCAGCGGCATCTTCAGCCGACATCCAGCTGAGCGTGATGTCTAGGTCGTTTAAGCCGACGGTGACAAGGGATCTCATCCACTGCAGCATGGCATCCGTTCCGCCTTCTCGCCGTGGATCTTCAGGTCCCAATGCTGCCGGCTAGATTCCACGCCTGGAAAGCCGGCAGATTGATCCAGTCCACGTCGCCAAGGTTGCGGACGTAGAAGTACGACTGCTGCCATAGTCGCACCGTGTCCTGCAGCCGGAACTTGGGGTAGCCGGTCTACCTATGGGAGTAGATGGAGGTGCCACCGTACGTCACCAGCGGCCCCTGGGTGAACTAGACCTGCGGCTGGACTCAGAAGAGCCGGCAGAAGAGCCCGAGATCCGGCTGGATCCCGAGGTAACTCTCGCAGAAGGCCACAAAGTGAGCCAGCGTCCCGATGGCGTTGGCGCCGAGGTGGTGGAGGCGGAGGTAGAAGAAGGCAAGAAAAGTGAGGAAGAAGGGGTGCACCGGGTAGCGCGAAGCCGCGAGCGAGGTGCGACAGAAAAATCACCCGCTCCACCTCCGTCGGGTGCAACGATTGCTCCCCCTCCGGCGCCAGCCGCACTGCCACCTCCGTCTCCAGCGGTAGCACGCGGGTGGCGTGGTACTTCTCGATGTGCTCCTCCGTCACGGAGGAGCCGCACCATGCTCCACGCTCGGTAACTAACTTCGGCTCGCTAGGCGGCGCTCCGGTTGAGGAGTAACCGTGGCCCGTGTCTCTGGCGATGCTAAACTAGCGGCGCGGTGGACTACAACAGCAGCAGCAAGCGAGGCAGAGGGAGGAAGGCAAGGGCGCATGGGAAAACTGGGGAGGCAGCGAACGGAGGGAGGAACTCCCTTCCCCATGCGACCTTTTAAAGACCCGGAAGCGGAACCGTCCGCGGTGCCACGCGGCGCCCATCGAGCTGCACGCCGCTCTCCCCACCGTGCAGGATCCTTTGTGGAGACACGTGATGCACACACGATCCTGGAGCAAAAAACGAAGAGGCAGACGGCAGTTCCTGAGGCAACGTGCGACGGGACGTTACGCTGCCCGCCGCAGTGCAATGATGGCGCGTGCGTGCGTGGCTGGCATCAGCATTGACATAACGGGTAGCGCAACGGCTAGACTAGCCGGCCAGAAATTTCAATGTTGGAGAGGAGCGCGCGCACATTTCACCTAAGGCTGAAATCTACATGCGCTCGGGGGCTAGTGTCGGTGGGATGACCTCCGGATACCCCAATTAGACAAGAATCATGGTAGTCGGTTCGTGTCCGGCTAGCTGAAAGCAGTCGGACACGAGCAAGTCAAGCCGACTACTTCACGGTAGCCAGAACCCCGAGGAGCAGGAAGGAACGGGGCCGGCTAAAATCAGCATAGCCGGACTCAATCAGGAGGACAGTGCGACATGTCGCACAATGCATGGTACGCCCTGGTACAATGACAAGACCCGCAACTATATGGACATACCGAAGACTTTGCGGTGTGACGCGGGAACAGTGGCTAGATCCTGACGACAGGCTCGCACGATGTTCACTGTACCCATGACGACCTTACCGCTGGTACACTAATGGGATGTAAGTGTACAGAGTACTATAGATGACCAGCCGGCTGGGACCTGCCTGTGGGGCCCGCCAATCGGTCTGGCCAGTAAGACCGTTGCCTCTCTGCCTGTATAAGGAGAAGCAAGGTTCTCATAGCAAGGGTTGGTCTCAGTGCATTTAAGGCAGTAGCTAGAGAATACAGCTCGAGGAGCGATTGTAGCCCGTATACCTCTCATAGTCAGATCGGCAGGAGTAGGAGCTTTACCTCGCCACGAGGGCTCTGAACCTAGGTACTTCCTGTTTCTCGCTACACTTGCTTGTACCCAATCCCACCTGCGGACGCCGTTGAGATCTTCCCTGCTAGTCCCCACACCTCAATCTAACCTGCTTAGGTACTGCCGTTCCCAATACAACGACACTTAGGGTTACTCCCATATGGAGCTCTCAAAGCATATTCGACTGAAACAAGCAAAAGACGACAACAGTCACAAAATACTTATAGTCCCCACTCGAGTCTACGACTCGAATAGGCACTCAGTGGCTACTCCCATAGGGAGCGCTGGTCGCGCACCCTATGATTTTTCTTATACATGACTATGTGTTGACTACGTCCACACTCGAAAGCTCCGGCGACTCCGCGTCATATTTTCCCCTCAAAGATACTGCATCTCCTAGGCCACCCAAATCATCTCCGTGATGACAAAATTCGGATGACACACTTGCAGCGTGAAGATAAGACCTGAAGAAGGCATGGCAACGCACCTGCTACGCTCTACCAGACATAAACCGTGCCTACCGGCATGATGAAATAAGCCTTGACGGACGCGTCGATTTCTCAAACTTATACACTAGGATTCGACTCTATAAGACCTCCACAGCCTGAGTCAAATTATGCCAGCACTTTTCTGAATTTGAGTCCAGGGACTCGAGTTTGAGTAGATTACATTGTTTTTCCCTATGGCAGTTAACTGATCCTGATACATCGGATGAATCAGGCAGGTATATCGATAATCCCTACGATACAAATTAGAGCACTTGAATACACTCTTGACTATGCACTCGAAGGCTTCATAAAGTCTCCACTCGAATCTGCAATTCAACCGGACACTCGGGGGCTACTAACGTGGGCATACTTTACAGGTACTCGAGCTTGGCATATATGGTCCAACATTGAAGAAGCCCACGATGTTGCTAAGGCCTAGCCAAGATTCGGGTGACCTAGAGACTTCGACTACTTGCAACACACGACAAACTTAAGATAGAAGTTTAAAGGGAAAACCCTAACCTGTAACCGACTCGGCCTACTATCTCGAGACCTAGCCTATCTATATAAAGGCTAGGAGGGGGCGGCGAGGAGGACAATCACAACCCTAGTTTCCACACCATCGCCAAATTGCATCTGCGCACCCCCTGTAACTTTTGACTCCTCGATAATTCCAAGAGCATACAAGCAGGAGTAGGGTCCTCTACAAGGCCTGAACTTGGGTAAACATTGTGTCCCTGTGTGCTTGTTTGCTAGCCGATCGATTCCTCCAGCACTCTCTACTTCCTTGAACCTAAGTCCATCCATAATGGGCATTGATGAGTTAACCCCTTGTCACTATGTTTTTGGTGTTTTCCAAGAGTTTTCATCCTTCCAAACCAGCTAACTTGGTTTCAAATGTCATGCAGAGAAATGACAATGAAGGACAAGAGTTCCAACTTCTCGGCTCAGAATCTTCTAGCAGATTGACCAGGAATCACAACCGCTCAAGGAGCTACTGTCAGCCTAAACGTTCTACTGTAAGTTCATACTTACTTCAAATGATCTCTACTTTATATAATACTACTTGTTTCCCTTATTCTTTGTTTTAACCTCTTTCACCATATTTTAGCAGACTGCAGTTAAAACCTAGTTAGGAGTCCTTGGAAGGCAGGACTGAAAGTTGTGATGCCTCTTCCCATTCATCCTCCCATTGCATTTCCGAAGCAAACAACTTACTTAATAGTCCACCTAGAACAACTCCTGCCGGTGATAAATATGTAAAGGTTGTATTGCATGAAGAACAAAAGGGTGTAGCTGCTCTTAGATTTGTAGCTGAAATGTTGAAGAAGAGGACATATGATACATTGTAGCAAATCGCCACGTACTGATCTCTTATTGATGGTACTGACACATTGTAATCTTTTAGAATTACAATCTCGTTGTATAACCTGTTGTAACAAACTTTTAAAGTTGTGTAATAAGTAGTTTTCATTTGTGCGTGTTTATTAAGTGATGTCTTGATATTCACCTGTTCTGCCAAAAGTAGGCGCTAGCAAAAAAGGCCGACATAGTAACAGGCCGGAGCAGTAGCATGCCAAACGTTGAAACAACATGCGCATGGACGACACAAAATGACTAGAACAGTAAAAGGCCAAAATGGTAGAAGGCCAGGATGGTAAAATGCCAGAACAGTAAAAGGCCATAATAGTAAAAGGCCATAACACTAAAAGGCCAGAACAGTAAAAGGCTAGAATGGTAAAAGGCCATAATGGTAAAAGGGCAGAATAGTAAAAGGCCAGAACAGTAAAAGGCCAGAACAGTAGAAGGCCAGAGCAGAGAAAAGGCTGAAATAGTGAAAGGCCGGAACCGCGAATGGTCTCAACAGTAAATGGTCGGAACAGTAAACGTCTAGAATAGTAAAAGGCTAGCATGGTGGTAGGCTAGTACAGTAACAGGCCGAATAGTGCTGGCCGGAATGGGCAAAAACCCAAACACTAAAGGGCCTAAATAGTAATAGGGAGAAATTCCTAAAAGGCTGGAACAGTAACAGGACTGAACAGTAAAAGGCTAGATTGGAAACAAGCTTGAATAGTGCCTGGCCGTCTTGGTGCAGGCCTCAAGTGATGGCATAGTGTTGGGCTAACTTGGGCCTTATATAGGCCGAAATAGTGTCGGGCCCGAAAGTGTACGGGTCGCTGCTGGCAGCAGTACTGGGCCGATTCAAGACAAAGTCGTCTTCCTATTGGGCTCTCCACATGGGCCGGCCCATTCAATTATTAGTAGGCCTTGGCTGGGCCTCGCTTCCACCATGGTTTCTGCGGCCGTTAACTTCTGGTTACTGCCTGGCAGGTTGCGTGACGTCAGCAGTCATCGCGGCTGGCGAACAGATCTATGATGCAACAAGTTTTCGTGGCCGAAGGGTGCGATCTGCCATGGTCGAAAAAACCCGTGGTTAATTCATTTGTGACGAGGCTTTTACCACGAAGGCCATCCGTCGTGGAACACTTTTTAGCCACGAAAAATGGGCCTTCAACCACGAAAATTGTCCATTGTAAAAGCCAACTTTTCTTGTAGTGGGTGTACTCTCAAGACATTAATTCATCAAACAGGACATAAATTTAAGAGTTTTTCTTATTGTACTTGTTTGGCATTATTATTTCCAAGGCAAGACTCGGTTAGCTAAAGGAACTACAGCAAGAGCTTCAACAACTAATCATCATACTAATAAAAAGCTTTACTCTAACCATATTAAATTACTCCCACAAGCATGGAATCTTAGCAAATCAACCAACTAAGATAAACAACTCAAACTTCAAAAGTGGGAGACATAGGACATACCTCTCATAAGTGAGCTCATGATTCTCTTCCTTATAGGGATGTGTTCCTTCAAAAGTCAAACACGATTATTCTCATAATAATATTAAAGCAATTAGGCAAAGTGTGAATCCACATTTATGAAAAAGGAAGAACGGAAAATTATTATTTTTGTATTTTTGAGGATATGGATTAAATAATAGAAAATAACTTGTAACCAAGAAAGGGTTTTAATAAAAGAAAAACAGACGAAAACAAACGAAAATAAAAGAAAAGTAAAAAGCAAAGGAAAAAAGAAAAGTGTTGGAACGGGCCAACACAAATGTTTCAAAGCTCCCAAGGAGCTGGAGTACAACGTCATTATTACACAAATAAATTTGCCGAGGGAACACATCCCCAAGATCGGGCTTTTGCAATCCCTTTGCTTGCTCATTGTGCTGGTGATGGATAGTTTCCTATGTTCCATTGGCTGCTCCAATCATGGAATTGGGTGGCAAGGCTTGCAGTAGCATCTAGAATGTTGATAGAGAGGTTGTTCATGTTTTGAATATTCCTTCGAGTGCATAGATGTTTTGATAGGTGGTGTAGTAGTTTCGTTCTGCTCGTATTGTTAGGGTCCTCCTTGTTCTATTTCTTCATCTTCTCCTCCTCCTCCCATGCGTATTTTTGTTGGGGTAGATTAGCCTCAACCTGCACGTCAAAACACAAACATCCATCCTTGATAGAGAATAGACCATTCGGCAAAGGAGCCAGGATCAAGTGATCCGCTCCAGGTATATCAAAAAATATCTCCCATGAGTTTTAGAAACCATACCACATGCTCTTAGAGTGGGGAAACCGAGACGGTGACTTCCTATCAATAGCTGGATGTTACCTAGGTTGATGTGAAGTGCACGTGCAATAACGGTCACAACTCCCCCTCCCCATATGGGTCCTCGAGATGGAAGAGCTTGATGCTTAAGGTAAAACACAAGAAGAGCGCCCAAATTTGGCATTAAGCTAAAATTAATAATAGAAGCCTTTGCAAGGATCAACATGTCCTCCTCATTAACTCTGGTAAACTCACCACATGCCTGCAAGGTGTTAGCAATTACATAAAATAAATAGTGAATAGCAGGATGATCAATTTGGTTTCCCTTGGGTGTGTTTCCACGAATTCTTATTAAATTGAAGTACTCCCAAGGTGCTGGATTTAAAAAAAAGTAGTTGTGCACACATCGGTGGTCTTGTTGGCAAACCCAAAACATTGAGCCCATTGATCGAGTGTTAGGATGTACTCATGGTTCATAAGGAGGAATTTGATGCGATTAACTCCAGGCCTTTGTTCCTCGGTACAACCGTAAGGGTGCACTATATGTGTCAATGTGCTGAAGAACTCAGGCGTCAAGCGGCAATACGTGGAAACATCCTAAAAGACAAAGTCATACACACCAACATTGTTGCAAAGTAAATCAAAATCAGCAGGAATGCCAAGTTGGTTCAGGATATAGGGACACAACCACTTGGTGGACTTGATTTCTCGGAGCTTGAGACGATTGAAACGGGACAGCTGAAACTCCTCAGTGAACTCAATACCAAGTGACTCGGGGGTTAACGTATCAACGGGTGGTGCAGAGGACTCAGCAGCCATCTCACGTGTACGGCTTCTCGTGTTCATCTAAAAATAATAAGATAAAGTAAATAAAATTGCTAATAATTTTTTTAGTCCAATAGAAACATAGTATAAGTGATTATCTACACTAATTACAAAAGAAACTCCTCTAAAACAATACTAAGCATGCTTAATATCAAGATTGAATCAAGAATAAGACCTAAGTCTAGATTGACAATAATAAAAGATTGAGTGAAGCTTTTATACAAATAAGTTGAGGATCAGAGGAGAATCATACCTTAGATTGATTGAGTGGGAAGAATCGAATAAAGATTGACTAAATTTTAAAGTCCAATGGAAGTGGTTTGGAGTTAGGAGGAAGAAGAAAGAGAAAGATTTGTTTTGGGGATTTTTAGGTTACCTCCTCGGGATGGTTATGATGGCCGCGTACGTGGTACGGGCTGGCGGTACAGCCAGAGCCCGCCCGTACCGGGTGACATACCTTGGGGGATATGACTTCCTTCCGGCGAGGCACTCGGTACGGGCATGCGATATAGTCGTGCACGCCCGTACAGCTGGTCATTATCCATTCGGTATCCTTGCTTGAAATCTGATTGTTTGCTCGAGGTATGGTATGGGCGCACGGGACGGGCACATCCGACCGTACCGGTGGTCGTTAAGAGTACTATTTCCTGCGACAAAAATTAGAATTTCTATCTTCCCGTGCCTCAATGTGGTACGGGCGCACGGTACGGTACCTTCCAGCCATACCACAGGTTGTTAAACGGCTTGTGAGCTACAAAACTCAAAGATTTTGATTTAGAAGCTCCGTGCATCTTTGCACATCTTATCAAAGGACAAAATAACACCAAATATACTTCATAAAAATTTCAGCAATACTTCTTTGGCCATGTGTTATTAAAATAAAAGTTCAAGGATTACCTTATTTGTTCACCTCTCTCCAATGGACTTTTGAACATTCTTTATTAAAGCAAACCAAAACAAAACTAACAAAACTAGGAAGACTAACACACAAGTAGAACTTTATTTCACATGGGTTGCCTCCCATGAAGCGCTTCTAGTTATGGTCAATTAGCTTGACCCCGATGGCAATCATTTAGTTTTAAGAAGTGGAATACCCACTCCAAAATAGTTGGCGTTTAAAGTAATTATACCATCATCATCATTAGGATTGGCCTTCTTTTTACTAGGGAAGTGGACTATAAAAGGATCTCTAGATGGTAGCCCTATTCTCATATTCCCCTCATGTAAATTAATAAAAGCCTTAATAGTTCTTAGGAATGGCCAGCCTAAAATTATTGGTGCTATGGGATCTTTAGGCATGTCCACAATAACAAGATCAATAAGAGCAGAACTATCTTTGATTTCAACAACTATATTTTCTTTTATCCCAATAGCTTGTTTATAAGTTGAATCTGCTAGATGGAGTCTCAATTCAGTAGTGACAAATGGCGCCGAGTTTAATTTGTCAAATAAGCTTTTGGAAATTGGTGAGACGCTCGCACCAAGATCACAAAGTGCGGATATCTCATTGACTCCCAACTTAACTTTAATAGTGGGCTCAAATATATCATCTAGCTTAACAAGAAGCTTATTAGCTAGTCTTTTATACTCCATCTCTAACTTGCTAACTTTAGATGCTACTTGTTGTATAAATTGTTGGTACATAGCATCATTACCTTGTTCTATACTTGGGGTTCTTCACGGTGATCATATTTAGTAGATCTTCCACGGTATATACTGGTGTCGGCGCGGTTCTATAATCTAGCTCCTCAGGTTTCTCTTCATTGGTCACTACTCTCATCATCTTGAGGTGTTCTACTGGATTTGGATCGGGGTTTTCAGCAAACTTTGCTAGTGTGATAGCTTGGCTCTCAGCTACTTTACCCAGCTGAGCCTCCATGGTCTTTGTCCTTTCCTGTAGAGCCTGCACATCATTTCTAATTGCAATGGCCTGGTTAGATAATTTTCCTGTAATACTTTCATGGTTCTTCATATTTTAATAAGCATGTTATTTTTCTCGGTTTGAGCTTGTATAAAGGTTCTAACAGTTTGCTCAAATGAGAGATTGCCATGATTTGCTCCATTATTATTATCATAATTGTTGTAAGGAGCTCCTGCAGGATTAGGATAATGTTTTTGAGCATTAGAAGCATAATGATTTTTCCATGCAGGATTAAAAGGAGTGCGTGGTGTAAAACTGACATCATTAATATCGTTAGCGATAGCATTTACTGGGTATCTTCTTTACCTTTTACTATACTAAGCAGCTTGTCTACCTTAGATGTAAGCACTTCATTATTTACCTTGGTTATTGAACTTACTCTCTTCGAGATTCTTTCCACATGCCATTGGGCATGATTATCTTCCATATCATCAAATAATTTATTTGCAACACTCACTTGCTTTCGCACGATTGTTCCTCCTGCTGCAGTATCTAGCATATACTTAGACATTGGGTTAAGACCATTATAAAACAAATGTAATGTAAGCCATTCTTCCATCCCATGACTAGGACAGTTCATTACGGCTTCTTGCATCCTTTCCAATGCAAGAGCTAGTGGCTCATGGTCTTCTTGTCTAAAACTTGTAATGTTGGATCTTAGCTGCATAGTTTTAGCTCAGGGAAAAAATTAATCATAAACAAATTAGTACATTCCTCCCAAGATTTAATAGTGCCCTTTGGTAGACCTAGCACCCAATCCTTAGCCTTTCCTCTAAGAGAGAAAGGAAACAACCTTAATTTAATAGCATTTGTATATATGTCCTTAATACCCATCATGTCACAAATTTCAGTGAAAGTTTTTAAGTGCAAACCTGAATCTTCAGAAGATGAGCTGCCAAATTGGTTTTGTTGAACCAAGCTTAAGATGTTAGGCTTTATTTCATATGTTTCCGCATCAACAACGGGTTGAGTGATAGCTGCACGAATAAAATCATCAGTGGGAGTAACATACTCCCCTAGTCTCTTTTGAGCCATGGCTCTTATATTTTTGGTAATTTTTAAGTAATGAAAACAAATAACAAGTAACTATTTTTTGGGTTTTCAAATAGATAACAATAAAATAACTAATAATCTTAAATAAACTACAAACTAATAATAAAACTAAAAAAATGTCTCTAGTGACCTTAGTAGGATAGCGAAATTGCTTCCCCAACAATGGCACCAGAAAAAGGGTTGATACCTTCGACCAGGATTCACAGATGTAGTATAATAGATTTTCCCTAGAAGACCTAGGTTTAATCGAACCTTAGAAAGCAATGCTAAAAGGAAATAAAAAAGACCTGTTTACAATACTTTGTTCCTTAGTTTACAAGACCAATTTAGTTTACTTTATAACGGGTTGAATCAATGGATGGAGATAGGCTAGGGTTAAAGATCCACATGCAGATGCACATCATATGGGATAAAAGGTAATAATAAGCATAGTCATGTGTAATGTTTGAATGGAGATAATCTCTTGTGGGCAACACATCTTAATATACTATAGCCCTCGTGATGCAGCAGGCATAGCAATAGTCTTTTAATACAACTGAGTGCGCACCAAAGCAATGGGCTACAAACGATTATTAAGTGTAAAACACAAATCAAAGCTTTAAGTGGTGATGTTGTTGTGATCTCGAACGGGTCGCTAAGCAAAAACCATACTTCCGTTTCTATCACTATGGTTCCTATGAGATCGCTGCTAGCCAAGTATATCACCTCAAGCCTTTGTCAATCTATGGGATCTTGGGTACCTACAAGTCCACAGATCGAGACAAGAGACAAAGAAACAAAAGATACAAATCTCAGTTGCAAACAAAATACAATACTCCCATGAATTAGATGCACATAATTGTTATGAGGTTTCTCCCCAACCCGTAGCCCGTGAGGACTACTCACTCATAATAAATAGATCGGAGATAGCAAACATCGTACAAATACTTAGATTGAAATCAAATATTCTTACAATGGTCACCAAATCACAAGGAGATCTAAAGTACAAAGCAATGGCTATGTCTAATGGATGGGATGGATGATGGAAGTGATGAAAAATGGATGAACAATGGCGTGGATCTCCTTTGGTGGTGTTGTGATGTAATCTGAGATTGGCGGCCCTCTAGACAGCGACTGGAGCCTCAAAATATATAGGCGTCTTCACGGAAGTCGTAGGGTTTGACGAGACGAGGCCAATGCCACCTGGTACTGGCAGACATTACGGGCAGGCTATGTCCGTACTAGTGGTCGTTAAACTTGTTGACGCCTGGGAATGACTCCCCAATTACTTGGCCATGTGGACTTCCTCAAGAACCTTGATTATGACTCCTGATTTCGCATTAAAAATCGTGATTTCGTGCACAACACAATTCAAAGAAAGGTTTTGCATATCTTTGCAATTATTAGTCATTAGTGGAAAGGATTGAGAGTTCTTGTTAATTGCTTGACCAAAAACAATGTTTAAACATAGTGGATGATGGCGAATTTTGGAGCCATCTGTTGAACAGAAGAAGGTTGTCCCCGTATGACAAAAAAGAGACTGTAGCTAATAGTCCTCTTTTGACCCTACCAATTAGGCGGAAAAGTCTCTAATCTTTGGTTTAGTAGTGCTCATTGGGACACCAACATAAGTGAAAGGCATGGAACCAAGTTGGCAGCCAAAGGTATGTGCCAGGTGTGAGGCTTCCTCATGCGACAGATTAATTGGTATCAATGATGACTTATGAAAATTAATTTTGAGGCTAGATATGGAAGCAAACTAGCTTATCGAACTCTTGAACAACAACATCTCATCTTCCTTAGCAGGTAACACAATGAAAGTATCATCTGCAGATTGGATTATAGGTTAGTCATCTACAACAGGAATAGGCTTCCTCAATCTTCCATCATGGAAAGCAAGATTCACAATACTTTGTAGTAAATCCTCCCAGGACATAGAGAGTAGGTGACAAAGGATCACCCTGCCTGACACCCCTTTTATAGTGAGAATTCTTCCTAGATACACTATTTATTAAAACTGATGATGATATAGTGGATAAGATTTCTTTAACTCATTTCATGGTAGTATCAGGGAACCCTTTAGACTTAAGGATTTTCAAAACAGCATTATGCTGAATGGTATCAAAATATTTTTCAAAGTCAATCTTGATAACAACAACCTTCCTCTTGGACTATTTACACTGATGCAAATATTCAAAACACCAAGCTAAGAAATCCTGAATAGTCCTGGCTTTAACAAACCCATATTGATTTGCATGGATGCACCTAGTAATCTCAGCTTGAAATCTTTTTGCCACCAATTTGGTTAAAAACTTTAAGGAATAATTAGTTAAAGAAATAGGCATGAAATCATTCACTGTCTGGGCATGTTTCGGCTTGGGGATCAAAGTTATAAAAGAACCATTTATATTCTCTAGGGGAATGAGCATAAAAAGGAAATAATGACAAAGTTGTATGAAGTCAGCTTTTATAATATGCTAGCATTGCTTTATAAATAACCCATTGAACCCGTTTGGTCCTAGGGCCTTGTCAAGTTTCATATGCTTGACCACACTCTCATTTTCATCCAAACAGAACGGTTCACCAATGCCATCAAGACCATCAATCTTACTAATGAATTGCCCAACTTGCTGGACTGCTACGGGTGGCAACTATACACCCATTCTCCCTTTTAAGCAACTCTAGAAAGCAGCTGCCTTAAGGCTATGATTAGAGAGAACAACACCATTTTCATTCTCAATTGGTGAGATTACATTATGCATATATTTTTCTGTTGCTCTGGCATGAAAAATACTTAGTGTTCTCACCATTCGGTTTAGCTCATATTATAGTGCACCGTTGATTCCAATATTCAGACTGAATTCCCAGATGCCTTTTTAGATGTAATTTCACATTATTCTTGAAATTAAATTCAGGAACCGGTCAAGCCCTCTCATCTTCTAGTTGAATAAAGAATAAGATCAATGCATTACTCATGTCAATCAATAACTTATAGTGAGAAAGACCCGTGCGCTACTATTTTAGTTCAAGTCTCAAAGCTTTAAGCTTCATTGAAATACTTGCAACACTGCTCTTTTTGTTATGTGGATCATTCCAAAACTTCTAAATAAGTTCAAAGAAACCAGGTTGTTTCACCTGGAAGTTTTCAAATCTTTTGCTTTGGGGATATTTGTTTCAATCTTCACCACACATGTAACATGATCTGAGCTAGTTCATGCAGGGGAACACTAGAGTATTGGGGAATTCTAGAGTCCATTGACAAGAAGTGAAAAACAAGTCAAATTGTGTTAGGAGAGGTTGTGTCTGCATGTTTTACCAAGTAAAAGATCTACCCTTCAAAGGAAGTTCCAGGGGACCTAGATCACTTATAGTATCATTAAAGATATAAATATCATTCATATCAGCCCTAGGTTTGTTCCTATCTTCCTCAGATCTGATGAAATTAAAATTCCCAAGCAATAACCAGTTCTCCAACATTTGGATATTTAAATTATATAGCCATGTCACAAAGTTGTCCCTATCAATTTCCTAACATGTCCCATAAACATTCACCAAGGACCATTTAACTAAGGTATGGGTAGAGAGAAAATCCACACTAATTGCAGATATGTTCACCTCAACCATAGTACTAGAAAATATTGCAGTATTCCAAAGGATGATCTGCCCACCAGAAGCACCAACAGAAGGTAAGAACACAAAGTGATCAAATCTTTTGGGGCAAAAACTTCAAATAAAAGAATGGTCAAACTATTGACATTTGGTTTCTTGTAAACATATGCCACGAGCTCCAATTTCCTCAGTTTTATTGTAAGCAACTAATATCTTATCTTTGTCATTTAAACCCCTTACATTCCAATCAAAGATCAGCCAATCAAGTAATGATTGTGAGGTATTATCCATTTAAAATTAGATTATATCCAAATGAGGAAAATCCCCAACCAACAGGGCCATAAATATTCATGAATATAGATAATAGACATTCCCAAAATAATTGACCATTAATCTAGCATAATACGTCAAAACTATTACACACTGACTAACATAACCATAAAAATATTGCAAGTGCATAGACCAAATAATAGCCATAGACAAATAAAAACTGGCCCAGAACTAGGCCCCCATTATAGAAGAAGGCTTCATTATTAATTGGGATCCTCCGTTGAGTCCATGGGCTTGGGGTTGGCTGTAAGATTCTCCATAGAGATTTCACTGGCTAGTACTTCAAGCCACCTTCCCACCTTCTGCAGTGTTATGATTTGGGTGGCTTGGCTTCAACTTGACCATTAGATGGCTTTGAAGGTCTAGACTTCTTTCTAGGCTCAAGATTATTTGACATTGCCAGAAGCTTGCTCCCATCTTTACTTGTGATGCTCCTTGTGCTTCTCCTTAGACCAAATTCAGCAAGAGGTGTTTCATACTGCTTCTTAGCATTCCTTTTTAGAGTTATAAGAGTGATTATATCCTCCAATAGGACATCTAGAACAACATTTCTAGTTACATTGTCAACTGCAGAGGAAGATAGAACTGTCATCTCGTGTACAAGATCCTTTCCACTTATCCCAGTCACTTTACAACCCCCCATCCAAGATGCATAGATGGATTGAGGAAAAGCCAAATCTATTGGGCGGCCTTTCAATCTCATAAAGCATAATTTCAAAAATGTTCCTTTTGAAGAATTCAGTCATTTCTATGACAGAATTTGGCAACAAAAACCATGAATAAGTTGATATTCTGGTTGAATTTTTGTTCAGGCTACTAAAAAGGCACTATGGCTAGAGGGTTGACCTCAATATCATCTTGTAATTGAGAATTATCCCCATCATTACCTTGTAGATTTTTCCAAATGTTGCCCCACAAGATTATCCTAGTCAGCACCTTTAACATTGTGAGCATGCCCCTCTTCCTGAACAAACTACACAGATGAAAGAGATCCACCAGAGAATTGTGCGGAGATGGTAGACTGTTCCTGATGAATGTGATGCTGATAATGATCTTGGTCCTGATCCCAACCACCACCATGTCCCACATTGTCACCAATAACCTCATTTTCCTAAGAATCCCAACCAGGAACATCTAGAACAACATTAACAAGGATGAAGTCATCATCACTTGCATCATCAAGGCCATTACCAGGCAAAGGATGTGGGTTTCCATCAGGTGGTACTAGGGACTCATCACTAGGTAACACATTATGTAGATCAGTAAGCATTATGTAAACAGGTGCAGACCAAGAGACCACTACCCCCATACCTCTGAGGCTTTCTAACAAAAATGGATTGAGGAATATCACTATCACCAGCATAGTCATACCTAATCATGGTGCAAGTAGGAGAAGGATCATCCTTGTAACACCCTCTCATCTTGCCAAACTTGCCAATTGTCTCACACAGAAAATCTTCAGTGCGATAATCCAAAGGTTGATTAAGAATCATAATCCATTAAGTATAAGTGTTGGCCCTAAAATTTTCCGCTTCATCATGATGAGCAAAGAATAGCATATGACCATGACCAGGATGAAACTACGATAGAGCCACCAAAAGATCTCTAACCACATAATCCACCATGCGGAATAAACCTAAGCCAACTACACTTTCAGCAAAAGTGATTACCTCCATCTGAAGATGTTGTCCAATATGGATAGCCACTTGCTCCAGCACCTTATCAATCTCTGTAGCAGGTGGTAGTGGCAGAACTTGAGCAATCGCCTAGGACTCATGACAAAGAGGAGGGGTGACAGAAGTAGTGACGTACATCCTAGTCGGCCTTTCATAATCTCACTAGGGCTATAGGATATGCATCCCAGCTGGTGTGAAGTGAGTAGGATCAATAGGAAAACTCACCATCGTTGCTAGATTGGATGTGGCGCTGACTTGGTCACATGAGGAAGGCGGACGTTTCTCTATAACAGGTTGAGATTTTGTCATGACGATTGGAGTAATATATGAACAAACCGACGCCTTCTCCAAGATTGTCTACTGATGGGACTTTTTGACGACCTAGCAAGAAGATCGTTTTGACCCTGGATAGTCACAACGGATATGTCCAAGTTCGTAGAATCCTTTGCAATGTACATTATTCATACAATTAGAAGTAATGTTCTTTAAACTAAGACATTTTGAACATTTCCAAATTTTAAGGACCATGTCATCAATCATCACAGAGAAATCATTCTTATCAGATCTGGTAGCCTTCTATTATAGATGGCCCATTATCATTTAAAATGGCATCAACTGCAAATTGCACATGGGGAATCTCATGAATGACCTCATTGGACAGATCAGTGGAGCAGCTTGAGAGAGATCCAAAAAACATATGTGGGCGATCAACAGGTAACATGTGCTCAAGGATCAACACTGCAGAACGAACCTTAGCAGATGTATCAATGACAATGGGAATTTTGGCTTGTGTTTGCTGAAGGGATTGGATACCATTATTCTTGACAAAATAACCAGAATTTCTGTGAGCAAGATGTTTCTTTCCATGGACCCGAGTCCATTGGTTTTTATTTTTATAACACCAAAGATTGAATTCTCTCATACAATTTGGACCACCAAAACCCTAGAGATGAAAGAAACACTTGAAGTGGAAACATTCATAAAAATGTAATTTGAGGACATGGAAACCCACTACCTTTGAAGATAATGTAAAGGAGAAAACCATGTCCTTGATGGGGATATACCAATCGGGATATGCCCATGAGGAGGATTCAACTGACCATGCCCATGACGAGGGGGCTCACTGGTATGGTGACTGGAAGCACCGCAACCCAAGAGGCCTAGCAACTGGATACATGAAGCCCATAAGCATAGTTAGGCTTAGTGGGATTAAGTCAGGATCACCGAAACCTTTACCGATTCGATATTATCCATGTAAACCCTAGCAAGGTAGCACTATATAAGCCTCCCTAGGGTACCCTCTACAGGGACATGCTTTGATACACCCCATTGAGGTGACTCATGAGGAATTGAACTTGATGGCACACTTTACTTTACTTGCCCTTAATAAACTTGAACCATTGTGTCGTCTATGTTGTATATGCTTGCACTTATTTGTTGGGAATTAGCAGAACCATGCTTTCATGGGGAACACTTTCAACATTGCACTTGGTACTTGTACCTAGTTGATATCATGCTCTTTTGTATATGGATGTCGTCGGTGTGAAAATGAAAGGGGAGCTTGTAAGTCCATGGAGTTATGTATATGTGTTAGAGAAACGCCCGGGCCGCTAGTCTAATCCATGCTGACATGGTGGAAACCTGCAGCGTAACCATAATGAGCTGTCTATGAAGCATTCTTCATATAAAAAAAGAGTCCTATATTGAGAAAAAAGAGAAAAGAAAAAAAAGGGATACTATGAAAAGAGGAAAGAGAGAAAAAAGCACCATATTCCCATGGTAAATAAGAAGAATGCTGAGATGCTCTTTGTCTGCTTGCCTTGTCATTTTGATATGGGGATTCTTCCGTATCATCAGGCAAGGGGTACCCCGTTGGCGGTTCTCAATGATACACATGTACTTACAATGACAAGAACTTACCGGTGACTAAACTTGAGTAGCATGAGGAGAGGCCCTCGTATACAAGGGACCTGAGATTTCTGACTTATACTTCGTCAAGCTTGTACACCATAGTTTGTTCACTTTAACCTTAGTCACTTCAAGATGCTTATGATAGGGGCAATGAGAGCTGAAAGCTGTAAGTACCATAATTTCTGGAAGCTCTTTATGAGACTTGAATCCCTACTTCCTTTTACAAAAGGCCTTTCTTCCACCATTATATTGAGTCTCCACCTTCTATCTTTATGCACCTACTTTGAGAGCATAGTGGCCATTCTTAGTTCTATGTGCATTGTCCCAAGACTAGTTGATTGATGCATAACTTGATATTGCTTGCTTTAAACTATTGTATATAGTCACTCTTATGAACTTTGAAGGTGTCCTATGCATTTATATTTGCTACTCTACTGAGGGACAAGCTGAATACTATTATGCTATGTTTTATTTATGTGAAACAAACGTCTTTCAAAGCATGTTATTCAAGAATCTTTTGTTTGTGCCTTTTCATGTTGCATCATAGTTTCTTTGCTTATTGCTAGAACTTTGTCTTTCATGTTATGATTGAAGTACTATGATCCCAGCCTTGAATGTTTTGCAAATACTTTGATCAAGTCTTTGATGGTGCATGTCACCTCAAAAATTATTTCTTTTTATCACTTACCTACTCGAGGACGAGCAGGAGTTAAGCTTGGGGATGTTGATACATTGCAAATGTATCTATAATTTTTGATGTTCCATGCTAGGTTTTATCCACTTTCTTGTGTTTTGTTCCAACTTTGGAGTACTTTTCATATGATTTCTTGGACTAACCTATTAACAAGAGCCACAGTGTCAGCTGCCTGTTTTCTACTATTTTTGGTTCCAGGAAAGTCAGAAAATGAATATTCTCGGAATTGGACGGGACAAAAGCCAAAGTGCCAATTTTTCTGGAAGGGATCAAGTGCTAGAATACGAGACAAAGAGGGGCCAGGGGCCAGCCACACCACCTGGCCGCGCGGCCAGGCCTGGACCGCGCCAGGGGGTGGTGTGGTGGCTCCAGGCACCCCCTCGGCCACTCCTTCCGCCTATAAGTTGCCCTCGAGACGAAAACCCTAAGTACCCTATCAAAAAATCCACGAAAGAGTCTGTAGCCGCCGTCATCTCCATCCCTAGATCGGGAGGGATCTGAAGCTCTTCCCGGCACCCTGGGAGAGGGAATTCACCACCGAGGCCTTCTTCATCTCCATGCAAGCCTCCGGTGTGATGCGTGAGTAGTTCATCCTTGGACTACGGATCCATGTAGTAGCTAGATGGTTGGTTTCTCCTCCTTTGTGCTTTCATGTTTAGATCTTGTGAGCTCCGTTCATGATCAAGATCATATATTTATAATTCATACATGTTGTGTTTGCGGGGATCCAATGGATATTGAGATGCTATTTCAGATTGATTATTGATTCCATCATGTCTTTGTTATTTGAGATCTTGCATTCTTTCCGTTGTTAGTAGCTATCTTGGCCAAGTAGATGCTAGAAACTCCAAGAGTTAGTATTTATGCTCGATAGTGGGTTCATGCCTCTGGTAATCTGGGAAGTGACAGAAATCTCGAAGGTACTAGATGTGTTGTTTCTACTAGGGAGAAAACAACAATCCTTTGTTCATAGAACAATCGTATTGTTTACTTTACATGCAGTTCGTAAAGCAATAATCTGTTGCTTGCAACTTAATACTGGAGGGGGTTCGGATGATAACCTGAAGGTGGATTATTAGTCATAGATGCAGTTGGATGGCGGTCTACGTATTATGTTGTAATGCCCAATCAAGTCTCAAAGGAGTCAATATGATTAGTATATGCATGTATTGCTTTCTCGGTGTTTGTCAATTGCCCCGCTGTAATTTGTTTACCCAGCATGTTATCTATCTAAGGAGAGCCACCTCTAGTGAACTATGGATCCCGGTCCTTTTCTTTACATACAATCTACAATCTTTTACTACTTTGTGTTTACTTTCTGCAAACTTTTACTTCTTTCCATTCGATACGTTTAATCCTTTGTTTTCCGCACAACACGGTGAGATTGACAACCTCATCGCAAGTTGGGGACAAAGTTCTGTGGTTCTGTTTTGCAGGTCTCCACATTGCTACTAGCACCGGTAGTGCGCCCTGCCAAAGCTCAGCTAGTAACACCTTTGGGGTGTTTCCTTGCTCCTACTGGTTTGATTAAACCTTCCTCTTGGGGTTCCCAACGAGCTCTACATCAACCACGAGCCATCAACACTTTTCTGGGCGCCGTGCATTGATCCATCACTCAGCGAGATTGTGTGACAGTTGTTCCTGATGTAATCGAGCCTAAATTGAGTGATATAACAAAAAGTGAGAGAGTGCCTAATCTTTTGATATTACCCACCAAGGAAGATATGAGATAATTTCGTGAGGATCCTACAGCCATGCCACTTGTGCTCATGTATAAGGGCGAGGTATTGGTTTCTAACAACATGACCCCTATTTCTCTTGGTGTCTCTTCTGTTTTGCGGGATTTCAGGGATGTGTTTCCAGAAGATGTACCCGCAGGCTTGCCTACATTGCGTGGTATAGAACACCAAATAGACTTGATCCCTAGCGCCACACTTCGCAATCGTGCACCCTACAGGACCAATTTCAAAGAAACTAAGGAGATACAGAAATAAGTACAAGCGTTGTTGGATAAAGGGTACATTCGTGTCTGTCTTAGCCCTTGTGTTGTTCCTGTTATTTTAGTGCCGAAGAAAGATGGTACATGGCGCATGTGTGTAGATTGTAGAGCGATTAATAACATCACTATTCGATATCTTCATCCTATTCCATGCTTAGATGATATGCTAGATGAATTGAGTGGTGCTACTATTTTCTCTAAAATTGACTTGCATAGTGGTTATCATCAAATTAGGATGAAAGAAGGGGATGAGTGGAAAACTGCTTTCAAAATGAAATTTGGTTTGTACGAGTGGTTAGTCATGCCATTTCGTCTCACTAATGCACCTAGTACATTCATGCGATTAATGAATCATGTTTTGAGAGATTTTATTGGTCATTTTGTGGTTGTTTACTTTGATGATATACTTACCTATAGCCACAATGAAACTGGACATTGTAATCACATCCGACAAGTTTTGCAAGTGTTGCGTGATAATAAACTATATGCTAATCTTGAGAAGTGCACATTTGCAAAAGATAAGGTCATATTTCTAGGATTTGTTGTATCTAAGAATGGGGTAGAGGTAGATCAATCTAAAATTGAATCAATTCAGAATTGGCCTACTCCCATGAATGTAAGTCAAGTGCGTAGTTTCCACGGCTTAGCTAGTTTCTATAGGTGCTTTGTGAAAGATTTTAGCACCGTTGCTGCACCTTTGAATGATTTGACAAAGAAAGGTGTTCCTTTTGTATGGGGCGTGGCCCAAGATATTGTTGTTGATAAATTGAAGCATTTACTTACTTCTGCACCATTACTTGCATTACCTGATTTTTCGAAGGAATTTGAAGTTAAATGTGAAGCTAGTGGTATAGGCATTGGTGGCGTTTTGATGCAAGAGGGTCGCCCTATAGCATATTTTTCTGAAAAACTTACTGGTGCTCGCTTGAATTATCCTATCTATGATAAAGAATTGTATGCACTTGTTAGAGTACTTGAAGTTTGGCAACATTATTTGTGGCCAAAGGAATTTATCATACATTCTGATCATGAAGCATTGAAATATTTGAAAGCTCAATCAAACTTGCATAGAAGATTAGCTAAATGGGTTGAGTTTATTGAGTCTTTTCCTTACATCATTAAATATAAAAAGGAAAAGAGAATGTTGTTGTTGATGCTCTATCTAGGAAGAACTTGCTATTAACCAATCTTGATGTTAAAATTCCTGGATTAGAAGCTATTTGTGCACTTTATGCAACTGAGCATGATTTTGCTGAACCATATCGTTTGTGTGCTCTTAGAAACGCATGGGATAAGTATCATATACACGACGGATATTTGTTTCGAGCTAACAAACTATGTATTCTAGAATCGTCGTTGCGTTTGTTCTTAGTGCAGGAATCACATGCTGGTGGTTTGATGGGTCACTTTGGGCATGAGAAGACGTTGCTCATGCTTGCTGATCATTTTTATTGGCCCAAGATGAGGCATTATGTGTACAAATTTGTGAGCTGATGTATTACATGCCACAAGTCGAAATCCAAGCTGAAGCCTCACGGTTTGTATACACACCTCTCTCTACACCTACTACCCCATGGGAAGACATTAGTATGGATTTTGTGCTAGGTCTACCTAAAACTTAGAGAGGTCGTGATTCTATATTTGTGGTAGTGGATATGTTCTCTAAGATGGCTCATTTTATTGTCTGCCACAAAAGCGATGATGCGTCGCATGTTGCTAACCTGTTTTTCAGGGACATCGTGAGATTACATGAAGTACCTAAGACGATTGTTTCTGACCGTGATGTGAAGTTCATGAGCTACTTATGGGGGAAGCTGGGAATGAAGCTGCTATTTAGTACTACATGTCATCCCCAAACAGATGGTCAAACGGAGGTGGTGAATCGAACATTGTCACAGCTGCTAAGGACTATGATAAAGAAGAATCTGTGGGAGTGGGAAGAGTGTTTGCCACATGTTGAGTTTGCATACAACAGGGTTGTGCATTCAACTACTCAGCTTTGTCCTTTTGAGGTGGTGTACGGCTTCAAGCCATTGACGCTGCCGTATTTATTGCCTCTGCCATTACATGAGAGAGTTGATATGGAGGCATCGAAACGTGCTGATTATGTGAAGAAAATTCATGAGAAGACTCGAGAGGCTATTGAGAAGAAAGGCAAGAACATTGCTGCTGCAAGGAATCAGGCAAAGAAGGAAGTGTTGTTCAAGCACGAAGACATGGTTTGGGTGTCTCTGCGCAAGGATAGATTTCCACTACTTCGCAAGTCCAAGTTGAAGCCACGTGGTGCTGGTCCTTACAAGGTGTTAGCCAAAATTAATGATAATACCTACTAGGTTGATATACCTATTAAGGGGTTTGGTGGAGTTAGCAACAACTTCAACGTTGCTGATTTGTCACCATATGCTGGAAAAGACCTTGGAGCGTCGAGGTCGATGCCTTTTGAAGGGGGGGGAGATGATGAGCACATCCCTACAGTTACACCAATTGCTAATGACGATGTTCCAAGTGCTGCAAAGAAAGATCAATCCAATGAGATAAGGATTGGACCAATTACAAGAGCTCGTGCTAAGCTACTAGAACAACCGGTGAACTTGTTTCTTAATGAACCTGGTGCTTTAGTTAATGAGAATTTTATACTACCTAAGTCTTTGAATTATTGTATGATGAGGTGCATGAGAGAAGAAGGCGTAACACGGAGCGAGGAGCTGAAGCATATGAAGAATGCGCGAGGGAGGAGAGGGAGGAAGCGCAAGGATCTACCAAGAAGAAGATCAACACATGGCAAGATCTCTGCCGCGGCGGAGTAACGATGCGTTTTCCTGCCAAGGCAGGCTGCCGCGGCACAGAAACAGAGTCCTTTTCTGCCACGGCAGGCTGCCGCGGCAAAGAAATATGCCCAAACTGTGCCACGGCAGAAACCTGAGCCAAACCCACTTTGGCCCGGTTTGTACCCTTAGTTGGGTGGGACCAGCTAGGTTTCCACCCTAGGCCATCGCCCCCGAGATTCTTAAATAGATGGGGGCGCACTACTATCTAGGTTAGACCACGTTAAAATATTTTGGAGATGTTTCTTTCATAGAACCTCTAGAATCACCCTGTGATCGATTTTACCAACTATAATTGAGTGTGATCTGTTGTTCCGCTGGGAATTATTAGATTGCAAACTACCGTTCGTCGTCGACGGCTATGTGCGCCAGAGCGTGGTGTTGTGAATATCCTACAAGGTTCGAGAGCTATTGCATTGGCATCAGGGTTCGAGTGGGAGAGTTCATAGCTACAGGCTAGTTATCTATCATCCACCATCACCATCAACAAGTTCTTGTTAAGAAGATCGGGCCACCCCATATCATCAAGCCTTCTGACGGAGGGCTCCTTCAAGCTCCCCAGAGACGAAGCTGCTCCCATCCTCGAGCCTGGCTGGAGGGTAATCTTCCTTCCTTTCCTCTTCCAGGGTCTTTCTCTTCCTGTCCACAAGTTTCTTCATGGCCTTTTGTTTGTCTATAGCGTGTAGCTTTATAAACTCATGCCCAATTATATTCTCCATGTTGCTTGTTTCATCACTCTTTGTGAGTGTTTCCCTGGGATTCATCCCCATTGGGGCCTTTGGAAATACTTCATCTATGTTCGTCGTAACGCCACTTACACCATTGTCCATGATGTTGGTGGCGCCATTTTTCTGTCCGATCTGACATTGATTACTTGGACTTCAAATTTACTGACTCTGTCCAAGGTTCGAAGACCAGGTGGTTTTATGTCAAGGATCGGCCACTCGAAGGCCAATCTTTCGGGTTAGCCCCCTTTGAACCTAAGAAAATCTGTCGTAAACTTGACTCCTGGGATCAACGTCCTTTTGCCGAGGAAATGGCGGAAATCTAGCCCTATGTCGATCGTATTTCGAAGTTGCGGCATGAGGTTGGCAAGGAATTGTCGGGTCTCCAGGTCCTGGCATAATTTTTGCGGATTCGTGTCCAGCCTCTATAAGCCAGGCTTTCCGGCATGTTGGCGTACACCGGGAGGAAGGACCCGATTAGAATTTCTTCGGAAGACTGATGGCTCAATGCACGGCGCCCAGAAAAATGCTTGATGGTGGTGTTGATGTAGAGCTCGTTGGGAACCCCAAGAGGAAGGTATGATGAGCACAACAACAAGTTTCCCTCAGTATGAAACCAGGGTTTAATCAAACCAGTAGGAGCAAGGAAACACCCCAAAGGTGTTACTAGCTGAGCTTTGGCAGGGCGCACTACCGGTGCTAGTAGCAACGTGGAGACCTGACAACACAACCACAGAACTTTGTCCCCAACTTTCGATGAGGTTGTCAATCTCACCGTGTTTTGCAGAAAACAAACGATTAAACGTATCGAATGGAAAGAAGTAATAGTTTGCAGAAAGTAAACACAAAGAAGTAAACAGTTTATAGATTGTATGTAAAAGACAAGGACCGGGATCCATAGTTCACTAGAGGTGGCTCTCCTTAAGATAGATAACATGCTGGGTGAACAAAGTACAGCAGGGCAATTGACAAACACCAAGAAAGTACTAATCATCTTGACTCCTTTGAGACTTGATTGGGCATTACAACATAATACATAGACCGCCATCCAACTGCATCTATGACTAATAATCCACCTTCAGGTTATCATCCGAACCCCCTCCAGTATTAAGTTGCAAGCAACAGATTATTGCTTTACGAACTGTGTGTAAAGTAAACAATACGATTATTCTATGATCAAAGGATTGTTGTTTTCTCCCTAGTAGCAACAGCACATCTAGTACCTTAGAGATTTCTGTCACTTTCCCAGATTACTAGAGGCATGAACCTACTATCGAGCATAAATACTAACTCTTGGAGTTGCTAGCATCTACTTGGCCAAGATAGCTACTAACAACGGAAAGCATGCAAGATCACAAATAACAAAGACATGATAGAGGCAATAATCAATCTGAAATAGCATCTCAATATCCATCGGATCCCCCCAAACACAACATGCAGAATTACAAATAGATGATCTTGATCATGAACGGAGCTCACAAGATCTAAACATGAAAGCACAAAGGAGGAGAACCAGCCATCTAGCTACTACATGGATCCGTAGTCCAAGGATGAACTACTCACGCATCACACCGGAGGCTTGCATGGAGATGAAGAAGGCCTCCAGGGTGAATTCCCCTCTCCGGCAGGGTGCCGGGAAGAGCTTCAGATCCCTCCTGATCTAGGGATGGAGATGACGGTGGCTACAGACTCTTTCGTGGATTTTTTGATCGGGTACTTAGGGTTTTTGTCCCGAGGGCATCTTATAGGCGGAAGGGGAGACCGAGGGGGTGCCAGGGCTGGCCTCACCACCCCCTGGCGCAGGTCAGGCTGGGCCGCGCGGCCAGGTGGTGTGGTGGCCCCCTGGACCCTCTCCGTCTCGTACTCTGGCACTTGATGACTTCCGGAAAAATAGGCACTTTGGCTTTTGTCCCGTCCAATTCCGAGAATATTCATTTTCTGACTTCCCTGGAACCAAAAATAGCAGAAAACAGACAGATGGCACTGTGGCTCTTTTTAATAGGTTAGTCCAAGAAATCATATGAAAAATACTCCAAAGTTGGAACAAAACACAAGAAAGTGGATAAAACCAAGCATGGAACATAAAAAATTATAGATACATTTGCAATGTATCAACATCCCCAAGCTTAACTCCTGCTCGTCCTCGAGTAGGTAAGTGATAAAAAGAAAGAATATTTTTTTAGGTGACATGCACCATCAAAGACTTGATCAAAGTATTTGCAAAACATTCAAAGCTGGGATCATAGTACTTCAATCATAACATGAAAGACAAAGTTCTAGCAATAAGCAAAGAAACTATGATGCAACATGAAAAGGCACAAACAAAAGATTCATGAATAACAATGCTTTGCAAGACGTTTGTTTATTTCACATAAAGAAAACATAGCATAATAGTATTCACCTTGTCCCTCATAGAGTAGCAAATATAATTGCATAGGACACCTTCAAAGTTCATAAGAGTGACTAGATACAAATAGTTTAAAATAAGCAATATCAAGTACATAGAACTAAAAATGGCCACTATGCTCTCAAAGTAGGTGCATAAAGGTAGAAGATGGAGACTGAATATAATGGTGGAAGAAAGGCCTTTATAAAAGGAAGTAGGGATTCAAGTCTCATAAAGAGCTTCCAAAAATTATGGTACTTATAGCTTTCAGCTCTCATTGCCCCTATCATAAGCATCTTTAGGGTGATTAAGGTTAAAGTGACACAACCAAGAGGATATGCTTGACAAGTTATAAACCGAAATCTCAAGCCCCTTACTTACGAAGACCGAACCTCATGCTACTCAACTTCAGTCACGAGTAAGCTCTTGTCATTGTAAGTACATGTGTATCATAAAGAACCGCCAACGGGGTACCCCGTGCACATGATACGGGAGCTTTCCCATAATCAAAATGACAAGGCAAGCAGACAATGAGCATCTCAGCGATCTTTTTATTTGCTATTTGCATAGGTTTTTATTGAGGATGCTTCATAGAATGCTCATTATGGTCATGCTGCAAGTTTCCACCATGATTAGGCATGGCTTAGGCTAGCGGCCCAGGCGTTTCTCTAACACACATACAAACTCCATGATCTTACAAGTTCCACTTTTATTTCACACCGCCAGGATCCGTAAGCAAAAGAACATGATATCAATGGGGTACAAAGTACAAGTGCAATGTTAAAAGAGTTCCCCATGAAACATGGTTCTGCTAATTTCAACTTATAAAGCGCAAGCATATACGCAACAAAGAAGGACCCAATGGTTCAAGTTTATTAGAGGCAGTAAAGTAAAGTGTGCCATCCAGTTCGTGAGAGCTTTAATCACTAGTTTTCTCATAACAAGTTTAATTTGGAAGGTAAACAAAAGCATGAATATACTTGGAATAGCATAAGCTAATATGTAGGTATGGTGTACTCTTTGGAATAACTTGGTTTAGGGAGTTGGATGCTTGAGTGGAACTCATACTTTGTTGTGGAGGCTAGCAAAAGACTGGGGGCGACAAACTAAGAGAGCAATAATGGCCATAATCATGCATAGCGACAAAACATCATTGATCAAAGCATAAAGTGATACTACAAGTTGAAAACTAAAGGATCATAAAGGCTATGGTGACTTGAGATAGTCATAACATGGTGTAAGCATGCGCCAAGTCAACCCAAATAAAGCATCAAAGGAGAATACCACTATACTATGCTTTAATATACTAAAACAACGCATGATTCATCCAAGGCACATTAAGAAATTTCAATTGTTTATAACAAGTCATGCTACGGCAAAGAATACTAAGCATAAAGCCAAAACAATATCAATCATGGCATGGAAAAGCATAGGACACTGTCAAAAACAAGCTCTTTTTACCACATAAGCAAGAACTTTCCTACTCTTTTCCAAACCAAACCAAACTATTTGCAAACCAATGTATGAAAGAGGGGGTCCAACCAATTTATTCAGAAAACTAAGAAAACCAAAGCAAACGAAAAACCAAAAAAACGAAAAAGAATACGCTCCAAGAACAACACAACTGTGCATGAAACAATAAAAATGAAGCGTTTGGAAGAAACCTGGGATTTTTATTAATGATGAAGGGGATGCCCTGGGCATCCCCAAGCTTTGACGCTTGTACTTCTTGGATATTTCTTGGGGTGACACATGTGGCATCCCCAAGCTTGAGCTTTAGTCCATCCTTCATCTCATTACTCATTCCTTCCATACACCTGAAAATTTTCCTTCATAGAAAACTTCACACAATCTTTATTAGCAACATTAGTGCACTCAAGATAAGTAAGTCTTAACATTCAGTTCTAACACCAAATAAACTTCCATTAGAACACTAGCTACTGTAGCACTTCCCTCAAAAAGCTCAATTCCCCAAAAGAACTCAAAAAGGAACCAACAAGAAGCAAATGCAGAAAATGGCAGAAATCTGTCAAAATAGACCAGTAGGTAAAGACGAATTGAGGTGACTTGTGATAGTCATAACATGGTGTGAGCATGTGCTAAGTCAACCCAAATAAAGCATCAAAGGAAAATACCACTATACTATGCTTTAATATGCTAAAACAACGCATGATTCATCCAAGGCACATTAAGCAATCTCAATTGTTTATAACAAGTCATGCTACAGCAAAGAATACTAAGCATAAATCCAAAACAATATCAAGCATGGCATGACGAAGCATAGGCCACAGTCAAAAACGAGCTCTTTTTACCACATAAGTATGAACTTTACTACTCTTTTCCAAACCAAACCAAACTATTTGCAAACCAGAGTGCGAAAGAGGGGGTCCAACCAACTTATTCAGAAAATTAACCAAACCAAGCAAACTAAAAACCAAAAAAAAACGAAAAAGATGACGCTCCAAGAAAAGCACAACCGTGCATGAAACAATAAAAATGAAGCGTTTGGAAGAAACTTGGAATTTTTATTGATGAAGAAGAGGAATGCCTTGGGCATCCCCAAGCTTTGACGCTTCTACTTATTGGATATTTCTTGGGGTGACACGCGTGGCATCCCCAAGCTTGAGCTTTAGTCCATCCTTCATCTCATTACTCATTCCTTCCATACATCTGAAATTTTTCCTTCATACAAAACTTCACACAATCTCATTAGCAACATTAGTGCACTTAAGATAAATAAGTCTCTATGTTCAGTTCTAACACGAAATAAACTTCCATTAGAACACTAGCTACTGTAGAACTTCCCTCAAAAAGCTCAATTCCCCAAAGGAACTCAAGAAGGAACTAACATGAAGCAAATGCAGAAATCTGTCAAAACAGACCAGCAGGTAAAGACGAATTTTTTCGAAGACCTTCTGTTCCTCAAATCAAAAAGTGTTGAACTAACGAAAGTTAGATCACAACTTGGGGCAGAAGCACAAAAACTTACAGCTCAATCCGACATACAGAGCTCTCTCAGGATTTTTTATGGTGAAGCACAAAAATCTGTTTCGGGATAGCAACTTTCCCAATCATTACTCCTCTCTCATTAGAGGTTACTCTTGGCACAAAAAGCAAATAAAAAGGATAAGGAGAGGTTAGTACAGAGGTAATAACTTCCACGACTCATCTAAAACTCTTGGGTTATCTCCCAACAAGTACTTTTCTTTAACGCCTTTAAGTTAGGCATAAGAAGCAAAGAAAGAATCAAGTATTCTCAAATGAAGAAGCATTAACACCAAATTTTGTTTTCATAGGAGAAGAAAAAGAAATATTTTCTCTCTTTTTAGGGAAGTGTTCTATACCTTTCTTGAGGGCTCGACCTCCCTTTGTAATCTCACTCTGATTAACACATCTAGTAGGAAGTAGGTCCTTTAACCTACGGGGGGTGAACCTGGGTAAACTCCCGAGTCTCATTAATCTCACACTACAGATGGCTCACTCGCCCTTTCCCTCAACTCAATCGCTACCCTCGGTAGGGACTGCCATGGTCATTCCCATGACAGTGGAGCCCACCGTGGGGCATGTTCAGTCAAGCCTCAGATCTACGGCGAGACCCTACACTCTAATCGACCAGCCATTTGCCACCGGTCGTATGATTGCCAACATCAGGTTCCTCCAGATCCTGCCGAGCAGCTATGTGTTGGCATCGCACCTGGTCACCCACACCGTTGTGGTGCCAATGGATAATGTAAAAATCCTCATCGGGTTCACGGACATCACCCATACCAAATCGGCGGGATTCAACATTGTCAACGGACCGCCCTGCGTGATCTAGTATCAGAGGAGCAAGTCTGCTCCATCACCCTCCTAGCCTCTGAATACGACCCGGCCGCGAGCGATGCGGCCGGAAGTGATCTGGCCCTCCGCGATGATGCCGACTCAGCGACCCCTTCTTTGTTCGCCGGATCCATCACCACCGCATCACACGCTGACTCCATCATGAGTGTCTCCAACACCGACGATTTCAAGAATCCATCTATCCTCGGGATCTTCGACTCAGACTTCGAATAAGAATCCGCCGACGAGGCATGTGCCAGATCCAATCTCTACAACACCATCTACATGGAGGACAACAGCACACCGGTGGATCCCTTCACCACTCGACTCCCGCTAACAGTGACGGCGGCGGAAGTCAAGGAGCACCGCAAGCAATTGGAAGCGGTCGTCGCCAAGGAACATGCCGAGTGTAAGAAATTCTGCATCGGGCAAAAAATGGTGCAGGGGCTATCGCTCTACCATAAGCATCGCATCAGGATCCGACTCAACCCCACCATGCAGGGTCACGTCCTAAACTTTGATGACGAGCGCGACCCTGCACACACGGCCGAGCTCGGATATTGCCCCAATGTGGTTCCAGGTGCCCGACCGCTGGGGCGCCCGCACACGAAGCTCCACCACCACCCTGCTGCTCGACTTCTCTGAAGCAGTCGTGGATCATGATCATACCATAGGATCTCGACACCAATGGGCTCCTACTCTACTCCATCTGGATGGACAATGTCATCACAGGGCAAGCGGTAATCGCCAAGCTTAACCTCACGATTGAGGGCGCGCTGCAAGTCGAGCACACTAAGGCCCTACTCGCTAGAGGCGTACAATAGTAAACCGTGGGGGTTGACCCACGGGGAAGGATGTACTCCCGCTCGACCGATAGCCGCATAGCCTCCAGCAAGCGCTTGGGCAAGCGGACGGTCGCCAATGTCAACAACTGTCCACCACCCGAGCTCTAGCAGCTCCAACCATGGGCTGTGAACTCCACTAACGAGCCACGACCAGTTTACAACACGGTCGCCGCCAATGGATAACCGATTGACGATCAGACCCACATCATTGCCACCCAACGACCTACGGCACACCCTCTCCAACCGCGGCGACCATGAGGCCGAGCCTAGGGGATCCCTCATTCGAATCAGACCACAGTGCTTTGGACCAATGGTCTGAGGCAAAAGATACCCCTCTAACGTGAAGGGGCCAAAGTAAACCGCGAAGTACGACCCCATACTTGACCCTTCAGTATGGATTGACACGTACCTCATGGCAATGGGAATTGCCAGCCATACATACCTACTCGCCGCTTGCTACCTCCTCCTGATGATGGAGGGAGCGACCCGCCAATGGATCAACACCCTCCCCAAGAACAACACCGACTCGCGAGAGGAAATGCAGGAGGCCTTCATCAAGCACTTCGAGGGCTCCTACTCACACGCCACCACCATGAATGATCTGGAAAATTGCATCTAGGGACCTCGCGAGTCGACTCGCCACTAGGTCCAATGCTGGTAGGACCTATGGACCAACACCTCCAGCATCCACCTGGACACTATGATGCACTGCTTCAAGAATTCGTGTCGCTATGAACCTCTGGTCGCAAAGATCAAGAGGGTATACAGGATGCTCGACAACATCCCTGACCTCCTCGAGATCGCCAAGAGCTAGGCCGAGAAGGACCCGAATCTGGTCTCGAACAACGAGTCGGGTGTAAGACACCACAGCGGTGGCCACGAAAACAGTAGACAACGCAATTTATGTACATTGACACTCGCCAAACGAGCAAGTGCTGCAACGACGGCATATCCCACTATATCACCAACACCAGCTATGGGTAGCGTGGCCCCAAGAATTTACGCTGCAACAGAGGCAGCTATCGTAGCAACAACACCGCGAGGCCAAAATTCGACCATGTGGTGCTCCTCAAACAACCCTGTATCTACCACAGCAGGGAAGGGAAGCCGTCCACCCATACAACCACTGACTACCACTCTCTCAAAGAGATCGAGAAAGCAAGGCGAGATAGGAAGGGCCCCAAGAAAGAGCCGCTAAGAGACAACGATATTGTCGGTGCATTCGGCAACACGGTCGGCTCACTACACACCTTCACCGGTGTAGGAACGAAACACAAGAATAAAGTACTTGCCCGTGCATTCACCGTAAACGCGGTGACCCAATTGGACATCCCTGCTACCTCAACTGGTCGGAACACACCATCACCTGGAGCTGCGAAGACCACGCACCCTGGATCGAATACCCAGGGCGAGTCGCGTTGGTCATCAAACCAAAGGTGGCCGACTAATGGCTACCTTAAACCTTGATGGACAGAAGAAGCTCCATCAACTTCTTATACCACGACACCTTCAGCCGGCTGCAGCTCCCGCAGTTGATGGTCGAATCGACCCTCTACACCTTCCAAGGTATTGTCCTGGGTCAGAAGGAATACCCAATCGACAAGGTGACGCTGCTAGTCACCTTCGACACCCCACCAACTTCCGTACAGAGTGAATCATCTTCGAGCTGGTGAACTTCCATAGACCGTACCATTGCTTGTTGGGGCGGCAGGCATTCACCAAATTCATGGCTGCCCCCATTACACCTAAAACATGATGAAGCTCATGGGCCCACATGGTCTCATCACCATGCATGGCAACCTTGACATGGCCATGGAGAGCAAGGATAACAGCGCTAAGCTCGCTGACGCTGTCATCACCAAAGAGGCGAACCACGCCGACAAACTCACAAAATATGCGAGTGGCATCAACAAGGATAACCCAACCATCCTGGAGAAGCCCACTATGTCAAGCTCCATGCCGACTACTTTCAAGGCCTCCGCACACACTCGAACCATCGAACTCGCCCCGAGCGACTCGAGCCAAAAGGTCATGATGGGGACAAATCTAACTCCCACATAGGAAAGCATGCTCGTCGAGTTCGTACATGAGAATCGTGACATCTTCACATGGAATCCATCTGACATGCCTAGTGTCCCGAGTGAACTCGCTGAGCACAAACTCAACATCGACCCTAACGCAACCCATCAAGCAACCACTATGACCCTTCAATGAAGAGTGCCGCCGCACAATCGCCATAGAAGTGTAGTGGTTACTTGTCGTAGGGTTCATTCGACCCATCAAGTACTCCAAATGGCTGGCAAACCCAATCCTAGTAATGAAGAAGAACAAAACCTGGAGGATGTGTATTGATTACACTAACCTCAACAGCGCCTTCCCAAACAAAGAATCTGTACTACCGCTCAATCAAATCATCGACTTGACTACGGGGTCTGAGTTGTGGTTCTTCCTCGATGCATACTCTGGCTACAATCCAATCAATATGGCCATTGAGTACAAGGAGAAAACGGCTTTTATCACGCCGGTTGGAACCTTCTGCTACACCGCCATGACGTTAGCCTTAAGTACGCTGGGGCGACCAAACAATGGTGCATGCAGGAGTGCCTAGCGAGCCAAATTGGCCTCAACATCCACGTCTATATCGATGATGTGGTGGTGAAGTCGACCTGCCAGAGCGACCTACTCGCTGACCTGACTGAGACTTTCGCAAATTTGCGGAAGTATAACATTAAGCTCAATCTAGAGAAATGCATGTTTTGCGTTCCCACTAATACGTCCAAAACGTATCTACTTTCCCGAACACTTTTGCTATTGTTTTTCCTCTAAACTTGTGTGATTTGGATGCAACTAACACGGACTGACGCTGTTTTCAGCAGAATTACCTTGGTGTCTAGTTTTTGTGCAGAAAATCAACTATCAGGAAAAATCCCAGAAAATATGCCAAAAATCCTATTTCACTAGAAGACTCACGGAGCCAGAAGACGAGACGGAGGAGGGCCACGAGGGGCCCAGACCACCTGGCTATGCGGGCCAGGCCAGGACGTGCCTGGGGGTGGTGTGGCCGCCTCGGTCACCCCCTCGGCCACCCTCTTCGCCTATAAGTTGCCTCTTGACCTAAAATCCAAGGGGGGTTCGACGTTTTTCCAAAAAGAGTTCTGCTACGCCGCCACCACCAGATTCCGCGATCCAGAACTAGAAACTCCGTTATGGCACCCTGTCGGGATGGGGAATTGGAGGAGATCATTGCCATCATCATCATCATCGCTTCTCCATCGACCATCCATGTTTCCCCCATCTATGAGTGAGTAATCCCCCGCTGTAGGTTATGGGGATGGTAGGGATTGGATGAGATTGTTCATGTAATGGCATCAGATTGTTAGGGCATGGTGCCTAGTATCTATTATTAGTGCTTTTTGACTTTGTTGCAACTTGTTATGCTTAATGCTTGTCACTAGGGCCCGAGTGCCATGATTTCATATCTGAACATGTTATTGATTCATTATGGTAGTATTGTTTATGGTCTTACCTGCAAGTTGTATACACACATTGTTGTCCAGAACCAAAGGCCCCGAAGTGACAGCAATCAGGATAACCGTAAGGAATGGCTTTGATGTGAGGATCACATGTGTTCAGGAGTGTTCATGCTTTGCCCTGGTGCTCTATTAAAAGGAGCACCTTAATTGTCAGTACTTCCCTTGAGGCCCCGCACCAAACGGGCTGGCAGGACAAAAGATTTTGTGCAAGTTCTCATTGCGAGCACGCATGACTATATATGGAAAACATGCCTATGATTATTTAGTACCTGGATGTTTTATCTTATTCATCTGCAAATGCCCTATGTTTTGATTTCTATATGAATTGTCTTGTCCATGCAATTGCTACTGTCTTTACTTTTACTACGGCTATTACTTTGCTATTGCTACTACAAAACAGTTGCTACCGATAAACTGCTGTGAGCAAGATTGTTTCTAGGTGTAGCTGATTTGACAACTCAGTTGTTAAGGCTTATAAATATTCTTTGGCTCCCCTTGTGTCGAATCAATAAATTGGGTTTCACTTCCCTTGAAAATACCGCGATACACCCCCTATACTTGTGGGTCATCAAGACTATTTTTTGGCACTGTTGCCAGGGAGCATAGCTCTATTTATCAAGTTCACTTGGAATCACTATTGTTCGCTGCCCCTCCATTCATCATGGGTAAGTCTCGTGATGGAAAAGTCCCTATATTACCATCCACTACAAGAAGAGGTACGGTTCTGAACACCTCTGTTGCTCTTGATTCACCGTCTGTTATGAGTAAGTTCCTTACACCACCACATACACATGCTACACATACTGCTGAATCTGAAACTTCTAATACTTATGATGCTGCTTCTACTGTGCTTGATAAGAGTGGTTCATTAGGTCCTTTCCTAGATGCTACGATTGCTAGAACTATAGCTAGAAATACTAAAACTCCTAATGAAGAGACTACTAAACCTATCAGTTCACCCGAGTCTAGAGAAAGCTATGATATTGAAGACGGTTATATAGAGATGACCGATGAATTTATTAAAGAATGTTAAAACACCCATGATAGGAGTGATATTAAGAGTCTCCTTGAGAGGCATACTATAAAACCCAAATTGTCTCCTAATCCTAAGTTTGATGCGTCTCCCATAAACATTAAAGATAAGGATTATGATTTCTCTCTTGATCTATCTTACATAGCTATTGTTGAGAAAGAACCTTTTTGTGGGACTAAGAATGAAAGTGCGGTAGCACATATGACTGAGCTTTCTACCATGAGTGGCCTGTTTTCTAATGATATTAAGATGCACACTTACTTTTGAAAGGAGAAGCTAAAACTTGGTTTAATAATTTACCTCCTGGATCTATTGATAGCCCTGATTGCTTGATTAGTACCTTCCTTGAGAAATATTTTCCACCTAGTGCTACACATGCTATTTTGCAGGAACTTTTTGAGTTTAAACAGGGAGAAAAAGAGATATTACCTGAATCATGGGCAAGGTTTTGTGCTTTGTTTCATGCACGGGCTGGATGTCCATTACCTAAGAATGAGCTTCTTGACATATTTTATAATGGACTAACTGAAGAATCTAGGACATACCTGGATAGTTGTGCTGATTGTGTTTTTAGGAATAGGACTCCCAAGGAAGCTGAGGAATTAATGGCTAAAATAAGAAAGAATTATCAAGATTGGACTCCTCCTGAACCAATACCTGAGACAACTATACCTGAACCAACTATTCCTGTGCCTATACCAACATCAAAGAAGAGGGAAGTTATTGAACTAAATGATGAAGTGATGAAGGAAGCTAAGAAATGTCTTAAGGAGAAGGGAATTAAAGCTGCAGACGTCAAGAATTTACCTCCTATAGAAGAATTATGTAAGCCAATATCCCACTCATCCACTATTGAGGTACACTCTCTCCAACATTTTGATGAAGGTGATATCCCTTACTCTAAACCTCCTGATCAATGCTTAGAAGAATTTGATATTTTTATTGTTAAGCAAGATAATTTTAATAAAAGGGTGCAAAATCATCTAATGGAAAACTCTAGAGCTATTGTTGAGTTGAAGGATATTGTGGAAAGAACCTCTAATGATGTTAAAATGCTTGTTAAAAATTTTCAATTGGTTCAAACTCAAATTGATCAGCTTATTAAAGTACAAAAAGACTTGCTAGTTAATGCTGCTAAAGAAAAACATGCTTATGAAATTGGAACTAGAAGTGGTCCTACTACCCAGGATCCTCTATATCCTGAGGGGCATCCTAAAAGAATTGAGCAGGATTCTCAACAAGGTAAAAATAATGGTACTACTCCTATGAAAAGAAAAAAGAAACATAAATCTATTGTAGAACCTTCTGAACCTGCTCAAGATCCTAATAGTATATCTGTCTCTGATGCTGAAACTGAAAGTGATATTGAATAAAATGATGCTCCTAATAAAGAAAAAGTTGAAGAAAAACCTGAAAGGCACACTAAGAATACTAAATACACTAAAGAAGATTTTGTTGCTAAGAAACATGGTAGTGGAAGAGAGCCTTGGGTCCAAAAACCTATGCCTTTCCCTGATAAGAAACACAAGTCAACGGAAGATGAACACTATAACAAGTTTTGTGAGTGGATGAAACCTTTATTCTTGCAAATTCCTTTGACTGATGCTATTAAATTGGCTCCCTATTCAAATTATATGAACGATATTGTCTCTAATAAAAGGAAGATCCCTAATGAAGAGATTTATACTTTGCTTGCTAATTATTCCTTTAATGGTAAGGTTCCAAAGAAACTTGGAGACCAGGGATTCCAACTATTCCTTCCTCTATTAAAAATAGTTATGTTAGAACTGCTTTGTGTGATTTGGGAGCAGGAGCTAGTGTTATGCCTTTTTTCTCTCTATAAGAGATTTCAACTGGAAAAACTAATACCAACTGATATATCTTTGCAAATGGCTGATAAATTTACTACTATTCCTGTTGGTATATGTGAGGATGTACCTGTTCAAGTGGCTCATAATTGCTTGATACTAACTGATTTTGTTGTGCTTGAAATGCCTGAAGATGACAATATGTCTATTATTCTTGGGAGACCTTTTCTTAATACTGCGGGAGCTGTTATTAATTGTAATCAAGGAGAGGTGACTTTTAATGTTAATGACAAGGAGCACACTATCTATTTCCCCAAGAAGATTGATAGGACTTATGGCCTAAATTCAATTGAACATGTTGAGGGCATCCAAGTTGGAGAAATATATTGTCCCATACCACGAGAAAAATATGAAACTATTATGATTGGGACCATTTCTATCAAGGTTGAGGTAACATAATCATTAGTGGAATACAAAGTTTTGTTTCATATAAAATTGTTTTGGTAACAAGACCTGATCAACCTAGTTAACAAAAGGATTTTAATGAACAAAACAATGTTTTCACCATGATTATCTTTGCTTACTTTTATTTTATCCATTTTAGTTTTTGCTTTTTCTTAGTTTAGTTTTCTGTTGTTAGTTACTTGCACATTAGAGTGTCTTAGAACTTCTGAAGTTTTAGTTTTGTTTTGCTTTTGCATCTTTTCAAAAAAAATCTTTCTGTCAGAAAATCATTCATCTATACTTGAAAATTGCTCAAAAATAAAGTGTCTCGAAAAATCCCAGAAAATTCATATTAATTTTTTACGTGAAAAAGGGGCAGAGAAGTTCCTGGAGAGTACCAGGGGGACCCACCAGGCAGGCACACCACCTAGTTCCTGGCCATGGTGTGGGCCACCCCTGGCCCTCCACTCACTCTCTCACTTGCCACTTCTTTCTCTCTCCCGAGAAAACACCACTTCATTGCTCGAAACCGCGTTCTTGCTATTCTTGTCCATGATTTTTCGATCTCCTTGCTCAACCCATCTTTGCTGCTGAAATTTGGAGCATTTGTTCTCCGATATGTGACTCCTCCACTTGTCCAAGTAGATTTGTGTTTAGTGGTTTATATCTTGAGTATTTTACTGCTGTAAGTGACAGGTTATGAGAGCTTGTAAGCTTGTCCAATGCTTAGAGATATTGTTTTGATGCATGTTTAGGCCTCTTACAAGTCCCCATGAGTAGTTCCCTTCATTATGTATTCACTTTGCAATAACTTGTATAATGGATGTTTAAATTTCAGAATATCAAAGATGAACAACCACACATTTGGACAAATATTTGAGAGATACACACCTAGGAGGTGAAGGCCTTCAAGATCAGCCTCTCAGTTTAGGCCTTCATACAATGAAGATGTTATTGCACCACGCTTTGGCAATGAAGGAGATGAGGGAGATGCTCACCCATCTACCTTCCCTTGTTTTACCTTTTTGCAAGATGCAGGGATCATCAATGATTTCTTACTGATGGCCCAAAATATATCGAGCTCGTTGGGGAACATCAAGAAGAAGGTATGATGTGCACAACAACAAGTTTTCCCTTAGTTATGAAACCAAGGTTATCAATCCAGTAGGAGCAAGGAAACACCTCCAAGGTGTTGCTAGCTGGCCTTTGGCAGGGCACACTACCGGTGCTAGCACCAACATGGAAACCTACACAACACAACCATAAAACTTTGCCCCCAACTTACAATGAGGTTGTCAATCTCACCGATTTTGCTGAAAACAAAGGATTAATAGTATTGTGTGGAAGAAAGTAATGGTTTGCAGAAAGTAAACAGAAAGTAGTAAACAGTTGATTGAAGATTGATGATTAAAGAAAGGATCGGGGTCCATAGTTCACTAGTGATGTCTCTCCTTAAGATAGATGACATGTTGGGTGAACAAATTACAGCGGGGCAATTGACAAACATCGAGAAAGAAATCATGCATATACTACTCATCTTGACTCCTTTGAGATTTGATTGAGAATTATAACATTATACATAGACCGTAATCCAACTGCATCTATGACTAATAATGCACCTTCAGGTTATCATCCGAACCCCCTCCAATATTAAGTTGCAAGCAACAGATAATTGCATTATGCATTGCGTGTAAAGTAAACAATACGATTGTTCTATGAACAAAGGATTGTTGTAGTAGCAACATCACATCTAGTCCCTTAGAGATTTCTATCACTTCCCCAGATTACTAGTGGCATGAACCCACTATCGAGCATAAATACTAACTCTTGGAGTTGCTAGCATCTACTTGGCCAAGATAGCTACTAACAACGGAAAGCATGCAAGATCACAAATAACAAAGACATGATATAATCAATAATCAATCTGAAATAGCATCTCAATATCCATCGGATCCCCGCAAACACAACACGTAGGAATTACAAATAGATGATCTTGATCATGAACGGAGCTCATAAGACCTAAACATGATAGCACAAAGGAGGAGAACCAGCCATCTAGCTACTACATGGACCCGTAGTCCAAGGATGAACTACTCACACATCACACCAGAAGCTTGCATGGTGATGAAGAAGGCCTCCAGGGTGAATTCCGTTCTCCGGCAGGGTGCCGAAAAGAGCTTCAGACTGCTCCCGATCTAGGGAAGGAGGTGACAGCAGCTACCGCCTCTTTCGTGGAATTTTGATCGGGTACTTAGGGTTTCTGTATCAGAGGCATCTTATAGGCGAAAGGGGAGGCCGAGGGGGTGCCGGAGGCGGCCAGACCACCGGCGCCTGGCGAGCTGCAGGCTGTGGTGGTGTGGCGCCCCCCTGGCCCCTCTCCGTCTCGTACTCTGGCTCCTTGTGTCCCTCGGTGAAAAACCGACTTTAGCTTTTGTCCCGTCTAATTCTGAGAATATTCATTTTCTGACTTTCCTGGAATCAAAAACAGCAGAAAACAGGCAGCTAGCACTGTGGCTCTTCTTAATAGGTTATTCCAAGAAAGTGTATAAAAAGTACTCCAAAGTTGGAACAAAATAAGAAAGTAGATAAAACCAAGCATGGAACATCAAAAATTATGGATACGTAAGCAACATATCACTTACTACTGTTTTAGAGGGTTGGCCTGACCATGTACATGGAAGATGAGAGTGAGCAATATGCCGTGCTCACCAAAACTTTCGTTGGGAGTTTCGTTTTCACTAACACCCCTTATCAGTCAACTGTTTCTTTCAGAATTTATAATCAGCCTATTACCATGTCATTGGAAAGATTTTGTAGCATTATAGGTATAGGAATGACTGGAGCAGTGAAGAAGATCCAAGGTCAACCCGCTGATTTGCTGGAGCTCTATCGAAGTGTGACAAATGACGATGACCGTGTAGCTCAGCGCGGGAAGATAGGGAACATCCAACTCCCAGCTTTTAGATATTTTGCTTATTATCTTTCCACTAGCATTCTTGGTAGGGAGAACACAAGTAATATCTCTAATTATCATTTAGCCTTCCTCGCTACTACACTTAATAATGATACTAGGTACAATCTTGGCTCTGTCATTGTTCGGCGCCTAGCTGCTAGGGGACCTATTTATGGGGGCATTATTGCTTCACGTATGGTTGTTGCATTAGAACTTTCTGTGGATCATAATGACATTGTGTTGGCACCACAAAGGCTTGATTTTGCTGCTATGAAAACACATCACTTCGTCACTTCTAACTCCGATACGGATAGTTTAGTATATAGGATGTTGTTTGCTGACGGAGACGAGAGGGAAATTCCTTTGCCGCAATCTACTTTGTTCAGTATTCACAGGAGGCCATGGTCGCGTTCCAAGGAGAAGGTGGATGAGCAGCTCCACTAGCTTGGTTTCCACAGGCAGCACTAGGAGGATGTGCCTTCTTACGACTACTCTGCGCACTACGGTGGGACGTCCTCGAGCTCGTATCAGAACGAGGGTACCTCCTCGCCGTACTATGGAGGCACTCCATCTTGGCCAGCTTAGGATTGATACCCACTTAGGCCAAAAGCCTAAGCTTGGGGGAGGTACACCGACATCACACTCATCTCCATATCATGTTTAGTCGGTACTTTGTATATCCATGCTTTGTTCTCTTTTTAGTTTTTGTTCTTTCTTTACTTTTTCTTTCTAAAACACAAAAAGACCAAAAATATTTCTGTTGTTTCTCTTTGTTTGCTTCTTTTTCTTTTTGCTTTGGTTTGTTTCTTCCTTTTTGCTTTGTTTGAATTATTTAAAAAACCCAAAAAGAGTTCGCTTTGCTTGTTCTTCCTTTTTGTTCTTGCCATTAAAAATCAAAAACACCAAAAATATTTGTTGTTCTTCTTTGGTTTTGTGAATTTTGTTGCAGGGTTCAGCAGTCCTCAGTGCAATTTGGTTTCATGTTATTATTCGAACCACACGAGTGAAGGGCAATAATGAGGATTAATGACAACTTGAGGTGTGGTAAGAGGCTGGTAACGATATCTATTTGTTTTCATTTTTGTACATATACTCATCATTGTGGGCATGCTTAGTCTGTTCATGTAGGGCATATGTTATTTATGGATGCTTAGTAGATCTTGCTTTTGTTAGCTTTGTGACAAGTAAATAACGAAGAATGAAAATAAAATCGCAGGAAGGGGGACACAGATTTAACGTGGAAAACCCTCTCCAACAAAGAGAGGGGAAAAACCACGGGCGCCAGCCAGCGAAACTTCACTATAACGGGAGTGTTTACACAACACCCGGGATTTCACAGATGCAACTTTTCCTAGCCGGCGGCTTACAAGAAATATATATAGCGGTGGTAACCTAGGTCATGAATGATCCGCATCGGCCCAAGCCTCCGGCGACGGGCATCACTCCGCTCCGTCAGAAATTGGCCTCTACTTTGTAGAATTTGCATCAACATATAACAGCTTTCTTATGATTAGCTCCAGCTTGCTAATAGTTTGTAGCATGACATATGAATGTTTGCTTGCATTCCTCTATTTCATAACTTGGTATGACACTATGGTATCCTCCTCTGAATGTTTCACTTGAATTGACTTGGCACATGCTCATGCATGCATATGACTTAAACAATAATCAGTTAAGCCTCGATGAATTATTTTGCCTCAGGGGTCTTGAATCACTTTCATGCCATGATTAGTCTCGTTTTGTTGCAAGCATGATTATGATAGTTATTGCTCTCTCATTTGTCGCTCCCTTACTATTGCTAGCCTTCACTTTCACTGAGTATGCTCTACTCGTGTTTCCAATTCCCCAAAACAAATATTGCCAGAAGTGTCCACTATACCTACCCATTAACATCATTTGATTTTCCGTGCATATTTAGTATGCCTTGTTTCCTTCCGAATAAAATGTTTGCTTGTTATGAGAAAGTTAGTTAGTAAAGCTCTCACGAAATTGATGGCACACTTTATTTTTTGCACTTAATAAACCTGAACCATTGTGACTGTCCTTGAAAGTTATATGCTTGCAAATTATAGGCTGGGAATTAGCAGAACTTCAACAAAGAGAGGGGAAAAAGCACGGGCGCCAGCCGGCGAAACTTCACTATAACGGGATTTCATAGATGCAAGTTTTCCCAGCCGGTGGCTTATAAGAAGTATATATAGCGGTGGTAACCTAGGTCATGAACGATCTGCATCGGCCCAAGCCTCCGGCGACGGGCCTCGCTCCGCTCCGTCAGAAGTTGGCCTCTACTTTGTAGAATTTGGATCAACATATAACAAACTCCACCTTGAGACAAATTTCTTCTTGTAGCATCAACAGTAATCATCTCCCTGAACAAACAAAGAAAACACTTTCGGCACCAATAGCCACTTGGGCTAAGCAGTTATACCAACTAAGCTTGAGCATAGCTCAAACTTAGCAACAGGAACACACTTTGTCATCATATCAGCAGGATTATCATGAGTGCTTATCGTGCATACCTTCAGTGTACCTTGTGCAACAACATCACGAACATAATGGTACTTGATATCAATGTGCTTTGTTCTCTCATTGAACATCTGATCCTTAGTAAGGTAAATAGCACTTTGGTATATCGCGAAGGTTAATGCAAGAATCATCCTGACAAAGCTCAACATACAAACCTTTCAACCAAACAGACTCTTTGCAAGCTTCAGCAACAGCCATATATTCTGCTTCGGTTGTAGATAGAGCAACAACTGGTTGCAGCGTTGCCTTCCCACTCACGGCACATCCACCTACCGTGAACACATAACCTGTGAGGGACCTCCTCTTATCCAAGTCGGCAGCAAAATCTGAATCCACATAGCCTGCGAGTCCCTCATCAGTCTTGCAAAACTTCAAGCAAGCATTGGATGTGCCACAGAGGTACCTGAAAATCCACTGAACAACTTTCCAATGTTCTTTACCAGGATTATCCATGTAACGACTCACCAAACTCATAGCATATGATAAATCAGGGCGAGAGCAAACCATGGCATACAGCAAGGAACCAACAACACTAGAATAAGGAACTCGAGACATGTACTAAATATCTTCATCAGAACTAGGACATTGCAATGCTGACAATTTAAAGTGAGGAGAAACAGGAGTACTAACTGACTTTGCATCATGCATATTAAAACGTTGAAGAACTTTCTCAACGTAACTTTGCTGACTAAGAAACAACAACCTAGATTTTCTGTCCCGTTTAATTTCCATACCGAGGATTTTCTTAGCAGCACCAAGATCTTTCATCTCAAATTCACTAGTTAGGTGTGCCTTCAAAGTAGTGATTTCTTTCATGCTCTTGGCAGCAATTAACATATCATCAACATATAACAGCAAGTAAATAGGTGATCCATTAACAAACTTTATGTAAACACAGCTATCAAACTGAGACCTCTTAAAACCTTGTGAGATCATAAATGAATCAAACCTTTTGTACCACTATCTTGGAGATTGCTTCAATCCATAAAGCGACCTCTTCAATTTGCACACAAAATCCTCTTTTCCAAGAACTATGAACCCTTCAGGTTGGTCCATGTAAATCTCCTCCTCCAGTTCACCATGCAGAAAAGCAGTCTTTACATCTAGCTGCTGAAGCTCAAGATCATGCATAGCAACAATACCAAAGAAAGTACGAATAGAGCTATGCTTCACAACCGGAGAGAAAACATCATTATAGTCAATACCTGGAATCTGGCTAAAACCTTTTGCTACTAACCTTTCCTTAAACCTTGGAGGCTCATTAGGAGACAAACCTTCCTTTCTCTTGTATATCCACTTACAACGGACGCCCTTCTTCTGTTTAGGCAAGCGCACAACTTCCCATGTGCCATTCTTATCAAGCGATTGCATTTCTTCTTGCATAGCAGACACCCACTTCTCGCGGTCAACAGATGCAATAGCCTCATTGTATGTAGCAGGTTCAGTATAATGCTCCACCTGTTTACACTCTTCAATAAAATGACGAGGTGGAACTATGTTACGCCTCGGTCTATCAGCAGCAATAGATTCCTGTGGCTTCTGCAAAATAGTGGGTGAGTGCTGAACAACATCATCATCAATATTTTCCTCATGAGTATCATCAACAACAGCATTACTATCAACAGTTTTCTGCAGGTGCTCCACCTGCACACGGACTCCCTCCTCTCCAATAGCGACAGAAGAGGGATCTGATGGCAAGCTGTCATGATACATAACAGATTCACTGAAAACAACGTTTCTACTCAACAAAACCTTTTTAGTTTCAGGATTCCATAGTTTATATGCCTTAACTCCTGAACCATAACCAAGGAATATGCACTTAACAGCTCTAGGCTCTAACTTCCCATTATCAACGTGAGCATAAGCAGTGCAACCAAAAACTCTCAGCTATGAATAATTAGCAGGCGAACCTGACCATACCTCAATAGCAGTTTTCTTCTCAAGTGGAATAGAAGGTGACTTGTTGATGAGGTAGCACGCTGTGTTGGCTGCTTCAGCCCAGAAACGTCTATGCATACCTGCATTGGACAACATATAGTGAGCCCTCGAGATGATGGTTCTGTTCATGCGCTCAGCCATGCCATTCTGCTGGCGATTCCGGCGAGGAGAAAGGGTCGTCGGTGGAGAGGGAGGGGAGGAGCGGCAGGGCTCTGGGTCGATCTGGTGAGGTAGAGGTGCCGTGTGGGGGAGGAAAAAGTGAGAGGGAGAGAAAGGAAAGCAGGCGTGGGCACGGGGTAGATAAAAAGTGGCTTCGGCCCTTATCTCCTTCTCCTCTCACGTGCTCGAGCTGGCTCGGCGTGAGCAGGACAGGGACAGGGAGAGGGCTGCAGGTGGGCCGAGGAAGAGAGAAGGAAGGTGGGGCTGGCACGGCAGGTAGAGAAAGAGAGAGGAGAGGGGCTCGGGTTAGCTATGGCTAGGGTTAGGAGAGGTGGTCTCGGGTTAGGGTGAGCTAGGTTAGGTGGAGCCAGGTGGATGGGTTAGGGGGTGGCTCGGTTTTGGCAAGAGGGGGTGGTATGGTAGATGGTGATAGTGGGGTAGGTGATTAGGGTTAGGGTTAGGATAGAGTCATAGAGAGAGGGAGAATTAAGGGTTAGATATGTTCTACCAAGGTCATGCAAGGGTTAAGGTGAAGCTATGGTGATGGTTTAAAAGAGGGTAAGGCTGGATACACATGACAAGGTCAAAGAGCAAGAGGAGGAGGTGTAAGAGAGAGAGAAAAAGATGTTTAACAAAAGGGAAGATCCACTCAACCAAAGGGAAAACAAAAGGGGAAAAGATGGTGGTGAAGATTTGCATGGCCCATGCATGTGTAATAAATGCCATGTTTTATTCTTGTGAAAACAATAATAATAACATGGCATTATTATTATGCATTCCCAAAAGGTGGAATAAAGACCAAGCAAAAGAAATTATAGAATTAGATCCACCCCACCCACATGAGCTAGAGAAATAAATTCAAAAGAAAGAACTACAAGCTCATGGTTTAATGGGATGGTGGAATTATAAGGTGGTGACAAAGAGAAGTGGTGGAATTGGAATAAAAGATATGCCCCCAACTCAACTTGGGCATTAAACAATATATCAATAACCAAATACAATATCAAGAGGCAAATACAATTTACAATGCATATGAGAGAAGAACCAAAACAAAAAGGGTTTTCTATGATGCTCAAATGTAAGGTGGCATGATGACATGGGCATGATATAATTATGATGCAACAATTTTATATGTAGGAAGTAGCATTTATATAGACTAGGATAGTAGCATTGCAATTGTTAGACAATTGGGATGCTACAGGGGTGGAGGCTGAGAACAAAATTATGCGGAAGAACTTGGAGGAAATCCGAGGTATGTCCTCTTTTGCCCGACCTTGTCGTGTTTTCCATTTCTTCTTCTCCTTGGCTCGGCAAACATTCACTCCTCGGCTTTGCCGGGTCAACATACTATTTCAGCATCGCTTGAGGATAGTGTGCCCGTGCCTGATATGATGCTGCATTTTCTCGAACAAGCAGGACAACATCAAGCTGAGCTGCAGAAGAAGAACGATGAGCTTGCCCTCCTCCGGACCAAGGACGACAAGATAGCCAAGCTCAAAGCTGAAATGGAGAAGATGAAGGCCCAACACAAAACCGAGCTCCAAAAAGTTGGCCAGAACTTCACCGAAGAGCGGGAGCGCCTTACTCTCTAGATATCCAAGGATCAGGACCTGCTTAAAGAATCCGAGGTCCAGCTTGGGTCTGCGATCGCTGAGCTTGAACAACTTCGCCATAGACGCGACAATTGCATCAAGGAGTTGACCCGGATTCACCGCCATATCTCACGTAAGTTTCTTTCCCTTATCCGACATAGTTTTCCGGGTTAGCTCATATGCCTTTGCTTCAGCATCTTCCCTTTCCTTGTTTCCAGATCACTTTCCTGAGGGTACTCCCATTGCCAGTGCTGTTGTTGCCAAATTCCGCCGAGAAAGGGGTACTCCCGTCGCTCCTGATGTGAGAGCATCCCCTTAGACATGGAGGATCTATTGGTCAGCGTGTCAGCTCGCGTGGAAACCATCAAGAACTATGGGAAAGATCTCCTCGACGTTGCGGTCCGGATCTACAACACCTTCTGGCCAAGCGAGAGCGCTCCGGAGCGGATCACACTCCTTGCCGAAAAGCTGTTGGAAGTTGAGACTCAGCTTGACCTCTGGAGGGAGTCCGCCGGGCATGCCGCAGCAGATACCCTCCTTCATCATATTCTTACATGGTACGAGAAGATCGACCTGAGCCTCCTCACACGTCGGTGCACCGGATCCAAATGGACCGATGATCCGGAGTGGGTAGCTCGGCGCCAGGCTTGCGCCTTCAGCCTCGTCGAATATTCTCCAATCCATGACTGGGTTGAGGGGCCGAGCTTTCTGGAGTCCGGCGGGGACGAGCATATGGAGAACGTGGAGGATGGGTCGGGTGAGGATGGCAAAGATGTTGCTTCAGATATTGAAGACAGTGATGACGACGCCGAACTTCCTCCTCCTGCTGCTCCTTAGTTGAAAAAACTTGAAAATTTTATCAGATCCCCGGTATGCCGGGTGCAATTGTATGTTGGATAAGTAATTTTTTGCTACCATGTTTGTATGCCGGATTAACTTGGGCGTATTCCCCGAGTTTCATTTTCTTGTTCGTCCAATTCCTTGGCTCGGCCCGTGTCTACCTTGATTCGGTTTTACGACTTACGAATCTGAGCTTCAAAAATTGTCTTAACAATACTTAGAAACTTTTGGGGCTTGGCTCAAAATAATTCAGCATAGTAACTTGAAAATAAAACCAGGGTTAGTCCGAAAAAACAAATGTTAACTCGAATAACTTCGTTTCCTTAACCGTTTTTCATGTTCTACGCAATTTCAAACTTGTTCCCTTGCTTGCCATGAAGCCAATTCTTGTTGGAGAGCAGCAAGTCGAAGGGTTGGGTTTTTAGTGCTCACACATTACTAATCCGGGTTAAGTAAAACGACTCATTCCAGCTACCGCAGAAGAAATTACGACAAACATTATTAAGGCAGTCCCCGAGTTACTGCTCGAGGAGATGCTATTTCATTGATAAGCTCATTGCCGACATACATACCGACATATGAGATGACTCGGATACATACACTTCTTAGCTAAGTGTAGAAGGGACGAAGTAGTGCTACATTCCATGGTCGCTTGGATTCCTCTCCGGACCTGTCCGCCTTGTTCTTTTCCTGTGGCTTTGCATCTATGAGATAGTAAGAATCATTATGTAATGCTTTGATCACAATGAATGGCCCTTCCCATGGGGGGATAATTTATGCATGCCAGTAGTACGTTGTACCAACCGGAGCACCAGATCACCTTCCTGGAAGACTTGGGGGCACACTTTCCGGCTATGATAGCTTCGGAGATTTTGCTGATATATGGCGGATCTGGACAGTGCCAGTTCTCTCGCTTCTTCCAGCAGATCAACATCATTTTGCCGGGCTTCTTGCACTTCGGCTTCTGTGTATTGGGTGACCCTAGGCGAATCATGCTCTATGTCGGCTGGTAATACAGCTTCTGCCCCATATACCAGAAAGAATGGCGTATAGCCTGTTGATCGATTCGGAGTTGTTCTTAAGCTCCACAGTACTGCTGGTAGTTCTTCTATCCAGCACCCCGCTGATATTTGCAGCCGCTCAATGAGCCGGGGTTTTATCCCGGATAATACTAATCCGTTGGATCATTCCACTTGTCCGTTCGATGCGGGGTGGGCTACCGAGGCGACATCGAGTCGGATCTTCTTATCTCGGCGGAAGCGTGCAAATGCTCCTTCTGCAAAATTTGTTCCATTATCAGTTATAATACTGTGTGGATAACCGTATCTCAAGATGATGTCTTTGAGAAATGTCACGGCCATAGCTCCATCACATTTTCTTATAGGTTTCACTTCAATCCATTTTGTGAACTTGTCCACCATGACCAAAATGTGTGTCATGTTTCCTCTCGCGGGTTTGAATGGGCCAACCATATCCAAGCACCATACAGCAAATGGCCCCGTAATTGGTATGGTCTTGAGTTCTGACATAGGCATATGTGTCTTGGTGGCGTACCTCTGACAACCATTGCATTTTCTCACCAGATCTTCTGCTTGTTCCAAGGCACTTGGCCAGTAAAATCCATGTCGGAACGCCTTTGCCACCAAGGCTCGGGATGAGGCATGCTGCCCACATTCCCCTTGGTGTATATCTCGGAGGATGTCAAGCCCTTCTTCCGGGTCAACGCATCTTTGGAGAACATTGGTTACACTCCGTTTGTATAACTCGGAATTGATGATTGTGTATGCTTTTGCTCTCCTCTGAGTTTGCCTGGCTAACACCTCCTCAGTGGGTAGCGTTCCATCTTTCAGGAATTGGAATATAGGCAGTGCCCAAGCTGGTATGGCTCGTGGGGGGAATATCTCCTCATCAATTTCCATCTGATCCACCGGCATAACTTCAGTCGGATCACGCCGAGCAGTCCCCAGGTCTAGTGAGGTAGTCCCTGGGTTTGCTGACGCAGTCTCCGGGTCTCGCGTACCACCTCCCATGTCAATGTCCATGGGCTCAGCTCCGGATTCCATATTTTCCGGGACATAGATCGAGTCGGTTCCTGGGGACAGCCTGATAGATGATTTTCTGAGGTGTTCCAACGCTACACCCAGTGGAATTGCTTGTCTGGTTGATCCGAGCTTCGACAACATGTCGGCAGCCTCGTTTTCTGCCCGGGGTACATGGTGAAATTCACACCCCTCGAAGTAACCAGATATCTTCTGCACGTGAAATAGTGCCATGTTTGGATCTAGGGCGTCCCATACTCCGGACACCTGCTGCACCACCAGGTCCGAGTCGCCGAAGCATATTATCCGACGTATGCCAATCTCCTTTGCCACTTTGAGCCCATGCACAAGATCCTCATACTCAGCGACATTGTTCGATGCCGCGAAATGGATCTGCAATACGTACTTGAGCTGATCCTTCTTTGGCGAGGTAAGCACAACCCCGACACCTAATCCGGTTTTGGATTTCGACCCGTCAAAGTGCATCCTCCAGTAATTTGGATCTGGTGGCGGTGGTTCGTATTGTACCTCGGCCCAATCCACGAAAAATTCCGCCACAACCTGAGATTTGATCGCTTCTCTTCTGTCGTATTGGGGCGCATAAGGGGCTAGCTCCATTGCCCATTTTGCGATTCTGCCACTCGCATCCTTGTTACCCATTATCTCGGATATGGGAGCTTCACATATTACTTTCATAGGGTGCTCCTCAAAGTAATTCTTTAACTTCTTCGCCGCCATATAGACACCGTATGCCACCTTTTGAAAGTGCGGGTAGTTCTGTTTTGAGGCAGACAATACCTCGCTCAGGTAATACACTGGCCTCTGCACCGATTTACCCTCTTCGTTGCGTTCCACTATGATTACTGCACTTACAACTCGGTTGGTTGCGGCTACGTAGAGCAACATTGGCTCCTTTGATAGTGGAGAGGCTAACACTGGCGCAGTGGCCAACATCTTTTTCAAGTGGGCAAATGCTTCATCAGCCTGTGGCATCCAAACGAATTTATCTGACTTTTTCATGAGTTGGTAGAGAGGCAGTGCATTTTCCCCCAACCGACATACAAACCGACTCAACGACGCCAGGCATCCAGTGAACTTCTGGACATCGTTAAGACACTTTGGTAGCTCCATTCGTTCGATGGCTTGGACCTTAGTTGGATTAACCTCGATACCTCGGCTGGAGACGAGAAATCCGAGTAACTTTCCAGCCGGGACACCGAAGGTACATTTTTCCGGGTTAAGCTTCATCCGGAACCTTCTCAAGTTCGTGAATGGTTGCCTTATGTCGTCAAGGAGCGTTGCGCTTTCTTTGGTCTTGATAACTACATCATCCACATATACTTGTACGTTTTGACCTATTTGGTCGTGCAGACATTTTTGCATACATCTTTGGTACGTTGCACCTGCATTACATAAACCAAACGGCATAGTGCGATAGCAATAAGCCCCGTACGGGGTAATAAACGCCGTTTTTATTTGATCATCCGGGTTCAGAGGTATCTGGTGGAAGCCAGAATATGCATCAATGAATGACAACAGTTCACATCCCGCGGTTGAGTCTATGACCTGGTCTATCCTCGGGAGTGGAAATGGATCTTTTGGACACGCCTTGTTCAGGTTCGTGTAATCGATACACATGCGCCAGACCACTGCCACGTTCGGATCGTCCTTCTTCTTTTCCACTAGCACCAGATTAGAGAGCCAATCCGGATATAGTACCTCCATGATAAATCCTGCTGCTAGTAACCGAGCTATTTCCTCTCCAATGACCTTTCTCCTATCCTCGGCGAAGCGGCGGAGAGGTTGCTTCACCGGCCTTGCTCCGGGTCTTACGTTCAAAGAGTGCTCGGCCAACTCCCTAAGAACACCTTGCAAGTCCTGTGTAGACCAAGCAAAAATATCCTGATTCTCACGGAGGAAATTGACGAGCTCACTTTCCTATTTGTCAGTTAACCCGGCACCAATCGTTACGGTGCACTCCGGAAACATGTTATCAACTGGAATCTTCTTGGTGTCCTTTGCGGCTTGAAACGAAACGCTGTCATGCGGGTTACTTAGCGCCGGCATAAATTGCTGCGCGGACTGAGCTAGTGCCGCCACCTCTTGGATTTTTCTTTTCTCTCGCGCAATCACGAGTGACTCGGCTAGGTTAGACCTGGCTGAAGCACACTCCATGGAACGTCGGAAATCTCCAGCAGTGGTAATCACTCCATTTTGCCCGGGCAACTTCATCTTCAGATAACTGATGTGACAGCTTGCCATGAATTTGTTCAATGCTGGTCTTCCGAGTAACGCGTGATATGCACTTTCCAAGTTCACCACTTCAAACTCCAGATTTTCAGTTCGGCAGTTATCCCTCATTCCGAATAGCACGTCGACCCGGACTTTGCCTATGGGCTCACAAGAGATGCCTGGTACAATGCCATGGAAAGTTGTTCTCGTAGCCTGGAGCATGTTCTCCGAGATGCCTAACTTGCGCATCATATCCGCATACATGATGTTAATGCTACTGCCATTATCAATCAAAACCTTGGAGAACCTCAGGTTGATGTTTGGTCCAATGAATGTCGGATCTAGCACTAGCGCGCACGAACCTGGGCTCGACATAAGTTTAGGATGATCTTTGATGTTCCAGGTGATGTCTTGGTCCGACCAAGGCATGTACCTCGTCACCGCTGGCATGACCGCATTGACCTCCATATGTCGGTGCTGCAAGATTTTTCTATCAGTTTCCTCGGTCGTGAACACACAATAACTCTGGTGGTGTTCCATGTTCTCATTTCTTCCCTCGTTTTCGAGGTACCTCTGATCCGGTTGTTGCTGATTTTCCACCTGATGCACTGCATCCCTTCTTTCATTGTTGTCATACCTCGGCGCAGGGGGAGGCAACATTAGCTGCTGCGTGTTCGCTCCGGAGAGCAATTGCTGCCGGGGTAACTCCTGCCGAGGTTGATCATTCCGGGGTGCCTGAGCATTCCCCGAGCCACCTTGCTCTATCTTTCGCATCCACTGACATTGCCTCGTCGTGTGACCCGCCGGGCTATTCGGATTCGGCGTGTGAAACTTACACGGTTGGTCCAGCATCGACTCATATGTATACCTTGGACGGTCTTTCTTTTCCTGCCACTGTTTCTTCTGCTCTGGAGTCCATGTTTTCTTGCCATCATTTCTTGGAGTCCATTGCCCTCCAGTTCTCTGGCGTTGGTTACTTCCTCCCCCGGGTTGATCTTGATTCACTGATGCAACTTGTTGCGATCCATAGCGATGGTCCGGTCTGTCATCTCTCATTTTTCCTCTGTAATCATTCCTCCGGGACGACCCAACTCCGTCCCTCTGATAGTATTCCTCGCCTGAGTCATTTGACGGGAGCCTAGATTGAGTCGGATCGCCCAAAGCATACGAATCAGCAATCCGGATCATCTCTGCCAGCGTAACTGGCATTTTCCTTTGCAGGTTCATCCATAGCTCGCTGCCGTATCTGCACCCTTGGGCAAACCACGCTATGGCCTGTGACTCTATGACGCCCTCACACGAGTTTCTTATGTTACACCACCGGGTTAAGAATTCATGATCCGTCTTGTTGGGTCTTTGCTTGCACATTGCCAGGGTCTGCGGTCTATTCGGCCTCTGGTACGTACTTGAGAAGTTGCTGATAAACATTTCTTCAAAATCTATCCAGCAGTTGATGCTTCCGAGCGACAAGTTATTCAGCCATACTTTGGCCGGGCCTTCCAACATCTGGGGCACGTAATGCATAGCCCATCTCAAGTTGCCAGTTGCAATTTTCACCGTCGTAGCATAGTTTATCAACCAATCTTCTGGCTTGGTACTGCCGTCATATGTCTTCGTGCCCCTGCGTAATTGGAAGTTGGGTACTGGTGGTTCCTTCATGATCCGGGGTCCAAAGCACGCTGGACCCGGAGGACCTTGACATTCGATCTGTTCCGACCTATACAGGCGATGTAGTTTTAACCTGGCGTCATCCGGCATCAAATCCCTGCTCCCCAACCTAGACCCTATCACATGATAGTCCGGTCTAGGGTACCCCGCGTTCACCATCTCCGAATCACCGTCATTGTATCGGTTTTGCTCCCGTTGCGCACCTTTCTGCTGCATACCTCGGCCGGCGCTTTGCTCTTGCCTCGGTATATTCCGCTGGTGCGGTTGTCCTGCTCCTGCGGAGTTGCGCTGTCTGGCATTGCCGTTGGCAGCGTTCCCTTGACCGGCATTGCCTTGGTCGTGATTACCTCGGCCAGCTTCACCTTGCCTCACACTCCGTCGATCATCATTCTTCCGCATCTCTTTTTCCTTTCCCGCACGCGATGGGTCGTACGGGACAATATGTTTGTTCCGTCTGGCCGAGGTTACTACCTCTTCTATCCTTGGACCGCCATGAGGCAATGATGCAGATCCAACGGATTTCTCCGGGTTACCCACCACCGAATGGACGATCTTGGAAGCCCCAGCTCTCTCCGGGTTAGCTCTCAGCAGCTCCTCGTTCTGCCTATTCGCGATCCGAACCAGCTCGTTAACCCGGTCTTGCTGTCTTTGACGGGCCTCACCTGTCAGACCCTCTAGCTCGGATGCAGCGGCATCTGCTGCTCTGAGGTTCTTCGCCGGTGTGCTATACTTCGGCAACCCCACAGACAGATAGTTTTCTGACCGTTCTGCTCCATCATCACCTTCTCTGTTCATCTCACTTATGAGATTTTTCCCTTTTACCCTCACTGCATCAACCTTGTTTGCCCTTGCATACTCACGCAGCGTCATGTTTAGTGACTGCTGAGCCGCGGCTATTTTCTTTGCGCCCTCCAGTATCTTTTGGCGAGTTTCCTCTAGCTCGGCCTATGCCTGAGCCGGATCTATCACTGCTGCTACCGGGTTAGCCAAGCTATCCATAGCTTCCCTCAGCACGTTCTCAGGCCTCTCCAGTGGAGGTCCTCTACCTTTTCTTGGTACCTTAGGTGTTACCTCCGGGTCTGGCGCTGGGCCTTTGCTTGCGCCTGCGCCTGGTGCAGTCATCATCACCTCCGCATGGTCCGGGGAGCGAGCGATATGCGCTCCACGAGCCACAGTGAGGGGTGGTTCCCCTGCATCGACGACGCGACGCGGATGAACACACGAGACGTCCACAACAACTTAGACCTTGTGCGCGCCGAGCTTGACGAAGAGGCCGTTACGCGGAAGCGGGCGCGTGCTGAAGCAGCCAGCATTGTCGCTGACGAAATCCAACGCTCCAAAGTGTTGAACGAGCCCGGAGACGATGCGCTCGCTGGTGCCGATGAAGTTTCCGGTCCGGATCTTCACCCCTGCTAGCGCCGCTAGCCCCACGGTGGGCGCCAACTATCGTGGTGGTGTCACGGCAGATGCCATGGATAGGCTGAAGGTGGGGACTAATATACGCTAGGGGAATCTAGGGAGGGATAGTAGAGTGATTCTCTACACAGAAGTTTGTATTGCGATATCTCCAAGATTACAAGTGCTCCTTGAGCTGTATTGGCGAGAGGAGGAAGAAGGGGCTGTCTTACTCTTGCCTACTACCTAGCCCAAGAACCCTAGATCTACTAGTGCTCAACCAACTAGAATTCTGCCAACCCCCTCTACCAGAACCCTAACCCGCCTTATATAGAGGTGGTTCGGTCCTAGCCTAGGGCATACGTGGAGGCATATTCCTAAGAATATGCCCCCTCCCAAAGTAGTAACCCGACTTGGGTGCTTTTCCCCCGCGTCACACTTGCTTTAGCGACGTAAGCCGACGTGAGCGTCGTCACCCTTGTCGGCCATGACCCGGTGGTCCTGCACTTGCTTTATTCGATCATCAAGTACGTATCGGACCTTCTTTTTTGACCAGAGAGATTCCTTCCTTCTCCTAGAAGCTAAGCGAGGATCCGGATCACAGTAGATCCGGCCACACATGTTCCTGCATATAAGTTAGACAAGCATTTCCAACTTACTCCTTAAGTCGGACGAGACAACGTTAGGCGACCCCCCTGGTCCGGGTTACCCTGTGATCCGGCCTGCCTTGAGGTGACTCGGCCAGCATCCGCTTTGACCTTGCCGAACCTCGGCTAACTCGGCCCTTATACCCCGGAGTGACCCTACCCGGGGGTATCCCCCCAACAGTAAGGGATGGTGTGGTGCCTGATCATACCATCATTACTGAAAAACTCCTCAAACTCATTAGAATAGAATTCCATACCATTGTCAGTACGTAGTACCTTTACCTTCTTTTCAGTTTGCTTTTCTACCATAACTTTCCACTTCTTAAAAGCATCAAAAACATCAGATTTATGTTTCAGAAAATATGGCCACACTTTTCTTGAGTAGTCATCAATAATAGTAAGCATATAATTAGCACCACCAATAGATGTCTTACACGAAGGTCCCCAAACATCAGCATGCACATAATCTAAAACGCCTTTGGTGGTATGAACGGAAGCATTGAATTTAACTCTTTTGTGCTTACCAAAAACACAGTTCTCACAGAACTCAAACTTACCCAAGTTGCAACCATCAATCAGCTCTCTCTTAACCAACTTTGCCATGCCATGTTCGCTCATATGCCCAAGACGCATATGCCACGGATTTGTTTTACCACAATCATCAGAATCATTAGCAGTAACACCAGCAGCAATACCAGGCAAGGTGCTACCTCTAAGAACATATAACTTAGCAGAATTCATATCACCTATCATGTGAATAAGAGAGCCTTTCGATACCTTTAACAAACTACGCCCACCAGCGTACTTGTATCCATCAACGTCCATGGTACTCAGGGAGATCAGATTTCTGGCCATGCTTGGTATGTGCTTCACCTCATTCAACGTACGCGTCACGCCATCATGTGTCTTGATCTTAACAGATCCAACTCCGACAATATGGCATGGGTTGTCATTCCCCACACGTACAAAATCTCCAGTCTACACAGACTCATATGAACTGAACCAATCTTTGTTATAGCAAATATGAAACGAACACGTAGTATCAAGTATCCATTCATCATCACGAGAAGCACAAGCAGCAAAAACGGCTAAACATTCACCGTCAGAACTATCACCAGAAACAACAGCAGCCTTACCAGTACCATGATCCTTATCTTTCGGTTGGTAAGTACCGTTCCTTTACTCCTTATTCTACAGCTTCCAACAATCATCAATAACATGATTAGATTTCTTACAATACCTGCAGAACTTGTCCTTTCCCTTGGACTTTGAACGACTTCTGCCGTCTTTGCTCTTATCTCAGTTGCCATGGTTGTTAAATCTCTGCTCGGTCCTGCCACGAACCTGTAGAGCTTTAGCCTTGGAAGACGCCCCATCTGCCTGCACCATGGATTTCATCTTTTCCCTTTGTTTGAGGGCATCTTGCACTTCATCAAGGGTTATCTTATCATGGCTCAACAACATTGTATCACGAAAGTGAGTATAAGAACTAGGCAGCAAGCATAAGAGTAATAAGGCTAGATCCTCATCATCATATTTTACTTCCATAGATTGCAAATCAGAAATAATCTCTCTGAAAAGAGATAAGTGATTCATTACCGATCCACCTTCCTGCAATCTATGCGAGAACAACTTCATCTTCACATGCACCTTACTGGTTAGATCCTTTGACATGCAGATCGATTCCAGTTTCCCCCAAAGGGCAGCAGCAGATTTCTCTGTCAAGACTTCCTGCAAAATATTATTGGATAGATGAAGTTGAATCATAGACAAAGCCTTACGGTCCTTCCGCTTCTCTTTTTCAGACCAGCTCTTAGCATCCTTTTCCCCGAATCCATCCAGCGCATCATCCAGATCCGACGTTTGGGCGAGAATCGCCCGCATCTTCACCTGCCACAAGAAGAATCTCGTGGAGTAGTCCAACTGTGGTAGATCGAACTTCAATGACGACATGTCGCAAACCCTAGATTAGAACCTGGGGCTCTGATACCACTTGTTAGCTTTGCGACAAGTAAATAACGAAGAACGAAAATAAAATCGCAGCAAGGGGGACACATATTTAATGTGGAAAACCCTCTCCAACAAAGAGAGGGGAAAAACCACAGGCGCCAGCCAGCGAAACTTCACTATAACGGGAGTGTTTACACAACGCCGGGGATTTCACAAATGCAACTTTTCCCAGCCGACAACTTACAAGAAGTATATATAGCGGTGGTAACCTAGGTCATGAACGATCCGCATCGGCCCAAGCCTCCGGCGACGGGCCTCGCTCTGCTCCGTCAGAAGTTGTCCTCTACTTTGTAGAATTTGGATCAACATATAACAGCTTTCTTATGATTATCTCCATCTTGCTAATAGTTTGTAGCATGGCATATGAATGTTTGCTTGCATTTCTCTATTTCATAACTTGGTATGACACTGTGGTATCCTCCTCTAAATGTTTCACTTGAATTGACTTGGCACATGCTCATGCATGCATATGACTTAAACAATAATCAGTTAAGCCTCGATGAATTATTTTGCCTCAAGGGTCTTGAATCACTTTAATGGCATGATTAGTCATATTTTGTTGCAAGCATGATTATGACAGTTATTGCTCTCTCATTTGTCACTCCCTTACTATTGCTAGCCTTCACTTTCACTGAGTATGCTCTACACGTGTTTCCAATTCCCCAAAACAAATATTGCTAGAAGTGTCCACTATACCTACCCATTAACATCATTTGATTTCCATGCATATTTAGTACGCCTTGTTTTCTTCCGAATAAAAAGTTTGCTTGTTATGAGAAAGTTAGTTAGTAAAGCTCTCACGAACTTGATGGCACACTTTATTTTTTGCACTTAATAAACCTGAACCATTGTGACTGTCCATGAAAGCTATATGCTTGCAAATTATAGGCTGGGGATTAGCAGAACCATGCTGTCATGGGGAACGCTTTCAACACCTGTAAATGTATAACCAGTTGATATCATGCTCTTTTGTTTACGGATGTCGTCGGTGTGAAATAAAAGGGGAGCTTGTAAGTCCATGGAGTTATGTATGTGTGTTAGAGAAACATCTGGGCCGCTGGTCTAATCCATGCCTAATCATGGTGGAAACCTGCAATGTAACCATAATGAGCTGTCTATGAAGCATTCTTCTTATAAAAAAAGAGTCAGATATTGAGAAAAAGAGAAAAAGAAAAAAAGAGATATGAGAAAAGAGGAAAGAGAGAAAAAACACCATTTTCCCATGGTAAATAAGAAGATTGCTGAGATGCTCATTGTCTGCTTGCCTTGTCATTTTGATATGGGGATTCTTCCGTATCATCAGGCAAGGGGTACCCCGTTGGTGGTTCTCTATGATACGCATGTATTTACTATGACAAGAACTTACCGGTAACTAAAGTTGAGTAGCATGAGAAGCGACCCTCATACTCAAGGGACATGAGATTTCTAGTTTATGGTCTGTCAAGCATATAACTCATATTTGACCTCACTTTGACCTTAACCATTTAAAGATGCTTATGATAGGGGCAATGAGAGCTCAAAGCTAATGAGTACCGTACTTTCAGCATTTGGAAGCCTTTCAAACTTTTCAAAACCTTTTCATTCCCTTGTTGAGTCACCACCTATTCTATGAGAACTTTCTTTAGAGCATAGTTGTCATTATTAGTGTAATGTGGTTGTCTCAGAACTTGATTAATTATGTCATGACTTTGATGCATGTATCTTTGATATCTTTACTTCTAGTCTTCACTTGAACTTTAGAGGTGCCTTGGCATTTATGTTTTCTCTACAATCAAAGGCAAGCGAGATACCACTCTATCATACCTTTTTATGAGCACTACAATGTTGCTTATGTTTATGTTCCATGCTATTTATTATTTTTGAGTTGGAATCTCTTCATAGCTTGCAATGACTATTAAGTAAAATTAGTTGCATACTCTTTATTATGAATTGCCTGAGTAGTTGATCATATGCTGAGAATATATACATCTTATGAAGCAAATGTGTTCGTGAAAGTTTCTTTTATCGCACTCAGTTTTCAACTGAATTGCTTGAGGACAAGAAATAAGCTAAGCTTGGGGGGAGTTGATACGTCCAAAACGTATCTACTTTCCCGAACACTTTTGTTATTGTTTATCCTCTAAACTTGTGTGATTTGGATGCAACTAACACAGACAGATGCTGTTTTCAGCAAAATTACCTTGGTGTCTAGTTTTTGTGTGCAGAAAATCAACTATCAGGAAAAATCCCGGAAAATATGCCAAAAATCCTATTTCACCAGAAGACTCACGGAGCTAGAAGACGAGACGAAGGAGGGCCACGAGGGGCCCACACCACCTGGCCGCGCGGGCCAGGCCAGGCCACGCCTGGGGGTGGTGTGGCCGCCTCGGTTACCCCCTCGGCCTCCCTCTTCGCCTATAAGTTGCCTCTTGACCTAAAAAACCAAGGGGGTTCGACGTTTTTCCAGAAAGAGTTCCGCTACACCGCCACCACCAGATTCTGCGATTCGGAACCAGAAACTCCGTTGTGGCACACTGCTGGGACGGGGAATTGGAGGAGATCATAGCCATCATCATCACCATTGCTTCTCCATCGACCATCCATGTTTCCCCCATCTATGAGTGAGTAATCCCCCGTTGTAGGTTATGGGGATGGTAGGGATTGGATGAGATTATTCATGTAATGTCATCAGATTTTTAGGGCATGGTGCCTAGTATCTATTATTAGTGCTTTTTGACTTTGTTGCAACTTGTTATGCTTAATGCTTGTCACTAGGGCCTGAGTGCCATGATTTCAGATCTGAACATGTTATTGATTCATTATGATAGTATTGTTTATGGTCTTACCTGCAAGTTGTATACACACATTGTTGTCCGGAACCAAAGGCCCTATAGTGACAGCAATTGGGATAACCAGAGGGAATGGCTTTGATGGGATGATTACATGTGTTCACGTAGTGTTAATGCTTTGCTCCGGTGCTCTATTAAAAGGAGCACCTTAATTGCCAGTAGTTCCATTGAGGCCTCGGTGCAAACGGGCTGGCAGGACAAAAGATGTTGTGCAAGTTCTCATTGCGAGCACGTATGACTATATATGGAACACATGCCTATGATTATTTAGTACCTGGATGCTTTATCTTATTCATCTGCAAATGCCCTATGTTTTGATTCCTATATGAATTGTCTTGTCCATGCAACACGCATCCATCCATCCGTATGCCTACCGCGCTTAATCCTACTGTTTACTACAATTGTTACAACTGTCTTTACTTTTACTACTGCTATTACTTTGCTATTGCTACTAGAAAACTATTGCTACTGATAAACTGCTGTGAGCAAGATTGTTTTCAGGTGCAGCTGAATTGACAACTCAGTTATTAAGACTTATAAATATTCTTTGGCCCTCCTTGTGTCGAATCAATAAATTGGGTTTCACTTCCCTCGAAAATACTGCGATACACCCCCTATACTTGTGGGTCATCACCCACCTAGCAACTACTCTGCTACATTGTCTCCAAGCATGGTATCAAGGTCAACCGCACCAAGATCAACACCATCGCGTTACTCGGTAAACCCGAGTGTTGGCGCGACATGCAAAAGCTAGCCGGGAGAGTGGCATCTCTAAGCCGCTTCATCCCGCGACTCGGCGAGAAGGCAATGCCTCTCTATCACCTCCTCCGCAAGTCACCCACATTTTAGTGGACCAACAAGGCCGACAGTGCACTCGCCGCACTCAAAGAGGTGCTAATCGTGGCACTGGTGCTCGCCAAACCCCTCGATAAAGAGCCAATTCTCATGTACATCACCGCTTCCAATCAAGTCGTCAACACGATCATGGTTGTGGAGAGGCACGAGGAGGACAAAGAGTGCCCCATACACGACCGGTGTAGTATCTCAGCGAAGTACTAACCGACTTGAAGCAGCGCTACCCCCAGTAACAAAAACTGGTGTACGCCATGTTCCGAGCATAGCGGCGACTCCCCCACTACTTCTAGGAACACCTGATCATGGTTGTATCCTCCTCCCTGTTACAAGATAATATCTGCAATCGTGACACGACTAGGAGAGTCGCCAAGTGGGTCGACGAAATCAGCGTTCACAACATCAATTACGAGCCACGAAGGGCCATCAGGTTGCAAGCCCTATCTGACTTGTTTGTTGACTAGGAGGAGGCACAGCAGCCCGAACTGCTGTTGCACCAGCACTACTGGACCATGTACTTTGATGGCTCCAAGAACTTCGAGGGCGCTAGCGCCGACATTGTCCTCATCTCCCCCATAGGAGACAAGCTCTGCTACATCCTATAGATCAACTTCACCCCCTACACCAACAATGTGGCATGATATGAGGCACTCCTTCATGGCATACGAGCCGCCAAGGAAATGAGCATCAATCGGCTAAAGTCTTATGGTGACTCCGACCATGTCGCTAGCCAGGTCACCGGCACCTGTGATGCCGTCGACCCCAACATGATCACTATCGGAGATTTGTCCCATGAAGGAACTAGGGTCCAATGATCCCTTGGTTCGTGAGGAGGCTGAACACGCGATTCTGAAGGAACTCCTCGATGGCGACGACGGAGGAACGGACGCACGACAGAGATTTGACACCAGGTTTTTTACTCTTGCTTTGTTGTATTGCTTGTTTGCCTCGCAAGGTTATAATGGGTAATGAAAATCGAGGGTTTTAGATCTCTAGATCTGTCCCCTACAAGGTAGAAGAAAAGACCCTTATATAGGGTGGCGTCAGCCCTTTTCCCCCAGCCTTCTGACGGGAATGGCGTCCATAGTGCCGCCTATCTTGATCCCGGTCTAGGAGACTACTTTACATGGACTTGGTCCAGCTCGTCGTGCTCCACTCCATCCTCGTGTAAAACACCCTTCGCTGACGTCACTTGTCTTTATCCGACACTCTCTTCTTTTTCCCCTTTCACCAAAATAGCAACTAGGGGGCTCCCCCACCACAAGATCACATGTCCCTTCCCTGCGAATGGAGGGTGGATGGGGTCTTCTCTCAGAGTCGGTTGATGCCATGAAAGCCCTGCACTTGCTATCGGGCTGTAGTTCGTACTCCGTTGGGCATAGTTACTGTTCTGCCCTGGATGCACCCAGGGTTATCCGAGGATCGAGGGCATCGAATGACGTCGTTCAGCCTTGATACGTTACAAACGTATCCATAAATTTTGGGTGTTCCATGATTGGTTTTATCTACTTTCTTATGTTTTGTCCACACTTTGGAGTACTTTCTATACACTTTCTTGGACTAACCTATTAACAAGAGCCACAGTGCCAGCTACCTGTTTTCTGTTGTTTTTGGTTCCAGGAAAGTCAGAAAATGAATATTCTCGGAATTGAAAGGGACAAAAGCGAAAGTCAGTTTTTCACCAAGGGACACCTAGAGCTAGAATACGAGACGGAGAGGGGCTAGGGCCCAGCCACACCACCTGGCCGTGCGGCTAGGCCTCGCCCGCACCAGGGGGTGCTCTGGCCGCCCCAGGCACCCCCTCGGCCTCTCCTTTCGACTATATATTGCCTCCAATACAGAAACCCTAAGTACCCGATCAAAATTCCACGAAAGAGTCTGTAGCCGCCATCATCTCCATCCCTAGATCGGGAGGGGTCTGAAGCTCTTCCCGGCAGCCTGTTGGAGGGGAGAATTCACCCTGGAGGCCTTCTTCATCACCATGCAAGCCTCCGGTGTGATGCGTGAGTAGTTCATCCTTGCACTACGGGTCCATGTAGTAGCTAGATGGCTGGTTCTTCTCCTTTGTGCTATCATGTTAAGATCTTGTGAGCTCCGTTCATGATCAAGATCATCTATTTGTAATTTCTACATGTTGTGTTTGCGGGGATCCGATGGATATTGAGATGCTATTTCAGATTGATTATTGATTCTATCATGTCTTTGTTATTTGTGATCTTGCATGCTTTTCGTTGTTCGTAGCTATCTTGGCTAAGTAGATGCTAGCAACTACAAGAGTTAGTATTTATGCTCTATAGTGGGTTCATACCTCTAGTAATCTGGGAAGTGACAGAAATCTCTAAGGTACTAGATGTGCTGTTGCTACTACGGACAAAACAGCAATCCTTTGTTCATAGAACAATCGTATTGTTTACGTTAAACGCAATGCGTAATTCAATTATCTATTTCTTGCAACTTAATACTGGAGGGGGTTCAGATGATAACCTGAAGGTGGATTATTAGTCATAGATGCAGTTGCATTACGGTCTATGTATAATGTTGTAATTCCCAATCAAATCTCAAAGGAGTCAAGATGTTTAGTATATGCATATTGCTTTCTCAATGTTTGTCCATTGCCCCGCTGTAATTTGTTCACCCAACATGTCATCTATCTTATGGAGAGACACCACTAGTGAACTATGGACCCCGGTCCTTTCTTTTACCATCAATCTACAACTCTTTACTGCTTTCTGTTTACTTTCTGCAAACTATTACTTTCTTCCACACAATATGTTTAATCCTTTCTTTTCAGCAAAACCGGTGAGATTGACAACCTCACCTTAATTTGGGGGCAAAGTTCTGTGGTTGTGTTGTGCAGGTTTCCACGTTGCTGCTAGTGCCGGTAGTGCGTCCTGCCAAAGTCCAGGTAGCAACACCTTGGAGGTGTTTCCTTGCTCCTACTGGTTCGATAAACCTTGGTTTCATAACTGAGGGAAAACTTGCTGTTGTGCTCATCATAACTTCCTCTTGGGGTTCCCCAATGAGCTTGATATATTTTGCGCCATCAAGGACTTTTTCTGGCGCCATTGCCGGGGAGTCAAGGACATATTCACAAGGGGAGTCCCTCATAACCAATCTCTTTACTTTGTTATTTTTATTTTGCTTAGTTTACTTTTTGCTTTGTTTGCTTGTTTCTTTATCAAAACACAAAAAAAATAGTTTTACTAGTTTGCTTTCTTTATTAAAAACACAAAAAATGTCTACTCTTGAAAACACTAAGTTGTGTGACTTCACTAGCACCAACAACAATTATTTCATGTGCACACCTATTGCTCCACCTGTTCATGAAGCTACTTTCTTTGAAATTAAACCGACTTTACTCAATCTTGTTATGAGAGAACAATTTTCTGGTATTGGTAATGAAGATGTTGCTGCTCATCTAAATAACTTTGTTGAACTTTGTGAAATGCAAAAGCATAGGGATATAGATGGGGATATTATTATGCTTAAATTGTTTCTTTTCTCCCTGAGAGGAAAAGCTAAACAATGGTTGAATTACTTAACTAGGAATAGTATTGATTCTTGGACTAAATGCAAAGATGCTTTCATTGGAAAATACTATCCTCCTGCTAAGATTATATCTATGAGAAGTGAAATAATGAAGTTTAAACAATATGATAATGAACATGTTGCTCAATCTTGGGAAAGAGTGAAATCATTTGTAAAGAATTGTCTCACTCATGGACTGACTTCTTGGATGATTATCCAAACCTTTTATGCAGGATTGAACTATTCTTCAAGAAATCCATCGGATTCTACTGCTGGAGGTACCTTTATGACCATTACTTTTGGGTGCTGCAACAAAGCTTCTGGATAATATGATGGTTAACTATTCTGAATGGCATACTGAGAGAGCTCCACAAGGTAAGAAGGTATTCTGTTGAGGAAACCTCCTCCTTGAGTGATAAAATTGATGTTATTATGTCTATGCTTGTTAATGGGAAGGCTCATATTGATCCAAATCATGTTCCCTTAGCCTCTTTGGTTGCTCGAGAAGAGCAAGTTGATGTGAACTCTATAAGAAATAACAATTTTAGCAACAATGCCTACAAGAATAATTTTGGTAACAACAATTATAGACCATATCCTCCCAACAATGCTAATGCTTATGGAAATTCCTACAACAATAATTGGAGTGCCCCCTCTGAACTTGAAGTTATGCTTAAAGACTTTATTAGTAAACAAACTGCTTTCAATAAAACTATTGAGGAGAAACTCTCTAGTGCTGAAAGAAATATAGCATCATTGGCTAAAGCTCAATCTTCTTTGAATAAAATGGCTGCCAAACCTGAAACTAATGATAATCCCTTTGCTGCTACTAATGCCATACAAGTTAGAATTGATGAAAATGTTAGATTATTAGCTGAGTTGCATGGTAAGTGGGAAAGAGAAGATGAAATTGCTAGAAACATTAGTGTTTCTACTATCAATAGCACTAGTGTTGAGGCTAGTAATAGCTCTACTACTTTAGATGATAATTATGATTTTCATCTTGATGGTTGCAACATCTCTGAAGTTATTAAGTTTCTACAAAAGCTTGCTAAAAGTCCTAATGCTAGTGCTATGAATATGGCCTTTACAAAACACATTACTAATGCTCTCATAAAAAGTAAAGAAGAAAAGATGAAACATAAAGCTTCTATTCCGATGAAACAAGAAGATGGTTGGGAGCCCATCATTAATATGAAAGTGAATGATTTTGATTTCAAAGCTTTATGTGATCTTGATAGTAGTGTTTCTATTATGCCTAGAAGGATTTATGATATGCTTGGTTTGCCACCATTGGAAGATTGTTATTGAATGTACCACTTGATGATAATGCTAAAAAGAAACTCATGGGGAGTATTAATGATTTTCTTATTATGGTTAACAATGCCTATGTCCCCGTTGATTTCTATGTTTTGGATGTTGAATGCAATGCGTCTTATCCTATTACTTTGGGAAGACCTTTTCTTAGAACTGTTGGTGACATTATTGATATGAAAGAAGGCACCATTAAATATAAACTTCCACTCAAGAAAGGTATAGAACACTTCCCTAAGAAGAGAGAGAATATTTCTTTTGCCTCTCCTATGAAAACAAAATTTGCTCTTAATGCTTCTTCATTTGAGAACACTTGATTCTTTTTCTTGCTTCTTATGCCTAACTTAAATGCGTTAAAGAAAAGTACTTATTGGGAGATAACCCAAAAGTTTTAGATGATTATTGGAAGTTATTGCTTCATTAATAACCGCTCCTTATCCTTTTTATTTGCTTTTTGTGCCAAGAGTAACCTCTAATGAGAGAGAAGTAATGATTGGAAAAGTTGCTGTCTCGAAACAGATTTCTGTGCTTCACCATAAAAATTCGTATAAAATCTCTGTACGTAGTTTTGAGGTGTGAATTTTTATGCTTCTGCCCTAGGTTGTTATCTAACTTTCGTTAGTTGAACACTTTTTGATTTGAGGAACGTAAGGTCTTCGACAAAATTGGGTTTTACCTGCTAGTCTGTTTTGACAGATTTCTGCCATTATTTGCATTTGCTTCTTATTGGTTCCTTTTTGAGTTCTTTTGGGGAATTGAGATTTTTGAGGGAAGTGGTACAGTAGCTTGTGTTTTAATGGAAGTTTTATTGGTGTTGAAACTGAACCTAAAGACTTATTATCTTGAGTGCACTAATGTTGCTAATAAAGATTGTGTGAAGTTTTGTATTAAAAGAAAAATTTCAGGTGTATGGAGAGAATGATGTAATGAGATGAAGAATGGACTAAAGCTCAAGCTTGGGGATGACACCCCATGTCACCCCAAGAAATATTCAAGAGGTACAAGCGTAAAATCTTGGGGATGCCCAAGGCATCCCCTTCTTCATCAATAAAAAAATCCAGGTTTCTTCCAAACACTTCATTTTTATTGTTTCATGCATAGTTGTGTTGTTCTTGGAGCGTCTTCTTTTTCGTTTTTTGTTTTGGTTTTTGTTTGCTTGGTTTTCTTAGTTTGCTGAATAAATTGTTTGGACCCCCTCTTTCATGCATTGGTTTTCAAATAGTTTGGTTTGGATTGGAAAATAGTAGAAAAAGTTCATGCTTAATTGGTAAAAGGAGCTTGTTTTTGACTGTGGCCTATGTTTTGTCATGCCATGCTTGATATTGTTTTGGATTTATGCTTAGTGATCTTTTCTATAGCATGACATGTTATAAACAATTGAGATTGCTTAATGTGCCTTGAAAGAATCATGCGTTGTTTTAGCATACTAAAGCATAGTATTGTGGTATTCTCCTTTGATGCTTTGTTTGGGTTAACTTGGCGCATGCTCACACCATGTTATGACTATCCCAAGTCACCAAATCCTTTAGTTAGTTTTTGCTTTGATGTTCACCAAAACAAGCCTTTTTCTTTCCATGGATCGCACAGTGAGCGTATTTGGTATTTTGATATTATACGTATCAACGACCTGGTGAAGCCTCTTAATTAATCATTAGACAAAACTAATAAACAGAAAAGAAAGGGTAGATAAATGACCTTTAGTTTCTGACTTGTAGTATCACTTTATGCTTTGATTAATGATGTTTTGTCGCTCTGCATGATTATGGCCATTATTGCTCTCTTAGTTAGTCGCTCCTAGTCTTTTGCTAGCCTCCATAACCAAGTATGAGTTCCACTCATGCATCCAATTCCTAAAAACAAGTTATTCCAAAGCATCCACCATACCTACCTATTAGCATTTGCTATTCCAAGTATACTCATGTTTTTATCTACCTTCCGAATTAAACTTGTTATGAGAAAACTAGTGATTAAAGCTCTAACAAACTTGATGGCACACTTTACTTTTCTTGCCCTTAATAAACTTGAACCATTGTGTCGTCTATGTTGTATATGCTTGCACTTATATGTTGGGGATTAGCAGAACCATGTTGTCATGGGGAACTCTTTCAACATTGCACTTGTACTTTGTACCTATTTGATATCATGCTCTTTTGTCTATGGATGTCGTCGGTGTGAAATGGAAGGGGAGCTTGTAAGTCCATGGAGTTATGTATGTGTGTTAGAGAAAGGCCTGGGCCGCCGGTCTAATCCATGCTGTCATGGTGGAAACCTGCAGCGTAACCATAATGAGCTGTCTACGAAGCATTCTTCTTATAAAAAAAGAGTCAGATATTGAAAAAAAAGAGAAAAAAGAAAAAAAGAGATATGAGAAAAGAGGAAAGAGATAAAAAGCACCATTTTCCCATGGTAAATAAGAAGATTGCTGAGATGCTTGTTGTCTGCTTGCCTTGTCATTTTGATATGGGGATTCTTCCGTATCATCGGACAACGGGTACCCCGTTGGCGGTTCTCTATGATACACTTGTACTTACTGTGACAAGAACTTACCGGTAACTAAAGTTGAGTAGTATCAGGAGCGGCCCTCGTATTCAAGGGACATGAGATTTCCAACTTATACTTTGTCAAGCATATATTCCATAGTTTGTTCACTTTAACCTTAATCACTTCAAGATGCTTATGATAGGGGCAATGAGAGCTGAAAGCTAATAACTACCATAATTTTTGGAAGCTCTTTATGAAACTTGAATCTCTACTTCCTTCTATGAAGGCCTTTCTTTTACTTTTATGTTGAGTCTCCACCTTCTATCTTTAGCACCTACTTTGAGAGCATAGTGTCCATTCTTAGTTCTATGTGCATTGTCCCAAGACTTGTTGATTGATGCATAACTTTGATATTGCTTGTTCTTAAACTACTTGTATCTAGTCACTCTTATGAACTTTGAAGGTGTCCTATGCATTTATGTTTGCTACTCTATGAGGGACAAGCTGAATGCCACTATGATATGTTTTATTTATATGAAACAAACAAACGTCTTGCAAAGCATTATTATTCATGAATCTTTTGTTTATGCCATTTAATGTTGCAATACAGTTGCTATGTCTTATTGTTAGAACTTTATCTTTCATGCTATATTGAAGTATTATGATCCCAGCTATCAATGTTTTATAAATACTTTGATCAAGTTTATGAATGTGCATGTCACCTCAAAAATTATTCTTTCTTTTTATCACTTACCTACTCGAGGACGAGCAGGAGTTAAGCTTGGGGATGTTGATACGTTGCAAATGTATCCATAATTTTTGATGTTCCATGCTTGGTTTTATCTACTTTCTTATGTTTTGTCCACAGTTTGGAGTACTTTCTATACACTTTCTTGGACTAACCTATTAACAAGAGACATAGTGCCAGTTGCCTGTTTTCTGTTGTTCTTGGTTCCAGGAAAGTCAGAAAATGAATATTCTCGGAATTGGACGGGATAAAAGCCAAAGTCAGTTTTTCACCGAGAGGGACACGGAGCCACAATACGAGACGAAGAGGGTCCAGAGGGCCGCCACACCACCTGGCTGCGCGGCCAAGCCTGGCCCGCGCTAGGTGGTGGTCTGGCCGCCTCAGGCACCCCCTCGGCCTCCCCTTTCTCCTATAAGATGCCTCCGATACAGAAACCCTAAGTACCCGATCAAAATTCCATGAAAGAGTCTGTAGCTGCCGTCATCTCCATCCCTAGATCGGGAGGGATCTGAAGCTCTTCCCGGCACCCTGCCGGAGGGGAGAATTCACCCAGGAGGCCTCCTTAATCACCATGCAAGCCTCTAGTGTGATGCGTGAGTAGTTCATCCTTGGACTACGGGTCCATGTGGTAGCTAGATGGCTGGTTCTTCTCCTTTGTGCTATCATGTTTAGATCTTGTCAGCTCCGTTCATGATCCAGCTCATATATTTGTAATTTCTACATGTTGTGTTTGCGGGGATCCGATGGATATTGAGATGCTATTTCAGATTGATTATCGATTCTATCATGTCTTTGTTATTTGTGATCTTGGATGCTTTCCGTTGTTAGTAGCTATCTTGGCCAAGTAGATGCTAGCAACTCCAAGAGTTAGTGCTTATGCTCTATAGTGGGTTCATGCCTCTAGTAATATGGGGAAGTGACAGAAATCTCTAAGGTACTAGATGTGCTGTTGCTACTAGGGAGAAAACAACAATCCTTTGTTCATAGAACAATCGTATTGTTTACTTTACACGCAATGCATAATGTAGTTATCTGTTGCTTGCCACTTAATAATGGAGGGGGTTCAGATGATAACCTGAAGGTGGATTATTAGTCATAGATGCAGTTGAATTATGGTCTATGTATAATGTTGTAATGCCCAATCAAATCTCAAAGTAGTCAAGATGATTAGTATGTGCATATTGCTTTCTCGATGTTTGTCTATTGCCCTGCTGTAATTTGTTCATCCAACATGTCATCTATCTTAAGTAGAGCCACCACTAGAGAACTATGGACCCCGGTCCTTTCCTTTACCATCAATCTACAACTGTTTACTTCTTTCTGTTTACTTTCTACAAACTATTACTTTCTTCCATACAATACGTTTAATCCTTTGTTTTCAGCAAAACCGGTGAGATTGACAACCTCACTGTAATTTGGGGGCAAAGTTCTATGGTTGTGTTGTGCAGGTTTCCACGTTGCTGCTGGCGCCGGTAGTGCGCCCTGCCAAAGTCTAGCTAGCAACACTTTGGAGGTGTTTCCTTGCTCCTACTGGTTCGATAAACCTTGGTTTCATAACTTAGGGAAAACTTGCTGCTGTGCTCATCATACCTTCCTCTTGGGGTTCCCCAACGAGCTTGATATATTTTGGGCCTTCAAGCCTCCCTTAGGAGGATGCCTCGCGATGCCTGACCGTTTCGTCCCTTTGAGAGGCGTCCCACCTTTAGAAGGCGAAGACTCCTAGGGCACGAGGTTCGTGCAGCGCATGGACGTGGCACTCCGGATGCTAGGGCTCCGACAGCAGCCCCCGGGCGCTTGGCCTGCATGTGTCCCCTTGTGGGCTCTAAAGGGAAAGTGCCCTCATACGGTGGACTGGCCTCCATGCTCATTTGGTCAACGAGGACCTAGCCTGCTCAAATCCTAGCCCTGAATCCCAATCGGCCGCGAGTGCTCTCCCGTAGATCTGGAGTGTACTATTCCTGCCCTAGGAGTTATTCCCACAATGCCTCGACGGGTGGGGCCTAGCCATTAATACCACGCATGCGGGGCATCGATACGTCTTTTTGGCTGGCGTAGTTAAAAGTGGGGAAGGAAACTTTTTGCTTCTACGCCACCACTTTCTTCCTTCCTTTCTTGCGATCCCGAGTCGAAACTTTCGACCTCTTTCCATGGCACCCAAGCATTTCTCGTTCGAGGAGAAGGTCAAGGTTGTGATGACCGAGGTGGAAGCGACTCTGCCGGTGAAGAGCGGCCGCAGGCGGTGTAAGTTGTCGAGGCAGGTGTGGCGGTTGCGGTATGGCTCTTGCCGTGCATGCACCCACGAAGGTGAGCGCGACCTTAGTAGAGGCTCCCACCATGTGTGGGAGTGGCTGACCTCGTGGGAGCGGAAGGGGTCATCGTGGAGGTCACGACGGTAGGCCCGGAGCTGGATCTAGGCCGTACACCCCCGCTGCTACCGAGGCCCCAACTCCGGAGGCCCCTGCTCTCGTGGTTATCAAGATCAAGGATGACCCGAAGCCTGAAAGGGTCATCGACTTCATCCTCATCCTCGATAGCTCGGATTGGTTCGTGAGGGTGGAGCTCCCCAAGCGATTTGTGCTCGAGACTGCGCATGATTGCCCGGACGAGGTGCATCTGCGCTACTCTAGGGGCACAAGAACTGGGAGCTGAGCATCAGCACCCTCTCGGGGGCGAGAAGTTCATCTCCGGCGGCTGCCGTCGTTTCCACTCTAAGCAATTCATCCAGTGTGACTTCATGCTATGATTTAGGTATGTCATCAAGGGGGACTTCTCCATCTCGGTGTTTGACATGCAGCTGTGCCACGTTGACTATCCTCTTCACCTTTGGGTCGCCTGGTAGGCGTGGCCACCATAGCGCTGCCAGGAAGCGCAGATCTTGGTCCCTGGGGGTGTGATGCTGGAATAGTTGTCGGCTCCTTTTTCCTTGTAACTAAGACCTTAGGATGAATTTACCAGTAAGGGCCCTTGTTCTGTTTTGCCTCCCTTTGTCTGTTCTTGTTGTGCCCGGACTTTTTTGCATGTTCATGGCATAGTATCCTCTCGCCGAGGCCAGTGATGGCGGCTCGTGCCTTACTTTCATAAAGACAGCCTTCTATAGGCATCGAATATGTCCGTCAATGGGAGAAGCGTTCTGGGACGGCGCCCTCGTGAGGCAAGGCATAGTGCTTCGGGAGGTGATTCCTGCAGACGGTGCTTGTGGGGCTCTTCTCAGCCAACGGGCCGGACTGACGTGCGGTGGACCATGCTTTATAGGCCCGCGAGGCTCTTAGAGCCTCAAGAGGGTAGCACCCTATTCTCCTAGGGAATATCGTAGGTTATCAGGCCTCAGGGTGCCTAGGAAGCTTGCCGTAGCTTGCTAATCACAACGGATTCGGGAAGTTCTCTCGAGGAGAGGCTCCAACATGTACCCTCGAGGAGGGGTCCTGTGCTAACCTGTTGAGCCTGCCTTCTTGAGAAGAGGCGCAGCCTCACGAGGCTCGCGGGTGGCGTTGTTCCTTGATCATGTAGCCAGAGGCACTGCGTGCCTTCCGAGGGAGGGGAGCAAGCCCTGCGCAGCTACCCGGGTGTGAGCCCACAACCCGGACCGTCTACAGAGCTTTATCCTTAGGTCCCCTTGCAGAGTATTATAGGACCGGGACCTGGTGTAACCGGGACGATCCGATGATGGATCTTTCAAACCTCGGATAGCCGAGGGCGTGGCCTCGCGAGGCTCACGTGCCCCTCCTAGGCGCGTCCCGAGGGGATGACCGTAGCGTGTGAACGGATGCAACTGGAGACCTGAAACACACTTATGCGACATGTTGTAAGCGCTAGGAACCGTAGGTGAGGTGACTAACCACCGACTAGGGCTGTAATTTGTCAACACCCGGATTTTTAATCCCAGATGCCTGTTATGCCATACATCGCAATCCTAGGATTACCATTTTAGCGAGACATAACAGATTGGATATCACAGTACATCATCCATTACAAACCATAATAAGGTCTTACACAAATAAAGGATCTCATGATCCAGTCTTAATACAAACAAGCGGTGGAATAATAAGCGTAGTAGTGGACTCCATCTTCAGTGTCACAGGCAATGCTGACGATGGGAGATGATCCTAGTTTTCGTAGCCGTCCTACTGTCCATCATCCTGGTAGTCCTCCTCATAGTCCAGCCACGGGAATAGCCAGGGACAAAGCCATGAGTACTCTTTAAGTACTCGCAAACTATCACTAACAAGTAAGGTAGTTCTAGTTGGAATCCTAAGCTCTAAGTTTATTTGCAAAAAGTAGATTTATCTAAACTGAGTTTAGAAGTAAAGAAAACTAAGTTAATGTTCTAAATCACTTAAGTGGGAACCTAGTTTTCACATTCATAACCCGGTTATGGTCAAGTCAAAATCATAGTTCACTTCACTAGTCATTTTGAAAACATTTGACGATGGAACAGTATGGCCACTCCAACTGTCCATGACTGCGGACTCGGCTATTTGAATAGTTTGACACTCTGCAGAGGTGGTACACTTTCACCACAAAATTCGATACATCCTCCAGGGATAACCCTAAATTATCATACTTATTATGCGGATGATCAATCATAACCTTTCAATTACACACTCTAGTATAGGCACCTCCCCTATGAGCTTGGCCTCCCAGCCATGTCCATCTGCCATCCTAGACAGTGCATAGGTGGACATCATCAAGAGGTAGCCTCAGCTCAAACCTCTTCCGCGAGGGAACCCATACTAATGCATATAAACTTCCAGCTAAGCCTTACCCAATGTAGCTATTGTGGTTGTACGGTAAAATTGGAATGGTATCGCATCCGAACCCAACCATCAGTTTTATTATAAAGGGCTAAGGCACATGCCTCAACATTTTCATCATCAAATCCATTTGTGTTTCTCAACACATGTCAAAACATTTCAATAGAATGACTCATCATTCCAAGGTTTTCTTAATCATTTTAACCAAGTAGTACCATCTAAAGTGATCAAGTTTTATGCTTAGCACTAGCCACTAAGTTAAGAGTGTTCACTAACGAGGGATGATAATCTCAATCTCATGCCATAGAATGACATCTAGTATAGTCCTAGTTTTATACTCTTTATGCTATCTATAATACTTTCCAATACTCACAAAGCACTAACTAAAAGTAAAGAACTTTGGTAATGTAAAAGAGTAAAGCGTGCAAGTAAAACTTGGGATGGGTATAAATCAAAGATATATAACCAAAGCATGCCTAAAGCCTCTTGCTTAGGTTATCTTGCAATTAGTGATGGCTTGCATAAGTATGACACTTGCAAGTGTTAGCTTGCCAATAGTAGCTTGCCTTGATTGGTGCAGTGATTGAATTTTTCCTCCTCTTCTTCGGCGTAGAACTCCTCCTCCTCGTAGCTTGGGTCGGTACTATCGTCTATAAATAAATATGGGGTACCCAATCACTAAACAATACTTAACTATTTCTATTTAGCACACTAAGGCTCACACTTGATGATCTAGTATCATCACAATCATCACAATCATCACATGAATTAAAGAACTAGTTTTATTTAGTTTATTTGAGAAAAGTAATTTCTACTCATTGAAATTAATTAAGATTTAATATTCTCCAATTAAAATATGGGATCATGTGGACACATGTCATCACCACATATTCTAATACATGGGAATGTGATTTAAAAGGTTGATCATATTTTATAAAGTTCAAGATTATCATTTAATAGATTTAAAGTGACTAGAAATGCCCTAATAGCATTCTTTTGGTACTAGTCCAATGTCACTGTATGAAAACCTAGATATTTTTTACATATTCAGATAGATATTGTCAAATGTGATTTTTGAGAGTTGAAATCAACTCAAAAGCTTTTATGGTTTATTTTTGAAAAATGTTTGAAGTTGAAAAAGTCTCTGCCTTGTTATTTTTACTCTAGTTTATCTCTAACTGCAATTGATTTAAATCCAACAGGCTTCGATAGATAATTTAATTACCTTTCTATCAAAATTTGAATCATCCAATTTGGTTCAGTGAAACTCTCTGAATTGATTTTTGAATATGTGAACATAAACTAGTTTAAACATAAATGGAAAAACAATTATTTGGATTTCCAGGCCAGCGCGGGAAGTTAAACGGGCCGGCCTAGCTGCACTGCACAGCGCAGCGGGCTGCTGATAGATGGGGCCCACCAGTCAGCAGGACTAACTACACAAAACGGTATCGGTGAATCTAGGCCGTGCGATCTTATTCTAATCCAATGGCTAGGAGTCATCATCGATGACGAACTGCTCTGGCGAGGAACTAAACCTAGGGCGGCGGTGGGGGTCTGGCGGGGCTCACCTGGGCTCCAGTTAGGGTCGGTGATAGGGGCAATCGACGTGGTAGACGACAGCAAGGCGAGGAGCAGTCACGGTAGGGCTTGGGGTGGTCGAAATCAACGGCGCCCTTCTCCTCCAGCAGTGACGGGCTCCGGCCAAATTCCAGTGAGAGAGAGCTCGCCTTGCTCGGGGAAGAAGTAGGGGAGGTTTAGTGAGCGGTGGTGAGTGGAATGTTGTGAAGAAATGAGGCAGGGATGGCCTCCTTTTATAGTGCGGCGAGGGGACCGAGCGGTGCAGGCATGAGCTTGTCGGTGACGATGCTACATGCGGCTATCGGCATGGCAGTGGCTAGTGGGAAGTCCTGTGTTCCCTGGCGGTTCTTATGGGCATAATGGCGAGGCGTGGGGCGGTGCGGTTTGGTCGGGAGCATGCGGCGCTACGCGCAGAAGCAGAGGTGTTTGCGGCGGCATGCGGGACCTGCGGGTTGCACGGCGGCGAACGAGGTTATCTGCTGGGGTGCTGTGATCATGGTGGGCGTCTTGGCGTGCAGTGAGGAGGGCAAAGCGCGATGCAGGCGAGCTAGTCGGTAAGCGAGCTGGCGCACTCTAGACATGGTGCAGAGGCACGGTGTGCGGCGTAGCTACGGTGGTCTAGGGCTCGGCTAGGGTCGTGGCCTGGACAGGGGGTGACAGTGGACCCAGGCGTGCTTCCTGGACATCATGGTTGGCTGCAGCGGTGTCTGTTGTGAGCTGGCCGTGGTCGGCCGATGATGACTACAATCGGGCGGTGCTCCACTATGCAAACAACAAAGGGGGAACTTGGTCTGGGGCTTGGTTCGACTCAGGGGAGACAGGGGTTTGGAAATTTTGATTCAAAATTTTTGAGTGACCTTAAGTTAAGCTGGAGAGTCTATGTTTGCTTGGAGAGGTCAAGGGGAATTGATTTGATAGGTTTTTGAAAAAGTGGGGTCTTAACATATGAACTAGATTCAATTTTCAATTGTCCATTAAATTGATTTGAAAGATGTTTTTGTAAGTTTGTAAAGTGTGCCTTGATACACTTTTAGTTGGTCTAGCAAGGGGTGAAAAGAAGTAGAAATGTTTATGTTAGAAATCTTCTTCTAGGAACACACAAAGTGGCATAGTGGTTTACTTTGGTCAAAATGACCATTTGGTTTATTTATTTATATTTTATTACTTTTTCTTTTGATTTTGTTTGTAATTGGTCTAGATGATGTAGTATTCATCCTTAAACCATTTCACATCATTTATAACAATCAAGCATGGCATAAGCACTCAAATCTACACTAATGCAAACACACATGCATTCATATTCATTTTATTAATCAAAGTTTTTGTTAACCCTAAATTGGGTGATTAGAACTTGATAATCTTAATTAGAGGTTTTGGGGTGTTACATAAGTTCAGAGCTCACGCTCTAGGCCCTGCGAAGTTTAACCACTTAAGAGGGTTTCTCCAGGGGCACCTCGTAAGCCTCTCGAGGAGAAAGCCATAGGACTAAGGGTCCTTTCGACCAACCCCCGTGCCAAGGGTTCTGTTGGTTTCACGCAAGTTTTTCACAAATGTCAGGAACCGTGGGTGAGTTGACTCGTGGCCGGACCCGGTCCGTGCGTTGAGATCTCGACACTTTAGGTCCTGACGAGCTCGGGTCGTGTAAGGTTTGTGCCTCATGAGCCGTCGTGAGGTATAAAACAAGGTCCAAAACTATGGGTGAGGTAACTAATGGCCGAGGTACGGGCCGTGGAGTTCAGATCTCGACACTTTAGGTCCTAACAAGCTCAGTCCGCGGAGGAGCAGGGCCTCATGAGATGTCGTGAGTATAAAAATGAGGTCAGGAACCGTGGGTGAGGTAACTCAAGACCGAGGGACATGCCATAGATTTCAGAGCTTAGAACTTTAGGTCCTGACGAGCTCCGGCCGTGGAGGAGTAGGGCCTCATGACCGTCACGAGAATAAAAATAAGGTTAGGGAACATGGGTGAGGTAACTCACGGCAGAGGGACGGGTCGTGGAGTTCATAGCTCAACACTTTAGGTCCTGACAAGCTAAGGCCATGGATGAGCAGGGCCTCATGTGTGGGGTCCCCCGGATCTATCGGCCAAGAAATCCTGTTATGCATATATCCACGTTCCCATGATCAGTGAGCCATGGAACATAACCAACAAGTATCAATACAACATCCACAACTTATCGAATACAGGACTTACATAGATTCCATTATGGCTACATAATATTCAGCAGCGGAACTTCATCAAACGCATAGCCCAATCCTGCCTTATCCTTGCATCTTCTAGCTTCTGTAAGTCTAGCCAAGTAAATAGCCACGGACAATGCCAATGAGTACTTTCAATGTACTCACAGACCACCAAGATAAGTGAAACAAGATAATGTAGTTTGGTTGTGGCAACATAGCTCTATCTAGGGTTGTTTTTGAAAAGCCTAGATTTCTCTTGTAGATATGGAATCTCTATATCTTTGTTGAAAAATGTTTCCATTTCTTGATATCTCCATATCCTTGTTGAAAATCTTTTTGAAAGCAGTTTTAGAGAGAAACCCCTTTTTAACATCTTCAACCATCTCTGGTCAAAACAAAGCCTTAATATCAGGTCCTCTCAAGACCTCCATATTTTCATCCATCTTTCCAAGACCACCATTTGGGTACTCCTAGCAATCACCTTTCCAACCATTCTAGATCGTGGACATGGCTATTCGAATAGATTATACTCTACAGAGTTTGTGCACTTTACCACAAGAATCAATACATCCGCCGGGATTCAACCATGGCCCGCTACACACGGTAAACGGGGTTCGGATAATCAAACATAACCTTTCACTTATCAACCCTAGCAAAGGCACCATTCCCTTTTGGGTTTGTTCTCCCTAGTAACGATTATGTGGATCCTGGCGTCATAGTCCTTCCTCCCATACACGTGTATACCCGAACCTCAACTTGGGAAATACCTTAATTTGGTGACTCCACTTCCTTCCATACTTCCTAAGTCATACCGTCCGCAGAAGACCCAATTGTTGCACCGGCCCTTGTCAGAGACATCCGCTAACCCCAGATTCTTAGACCTTTATAGGGGATAGCCTGGGGTTTGGAGGATTTCTCCCTTATAGCACGTGTAGGGGCTGCCCATGCTAAGGAAAAAAACTACGAGCTATGTCCCAGCTTCTAGGGTAATGTGGTTGCACGGATAAGTTGTTCCGGTAGAGGCATAGAACATCCCTTCTCAACCTCAAGTTCATCTATCTCAATCTTCCTCATCACTTTTCTTTTTTTAAAACATCCACTTGGAAGCGATGCCTCTTCCCAAGGGTTTTCCAAAGAAGTTTTTAAAGCATTTGTAGAGGGGTAACCCCCAAAACAGTTTGGTTTCTCAAACCCGAGGTTTCCAACGAGGTAGGATGCTAACCACCGTACTCTTGGTCTAAAAGGGTAGTATGGTAGGTACACATAAATGGTGGGTGTCATAGGGAACACCAAATCATAACTTGGAGGGGCCAAGTTATTAGCGTAGTAGTAGTAAACCAAAACATGCTGGCAATAACGCAGGTGATAAAGGAGATATAAAACAAGTACTAAAACGAGTAGGACAAATATTGGAATTCAGGGATGGTGGCTTGCCTGTGACCAGCAATAAGTCCTTGGACTTCTTCTTAGAATACCAATAATAACAATAATATTATGGTCCTTTATGCTCGATGTCACCACAATCGAAGCTATCGTCGTCATCGATCATGCATGCAAACAAGAAATACCATAATCAATACAAGCAGACAAGCACCAATATAATACATCATACAAAGATATAATGCTAACTTCAATAGGTTTGATTAGTTCGAGTTCAAAGCAAGTGGAGTTATATTATATGGATTAGAGGAAAGTTCTCTTTATTTATTAGTCCAAAACTACATCAATAAAGGCTCTTTTAACCAAGGATTGGTCCTGTATGATATCAATGTGCAAAAAATATATCATCAGGTAGGTTTTGATAAAATAAGGCCACCAAAAGTGGTTTCACCAATTTACCTTTTTTATTTAGTTATTGAATTTCTAGTGAAATAAACTCTAGTTTTAGGGGATAAATCACCAGAAAATCTTTGTAAATCCAAATATTATATTGAGTGCTAGTTCACTCAGCGTTTTAATAACTTCAAAATACTTACCAGAATGGCCTTGGGAGAATCCTAAAGTCAGTTCTGTAGACATTTTGTCTTTCTAACTAGATTACGTCTACATGGGATATGGACATGAATCCAAGGACACATGTTAGGTACATCAACTAACCTTCTGTAAAAATTAGATTCATCAGTTTTTAGTTTGTAAAACTACTGTAATCATTTATTTAGTGAAGATACCCCAAAATTTATAAAAGCCTCAATAATTTTTGAGCTTCTGGATTTTGATAAATCTTGCATTTAGTGAGCTATGAGAGTTCGAAAATTGTCGAAAAAAGGTCATATCTTGACTTAGGGAATTTTCTAAAGACAGAAAGGGGCTGATCATAATATTTTTACTAAAGGAGAAATATCGGGATTCTTGAGGAGGGGCCAGAGGGACATGCAAGGCATTACCTGTACCTCAACATACCAGGTGGTTTCATCCATTTTGGATCTACCAAACTCTCTGAAAGAATTTATTTATTAAAAGGACACATTTTGGTGTTCAAATTATTATAATTAATCTAAACATTATGTTGGTCCTGTATGTTTAGGGGAAAAAATAGATCAGGATAGAATAGAGCATTTTTTATTTTCTTTTAGATTTAAACTAAACAGATAGGTTAACATATATGAAAAAAATATTAGAAAATAAGAGAAAGGGGCCAGACCTGAGTGGAAGCTAGGTCGTCCAAGGGAGGATCTGGCCCAACAGGGTGCTGATGCACGCGGAAGACATTGGTTCAAATCCGTGTGGGCTGGCCCAACGGTCAGTGGTGGTAGCCATGAAGGGGTACGGGCGACGAGGGCCATTCGATTTAGTGGGCATCGACGGCCACAGTCATCATCCTCCCTCAGCCACATGAGCTGGTGGTAAAACCCTAGCTCGGGCAGGCAGTGTCCCAAGGATCACCGAAGGTGCTCCGTCGGTGACATGGGTGTGACAGTGTGAAGCGGCACATGCAGACGACCCCAACAAGGTGCGACAAGGGCAGGTCCTAGGACAGTTTGTTGTTCACGCATGCGAACCCGCGGCGCATGCTCGGAAGTTCCACGGCGGCGGTGCCTAAGGCAGATCTGGTACAGAGGAAAGGTAGGATTAGAGAGCATTCGACCTGAGGGTCATGCTAGAACAAGAACGAGAGGGAGAGAGTGTGTGACGGCCCGTCTTGATAGGCTTCTTTCTTGCACCCCGAGAGAAGTTGTTCTTCTCCTCCACAGTGAGGTAGAGCCGGGGAAAAGTCCTAGGGCTCGGGGGTGCTATCTGGAGGTGTGAGGATGGAATGGAGGGGGCGGATAGGAGAGGTACTGGCATCTAGCCATAAATCCAGCGAGAAATGGCCTATGGTGGACTCGGTCCATTTGGATGAGTTATAGGAGACCCCTGGCGTTGGTTAGCCAAGGGTGGCGGTGGAGAGGTTGGGGTAGGGCCATAGGAAGGAACAGAGGGGTGGGGTCATAGTGTGTGGATAGCTTCCTCTCCTTTTTGTTCTTTAGCCAAGGAAAAGAAATGGGGAGGGGAAAGATCTAGGGTTGCTTCCATTGGTCGCATGGGGTGGTGGAGGCATTGTGTAGGGCCCAGGTTCTCGACCAGGGGGAAAGTTGAGGCGTGCTGCAGATGCTAGGTCTTAAAAGCCCAAGATCTACTTGGATTCACCTTGCCCCTCTCACTCACACACTCAAAGCACTAAGGACAAAGAAGAGAGGGAGCTGCTACCATGAGGGTACTATAGCATACGACCAGAATGGAGTGGTTGGGGTGTTGGAGTGATTATCAAGAAATTTGGCTTTAATTTTTGGTTTAGAGAGAGGTATGCGCATTCATGCATGTATTAGGGTAAGGATAGACCTTTGGGGTTTTTGTTAATGACTAGGTAGATGACCTTTAAGTAGACACTAAGGTAGGTTTGAGAGGGTTTTGATGTTTTGGCATATTTTTTGTAAGACTAGGTTTATTGTTTTTACTCAAAAACCCAACTCCATTCTCATTAGGTGATTTTAAGATGGTATCAAATGAAGAATATTTGAAATTGAGAAGTTTTAGTGATCTTGGTTTATAATGATTTTAGTCCTAGTTTGTCGAGTTGTAGGGAATGATATGTGTGTCCAAAAGATTCATGGGGCATATGGATGGGTAGAGTATTTGATGAATATTATCATGGATCAGAAGTTTGAGGTTGATCGTGCTTGAGGTTGTCTAGAAGTTTATCCATGATTGATAAACAAATAAGGAGGTCAAAACTTTATACCAATTAGCCTTGGAAACCTTGTGGGTTTAAGAAGCACAGATCTCCAATAGGAAAAAGGAAGATGTGGATTGGTAGACACTGATGAGTAGAGAACACTCATGTAGAGAGTTGGTACAAAGAAGATGTTATGAAGATGTGAGCTTCTGCCAAAGTAGGCTTGTTGACAAGGTTTGCATAAATAATTAATTTATTTCTTGCAAAACCATCAAGAACAAGTGGGTCAAGGGATGATTTTATCCTGGGAAAGAGTGGGATTTGGAATTGTTTAGGATGGTATACAAGATGGTTCATGTTCATTTCCAAAAAGACACAAGGGTTGTAAAGAATAGGGTCCCAAAGTAGTGATGTTGATCACAATTTCAGACTTAGCCAAATTTTGATAGATCTAGGTTTTTTGGCTAGGTCACAAGAGGTGATATTTTTGAGAGGATGCAAGGTTCCAAATTCATGACGATGTTGATGAGTGGGTTAAGTAGAGAGGATTTATGGCCTGGGTTGGTCCTCTAGACAACAAAGGCTACATAAAGGACAAAACACCAAAAAGTAGTTTGTTGAAGAACACAAGGTCACTTGGGTGACAAAGGACCAAGGCAAGCTTGAATAAGTTGGTAAATGGATCAAAATATCAAGGTATGGCATAGGATATGGTGGGTTACATCCAAGGATGATGGTGGAGGTGGCACTAGGCCTAAGATCAAGAGTTAGGGGTGTTAAGTAGATTATCCCAGATGATCCTCATGAAAGAGAGAGATGATCTCCAGATTAGGGATTTGTTATTTCTTCTTAGAGGATTAGAGGTTGCGTTGCTTGGGTAGTTTTGTTGTTAAAGGATACCATTTTGGGTAATCCAAAATTCTTCCTAGTCAAACAAGTCAAACAGCAGAGCAAGACAATTCATCTAGCAAACATCTCAAGTCTACTACTAAGGGTACATTCAAGCTTAGCTAAAGGTATAGAGGGGTATTTTGAAGAGGTTGTGTTTTGAAATAGGTAACAGTAGTTGGTACTTCTACCAAGACTGGAATCCAAAGGTTTTATGAGAAGTTTGGAACACTATAGGTAAGATTATTTGAAATTCTATCTTGAGAATATAAGGAGATGAGATCATGTAGATCTCCATAGTTTTGTAACTAGAGACTACTAAAATACTTGTTGTAGCAAAGGCATCTTGGCTCTTGTTTTTGAAATGTAAGACTATTTGAGGATTGGGAAAATAAGCCAAGAAACTTCTTTTGTTAAATAGTTTTTGTCAACTGGGGTTGAGGTGAGGATTACAACTTCTATTACACACTCAGATGTATAAGTCCAAATAGACAAGCACACATTGCATCATCTAGCAAGAAAAAGTTTTTGTTGACCCTATTTTTTGCATTTTGGATAAATAAGCAAGGTTACTGAAATTGGGATGTTACATCATGAGCCATCATGAGGATAAAAACAAGGTTAGGGACTATGGGTGAGGTAACTCATTATCGAGGAACATGCCTTGGAGTTCAGTGCTCGACACTTTAGGTCCTGACGAGCTACCCCATAGACCTTACCAGGATAGGGCCGTAGGAAAAGGCACCCACCGCTAGAGGCCCGTACACATGCCGTAGGAGGATCTTAAGCCTTACGAACCTTGTGACGAGGTAACTCGCGGCCGAGGAACGGGCCATGCAGTTCAGAGTTCGACACTTAGGCTCTGATGTCGACGAGGAACTGGCCCGGTGAAGGGTACCGGCCCTAGCCCCCTCTCGCACGTAGTGTGTGAGGGAAATCTGGTGGTGCTTTTTTGGAGAAATGCTTTTTCGGGGAAAAACCAAATAGCCAAGCGTGTGCATAGCACAAGATCCAAGGGAGCACCAGTAGCATAGGCTTATTACAAACGCCACTGTGGCTTGCCTGGGGTCTAACGAGAGGCAAAACCGTAAGGGGTGAGTGTTTTTCGGGGTTCACCTTCAAAAAGTCGTGGAGTCAGGCGCACCATTCAGAGAGGTTTGTCCACCTTCCAGCACCCTGGCCCGCCGGCTCATATGGCCGCTTAGTTGCCGCCGTGGGTGCAGTAGGTGCTGTACTCACGCTGGGTACAGTCCATGGGGATGTTCAGAGCCCTCGTGTCTTCTCCGTCCTCGGGAGGCCCCTCATCCCTCACAAGGAAGGGAAGGGGGTGCTCCTGAGGCCCTCTTGAGGTCGCGGGCGCCGGTCCAGTCGTACCCCTCGCGAGGCGGGAACATTGTGGATGATGCCCTCTTTGCCATGGCGTTCTCTTAGGCCATCATCTGCTTCCTCCTGGTGGAGCCTCCGACGTTGTCCAGGGAATCCACATCCTTAGGATAGGTGGTGGCACCGGTCTTGTAGGGGTGCTCTAGGGAGCGTAAGGCTTCCAACTCATTGCAATAGACCGTGATGACTTTGCTGCTGCTGCCAGGACTCTTGATCATGTTGTAGGCATGGTGTGTGACTGCCATGAACTTGGCCAGCACAGGGTAGCTGAGGATGACGTTGTACGGTAGGATTATGTGCACCACATCAAAGTCGATGAGCTCAGTGTGGTAGTTGTCACGCGTTCCGAACGTGATGAAGAGGCGCACCTGCCTGATGGGTATGGTTGATCCGCTTGTCACCCCGGAGAACGGCATGGTCGGCATCATCCTGTCATATGGCACCTACAGTTGGGCGAAAGTCTTGGTGGAGATTACGTTCAGGCCCGTGCCTCCATTGATGAGGGTCTTTGCAACCGCGATGTTATTGATGGTGGGGGTGCAGATCAGGGGGAGTGTGCCCACAAGCCAGGTGGAGATGGGGTGATCGCTGGCATCGAAGGTGATGGCGCACTAGTACCGCTTGAGCTTGGTTGAAGGGATCCCCAGTCTGGCGACTGCGACCTCGTGAGTGAGTAGCTTTAAGTGTCGGTTGGATGTCAGGGCTTGGGAGCCACCAAGGATGCAGGCTATAGCACCTTGCGGCACTTGGTAGCCCCAGGGATCCTCAAAACGTCCTTTCACCTGGGGGTGCAGGTGTTGTTGCGCGTCGTTGGCTTGGCGGCCCATCGGAAGGGCATCATTCCCACATGAGTTGTTGTTCTAGCGGTTTCGTCCTTGGTTGCCCCCGCCTTGGCTGCCTCGCTTGTCGCCCGGCCTCCCCTTCCTCTGGCTATTGTGTAGGTCGTGGAGTTTCTTGAGCATGTAGCAGTCTTCGATGGGGTGGCCTGGCTCCTTGTGGAAGTGGCAGTCTGAGTTGTCCTCCCACTCCTGATCTATAACTCCCATGCGAGGGCTCTTCTGATCTAGCTCTGCTTCTAGGACGCTGGTGGTCTTGCGCTTAGGATCCTTGTCCTTACCCATGGATGAGCCCAAGGCAATGGGGGTGGTTTCTGCCTCCACAAGGCCAAACATCTTCCCCGCCTCTGCCTTGGCGCACTTCTCGGCCATGAAGAAGAGCTCAGCAGTGGTGGTGAGGCTCTCGCCACGGATCCGGATATTTTCCCTCATCTTGACATCCTTCACGCCCTTGGAGAAACGGGTGATGATGTTGGAGTCTAAGATTTTGGGGATCTTGTTGCAGACTAGACTGAACCTCTGCAGTAACTTGAAGAGGGTCTCTCCAGGTTGCTGACATATCTGGCGGAGGTCATAGTACATGAGCATGTGCTCCTAGGTTCCCTTGAAGTTTGATATGAAGAGGGAGTTGAGCTCCGCCCATGAGTTGGTTGACACTTCGGGGAGGTTAATCAGCCATGTGATAGCCGTCTCCTTTAGGCACAGGGGAAACCAGTTTGCCATGACGCGGTCATCTCCTCCTGCCGCTTCAACACCCGTGATGTAAAGCTAGAGAAACTCACACGGGTTGGTGGTGCCATCATAGCGTGCCGATGTCTCCGGGCGGAACTTGTGGGGCCAGACCATGCAGCAGAGGCTCTTGGTGAAGGCGAGGCAGTCGTTGTCCTGCACCACCTTGCTGTTGGCGAGGGTTGTGCGGTTTTGCTGCCGTATGGCGGCGATTTCCTTGGTGAGATAGTCTTAGCGCTCGCGTGGTGGCGCCGTGGCCATAGGAGGTGACATGATCTAGCAACTGTTTGCGGTCTGGGGAGCAGCGTCATCCGGTTTGGTCGTATCCCCACATCAGCGAGGCGGGAGCGAGCCCCTAGCCCCCGGCTCCTCGCTGATGGGCCAAGCCCCTGGGAGCTTGCGGAGAGGGTGGCAGCGTCGAGGAGTCTGACGATTCGGTCGCGCCACCTCTCCTGGCCCTACTCGGCCGGTGGGAGGTCCAGGAGCTCACGCACCATGCGCTTGGTGGCCTCTGGGGTGAGCTGCTCAGGTTGTCCCTGGGACGACGCGGTGCGGGAGAGCAACGTGAGGCCGTGTGAGGAAGGAGCAAGCTCCCATGACAGGCAGTAGGAGCCCCCTCGTCCTCCATCCATGGGACTTGATCAGAAGCGGCGCACTGCTGAGTCGGCTGTGTTTGGGCTTTTCTTGCCGCACGATAGAGGGCTCGCTCGGTGCATGTCTTGTTGCCGTCCAACATGTTGCTGAGGGCGTTGAAGATCTTGAAAATGTGCCTTAGCCCCCTACCTGGTGCGCCAAATGTCAGAGATTTGTCCCTTGAAGGAACTAGGGTCAAAAGGTCCCATGGTTCATGAGGGGGCTGAACACGCAATTCTAAAGGAACTCAGTGACGACGAGGCGGAACGGATGCACGATAGAGAGTTGACACCGGGGTTTTTACCCAGGTTCGGGACCCTCGTGAGGAGGTAAAGCCCCTACTCTTTATTTGTTGTATTGCTCGCTTGCCTCACGAGGTTACAATGGGGGTGAAAGTCTAGGATTTTAGATCTTTCGGATCTGTCCCCTACAATGTAGGAGAAGGGGCCCTTATATAGGGCGGCATCGGGCCTTTTCCCTCAGCCTTCGGACGGGAAAGGCATCCACAATGACGCCTATCTTGATCCCCTTCTAGGAGACTACTTTACATGGACTTGGTCCAGGTCACCGCACTCCACTCCATCCTCCTATAAAGAGTCCTTCATCGATGTCGCTTGTCTTCATCCGGTGCTCTTTGCTTTCCCCTATCACAATAACGACAACTAGGGGGGCTCCCCCACCACAAGATCACATGTCCCTTCCCTCTGAAAGGAGGGTGGACCGGGTTTTATTTCCAACGCGGTTGATGCCACGAAAGCCCTACGCTTGATGTCATGGCTGTAGTCCGTACTCTGTTCGGCGTAGTTACTGTTCTGCCCTGGACGACCTGGGGGTATCCGAGGCTCGAGGGGTGTTACATTACACCATGCAGCCTCCCTCAGGAGGATTCCTCGTGATGCCTTCCCGGTTTGGTCCCTTTGAGAGGCGTCCCAACTTTGGAAAGCGAAGACTCCTATGGAGCGGGGCTCGTCCAGCGTGGGGACGTGGCATCGTAGATGCCAAGGCTTCGACGGTAGCCCCCGGGAGCTTGGCCTACACGTGTACCCTTGTGGGCTCGAAGGGGCAAGCAGCCTCAAACAGTGGATGGGACTCTACGCATGATTGGTCAATGAGGACCTAGCCTGCTCAAATCCTAGCCGTGAAGCCCAACCGTCCGCGAGAGCTCATTCGTAGATCTGGAGTGCACTGTTCTTGCTCCAGGAGTTAATCCCATGATGTGACAATGTGTGGGGCCTATCGGTTAATACCATGCATGTGGCACAGCAATACATCTTTTCGGCTAGCACAGTTAAAGGTGGGGAAGGAATCTTTTTGCTTCTATGCCACCACTTTCTTCCTTCCTTTCTTCCGCTCCCGAGTCGAAACCTTTGTCCCCTTTCTATGGAACCCAAGCGTTTCCTAGTCGAGGAGAAGGGTAAGGCTATGATGACCGAGGCGGTAGAGACTCCACTGGTGAAGCGCACCCGTGGGCGGCGAAAGGGGTTGAGGGAGGCGTGGTAGTTGCGGTTGGGGTCAAGAGAGGCTCCCTCCAAGCGCGGGCGCGGCCACCCTTAGGGGAGCGGCAGGGATCACCACGGAGGCTGCGGCGGCAGGCCCGGAGCTATATACGAGCCGTACACCCCCGCTACTACCGAGGCCCCTACTTCGGAGGCCCCTGCTCCCATGGTTATCAAGATCAAGGATGACCTTGAGCCTGGAAGGGTCATCCACTTCGTCGTCATCCTCACAGGGTGGTGGACCAGCTAGGCGGCTACATCGTCAGACGCTCCGTCGAATGGGTCGATCAGCGGAAGAATGAAGTGGCCGACGCACTCTCGTGAATCATTTTGTCTCACCAAGCACCCCTCCTGGTGTCTTCCTCAACATTAATGACCACCACTCAGTCTCTCCACCTAAGGAGATCGACATCAGGATCCTGCTGAACCCCGACTCTGCCCTTGTAGCCATCATCTCGGACACAAGCGATAGGATAGAATCGTACATCGCCTACCTTGAGCACTAGATCCTGCTGAAATATGAGATTGAAGAGCGCATGATCGTGTGCCGGAGCAAGTCGTTCGTCATCATCAATGGAGGTCGATCGACCCATGTCTTCTAGCACTATGTCTTATAGCACTACATGACTAGCGTCTTCTAGCGCCACGTCTCGCTGGAGGAAGGGCGTAAAATCCTCCACGACATCCACTCCGGCAACTGCAGCCATGTAACACGCTCTAATCGTTGTTTTATATATACGTCCTTGTGGGTTCCATCATGAACAACGACTCCGTGAGTCAAGAATATAGATATACATTACAAAGACCCAAATCACATTGAAAACAATACAATATCAGAGTACAGATAAAATGAAAATTGGACTAAGAGTCCTGAAGAATAACCAATGTTGTGCATAACCCTACCTAGACCAAGACGGAGGGGTAACCTTGCTAACATCATCGACTCATACCTGTCATAGAAAAAAGGGTGCCGACAAAGGACAAAGGAAAAAAGGGAGCGGACAATACTAAGGCCAATACATGACAAGTCTTAGAATTCAGCGACTCTCGCCTACAGGGGTATGGTGGGCTGAAGTGGCAGCAAAGCATGCACTGTACAACCTATAGAGACTCGATACAACTGTCGGCTATTAGAACAAGATAAGAGAAACCTATACGAAACTAACCTGATACTAACACCAAACATACTCATCCTGGAGTTTCCCCCTCGAGACCAAATGAGGAAGTCCTTTCGAGGAACTCACACAGTTAGCAGTTACAAATAGTTCATTGTAAAGTGTTAAATTGATACAAGTTTTTTCACAAGATTCAAATTAAATTTATCTCAATTTATACTATGGGTAGCACAATGAAATGAAAGGAGGTTCCGTGATGGATTTGGATGAGTTCAAAAGTTAATACATTATGACGGATACTACAACACAAGGCTAACTATATGACTGCTATAGTAGAACCAAAGGAGGGCATTTGTGTTGAGAAGTTTGTTATCAAACTAGTTGTGGGTCACAGTGGGCTAGTACTATGAAGATATATTATATGACAATGATATCAACATTTTTTAACCCAAAGGAACTAAAGGTCTCACCAACGGACTAAATTTATACAATGTCAACTCATTTGAGAATGAGTGATGCATAGAGACGCAAAGACATGCAAGTACACATGGAGCTGAAAGTTTCAGACCCGGAGATTATGTTTACCACTAGCAAATGTGTATATACATCACCAGAAAGCCATAGGTCACTACAAGAAAAGTTTCCTTCCGCAACGACTTGGCCCGACGATCGTTGTACAAGGCGCGTCTTCCGTGATGAAATTCTTGGCTCGGTCATGGCCGATGGAATTGTTTTTTGTTTTTGTGACCCTCTACTACGATAGATATTCTAAAAATGTGGAGGAAGCTCGGCCAGCGCGTCGCAGAAGCAAGATTTTCATTTCCCCGCATGATGTTGACTCGTCGAAGTCTTTTGAGGCGTGTGGGTCCCGAACATTAGTGTCTCTAGTGGACCATACTTTTCGGTCGTGCCTCCCTGATTTGAACTCGATAACGCTGCTCGATGCGTCTGCCGTTTAGTCAGGCTGCTAGGTCCCACATGTCAGGCTCTCATTAGAAGGATCATGTGTATGATGGAATTTTTTTCTTCGCTCGCGCTACCCTGTTCCAATGTTGGTAGCGCTGATCGACGCATCTACCATTTAACCAACCTCTTGAGGAACACATGTCAACCTCTCATTAGAAGAAACGTGTGTATGATGGAATTTTTTCCTTCGCTCGCGCTACCCTATTCGAAACATGATAGCGTCGTTCGATGCATCTCCTGTTTAATCACGCTGGTGGGCCCCACATGTCATCCTCTCATTGGAAGAAACGTGTGTATGATGGATTGTTTACCCTCTGCCATGCCTTCGTGTTCTGAACTTGATAGCATTGCTCGCTGCATCAGCCATTTATTCAGGCTGGTGGGTCCCTTATGTTAGCCTCACATTAGAAGAATCATGGGTATGATGGAATTTTTTTATTCTCTAGCGCTACCCTGTTCCAAACTAGATAGTGTTGCTCGACGAATCTGACGTTTGCTCATGCTGCTGGATCCCCCATTTTAGCGTCTCATTACAAGAAACGTGTGCATGCTGAACTTTTTTCTCGCTTCGCCCCTCCCTGTTTTGAACTAGCAACGTTTCTTGATGCAGCATCTATATAAGGTCATGTAGTTGGGTCCCACATATCAACCTCTCTGTAAATGAAATGTGCGTATGATGGACGTTTTCTAGCCATGTTCCCTGTTTTGACCTTGGCAACTTGCTGGGTCCCGGATGTCAACCACCTTTGTGCAAGAAACGTGGCTATGCTGTGTCCCAGCTGATAGCCTCTATTTGAAAGAAATGTGTGTATGTTGGACTGTTTTTTGGGTCTCAGATGTCAGCCTCAGAGTACAAAAAAATGCTCATAAAAGCCGAGTTAAAAAGATTTTGGGCTAACTAGGGGTGGATGCCCTATTTGTTAGGGCTTATATTCCGTGGGATCACTCCTAAATTGAATGAGCTATGGTCGGTGGCCACAAGACCATGAAAAGGCCGAATTAGAAGGTATTGGGCTATGCTTGGGGCTGATAGGCTAATTTCATGGGCTATGCTTGGGCCTACTGGGTCTGACATGTCAGCTTCTCTATAAGTGCAACGTGTGTATGATGGACTTTTTTGTGGCCGTGTCCATTGTTTTCACCGTGGCAGCCGCGTATGGTCTTACTACTAGGGCCCTTATGTCAGCCTCTCTGGCATGTTCTGGCTTGTGGGTTCTTGATGCAGCCTTGTATGTTCTGTCTGGTGGGTTCCTGATGCGAGCCTCTCTGTACAAGTATTTAAACTTTTTTTCGAACCCACCCTCAAAACAAACTACAGGGATGCTGCATGCTAGTGGGTCCGTGATGTCAGCCTCTTCGTAATGTGATATTTCTAGAAAAATAAATGTAAACCCAAGATATGATTCGACCAAAAGACCATCAAATCAAATAAACGTAAACTGAGTGCGTTGCCACTACAACAAAGATATTTATATAATAAATATCATTAAACTTTTATTAGTACTACAGTTTATGTATTAGTCTTCTTAAAAATATTTTGTGTCTATGTTTATCTCTTTTAAAATATAAAAGCACAGCACTGTTGGCATCTCAATTTATAAAATGCCACATAATGGAGTATTTTCTTAAAAACATGGGTAGGAAGGGTTTTATTTTTATTTTGAGAGGTGGGGGCAATGCCCAAAAGGCCGAATTAAAAAGAGTTTAGTTATTCTACATTGGCTGCTCTACATGGGTTATCCTCAGTAGGCTATACTCCATGGGCATCATTCTTAAATTTTAGTGGGTTGTGCTCAGTAGTCCCCTGACCCCTAAAAGGCCGAATTAATATGTTCTCGGCTATGCTCCATGGGCACCTTTCTCAAATTTCAATAGGCTGTGGTTAGTAGTCCCCTGACCCCGAAAAGACCGAATAAAAATGTTCTGGCTAAAGAGGGGCCGAATGAGCTACTAGATTTCTTCTCCTGGTTAATAAAAATTGCATTGTGATGTGCTCGGCCCTATTCGAAACCAAAACCTCAGAGAGGGAGACGGAAAAGCGATAATTCTTTTTGGTATCTATTCATGTCAAAATTCAGCAGTACTGAATAAGGTTGAAAAATTATCATCAGATTCGAAGTTCATATTTAGGAGCACTTGACCAATTCAGCAGCATTTCAAAAGTGACCAATTCAGCAATACAGACAATGAAATATAATAGCATTACAAAGAGAACAAGTTCTTGTTTCAGCTCTAAAAACCTTGTCGTGTGATCAGTTTGTCCTTTTCACCAAACACACTCGACCATTGGACGAAGCAAAACTAACGATCAAGTCTGCTTTGAGTACCTTCTTCTCACATTAATGCCTGTGTGACCCCCGTATGCAACCCAAAATGCCCAAGTCTCATCTAGATTGTGACACGGCCATGTTTCAAAAGAAAAGCAAGAATACTAGTACATCAGCATTAGTTCCATAAAATGCTTCAGTAATAGTAACGACAGAACATTTGAGAGATTCAGTAGCTTTCCTACATGAAATTCAATAGCAGTACAGATGTAATAAGTTCCTGTTCCATCTCAAAAAACCTTGGCGCACGATTTGTTTGCCCTATTCTCCGAATAGGCTCGATCATAGGAGCAAGCAAACCTGATGATCATTTCTTCTTCTGTGTGAATACCACCTCATTTCGTCAATGCCTATGTGACCCCCCATATGCAACCTAAAATGCTAGGTTTCAAATGAAAAGCAAGACAATCAGCTGCACTTGATCTAAATAAGTAATAGCACATCACTATTAGTTCAACAAAATACTTTAGTCGTAGCAACGACAGAACAAAGGCGAAGCAAGACCATCTCCTGCCCTTGACCTAAACAAGTACTAACAGTATATAGTAGTAAAAAATACTCCGTAGTACAAGAACTAGTACTACTATGCATCCAAAATCCACCCTCCAACAATCAGAGATCCCTAAGCGGGTTAAATAAATATTGTGTCAATTAGGGATTCTCCCCCGCGATTGATGCATATTAAGTAATGTCGGACGGTAACATGAGATGGTTCACTACAGAACATAAAGGAATGTTTTTTCCTCCAGATGATTCCCGGCACCTCCCAGCTCCCAGGCATGGAGGAACTACAGATTGTACGGGCCCAAAACCCCAGCTCTATTGTCGGGTAATAGGCAGTGATCAGCACATTATACAAGGGCGATGAGCATGTGTCTGGCCTGACGCACATGACGGATCCGCTGATGTCGCCCGACTCGTGCATGTCAAATAGCAGAGCAAACACTGTACCATCGTCCCCTGATCTGATCTTCTCTACTCTCGATGAGCGCGGTGCCAACAGCGGCTGAGAGATGTACTTGGAGTTTCTAAACGAAGTATGTTTCAGCGGACTAAATTGCAACATGCTAAATATTATAAGAAAAAATGATAAAGTAAATATGAGTAACTTAACTGCGATAAAACATACGTAGTACTCCCTCCATTTAAAATATAAGATGTTTTAGCTTTTGTGAAACAAGTGTATCTAGACCCCTTTTAGTATATGTGTTCACTCGGAACTAAACACTAAAAAGAGTCTAGATAAACTTGTTTCACAAAAGCTAAAACATCTTTATATATTTTGAAACAGCGGGAGTAGATAAATTGATCTAAGCAAGTAGTGCTAGGTCCCAGTACAGAGAGCCATGTTTAAAAGGAAATGCTCGACCATTGGAGCATGATAAATTGATGATCAATGCTTGTGTGACCCCCATATGGAACCCAAAATGCCCAAGTCTCGTTTAGATTGCGACAAGGCCATATTTCAAAAGAAAAACATGACTATCTACTGCCCTTGATTTAAACAAGTACAGTACATCAGTATCGGTTCCACAAAATGTTTTAGTAATAGCAACAATATAATATGTGAGAGATTTAGTAGCTTTCCTTCTTGAAATTCAATAGTAGTACAGAGAGAATCAGTTCTTGTTCCAGCTCAAAAAAATAGACTTGATCATTGGAGCAAGCAAAACTGACAATCAAGTGACAATGCCTGTGTGACCCCCCCGTATGCAACTCAAAATGCCTAAGACTCGTCTAGATAATTGTGACAATGCTGATTTTCAAAAGAAAAGCAAGACAAACTGCTGTACTTGATCTAAACAAGTAACAATACATCACTATTAGTTAAACAAAATATTTTAGTAATAGCAATGATAGAATAAAGGCAAAGTAAGACCATCTCCTGTCCTTGGCCTAAAGAAGTACTACGAGTACCAGTATATAGTAGTACAAAATAGTCTGAAGTACCAGAACTAGTGCTATACTAGTACTACTATGCATCCAAAATCTAACCTCCAGTACATGTACGTCTGTGGTATGTAGTGAAAGTGGGATAAAATATTCTGAGATAGTAGAATGGTCAATTTAGAATTCTCCCTCGTGATGGATGCATATTGAGTAATATAGGCCCTGGGTCTGAGACATTTGATGGTACACCACCATGGAATGTTTTTCCTTCTGCATGATGCCAGACACCGCCCTGCTCCCAGGAATGAAGGAATTGCGCACTGCACCCTACCAAAACCCAACCTTTAGTGACGTGTGATAGATGGTGAACTGCACATTGTACAAGGGAGACGAGCACCTGTCCAGCCTGATGCACACGGCGGATATGATGATGTCACCCCACTCGAGCATGTCGAATACCACAGCTAACACTGTACCATCATCCCTAGATTCGATGTTCTCTAGTCTTGATGAGCGCGGTGCCGACAGCGGCTGAAAGATGAACCTGACATTTCTAAAGGGAGTAAGAATCGGTAGACTAAATTGCAGCATGTTAAATATACATATAAGAAGTTCTTAGGCACCTGAGATCTAGGCACTCCGAACAAAAATACAGAGCCATATTTCAAAGGAAATGCTAGATCATCTAGAGCGTTTGATCTAAACAAACTTGAACGATAGATCAAAATGAGTCATATTTGCCATATCCCACATTGTGGATGCAAAATGAGTAATCTAGTGTGAACCTATCATGTTTCTTAATCAGGAAATTATGGTAATCTTCAGAAATCCTAACGCAGGCCGGTGACGCGCTACTCTTTGGCTCGAAAAATAGTCTATATTCGGCGAACTCCTCCAGGTCCTCTCCAATAATTGAAGTTTTATAAAATGCAACTCCACCATGTACCGCGGAAACAAGCACGCTACCGGCCTGACGCACTAGACGGATACGGCGAGGCCATAGTCGAGAATGTCAAATCGCACGGCGAACAATGTACCATCATCCCCGGATACCATGGTCTCTACTCTCCATGAGCCAGGTGCTAGCAAAGGCTGAGAGATGTACCTGTGTTCCTCACCGAAGTGGAAACTCCGCACTTGAATTGAGTGGCATTTTTCAAGGTGAGTGAGGAGCACTGTGGGCGGGGTGGCAAACTCGTAGCCAGTCTTAGTGCAGTTGCACAGGCCATGCAGGCATGCCATCTTGTGGTTGAAGAAGTCGTGGAAGGCGACCAATGTCCCGTAGCCGTCATTGGGGCATCTGCTACCTTTTCCACCGATGACATGGCGGCGCAACTCCTGGGAGCATATGGCCAGCCGGACGGTGCTGGTAGTATCAATACGAATGGCGATTTCTCTGAAGGCGTTGTCGCTGACCTTACTCCAGCCACCGTACCGAATGTTGTGCATAGAATCCACCATTGCGTTCGGATGGACTAGGGGCGAGGGCGGATTCAAATATGGTTGTTGGGGTTTCTTTGAGGAGAGTGATGGAGTCCTGCAAGAACCGATGTAGCGGGCAAGAAATGGCTAGGAAAATTGAGGAAGTGCACACTCGAGAGGATCCAAAATGCGGCTATCCAGCGTTAGCGAATGGGGATCACTGGAGATGGGGAAGATGGGAGGCTCTTTGAACGAGGGGTGTTAATTTTTCTCGTTCCCTCGTCGGTCTTCTATAGTGGATCAAGGACGCCTGCTAGAGTTATACCTATAGTGCTAGACTAGCAAGCTGTCATGTCCTAACTCAGTATTGTATCGTCTCATCACGTAGGTTGTGATCCAGGAAAGGACGTCAACCCATATTTCTCCCCTCCCTAGATAGCGTGCACTGTAGAATCGCTTTTCTTGCACGCGAAGGATTTGAACCCCCATGCTGGAAAAAGAACGTAAATCCTTAAGCCAGTTCGCCTAACTCTGATAAATAGGACTACTAAAAAACTATAATAATAGGTGAAGCTCAAAAAATAATTTTAATTTTGAGCCACATCCATATAATATCCGTTGTATATTTGGTTCTTGTACTTAGTAGTAATCAACCTATTAGCTACCTAATAGTACTCGCCGTGCTCTAGAAAAATGATGATGAACATTCTAGAATTATTGAGAAGTGTGTTTTGAGGTTTGTGGATATCTTTTAGTGTTCTAAATACTATCAGTAGTATATTTTAGATGCTAGAATGGATAGAATTAAGGTCCAATGGTACTTTATGGACGTAGCTCGAAATTATAATTATTTTTGGGCTTCACCTATTATAATTTTATATAAACTAGTAAAAGGCACGTGCCATACATGTGATATACTATATGAAATGTGATTTAAAAAACATTAAGTTGTTATAAACCAATAGTCTTGTTAGAGAAAAATGCATACATTAAGACTATTAATAATAACTATTTACACATATTGAGAATACATCGTACTATGCTATAATTTTGGGGGGGGGGTGACATGATGGTTCTAGAACATGGTGGAGTTTTGTCTAGGTAGTACTCAATACGAATCCAGCTGCTCTGAACCATTAGATCTAACAGCCCAACAGTTAGGATTGGTACTATTGATCCAATTCAAAACTGCTTCTTTATAGTAATAGAGAAAAAATGATATGACATATACTTCTACTATCTGATTCTCACATGCAAGGCATGTACAACTTACTAATAAGATATATAAAACGAATAACTTTGAACATCGATCATCGGATATAGATGAAAGATTCCAACATGGCTAATTGTTGGATCTCTTGCAAATTCAACAAAAAAATCTATCGCGCTTACATGTAGTTCAAATTTGACCTAGTTTCTTTAAATCGACATAAAGTTATTTGAGTGCATCGTCGTAGTTAGATAATCTATAGGGAAGCTTGAAACGTGCTAATACTAGGGAATTGTAACAAAACATGTCCATTTTTTCGGAAAATTGGGTGGTGGCATTTTTTTGACTGGGGTATGTCCCAAAGGAGTGAGATGCTTCAATAATTAGCACAGTTAGTGCATATGTACATGTTACACCAAGGACCTTAAAAAGTGAAAATTGTATTCAAGTCCATACATTTAACACAAAGGACCCTACAATCAAGCAATTAAAATTAGTAGTCGGGTCCTGCTCCTCCATCGTGGAGCTGAGCCATGCTCTTCGTAGTAGTACTAGTAAGCTGCACGTGCCTTGCACATGAAACTCACATAATATATAGAAGCATGACATGTCTGTCCGGGGGATGATCCCCAGGTACCCTATCCGGATAAGAAACAGGACAGTCGGATCGCGTTCGGCTTACTAGATGCAGCCGGACAGGACAGGACGGGCCGGCTATCACCCAGTAGTCGGATCAGCAAGAGACAGCCGGATATGACAACGTAGCCGGACCCAATCATTGAGATAGGACGATGTGCGTATCAGTGCATGATACGCCCTGTACGATGACAAGACGGGCAACCACCTTCCCATACCGAAGACTTTGCGTGGCAGGCCTGGCACGCATGCTAACGACGGCTCGCACGGCGTCCACCTCTGACGACCATACCGCTCATACTCCGATAAGACAAGCCATACTTGATACTGTAGATGACTAGTCGGCTGGGACCCGCCTGTGGGGCCCGCCAGTCGGACTAGCCAGTGAGGCGTTTGCCTCTCTGCCTATATAAGGAGAGGCAAGGCCTTAGTAGAAAGGGTTGGTCTGAGTGCATTTAAGGCAGTAGCTAAAGAACATAGCTCAAGGAGCACTTGTAGTTCGTATATCCCACATAGTCAGATCAGGCAGGAGTAGGGGCTTTACCTCACCACGAGGGCCCCGAACCTGGGTACTTCTTGCGTCCTGCCGTGCTCGCTTGTATCCAATCTCGCCTGCGGACGCCATCGATAGCCTCCCTACCAGTCCCCACACCTCTATCTAACCTCCTCAGGTACTGCCGTTCCCAATACAACGACAATATCATTAGTATATAACATTGTAATAGGTAAAGCTTGAAATAACTATGAATTTGAGCCACGTTTCTAAAGTATGAGTGTATATTTGGTTCTTGCACTTTATATCATGTAGAAATAAACGTTTATTAGCTACCTAACAATTGAAAATTCTATAACCATGGTCTAGAGAAACAAACGATGAGATTCTAGAATGATGAATAAGTGTGTTTTGACATTTTTCTACATATATATCTTATCTTATCTTATCTTATCACTATATAGTGTACGAATAACTTTGAATATTGAACGTTGGATCAACACTCGTGCATCCCAATAGTTCCAGCCATTGCATCTTCTTTTCCATTCTAGCATCTAGAAGATTTTATTGATAGTCTTCATCACAATGAATGGTATGCACAAAACTCAAAACATATTTCTCCATCATTCTAGAATCTTCTCCCTCGTTTCTCTAGACCATGTTACCAGAATTTTCAAGTTTTAGATAGCTAATAATCGTTGACTTATAAATGATATACAAAGTACAAGAACCAAATATATACACATAGTCTATAGATCTTGATCAAATTTTATGTAGTGATGATATGTCCGACATCTATTATCTGAGTCTCACGTGTTGATCAAAAGGAATGTGCCATATACGTATATACTGTATGAAATGTGATTTAACAAACGTTAAGTTGTTATTAACCAAAATTCTTGTTAGAGAAAAAATGCATACATTAAGTCTATTAGTAATAACTATCTATCCATATTGAGCATACATCCTACTGTGCTATGAAATTTTGGGGATGGTGACATGATGGTTATAGAACATGTTGGAGTTTTCTCTAGGTATTATTCAACACGAATCTAGCTGCTCTGAACCATTGGATCTAACAACCCAACGGTCAGGATTGGTGCTATGGATCCAATTCAAAACTGCTTCATTGTAGTAGTAGAGAGACTACAGCCTGCTATGCTATGAAATTTTGGGGGTGGTGAAATGATGGTTCTTGAACATGGTGGAGTTTGCTCTAGCTAGTATTCAACATAAATCCAGGTGCTCTGAACCATTGGATCTAACAGCCCAACAATCACGATTGGTGCTAAGGATCTAATTCAAAACTGCTCCATTATAATAGTAGAGATAGAGATATGATGTCAATATGGTTATCCTTTGAATAACCTTTATTCCGATGTTTCGAAAGGAAGAGAAAAATTCCAAAGTTTGAAATCTACTAATTTTTGTCGCCAATGCCCGGTTCCTTGCTATGTACACCAACGCACACGTCGGAGACACAACTGAGTGTCCGTAATAAGACAGACGTGCGTAGTGCTGTGGACGAGGGAGTGTTGAGATGGATGGTGAGGTACCGACTGAGAGAGAAAAAACAAATTTGTTTTGTTTGAGTGCACATAAGTCCTGAAATTTACTAGAGTGTGTATGCTATAAAGGCTATATTACCTCATGTTAGGAACATATCATAATTCTGCTCTGAGATTGCATCGCCTTCAAGTGCCCTGTCATGTTGCCCTGCCATCCTGCCTCCCTTTTATTCTCCGAGCTCCTCTTGCTCTTTGTTTTTCCCTCATCTCACTAGTACCTCCATCCCAAAGCTTAAGGCTTTTCTTGATAAGTCAAGCTACGGAAAGTTTGACCAAACTTCTAAAAAAATATCAACAACTACTGTATGATATTAGTAGATACAATGTGAATATATGTTTCATGATGTATCAAAGGGTATGTATTTCATATTGTAAATATTAATAAATTTTCTACAAACTTGGTTAAACTTTGCATGGTTTGACTTCTAAAAAAAATTGGCCTTGAGGCTTGCATGCAGGTACTACTAGTGTTTAGTACTCCGCCCCGGAACTTAAGTCTTGATATATAGACATCATGGGTCCCTTCACACAACGTTAGGAAAATTCAAGATGAATCTACCGCGCTTGCTTGTAGTTGAAATTTGACCTAATTTCTTTAAATCGACATGAAGTTATTTTAGTGGGCATGGTTCGCTAGGGAATCTTGAAATGTGCTAAGACTAGGGAATTGTAAGAAAACATGGTCCCCAGTTTTTCTGAAAACCGGGTGGTGGTAATTTTTTTTACTAAGGTATATCCCGAGGGAGCAAGATTCTTCAATTAATTAACACGGTAAGTGGATGTGTACATGTTACACTAAGGACCTCGAAAAATGAAAAATACATCCAAGTCCGTACATTTAGCACAAAGGACACTAAAATGAAATGCTTGAAAATTTTGGTAACATGGTATATAGAAACGAGGGGGAAGATTCTAGAATGATGGAGAAGTGTGTTTTGAGGTTTGTGCATAGAATTTCATTGTTATGAAGACTATCAATAGAATCGTCTAGATGCTATAATGGAAAAGAAGATCCAACGGCTAGAAATGTTGGGATTCATGAGTCTTGATCCAACAATTAATATTCATAGTTTTTCGTACACCATATAGTGTTAAGATAGTGGTAATTGTAAGACTGGTAGTTTCTTAACAAAAGAAAACAACGCACTTCTCACTTTCAGCAAATCTTGTTGAAGAAGATGCACGAATCTACCAAATGCAAGTATTGTATCATAAACTATATATGATGTCAATATGGTAATGACATTGGCTGTTCAGGTCAACTAGGAATGTTCATACACCATAGGCCAACACAAATTGTGAAGCAGCGAGAGCATATTTTTTGCATTCAAAGGTGTCAAAACACATGTTTCTCTTTTTTTCTTAGCACTATATAGTGTACGAATAACTTTGAATACTGACCGTTGAATCAAGACGTGAATCCAAACATTGTCAGACATTAGTTCTTCATTTCCATTTTAGCATCGATAAGACACTATTTGATAGTCTTTCTTTTCTTATCTTACCACTACTAGTAAAAGGCACGCGTCACACAAGTATAAACTGTATGAAATGTGATTTAAGAAACATAAAGTTGTTATTAACCAATAGTCTTGTTAGATAAAAAATGCACACATCAAGTCTATTAATAATAACTATCTACACATATTGAGAATACAACCTACTGTGCTATGAAATCTTGGGGGTGGTGACATTATTGTCGGGGGGATGACCCCCGGGTAGGCCAATACGGGACCAACCGACCGGCTCCAAGGAGCTCTATACGTCTGGGCCTAGAACAAGTAACCACAGCCAGGTGGAATCCCTCACCTGGTCCGCATCCAAGATTCCCCAGATAGCCCGTCTAGCCGGGTGGCCAGAAGAACCGGCTGGGAGGCCGCTCCTAACCGGCCGCCTCGGATCCGCTGGCGATGGTACGGTGGGGATGACGCTCCTTGATGAGTGCACCTTTGACCGGACAGGCTGGATAGCTTGGCCGGTGCTACTGGACAACTGTGCCAAAGCTAGAGGCAGACGAGTAAAGACCTGGCTTACACATAAAGAGCCGGCTGACGGATAAAGAACCAGCTGACGAGTAAAGAAGGGGCACTGGACACTGTAGCACTGTCCTTCCCTGCACTGGAGGCTTGACTAGACCCAGGCCTACCGTTTGGCCCTGTCCAGCTATCCCACTTTGTAAGGCCTAGATCCAAATAGTAAACCCTAGAACCCATCTTGTAAACTGCCCCTCAACCAGTATATAAGGGGGGTAGTGCTAGGGTTCTAGGTAGACAATGACAGGTTAGAAGTTCTCCAAATTGGATAAGTTGAGTAGTTCCTTCTTCTTCTTATAGCAAGGAGTAGTCAGGAAAACAGCTCAAGGAGCATCTATATTGGGCGTTCGCCCCTTGATAGTACATCCTTGCAGGAGTAGGAGCTTTACCTCTCCAAGAGGGCTCCGAACCTGGGTACATTGCTGCGTTTGCAGTATCTATGCCCAACCCGTTGCGACTAGCCACCGATAGCATCCTGATTGTCCCCTTCATGCCATCCCCGATGGAACTGCCATTTTACAGACCACGACAGTTGGCGCCTACCATGGGGCACAATGCTTCGGCTCGGATCATGTTTTGCATGGGACATCCGCTCGTCGACGGCGAGCGAGTCGCCTCTGGCCTCGTTCTCACTTTCGTCTCCTTCGACTGCGTCCTCGACAATCCATCCTGTTTCACTGGGGGAACCTTCCCAAGCGGCGACTCTATCATGCACTTCGGTGAGCATCGCATCTATGTCCCCACCATTGTCAAGGCCTTCCATCGTGAGATTGTCACCGTATCTGGCACGCCTCCAAGCTTCTCCGCTTCGCGCATCGCCAGTGGTAGCGTCGAGGTCATGATAGCGGGCTCGGGTGAAAACCGTCACCCACCTCTGGAGCACAACATGGAAAGCCGCACCGCTAACCCGCGCCTCTCGAACTAGGACCTGCTCAACACGTCCATCGAGAACCTCCGCAACCACATCACCCCCATCGAGGAATATTCAGCTGCAGCTGCGGTAGCACTGGAGGCTACTTGCTAGAGCCTTCTAGAAGAAGCTAGCAAAGTGGCAGCCGCCCAATAGCGGACGAACGCGACCATGCGCGAGTACAACATCGTGCACGGCTTCGCCCGCTTACCCGTCACCAGCCGACTGGCCTAGCCCCAAGGCTGAAACCTCGGTTCGGAGATGGATCGTGCTGCTGATCCGCGTATGCCCGTGGTGCAGCAGGTTTACAACACTCCCGCCAAAAACATGAGGGCTGCGGAGGCGGCAGTCGCAGAGCTAAACCACCTAGAGGGCGAGGAGCTGCTCCGTCAGCAAGAACGTGTCCAGCTCCTCGTGGTCACGGCAAACAAATAGCAGGCTAAGGCAGAACTCAGCATGGCCGGCAACAACAGGACCCAACCGGCTCGCCGGATGACGGATTTGTCTACAGGCGGCAGCAAAGCATCTTCCCCAAATGGAGCAAGGCCGAGCAACCGCCTACGTGGCGGATTAGCATGCCGTGCACACAACACCCATGACGCGGCAGCTGTTACCAGCAAAAATCGCGAGCCGACTGACGAAGCCGGAAAAGGCCAAGCGTTGCCCAAGTCCCGCCTATCCGGCCGGCTGGGTCAGCTCGAGCCGGAATAAACACAAGATGCGTGCACACACATCGACCTATTGGTCTAGTCACGCATGCTGGAAGAAGAAAGCCCAACCGGTCCAAGATGCTTTAGACCGCGAATCCGGAATGAACCGTTTCCAAAGGGATTTTCGCTCCCAAGGGATATGCCAAAGTACAACGGCTCGGTCAAGCCAAAGGACTGGCTGGTGGACTACACCACCGCGGTAGGCATCGCAAACGGCAACCACTGGGTAGCTGTGTGCTACGCCCCCCTCATGCTCCTCGACTCGGCCAGGACATGGCTCAACAGCCTCCCCGACAACAACATCAACACTTGGATTGATTTCGAACAGGCGTTCATCCACAACTTCATTGGCACCTACAAGCGCCCTGGTCAACCCGGTGAGCTTGCTCTTTGCGTGCAAGGGCCGGATGAGTCTGATCGATCCTACATGAACCGGTGGATGAGCATGCACAACTCTTGCGAGGGGGTGCGCGAGCACCAGGCGGTTGACTTCTTCATTAACGGCTATAGAGACGACACCATGCTCAAGCACAAGCTTCACCGGGTGGAGCCCACCACCATGGCACAGACCATGGCCATCGTGAATAAGTACGCCACCGCTAACACTGCAATGAAAAGATCTGTCTGGGTGGACGACCAAGGGTAAATCATCGTCGACGTCACTGTGGATCGGCGCCAGCCGGAAGGGAATGGCCATAACTCCAGGCGGCATGACAACCGCCATGACAAGAGAAAGGACGTCTAGCCGGATAACCAATATGGTTCCAGGAAGGTAGCAGCAGTGCAGGAGGATCCTGCTGCAGGCGGAAGCCGGAGACAGAAGCCTGATGACTGGCCTCCGAGGCCCAAGTACACCATTGAGTAAATGCTTGATGGGCCATGCAAGTTCCAGAGCGGAGGCAACAAACCGGCTATGCATACCACACGCCAGTGCACCTGGACGAAGAAGACGGCGGAAATCGCTGGCGCGCCGGCCATACAGGCTCCACCGCCCCCAGCCGGTGGGCCGCCAGGCAATCGCGATAACCAGCTTCGAAGGGGAGATGACAATAACAACTACCCCCGCCAGGTGGGAAACTACCACATCTTCATGACGGAGCCGGAGTCCAAGAACAACAAGAGACGTCGCGAGGCGAAGGTGAACGCAATTGTTCCTCCCGTCCCCCAGTACCTCAACTGGTCAGAACAAGAAGTTGCATGGAGCCGGAAGGACCAGCCAGCTGAGCTGCCTCATCTAGGCACCTACGCGATGGTTTTGGACCCTATCATTGTCTCCCAGAAGCATTCCTGCAGATTCTCCCGCGTCCTCGTAGACGGAGGGAGCCGCATCAACCTCTTGTACCGCAGCTCGCTAGACCGGCTCGGTATCAGCGAGTCGCAGCTGGAGCCGTCAAGGATAGACCGGCTCGGTATCAGCGAGGTTTTCCACCCAGAATGGCTAGCAAACCCCGTACTGGTGCTGAAGAAGAACAAGACTTGGCGCATGTGTGTTGACTACACCAGTCTCACCAAAGGATCCCCCAAAGAACCATCCACCCTGCCAAGGACAGACCAAGTAATCGATTCCACCGCTGGCTGCGAGTTTTTGTTGTTTCTGGACGCGTATTCTGGCTACCACCAGATCCGGCTGAACCCCGCTGATAAAATCAAGACAGCATTCATCACTCCCTATGGAGCCTATTGCTACACCACCATGGCGTTCGGACTGAAGAACACTGGGGCAACGTACCAGTGCTGAATGCAAAAATGCCTACAAACTCAAATCGGTAGAAATGTACACGCCTACGTCGATGATGTAGTGGTCAAGACCAAGGAGCACCAAACACTCCTTGAAGATCTAAAGGAAACATTCACCAAACTCCACCGGTTCCAGATGAAGCTGATCCCGGAGAAATGCGTGTTTGGTGTCCTAGTCGGCCAGCTACTCGGGTTTCTCGTATCAGAACGGGGAATTGAGGCGAACCCGGAGAAGATTGGCGCAATCGAGCGCATGCAGCCACCCAAGAACTTGCGAGACATCCAAATGTTCACCAAATGCTTGGCCTCCCTCAGCCGGTTCATCAGCCGGCAGGGCGAGAAAGTACTCCCGCTATACCAAATGATGAAGAAGACGGACAAGTTCGTCTTGACATCACAGGCGGATGAAGCCTTCCGCAACCTCAAGCGCATGCTCACCTCACCACCTATACTGGCAGCACCAGCATCAAAGGATCCCATGTTGATGTACATCGCAACAACCAACAGGGTTGTCAGTGTGGTGCTGGTAGTGGAGATGCCGGAAGAAGGAAAGGCACAACCGGTGCAATGACCAGTGTACTACCTGAGTGAGGTACTCTCGCTCTCAAAGCAGAATTACCCTCATTACTAGAAGCTGGTGTATGACGTGTATATGGCCGCCAAGAAATTGAAGCACTACTTCCAAGAACATTCCATCCGGGTGGTTGTGCTAGCGCCACTTTCGGAGATCATTGGCAATAGAGATGCCACAGGCCGGGTGGCGAAATGGGCCATAGAGATCGCTGCCCACAACATACAGTACGAGCTAAGAACGGCGATCAAGTCTCAGGCCTTGGCAGATTTCCTTGTTGATTGGGAAGAGACGCAGTACCTGCCGGCTTGCCCTGACTCCACGCATTGGAAGCCGCATTTCGACGGCTCCAAGATGTATGGAGGGCTCGGAACCGGAGTGGTCATCACCTCTCCAAAAGGAGACCGGCTGGAATATGTGTTGTAGATCCACTTCCGCGCATCCAGCAACATCGCCGAATACGAGGCACTCGTCCACAGCCTCAAGATGGCAAAAGAGATCGGCATCCGGCGCATTCTATGCTTTGGCGACTCGGATCTGGTGGTGCATCAAGTGTGAGGCGATTGGGATGCCAGGGACGCAAACATGGCTCTATATCGCTTCTTCGTACATCAGCTATGTGCCTGTTTTGAAGGGTGCGAGTTTCACCATGTCCCCAGAGTAAACAACAAAGCTATGGGCACGCTCGCCTGCATTGGGTCAACAAGACAGACAATTCCACCTAGAGTCTCCCTCGAGCACCTGTGCAAGCCATCAATCACGCTGTCTCCAGAATCCGACTCCATCATACTGGACGCGGACCCGGGAACTGTCGGCTCCAAGACCTACGCGATGGCTTCACCGTACTCGGGGACCGCTTCGCCGCACCCGGGGACTGCCGGCTCCAAGACCTCCACGACGGCTTCACCGTACCGGGGACTGCTTCACCTCACCTGGAGAGTGTCGGCTCCAAGACCTCCGCGATGGCTTCCCCGCACCCAGGGACTGCTTCACCGCACCCGGGGACTGCCGGATCTAAGACCTCCGTGACGGCTTCACCGCACCCGGGAACCGCCGCGTCCAACCTAGAGGCTTCCGGCTCCACTACTCCACCCGGTCGGCCTCCAAACGAGCCAAACACGGTTATCCGCGCATAAGTAAATCTGCTCATGCAGGCGGTATGTGCCATTCGGGAAACCCCAACATGGGCCAAGCCGTTCATGGATTTCCTAGCCAGAGGAGAGCTGCCCGAAGAGGAGGTAGAGGCAATGCAAGTGAAGCACAGAGCCAGCGCATATACCATCATCAACAACGAGCTCTACAAGCGCAGCATTGGGGGCATTTATCAGCGATGTGTGAGCCAGGAGGAGGGGATCCGGCTGCTGGTCAACATTCACCAGGGCAAATGCGGACACCACGCGTTGTCACGGGCCATAGTGGAAAAGGCATTTCGCCATGGGTTCTACTGGACCACGGCAATCGAAGATGTTGAACAAATAGTCAAGGCATGCAACAATTGCCAACGGTTCAGCCAGCAAAAGCGCACCCCGTCTGCGGCACTCAAGACGATTCCCATCACTTGGCCCTTTGCCGTCTGGGGGCTAGACATGGTCGACCCTTTCAGAATAGCCCGATCCAGCATGACGCACCGACTGGTGGCAGTGGAAAAATTCACCAAGTGGATAGAGGCAAAGCCAATAAAGAAGTTGGATGGACCAATAGTGGTCAAGTTCTTCACGGACATAATCACATGCGTTGGCTACCTCAACAGCATCATAACAGACAACGGCACAAATTTTGCCAAAGGAGCTTTCGCACGCTTTTGCGGAGACAAGGGCATTCGCCTGGACCTTGCATTTGTGGCACACCCTAGTCCAACAGACAGTGTGAGCGAGTAAACGGCCTAGTCCTAGCCGGAATCAAGCCTTGGCTGATCGAGCCACTGATGCGATCCCCCGGCTGCTGGATTGAGGAGCTACCGGCTGTGCTTTGGAGCCTTTCCACCACGCCAAACCGGTCCACTAGCCAACAGACATCAAGTTCGATGCACCTCGCAAGTTGCTATACTCAGAGCAACAAGCCAAAGAAGCACGAGAGGACATCGTCGATCTCCTCGAAGAAGCACGCGAGCTGGCCTTGTCCAGATCCGCCATCTACCAGCAGAACCACCGCCATTACCACTCCAGCCGGATCCGCAGTGTTTCGTTCTGTGAGGGTGATCTGGTAGTAAGGCTGGTACAAGACACCAAGGGGAGGCACAAGTTATCCCCACCTTGGGAGGCCCATTCATAATCAGTCGGGCACTGCAGAACAACTCATACTATCTCATCGACACCTGCCACCAGAAAAGAACAAGCTGGACCGTTCAGGCGAAGAAACTGAGCGCCTGTCGTGGTGGTGTCACGCAATTGCCATGGATAGGCTAAAGGTGGGGCCTAATAGCACTAGGGGAATCCAGGGAGGGATAGTGAGGTGATTCCCCACACATAAGGTTTGTATTCGATTCGCTTCACATATTACAAGTGCTCCTAGAGCTGTATTGGCGAGAGGAGGAAGGAAGAACTCTCTTACTCTCACCCACAGTTAACCCGTACAAGACCCTTAGAACCTAAAACCAATCAGAATCGAGGAACCCCTTCTACGGAGGCCCTAGCCCTCCTTATATAGGGGTGGCTAGGTCTCCCCTTAGGGCATACGTGGAGGCATATTCCAGGGAATATGCCTCCTCCCAAAATAGCAAACCGACCTGGGTGCTTTTCCCCCGCGTCACCCATGCAGAGGCTACGTGAGCCTCTGTGGCGCCTGCGTCAGCCGACACGGGCGTCATCACCTCTGTCGGCCACGCCTCGGTGGTCCTGCCCTTGTTCGCTTCGCTAATGCAGTGCGTGCGGGGCTTCTTTTGACCAGCGAGATTCCTTCCTTCTCCTAGAAGCTAGATATGACCCGGATCATAGTTGATCCTGCCACACATGTTACTGCATACAAGTTAAATACGCCATTCCGACTTACGGCTTAAGTCGGTTGAGACCTAGTTAGGTGGACGCCCCCTTGGTCCGGGTTACCCCGTGATTCGGCCTGCCTTGAGGTGACCCGGCCAGCATCCGCTTTAGCCTTCCCGAACCTCGGCTAACTCGACCTTTATACCCCAGCGTGACCCTAACCGGGGGTATCCCCCAACATTAGTCCCCAAAGCTGGTGCGGTCTTAGCTGCCTTGGCTGCTAAGGCCACATCAGGTTCAATTCTATCGAGCTTTGGATGTCATTTCCGAGTTATCTCCTTATCTCGGGTTGTATGGATTTACGTTCCCTTGGCACGTTCCAAGTTTTCACTTGCTGGCCGAGTTACCACCTCAACTCGGACCTCATGGTTTTACCTTCCCTTCGCACATTCCAAGTTTTCACTTGCTGGCCGGGTTACCACGGTCTCATCCGGGTCTTCTTTCCTTCTCTCGTACGCTAACCCACGTGGAGGCTAATCATCAGGTTGCCTCATTTTAAGGGCCAGCCACAGTAACCGCCGCGTAATTGTCAGTTATCACTGCGCGCGGGTCACGTCATGCCTGCCTCCTCGTTAACCGCATCAATGCGTCACGTCGTGGGATCAGCTACACCCTGTGGCCTTCCGTGTGGCTCGCTGCTGATTAGTTGACGCGAGCAATACATGGACACACCGTGTGGCACACACGTATGACACGATCCAACTTCCCCCTCGAGAGAGTGGTTAAATAGGGGAGGGACGCACCCCTTAGGTCTTTTCCCCCTTCTGAGCCCCTCTGCCTCTATCTCTTCTTCTTCGTCGTCTTCCCCGTGACAGCACCGCCGCCACTGCTTCCAAGTAGCAGCGCCGCCGCTGCACTGCTTCCCCACGCCTCTGCATCGCCTCCACCGCTACGCACCTCCTCCGCCACGGGTTGTTGTCAATCTAGGACACTGCCCCCCACCGCTGCTAGCGATAGTGAGGGCAACGAATGGGAGATGACAGAGGAGGAGCTCGCCGTCGCCGAGCAAGAGATGGAGGAAGACACCACCACGGTGGACCGTGGTGCGTGGGCTGGGTCCTGGGTCTGCCAAGACAACCTGGACTGGCTCTACCGCACCAAATGCATTCCCGCCGGAGTCATCGCGCGCCTTGCCTCTGCCGAACTTGCCCCTAACCTAATTCAGGTGAGTTTGTGGTTTTCTTGTCACACTTCTAGCGGGGGTTCGGTTTACCAGTTAGCGACTTTTTCCACGATTGGTTGAATACCTATGAACTCCAGCCGCACCACCTTCCTGCTAACGCAATTACTTCTCTTTCTGCTTTCGCCTCCATGATCGAAGGCTATGCCGGACTATGGCCCACGAAGGAGCTATGGATCCGGTTTTTTGGCCTTCGTCGTAATGTCATTCTGAACATAGATCTAGAGCCGGAGGATAAACAACTTACACAGTTCGGCGCTGCGTCCATTTCACCCTGGAGGTTCTCTGTCTTTCCCCGGGTTACCAGGCTGGATTCCTGCAAAGGATGGGCCTGGACCTTCTTTTATGTTCGGAATGAAGGCACTAAAGATTTGATCCGGCTTCGCCCCTATGCTCCGGGTCCTCCTAACCCAGATTTATGGGACGTTGTCCCCAAGAAGCCCACAGTCTTGGTCAACCAGGTCAATAAAAGGTTCAAGGAGCTGAAGGATCTCGGGTTGCGCAACGAGGACGCCATGATCACATTCGTCCGCAACCGGATCTCCCCTCTCCAGAAGCGCACTCACAAGGTGTGCCACATGAGCTGGGGCCACGACCCAACCGGACCTCGTCCTTCGAGCTTAGCAACACAGAAATCTACTGCCGGGTCAAGGCACTCTTCACCACCCACAAGGACTTCTCCTCTGAGTGGACATGGGGAATTGAGCATTATTTCCGGGATAGGCTTCCTCCCATGGTAAGCTTCGTGCCACCAACTTTCTCCGAATTAGATCTTATGTCGGTTGCTATTTTATTTTTAACTCTGTTGTCTTTTTTCTTCTTTAGCAATTCCTTCAGCAGACTATTAAGGATGGCACCGACCCCACCCTCAAATGTGCGCCTGATCGGGAGAGCTCAGACGAGGAAGAACCGGACTAGGAGATGTTCCTCCCAATGTCCGACGAGACCAAGCGACCCACCGGTAAACTCTCTTCAATTAGAGATTGGCCCGACGATGAGGATGAATCGGATATTGAGGTGATGGAAGCTGTTGACGCTATCCCCCTTTCTTATGTTTTTCCGGCGTCAGCTAAGCCCGGTGGGCAGATCCATGAGGACCCTCCCCTTGCTACGGGTGAACCTGTTCCGGTAGCGCCGAAGAAGAAGCGGGGAGCTGCATCAAGTTTCTCCTTCGGACCTTCTCAGCCCTCCAAAAGGAGAAAGAAGTCACGAGACACAACCGCCTCCAAGCCAGCAGGCAAGGCCCCAGTACGTAGGGCTCGGAAACCCAAGGATCCCCTGACCTCGGATGCGTAAACCTCTTTTCCCTCTGCAACTTATTCTTCCTTGCATTGTTTTAGTTTCTCTCCTAAAATTATTTGATTCGGCAGTGTTGCGGAGGAGGTCCCCGGAGTGGATCTAGCATCTCTTCGTCGCTCCGACTTAGCCCTTCTCCCCCTCGTGACGACGAGTGACGCCCGCTGAGCCCTATTCCAGGGGGTTCTGCGGCTGCTCCGGGTTCCAGCCCACCTTGTCAAGAGGGGGGCAACCTCGGAGCGGGGGAGACGGACCCAGCCGAGGCAGCGGCATCCACCACTTCGGCTCCGCCGCAACCAGCAACTACCGAGACTACCTCCGCACCAGCACCAACTCCGGCAGCAAGAACATCAGCAGCAGCACCAAGTCCAGCAACAAGAGCACCAGTGCCAAGCTCCTCTGCCTTGTCCGAGTCTTCTCAGTCTCGGCGAGGAAGTACCAAGGCAGCTCCTAAGGGAAAGTCTACCGCAACCACTTCCTCCTCTCAGCAGCTCAAAGGCAAGAAAGCCCCTGACGCCACCAGGGCAGCGTCCGCCAGGTCTGGATAGCGCACCCTCGCGTCCATGCTTGCCTAGAAGCCTCCAGCACCGAAGGACGCCCCTGTCGAGCCAGCTAATGCGCAGCAACTTGTTCTGCACACCAGTCCGGCCCTTGTTCAGGTTGAGAGGAGGGAAGCGCGTGCAAAGGGCTTGGTGGCGCCCCACATGCTTAGCGGAGAGCGATATGCTCCGACCTTGATCGAGTTTATGAACAACTGGAACAAGGCAGAGTTCGTCTACAACGATGATCTCCCGGAGAAGTTCGGTCCCGCCGAGTTCTCTGCTCAGATGAACATAGCTGCTAAGGCGATTAACCTCGCGGGTCGGATGATGGAGGTACGTTACTTCACCTTTTCCTTAGCATGCACTAGCGATATAACCATTAGTCCCCGAGCCTCCGGGGGAGTAACTTGTTACTCGGCCGGATGCTCCTTAGAAAACTAACGTAGCTCCTTGACAACTTCAAATATGCACACACCTAGAGTCGGGTTAAGTTTCACTTGGCCCGGATCTTGCACACTTCGACTATGCACACACCTAGAGCCGGGTTAAGTTCCACTTGGCCCGGATCTTGTACACTTCAAATAAGCACACACCTAGAGCCGGGTTAAGTTCCACTTGGCCCGGATCTTGTACACTTCGAATATGCACACACCTAGAGCCGGGTTAAGTTCCACTTGGCCCGGATCTTGTACACTTCAAATATGCACACACCTAGAGCCAGGTTAAGTTCCACTTGGCCCAGATCTTGTACACTTCGAATATGCACACACCTAGAGCCGGGTTAAGTTCCACTTGGCCCGGATCTTGTACACTTCGAATATGCACAGACCTAGAGCCAGGTTAAGTTCCACTTGGCCCGGATCTTGTACACTTCGAATATGCACACACCTAGAGGCGGGTTAAGTTCCACTTGGCCCGGATCTTGTACACTTCGAATATGCACACACCTAGAGCCGGGTTAAGTTCCACTTGGCCCAGATCTTGCACACTTCGAATATGCACACACCTAGAGCCGGGTTAAGTTCCACTTGGCCCGGATCTTGTACACTTCGAATATGCACAAGGCTTAAGCTAAATTTTTGTACTCTTTTCAGGTGACCACCAACCGCCGGAGCGCTGAGTTCTAGCGTCTCCTGGACACTCATAAAATGCTGCTCGCAAAGCACAATGCACATCACGCTGAGCATGATAAAAGGGGTAAGTTCTCTTCTTCACATTTTTCTGTTTTCCTTCATCTTTTTCTACCAAACTAATCTGTCATTCGGTTTTTGCAGCTGGGGTGGAGGCTGAGAACAAGCTTATGAGGAAGAATCTGGATAAGATTAAGGGTAAGCTACTTTTGTCCGACCTTGGTTTGCTTTCCATCTCCTTTTCTTCTTGGCTCGGCAAACATTCATACCTCGGCTCTGCCGGGTCAACACGCTATTTCAGCATCTCTTGAAGATAGTGTGCCCGTGCCTGATATGATGCTGCATTTTCTCGAACAAGTAGGGCAGCATCAGGCCGAGCTCAAAAAGAAAGACGATGAGCTTGCCCTCCTCCGAACCAAGGATGATGAAATTGCCAAGTTAAAGGCAGAAATGAAGAAGATGAAAGCGCAGCACCAAACCGAGCTTGAAAAGGCTGGCCAGGCCTACACCGAAGAACGCGAGCGCCTCAATCTCCAAATTGCCAAGGACCGAGAACTTCTCCAGGAGGCCGACGTCAAGCTTGAGTCGGCGAACGCTGAACTGGTGCAGCTCCACAAAAGACGCGATCATTGTACCAATGAATTGACCTAGATCCACAGCCACATTTTACATAAGATCCTTTTCCATATCTGGCATACTTCTCCGGGTTACCTCACATGTCTCTTCATTACTCGTTTCTCTTGTCCTGTTTTTAGGCAAATTTCCAGAGGGTACTCCCATTGTGAGCGCCGCTGTTGCCAATTTCCGCCGAGATAGGGGTACAGCTGTTGCTCCTGACGGTGATGACATTCCCTATGACATGGAGGACCTGTTGGTCAGCCTATCATCTCGCGTGGAAATCATCAAGAACTACGGCAAGGATCTTCTTGACGTTGCAGTCCGAGTTTTCAACATGTTCTGGCCTGGCAAAGACACTCCGAAGAGAAACGCAATTCTCGTTGAAAAGCTGACGGAAATCGAGACCCAACTCGACCTTTGGAGGGAGTCCGCTAGACGTGTCGCAGCTGAGACCGTTCTTCACCTCATACTCACGTGGTATGAGAAGATCGACCTCAACCTCCTGACGCACCTTCACACTGGATCCAAATGGACCAATGACCCGGAGTGGGTAGCTCGGCGCTAGGCTTGCGCCCATAGCCTCATTGAATATGCTCCCATTCATGAATGGACTGAGGGAACGAGCTTCCTGGAAGCCGCTGGTGACGAAGAGGTTGAGAATGTTGAAGATGGTTCAGACAAGGATGGAGAGGACGATGCCTCGGATATCGAAGACGGCGAAGATGACGCCGAACTTCCTCCTCCTGCTGCTCCTTAAGTGAAAACACTTGAAAACTTATCAGATCCCCGGTATGCCGGGTGGAATTGTATCCAATACACATGTGATATTTTGCTACTAAGTTTTTATGCCGGATTAACTTGGGCGTAGTCCCCGAGTTTCATTTTCTTATTCGTCCAATCTTCTGGCTCTGCTCGTGTCTACCTTGATTCGGTTTTACGACTTACGAATCCGAGCTTCAAAAATTGTGTTAACAATACTTGGAAACTTTAGGCTTAGCTCAAAATAATTCAGCATATTAATTTAAAAGTAAATACAAAGTTAGTCCGAAAAACAAACGTCGGTTCGATTAAGTTCCTTTCCTTAGTTGTTTTTCGTCTGGTACGCAATTCCAAACTTGTTCTCTTGCTTGCCATGAAGCCAATTCTTGTTGGACAGCAGCAAGTCGAAGAGTTGGGTTTTTGGTGCTCACACACTACTAATCCGAGTTAAGTAGAACAACTTACTCCAGCTGACGTATAAATAATAAAAGACAACAAATATTATTAAGGCAGTCCCCGAGTTACTGCTCGAGGTGCCAACATTTCGTTGATAAGCTCATTGCCGGCATACATACCGACATATGAGAAGACTCGGATACATACACTTCTCTGCTAAGTGTAGAAAGGACAAAGTAGAGCTACATTCCATGGACGCTTAGATTCCTCGCCGGACATGTCCGCCTTGTTCTATTCCCGTGGCTTTGCATCGATGAGATAATAAGAATCATTGTGCAATTCTTTGCTCACAGTGAACGGCCCTTCCCATGGGGGGGATAGTTTATGCATGCCAGCAGTACGTTGTACCAACCGGAGCACCAGATCGCCTTCCCGAAAGACTCGGGGGCTTACTTTCCGGCTATGATAGCGTCAAAGATTTTGCTGATATATGGCGGATCTGGACAATGCCAATTTTCTCGCTTCTTCTAGCAGATCAACATCATTTTGCCGGGCTTCTTGCACTTCGAATTCTGTGTATTGGGTGACCCTAGGCGACTCATGCTCTATGTCGGCTGGTAATACAGCTTCTGCCCCATATACCAGAAAAAATGGCGTATAGCCTGTTGATCGATTCAGAGTTGTTCTTAAACTCCACAGTACCGCCGGTAGTTCTTCTATCCAGCACCCCGCTGATCTTTGCAGCGGCTCAATGAGCCGGGGTTTTATCCCGGATAATACTAATCCATTGGATCTTTTCACTTGTCCGTTCGATGCGGGATGAGCTACCGAGGCAATGTCCAGCCGGATCTTCTTATCCCGGCAGAATCGCGCAAATGCTCCTTCAGCAAAATTTGTGCCATTATCAGTTATGATATTGTGAGGATAACTGTATATCAAGATAATGTCTTTGAGAAATGTTACGGCCGTAGCTCCATCACATTTTCTTATAGGCTTCACTTCAATCCATTTCGTAAACTTATCCACCATGACCAAAATGTGAGTCATATTCCCCCTTGCTGGTTTGAACGGGCCAACCATATCCAAACACCATACGGTAAATGGCCACGTGATTGGTATGGTTTTGAGTTCTGACATAGGCATATGTGTCTTGGTAGCATACCTCTGACAACCATTGCATTTTCTCACCAGATCTTCTGCTTGTTCTAAGGCATTTGGCTAGTAGAATCCATGCCAGAAAGCTTTTGCCACCAAGGCTCGGGACGAGGCACGATTCCCGCACTCCCCTTGATGTATATCTCGGAGGATGTCAAACCCTTCTTCCAGGTCAACGCATCGCTGGAGGACATTTGTCACACTCCGTTTGTATAGCTCGGAATTGATGATTGTGTATGCCTTTGCTCTCATCTGAGTTTGCCTGGATAACACCTCCTCAGTGGGTAATGTTCCATCTTTCAGGAATTGAAATATAGGTAGTGCCCAAGCTGGTATTGCTCACACAGGGAACACATCCTCATCAATTTCCATTTGATCCACCGGCATAACTTCAACCGGATCACGCTGAGCAGTCCCCGGGTTCGCTGAGGCAGTCCCCGGGTTTGCTGATGCAGTCCCCGGGTTTCGCGCACCACCTCCCATGTCAATGTCCATGGGCACAGCTCCGGATTCTGTATCTTCCGGGACATAGATTGAGTCGGTTCCTGGGGACGTCCTGGTAGATGGTTTTCTGAGGTGTTCCAATGCTACACCCAGTGGAATTGCTTGTCGGGTTGATCCGAGCTTCGACAACATGTCGGCAGCCTTATTTTCCACCCAGGGTACATGGTGAAAGTCACATCCCTCAAAGTAACCAGATATCTTCTGCACATGAAATCTGTATAGAGCCATGTTTGGATCAAGGGCGTCCCACAATCCCGACACTTGCTGTATTACCAAATCCGAGTCACCAAAGCATAGTATCCGATGTATCCCAATCTTTTTTGCCACTTTGAGCCCATGCACAAGTGCTTCATACTCAGCGACATTGTTTGATGCCGTGAAATGGATCTTCAGCACATACTTCAGCTGGTCCTTCTTTGGCGAGGTAAGCACAACTCCGGAACCAAGCCTGGTTTTTGTTTTTGACCCGTCAAAATGCATCCTCCAGTAGTTCGGATCTGGTGGCTGTGGGTCATACTGTACCTCGGCCCAGTCCACAAAAAAGTCTGCCACGGCTTGAGACTTGATTGCTTCTCTTCTGTCATATTGTGGCGCATAAGGATCTAGTTCAGTTTCCCATTTTGCAATTCTGCCCCTCGCATATTTGTTACTCATTATCTAGGATATGGGAGCTTCACATATTACTTTGATGGGATGCTCCTCAAAGTAATGCTTTAACTTCTTAGCTGCCATATAGACACCATATGCCACCTTTTGATAGTGTGGGTAGTTCTGCTTTGAGGCAGATAACACCTCGCTCAAGTAATACACTGGCCTTTGCACCGACTTACCCTCTTCGTCGCGCTCTACCACAATCACTGCAGTTACAACTCAGTTGGTTTTGGCTATGTAGAGCAACAATGGCTCCTTTGAAAGTGGAGAAGCTAACACTGGTGCAGTGGCTAACATCTTCTTTAAGTGGGCAACGGCTTCATCGGCCTGTGGCATCCAAACGAACTTATCCGACTTTTTCATGAGTTGGTAGAGAGGCAATGCCTTTTCTCCCAACCGATATACAAACCGACTTAACGATGCCAGACAACCAGTGAACTTCTGGACATCGTTAAGACACTTCGGCAGTTCCATTCGTTCAATGGCCCGGATCTTAGTTGGATTAACTTCGATACCTCGGCTGGAGACTAGAAATCCGAGTAATTTTCTAGCCAGGACACCGAAGGTACATTTCTCCGGTTTAAGCTTCATTCGGAACCTTCTTAAGTTCGCGAACGTCTGCCTGATGTTGTCAAGGAGCGTTTTTCTTTCCTTGGTGTTGATAACCACATCATCCACATACACTTGTACATTTTGAACTATTTGGTCGTGTAAACATTTCTGCATACATCTTTGGTACGTTGCCCCTGCATTACGTAAACCAAACGGCATGGTGCAATAGCATTAAGCCCCATGCGGGGTGATAAATGCAGTCTTTATTTGATCATCCGGATTCAGAGGTATCTGGTGGAAACCAGAATATGCATCCGAATGACAACAGTTCACATCCAGCAGTTGAGTCTATGACCTGATCTATCCTCGGCAGTGGAAATGGATCTTTTGGACATGCCTTGTTCAGGTTCATGTAATCGATACACATACGCCAAACCACTGCCATGTTCGGGTCATCCTTCTCCTTCTCCACCAGCACCGGATTAGAGAGCCAATCCGGATAAAGCACTTCCATGATAAATCCTGCTGCTAGTAACCGAGCTATTTCATCTCCAATGACTTTTCTCCTATCCTCGGCGAAGCGGCGGAGAGGTTGCTTCACCGGCCTTGCTCCGGTTCTCACATTCAAAGAGTGCTCGGCCAACTCCCTTGGAACACCTTGCAAGTCTTGTGTGGACTAAGCAAAAATATCTCGATTCTCATGGAGGAAGTTGACGAGCTCGCTTTCCTATTTATCATTCAACCCGGCACCAATTGTTATGGTGCGCTCTAGGAACATATCAGCAACAGGCACTTTCTTAGTATCCTTTGCAGCTTGGAACGAAACGCTACCATGCTGGTTACTCAACGCCGGCATATACTGCTGCGCGGACTGAGCTAATGCCGCCACCTCTTCGATTTTTCTTTTCTCTTGCGCAATCACAAGTGACTCGGCTAGGTTAGACCCTGCTGAGGCACACTCAATGGAATGTCGGAAATCTCCAGCAATGGTAATCACTCCATTTGGCCTGGGCAATTTCATCTTCAAGTAACTGATGTGACAGCTTGCCATGAACTTGTTCAATGCTGGTCTTCCGAGTAACGCGTGATACGCACTTTCCAAGTTCACCACCTCAAACTCCAAATTCTCAGTTCGGCAGTTATCTCTCGTGCCGAAGAACACGTCAATCCGGACTTTGCCTACGGGCTCACAAGAAATGCCTAGTACAATACAATGGAAATTGTCCTTGTAGCCTGGAGCATGTTCTCCGAGATACCCAATTTGCGCATTGTATCGGCATACGTGATGTTAATGCTACTGCCATTGTCAATCAGTACCTTGGAGAACCTCACATTGATGTTTGGCCCAATGAATGTCGGATCCAGCACTAACGCATACGAACCAGGACTCGGCATAAGCTTGGGATGATCTTTGATGTTCCCGGTGATTTCCTAGTCCGACCAAGGCATATACCTCGTCATCGCTGGAATTACCGCATTGACCTCCATATGTCGGCGCTGCAAGCTCTTTCTATCGGTTTCCTCAGTGGTAAACACACAGTAACTCTGATGATGCTCCCTGTACTCATTCCTCCCCTCATTTCCGGGGTTCCTCCGATCCGGCTGATGTTGGTTTTCTACTTGATGCACTGCGTCCCTTCTCTCATGGTTATCATACCTCAGCGGAGGGGGAGGCAACATTAGTTGTTGCGTGTTCGCTCCAGAGAGCAATTGCTCTCGGGGTAACTCCTGTCGAGGTTGATCATTCCGGGGTGCCTGAGCATTCCCCGAGCCACCTTGTTCTATCTTACGCATCCACTCACATTGCCTCGTTGTATGACCCGCTGGGTTACTCAGATTTGGCGTGTGAAATTTACACGGCTGATCAAACATCGACTCATAAGTGTACCTCGGACGCTCCTTCTTTTCTTGCCATTGTTTCTTCTTCTCTGGCGTCCAAGTTTTCTTGCCATCATTTCTCGGTGTCCATTGTTGCCCTCCAGTTTTCTGACGTTGGTTGCTCCTTGTTCCGGGCTGATCTTGATTCACAGCTGCAACCTGTTGCGAACTGTACCGGTGATCCGGCCTGTGATCTCTCCTTTTACCTCTGTAATCATTCCTCCGGGATGATCCGGCTCCATCTCTCTGGTAGTACTCCTCATTCGACTCGTTCGACACGAGCCTAGGTTGAGTCGGATCACCCAAGGCGTACGAATGAGCAATCCAGATCATTTATGCCAAATTGGTTGGCATTTTCCTTTGCAACTTCTGCCACATTTCGCTTGCATATCTACATCCCTGCGTAAACCATGTTATGGCATGTGAATCTATCACACCCTCACACGAGTTTCGCACGGTACACCACCGGGTCAAAAATTCCCGGTCTGTCTCATTCGGTCTTTGCTTGCACATACCTAGGGTTTGTGGCCTATTTGGTCTCTGATACGTACTTGAGAAATTGCTGATAAACATTTCCTCAAAATCGATCCAGCAGTTAATACTTCTGGGCGGCAAATTGTTCAACCATACCCTTGTTGGCCCCTCCAATATCTGGGGTAGATATCTCATAGCCCATCGCAAGTTACTTGTAGCAATTTTCACAACCGTAGCATAGTTTATCAACCAATCCTCCGGCTTAGTGCGGCCGTCATACGTCTTCGTGCCTCTGGGTAACTGGAAGTTAGGTACCGCTGGCTCTTTCATGATCCGGGGTCCAAAACACGCTGGACCCGGAGGACCTTGACTTTCAATCTGCTCCAACCTATACAGCCGATCCAGTTTCAACCTGGCATCGTCCGGCATTAGATCCCTGCTTCCCAATCTTGACCCTATCACATGATAGTCCGGCCTTGGGTATCCTGCGTTCACCATTTCCGAATCTCCATCGTTATACCGGTCTCTCTCTCGTGGCGCATGTCTCTGTTGCATACCTCGGCCGGCACTTTCCTCTTGCCTTGGTATATTCCGCTGCTGCGGTTGTCCTACCGAGTTGCGCTGTCCGGCATTGCCATTAACAGCATTTCCTTGACCGGCATTGCCTTGGTCACGGTTACCTCGGCCAGCATCACCTCGGCTTACACTCTGTCGATCGTCATTTCTTTGTACCTCTTTTGCTTTTCCTGCCCTTGTTGGGTCATACGGAACAATCTGCTTGTTTCTCCTGGCTGAGGTTACTACCTCCTCTCTCGTAGGACCACCATGAGGGGACGATGCGGTTCCATCGGATTTCTTTGGGTTACCCACCGCCGAATGAACGATCTTGGGGGCCCCAGCTCTCTCCGGGTTTTCCCTGAGAAGTTCCTCATTTTGCCTATTCGCGATCCGAACCAACTCATTAACCCTATCTTGCTGTCTCTGGCGGGCTTCACCCGTCAGACCCTCTAGCTCGGATGCAGCTGCATCTGCTGCTTTGAGGTTTTTTGCCGGGGTACTGTACTTCGGCAGCCCCACGGACAAACAGTTTTCTAACTCCTCAATCCGAGTATCACCCTCTTTGTTCATTTCACTCATGAGATTTCTCCCCTTCATTTTTTACAGCATCTACTTTATTTGCCTTTGCGTACTCACGCAGCGTCATGTTCAACGATTGCTGGGCCGTAGGAATCTTTTTCGCTCCCTCTAGAATTTTCTGCCTAGTTTCCTCTAGCTCGGCCTGTGCCTGAGCTAGATCTACCACTGCTGCTACCGGGTTTGCCAAGCTATCCATATCTTCTCTCAGTACATTCTCAGGCCTCTCTAGTGGATCCTTGCTATGGATCCTCTCAGTACATTCTGAGGCTATGGATCCTCGGTGCCTTAGGTGTTACCTCCGGATCTGGTGCCGGATCCTTGCTCGCGCCTGCACCTAGCGCAGTCATCATCACCTCAGCATGGTCCGGGGAGCGAGTGATACGCGCCCCGTGAACCATGCTAAGGGGTGGATCCCCTTCCTCGACGACGTGCCGCGGATGAACGCATGATACGTCCACCGCAACGTAGACCTTGTGCGCACCGAGCTTGACGAAGAGGCCGTTGCACGGAAGTGGGCGCGTGCCGAAGCAGCCAGCGTTGTCACTGACGAAGTCCAGCGCTTCAAAGCACTGAACGAGCCTGGAGACGATGCGTTCGCCAGTGCCGATGAGGTTTCCCGTACGGATCTTCACCCCTGCTAGCGTCGCTAGACCCACGGTGGGCGCCAACTGTCGTGGTGGTGTCACGGCAGATGCCATGGATAGGCTAAAGGTGGGTACTAATAACACTAGGGGAATCCAGGGAGGGATAGTGAGGTGATTCCCCACAAAGAAAGTTTGTATTCGATTCGCTTCACAGATTACAAGTGATCCTAGAGCTGTATTGGCGAGAGGGGGAAGGAAGAACTCTCTTACTCTCACCCACAGTTAACCCGTACAAGACCCTTAGAACCTAAAACCAATCAGAATCAAGGAACCCCTTCTACGGAGGCCCTAGCCCTCCTTATATAGGGATGGCTAGGTCTCCCCTTAGGGCATACGTGGAGGCATATTCCAGGGAATATGCCTCCTCCCAAACTAGCAACCCGACTGGGGTGCTTTTCCCCCGCGTCACCCATGCAGAGGCTACGTGAGCCTCTGCGGCGCCTGCGTCAGCCAACACGGGCGTCGTCACCTTTGTCGGCCACGCCTCAGTGGTCCTTCCCTTGTTCGCTTCGCTCATGCAGTGGGTACCAGGGCTTCTTTTGACCAGCGAGATTCCTTCCTTCTCCTAGAAGCTAGATATGACCTGGATCATAGTTGATCCGGCCACACCCGTTCCTGCATACAAGTTAAATACGCCATTCCGACTTACGCCTTAAGTCGGTTGAGACCTAGTTAGGTGGACGCCCCCTTGGTACGGGTTACCCCGTGATTTGGCCTGCCTTGAGGTGACCCGGCCAGCATCCGCTTTAGCCTTGCCAAACCTCGCCTAACTCGGCCTTTATACCCCGGCGTGACCCTACCCGGGGGTATCGCCCAACAGCGCCCATTGAACATGAGCCCGCTTCGCTCCTTTTACACTTGAACAAGAAGTGTATGTATCTTACCTTTATGTAATGAACAAGAATGGGAGCCTCGACACTTTCTCGGGGACTCCGCTATAAATTAGCAAGTCATGCTGCACAATTTGTTTTTTCTGGCTGCATTATTCTAACCCCGGAGCCGGCGATCTGTCTCGGGGACTCGCCGGTTGGCCCAGATGGCCGCGCAATCCACACGACAAAGTACTGTACGCGGCTGCTAGGGCTTCCTCTTCGGTTCAGGCTGCAGACCACAAGCTGGCTGACAGATCCGGCAAGAGCAGAACGCTCGGAGACCCTTACACGAAAAAGCTACGACGAAAACAAAAACGTCCGGACGTTGCGGTCATGCTCGCTCGCCCAAGGCCAATGACCCAAATCCAAAGTATCATGCAGTACGCCTAGTAAGCTACCCCTTCGACTCTAGCTCGAAGCCGGCAAGGGCACAGCATCAAATTGGCCAATGCTCACTTAGAAAAGGGCAAAGCATTGGCTTCGTGCGAAACATCAACTTTAAAGACTAGTGAATCTCAGATTACAATTAAACTTGCATCTGTTTAACCAGGCAAACAACTTGTTTGTTTTTTCATCTTTGCATGAGCCAAAGTTCCACGACGAATAAAGGAGCTTCCAGATGGCAGCAGAGTAGGTCAAGGAGATTCGCCTCGGCTGTATCCTCTAGTTGGCCCAAACCTCGGGGACTACACCCTGTGGGTGCGCTTGCGCACCCCCACAAAGAAACCTGCAAACAAAAAACATTATAAAGGAGCTTCGACTCGGCTGTATTCTCCAGCCGGCCTGAACCTTGGGGACTACACCCTGTGGGTGCGCTCACACGCCCCCACACAGAAACAAGCTTGTAGCAAATGCAAGACAGAAAGTGCAAATGAAAAAGCACAAGCAAAAGAAAAAGTTCTTCATCTACAAATATAACCGACATACCGGGGATCAAGTTAACTAGTTGGCAGAAGGGTCGGAGACATTGGCTAGAGCTTGGCTACTGGAGGCGATGTCGGCCAAGGCGATCTAGGGCGCAGCCGGGGCATCAGTGCGCGGCGCATCCGGACTGTGGTGATACGGCTCCATGCCAGCCGGGTTGCTGAAGTCCCGGTCCAGCGCGACGAAGCTCCCAATCTTCACGCCACAGGAGCGGGTGTCAGGAACCTCGGCGTGAAGCTGGTCGTAGTTGGTCCCTTAGCGAAATCCACGGGAAAGGCTCCACAGATCCACGTCTGGGTACCAGGACTTTAGCAGCGCCAACACCATCTCCGCGCCGCCGTGAGCCGCCAACTCCCGAGCCACGTTCATGAGGTCCGGAGCACCCGAAAGCCGCTCAGCCAAGGCGTCCATGGTAGCCGGATGGACAGTGTCCGGCCAGACATAGTCGTAGACCTCAAGAGCAGTGGCACGAAGCTGGTTCACCTCCTCTTGACAACCAACACCAGCTCCCCTGGGTGGAGATCCCGCTCCGGATCCATCTCGAGAATGCGGGCTAGCGCCTGATCAGTCGAATCAGGATACTGAGCTGCACCCGAGAGAAGAGACAATAATCAATATGGGTTATCGAAGGCAAAACGGCAATACTGGCTTGGATTGAGAGCACTTACTGACGACAATCTTGGCAATATGGCAGAGCTCTCCCACCTCCGCACGACGGTTCGGGACAGATCGCGTGGGCCCATGCGAGATGCACAGAAGATCCCGCAGGTGTTATGGCGCCAGGCTATTCGCGCCCACAATCTCCAAGAAACTGCAATCATGAAGGCATGCACGCAGTTACCAAAAACTCCACGATAGACCAAGAGGTCAAACTGATGCGACGCGCACCAGAAGTGGTAGGCGTGGCTGCGCAAGCAGCGACATCAGCAAACTGGCGATCCCTCTCCCGGCCTGGTGCGGTAGCCGGTCCAAAACATCACCGCTTAAACCCTGTGGGTGGGGCCATCGGCTTCGTAGCCGGTAAGCCCCAGCCGAGAAACGACGAAGAATCTCAAGCAGGTACAAGACAAAAACTATGAGACAAAAGAAAGATGACAAGGCCCCTGCATCATCAATCATTCCAAATGAGCATGCAAGAACTTCTCTACGGGGAGAAGTCCTAATGCGCTCGGGGACTAGTGTCGGGGGGATGACCCCCGGGTAGGCCAAGATGGGACCAACCGACCGGATCCAAGGAGCTCTAGCCGTCTGGGCCCAGAACAAGTAACGACAACCGGGTGGAATCCCTCACTCAGTTCACATCCAAGTTTCCCTAGCTGGCCCATCTAGCCGGGTGGCCAGAAGAACCGGCTAGGAGGCCACTCCTAGCCGGTCTCCTCAGATCCGCTGGCGATGGTACAGTGGGGATGACACTCCTTGGTGAGCGTACCTTTGACCGGACAGGCTGGCTAGCCTCGCCAACTGTAGCATCCCAATTGTCTAACAATTGCAATGCTACTAGCCTAGTCTATATAATGCTACCTTCCTACATATAATTGTTGCATCATAATTAAATCATGCTCATGTCATCATGCCACATTGCATTTGAGCATCATATTAAAACCTATTTCATTTGGTTCTTCTACTCATATTGCATTGTCGTGCATATTATTATTTTGCTTGTTGATATAATGTATTTGGTTCTTGATACATGTCTATAATGCCCAAGTGGAGTTGAGGGCATATCTCTTCAATCCGTTCGATCACTAACAATCCCCTATTCATTGTCCAGGATCATGCCCTAATTACATCACACATGGTTCATATGGGATCCTTTCTTTTGGTTTGAATTTAATTCTACCCATATGCTCATGTATCGATCCATTCCACCAACCCTTCCAATATGATCTTGTTTATTCTATACACATATTTTACCTCTCTCATATCCACATGTGTTCTATTATTCTTTCTCTCTATGGATCCTAGCACACATGCAATAATAAGCCCATCTCTAGTCACATGTAATATCAACACTACTTGTGATTTTTCCTCCTAATTAAATTCTTGGAATCTCTTGGCTTATTTGATTTTTACCAACAGGTTTAAAATCATCAAAACCATCATTGTACATTTGTCTATGTGCATGCCACATGAACACTTCATAACCTTTCAACTTCTCACCTCCTTCTCTCTTTTGTTGGTGTTATTTTGGAACCCTTGTTTGTTTGATCTTTTGTCTTTGTTGATACCTTTTCTACTAATCTTCCCATCAATCTCTAAGCAATTTTTCTCTCTCACACGTACCTACACGTGAGTGCTCACACACACATGCATGGGTGCAACCTTGCATGGCACATGCAATGTAGATCCATCTACATCTCCTTCCCACCTCTACTCTTCTTTTGAGCTTTTGTTTTGAGTTGACAAACCAACTAAAAGCTTTTTATCCCAATTTAAACTAACAACATCCTCTACATCTACTCCTTTCTCCTCCACCGAAGGTACCTAATGTGTGGTATCATGTGAAAGTGAGTATCTCCCTCTCACCTTTTTCTCCTTTTGGCAAATCTCCAAACCACCACCACCCCATTCCTCTCTTCCTTGATCAGCCACCACACGCAGCACCACCCCTCTCCTGGTCCACTCTTTCTCCCTCTCTCTCTACCATCTAGGAGAGAGACCATCGAAGCCTCCCATCATTTTTTTTGCAAAAGCACCACCACCACCACCTCCCATGTGATCTTCTCCTCCTCCCTTATCTCCTCAACCACCCAGCCTCATGCAACACCAGATCGAGATCTGGGAGATATCACAAGTCTCCTCTCCTTCCTCCTCAAGCTAGCAAGCTCACTATGGCCAAATCGAGCGTGTAATGGCTCGTTTTAAAGAGGGGAGGACCGTCTACAAATTTTGTGCAGGTTCCAAGCACAGAAGAGCACCATAGGGAGAGCTAGATCACGATGAACTCAAAGACAACAAGATGGCTGCACGTCTCTGACAATGACGCGCATGGCCTTGGCGGCGATGCAAGGTGAGATGGGGAGGGAGATGATGTCAAGGAGGTCGGTAGGCTCACCTACGACCCTCAGGTGCAGTGGTCACCACCCCGCGTCAATTCAGCCCGCGGCCTTGAGGTCCTGGGTTCAAACCCCCACTGTGCCCCATTTTCTTTTAACCTCACGCTGGCGTCCCCACCCGATCGACCTCACGCAGCCACATCAGCAATTCTGTCACGACAACAAGAAGGCCCACATGGCAGTGTCTGTGACAAGGTTCTGCCGAGTACAAAAAGTTTGGGACTCTTTTTTTTGTTTTCAAGAAATTAAACAAATGAGTTAAATGTATTTATATCAATATCTTTTCAATGCAAAATCCTTTTGTCACATATGATATAAGTTTTCTGACCAGAAAAGTGCCACGAATTCAACTACGCTATCCAAAATAATTTTTGAGCAATTTAAGATTTTTGAAATTATTTAAAATTGCAATAAATGCCTTCTTCTCCATTAATTAATAACTTTCAAACTATAATTCCAAATTTGGCAAATATTATGTCTAAAACAATCAGCGCGACGAGCCTGTTCTAACTACGCATTCCTTGATATGAATTGTAGCATGCATCATATAAATATTAAGTGGACAGCAAGATATATGGGAGCAAAACATGACTAAAAACTTAATAAAATGTTTTATTCTTGTACCCCACACCTCACCCATGCCATGCTATGCTATGCCATGTAAATTGTGCATCATACATCATGGCATGCTTGTTTGCTTGTCGCATTTGATTCATATGTTTGTGCACTATATTTATGTTGGCCCTTGTTTGTTTGGTTCTTCTTTCGAATAGACGCCGAGCAGGGGAATTATTAGGAATCCTAGGAGTACTACCCAGATCCATCTCTCGCTTCAACTGAGCTTCCAGGCAAGGACTACCACATGCTTGCATACATATAGTACCTATTGCCTCTATCTGATTCTTGCATCATTGAGTCGTGATTGCATTAAATTGAATCCCAAGTACTGCATAGCCTTTACTTTTAAAGCCCACCGAAGCTTGTTCCTCCATCCCATGAGCCATTACTACAGGAGTTGTTTGAGCCATGCGAGTCGTCAAACAACATGTGTAGGGTATGTGAGTGTCTGATGGATAACGAGGTACCTAAACAACTTAACCTAAGTAGTAATGGGATAACTAATGAAAGAGGCGCCGGTGAGCAATATCTGTTATTTGGTTTTTCATGCTCACTTGTGTCCGGTAGGACCCTGAGTACTTGATTCCTGTTCCTTGACTATTCGCACTATCCACATCCGGGAGGCCGTGGACCCCCCTGAGCCAGAGCTTGATTCATTTTTATTTCTTGGGGCCACAAACTAGTTTGGGGTTTTATTTACTATCCTGTACTTATGCCATGTTACTGCTTTATTAAGATTGTGCATGGAGCACCTGTACTATTTTGGATGCGGAGTGTTTTCACGGTATCGACAAGCCCAGTCATATTTTCGGGTTCCCAGTCGTTTACAACCATTGACGCAAACCTTGGGTCCGTCTCGGAGTGGCCAACTTCGTTGCGGGTAGCTTAATGGGGTGGCCCCCTGAAATATTTCTGAAACCTATGATCGCTTTGTCGTGAATGCCTCGTTGGGTTTTGAGTTGGTTTTTTCCGAGGTTGATCGAGTGTGTGTTGCTATTTGTGCACCCCTGCAGGGTAAAACTTTCTGAAAGCCGTGTCCACGGTTATGGACGACTTGGAGCACAGTTTCTCGATCATAGACAAGCATAACTAAAGTACCGCTTTTAATTTGACTAAATATCTGACTAGTAATTAGTGCAATACTCATGGAATGGTTAATAAAACTGCCAACGGAGGGGTTGTTCGTCCGCTTTCTCGTTGGTAAGCGAGAAGGAGGATGGATCTGTTACTTTATACTATTATAACTATTGTTACTAATTAACGAACATCCGTCTATCATTGGTTAGGCGGATGGTTAGCGAGTAGCTATAGACTTGTTAGTTATTATCTTTTGCTACAATTGCGTCACCCCAGGTATATGTCCCCTTTAGAGGCATAAAGACTTGCTGAGTACCCCTAAGGTCTCACACAATAAATTGTTTGATTCAGATGAACAGGTGTATTCGCAAGATGGTTACTAGGTGGAGGAGACAGACGATGTTGGCAACGATCACTCAGTGTAGAGATTCCGGGGATGGGGAACCGTGAGATCTATGGGCGGGATGTGTTTATTTATGTGGCATCTTATGCCGATTTCCTTCTTATCCGTACTCGGATCTTGTTTTTCGCTTCCGCCTGATACTCTGATGGTTAATGTATGAGGATCTATCCTAAACTATTATCTCTATCTAGGATATTTGGATCTTGCCGTATGGTGTTCCAATATTTCTATTTCTTTTAGATGGAATGGCTTTGAGAACTGTTGTGTGGTAGCTTGCACACGTACTCACTTGTGTATGTATTTGATCTCTTCACCTGTTGCCTACGCCGCTCGCTCTTGTCCTGATGTCTTGGAAGTGGTTAGGACGGCCGACGGGTCTACTCGTGGGCGGTCCCCTGGGGCCCCCGCTGTACTATTTTAACCACTTCCGTTTCATCCAGGCTTGAACTTAGAGCGTAGGGTCCGAGGTTGTTACACCGGCGCTACTAGACAACTGTTCCAAAGCTGGAGGCTGACGAGCAAAGCAAGGACTGACGAGTGAAGGCCCGGCTTACCCATAAAGAACCGGCTGACGGATAAAGAACCGGCTGACGAGTAAAGCAGGGTCACTAGACACTGTAGCGCTGTCCTTCCATGTACTGGAGGCTTGACTGGACCTGGGCCTACTGTTTGGCCATGTCCATCCGACCCTCTTTGTAAGGCCCAGATCCAAACAGTAAACCCTATAACCCATCTTGTAAACTACCCCCTCAACCAGTATATAAGGGGGGTAGTGCTAGGGTTCTAGGTAGACACTGACAAGTTCGAAGTTCTCCACATTGGATAAGTTGAGTAGTTCCTTCTTCTTCTTCTAGCTAGGAGTAGTCAGGAAAACAGCTCAAGGAGCATCTGTATTAGGCGTTCGCCCCTTTATAGTAGATCCTTGAAGGAGTAGGAGCTTTACCTTGCCAAGAGGGCTCCGAACCTGGGTACATCGCTATGTTTGCAGTATCTGTGCCCAACCCGTTGCGTGTAGACACCGATAGCATCCTGATTGTCCCCTTCATGCCATCCCCGATGGCACTGTCGTGTTCCACACCATGACAATGATGGTTCTAGAACATGGTGGAGTTTGCTCTAGGTACTATTTAACATGAATCTAGCTGCTCTGAACCATTCGATCTAACAGCCCAATGGTCACGATTGGTGCTCTAGATCGAATTTAAAACTGCTCCATTATCTCTAACTATTATAACAGAGCAGTTTTGAATTGGATACATAGCACCAATCCTGACCGTTGGGCTATAAGATCCAATGGTTCAGAGCAGCTGGATTCGTGGTGAACAGTATCTATAGAAAACTCCACCATGTTCTAGAACCATCATACTTTAAGTCTTGTTAGATAAAAAATGCATACATTAAGTCTATTAATAATAACTATCTACACATAGTGGGAATACAACCTACTGTGCTGTGAAATTTTGGGGGTGGTTACATGATGGTTCTAGAACATGCATGGTGGAGTTTGCTCTAGGTACTATTCAACAAGAATCCAGCTACTCTGAACCATTGGATCTAATAGCCCAACGGTAAGGATTGGTGCTATGGATCCTATTCAAAACTGCTCCATTATAGTAGTAGAGATATAGTGTACGGATAACTTTGAATATTGACCGTTGGATCAAGACTCGCGAATCCCAACATTTTCAACCGTTGGATCTTCTTTACCGTTCTAGCATCTAGAAGAGTCTATTGATAGTCCTCATCACAATGAATGCTATGCACAACACTCAAAACACACTTGTCCATGATTCTAGAATCTTCTCCCTCATTTCTCTAGACCATGTTACCAAAATTTTCATGTTTTAGATAACTAATAATCATTGACTTCTACATGATACACAAAGTACAAGAACGAACTATAAACCCATACTTTATAGATGTTGATCAAATTTATATTTTTTTAGCTTTACCTATTATAATTTTATATAGTGTTGATGTGTTAGACGTCTCTTATCTCAGTCTCACGTGCAGGACACGTGCAACTTACTATTTATATATAGTGTGCGGACAACTTTGAATATTGACAGCTGATTCATGACCCCGCGAATCCCAACATTGCTACTAGTTGTTGGACCCTCTAATCCATTCCATCATCTAGAAGATACTATTGATAGTCTTTGTTATCTTATCTTACCACTATATATTGTACGAATAACTTTGAGTATTGACCATTGGATCAAGACTCACGAATCCCAACACTGCTAGCCTCTTGATTTTCTTTTTTCCATTCTACCGGGTGGTGGTACTTTTTTTGACTAATAAGGTATATGTCCCGAGGGAGCGAGATTCTTCAATTAATTAACACGGTAAGTGGATGTGTACATGTTACACCAAGGAGCTCCAAAAAATGAAAAATACATCCTAGTTCATACATTTAGCAAAAAGGACCCTAAAATCAAATACTTGAAAATTTTGGTAACATGGTCTATAGAAATGAGGGGGAGATTCAAGAATGATGGAGAAGTGTGTTTTGAGGTTTGTGCATATAGCATTTCATTGTGATGAAGACTATCAATAGAATCTTCTAGATGTTAGAATGGAAAAGAAGATCTAACGGCTAGAAATGTTGGGATTCGTGAGTCTTGATCTAACAATTAATATTTAAAGTTTTTCATGCACCATATAGTGTTAAGATAGTGGTAATGGTAATACTAGTACTTGCTTAACAAAAGAAAACAGCACACTCCTCACTTTCAGCGGATCTTGTTGAAGAAGATGCACGAATCTACCAGATGTGGGAACTGTGTAGACGTATGGCATATCATCACTATATAAAATTATAATTGGTAAAGCACAATAAATTATAAATTTTATCAACATCTATAAAGTATGGGTGTATATTTGTTCCTTATACTTTGTATCATCATGTGGAAGTCAAAGATTATTAGCTACCTAACACATAAATTTTTTGATAACATGGTCTAGAGAAACAAGGGAGAAGATTCTAGTATGATGGAAAAGTGTGTTTTGAGGTTTGTGCAGAGCATTCATTATGCCGAAGACTATCAATAGAATATTCTAGATGCTAGAATGGAAAATAAGATCCAACGGCTAGAAATGCTGGGATTTGTGATTCTTGGTCCAATGGTCAAAATTCAAAGTTATTCGTACACTATATAGTGGTAAGATAAGATAAGATAAGATACGATCATGTAGAAGTCAACGGTTATTAGCTATGAGGGAGAAGATTCTAGTATGATGGAGAAGTGTGTTTTGAGGTTTGTGCATAGCATTCATTATCCCGAAGACTATCAATAGAATCTTCCAGATGCTAGAATGGAAAACAAGATCCAAGCAACGGATGGAAATAGTGTTGGGATTCGCGAGTCTTGATCCAACTCTCAATATTCAAAGTTATTCGTACACTTTATAGTGGTAAGATATCTCTACTACTATATTGGAGTAGTTTTGAATTGGATCCATAGCACCAATCCTGCCCGTTGGGATGTTTGATCCAATGGTTCAGAGAAGCTGGATTCGTGTTCAATAGTACCTAGAGCAAAATCCACCATGCATGTTCTAGAACCATCATGTCACCACCCCCAAAATTTTATAGCACAGTAGGTTGTATTCTCTCAACTACTATAGTGGATCAGTTTTGAATTCGATCCATAACACCAATCCTGGATCTTGGGCTATTAGATCCAATGGTTCAGAGCAACTGGATTCGTGTTGAATAGTACGTACCTACATGTCACCACCCCCAAAATTCATAAATTAAGTCTATTAATAATAACTATCTGCACATACTGAGAATACAACCTACTGTGCTATGAAATTTTGGGGGTGGTGACATGATGGTTCTAGAACATGGTGGGGTTTGTTGTAGGTACTATTCAACACGACTCCAGCTGCTCTGAACCATTGGATCCAATAGCCCAACAGTCAGGATTGGTGCTATGGATCGAATTCAAAACTGCTCCATTATAGTAGTAGAGATAGAGATATGATGTCAATATGGTCATGACCTTGGCTGTTTGGGTCAAAGCCAGTAATATTCATACACCCGAGGCCAATACACATTGTGAAGAAGCTAGAGCATTTTTTTGTATTCAAAGGTGTCAAAACACATGTTTCCCATTTTTTTCTTAGCACAGTATAGTGTAGGAATAACTTTGAATATTGACAGTTGGATCAAGATGTGAATACCAACATTGTCAGATGTTGTATCTTCATTTCCATTTTAGCATCGAGAAGATACTATTGATAGTTTTTCTTTTTTTATCTTACCACTATTTTTTATATATAGTGTGCGAACAACTTTGAATATTGACCACTGATTCATGACCCGCGAATCCCAACATTGCTGCTAGATATTGGATCCTCTAATCCATTCCATCATCTAGAATATACTATTGATAGTTTTTGTTATCTTATCTTACCACTATATAATGTACGAATAACTTTGAGTATTGACCGTTGGATCAAGACTCGCGAATCCCAACAATGCTAGCCGCTGGATCTTCTTTTTTCCATTCTACCAGGTGGTGGTACTTTTCTCTACTACTATAATGGAGCAGTTTTGAATTGGATCTATACCACCAATCCCGACCATTGGGCTGTTAGATCCAATGTTTTAGAGCAGCTGGATTCGTGTTGAAAAGTACCACTTTATCAATTTGTTTTCACCCATCAACTCAGTCATCCACGTAGGGCCCATGGATTGGGGAGGTCGCGGTCGCCTTGGACGCAACACAGAATTATGACTAGGCCATCGAGTGCGGGAAGCAGAGTCAGCATTCAGTCCGTTGATATTTGCCACATGCATCGGCTTCATCGCTGGCATAAATTGTTCCCTCGCTTCGGTAATCTTCCACATTAATCTCGGATCACCTCCTTCATATTTAATCTCTCCCCTTCCCCACACCAAACCATCTCTAATCCCCCGCTTCCAGCAACCATCTCCATCCTCGTCTGTCATCCGTGGCCACCTTCCGGCTGCCGCCTGCCGTACCGAAGCGCAAAGAACCCGACATCGCCATACAGGAGGACAATGCCTTGCGCATTTGGGCCTTCCTCCCGTGGTGAATAAAGTGGCAGCTCGCATGCGCCTTCCTCGACACTAGGTATGGTCACCGCAAATACCATATGTACAGCCTCAACGACAATCCGAACGGGACGTTGAAGGTCAAGTTCGTCAACTTCAGGGATGCCCGTTTCCTCTACGGCCAGGCCTTCCACTATGGCTACGATATGGTGGTGTTCACCGGCCACAACATTTTCACGAACTAGTGGAACCAGTTCCCAAAAAAAGGCAACTTCATCCATAGTGTTCTCCTGGAGTTGTTGTCGTGGTATTGACCACGATAGATGCTACGGGGTAGCTTACGTAGAGGAGGCAAGGCGACGTAGGAGAATCCGGGAGCGATATTGGCACACGATGTACCCAGGTTCACGTCCACTTGGTGGAGGATCGCTATGTCCTGCTATCAATCCAGTATATGATCACATATTGGTTTACAAGGATCTGCCATGGGGGGAGGGAAAGACTAGATCTAATGAGACCTTTCCCGTGGGGGTGCCCCTTGGTGGCTTTATATATCCAGCCAGTTATGATTTACAAGTGCTAATGGGCTTTTTATTGGAGTCACTATATTGGGCCTCCAGTAAGCGATGCGTCTAGGTCCAGTATACTCTAGTCGCCGTATTCGGCGAGTCGACCCAACTTGGGCTTGGGTTCAGTCGGCTCGATCCAGCTACAGACTCCGCTTCGTGGGTATACCCCAATTGGTATTCCCCCATCATTAGTTCCCGAGCGTGTCAGGGACTCAGCGATGACTTCAAATTGTCGAATAAGCATAGGAGATTCCAGGGTAGAGTCAATGGTGATTCGCTGGCGAGCTCCTGAAATAGAGAAATAGCTCATGAGGTAGCCCATTCGCCGAGGCGAGTCGGCATGCTAGGTGAGTTGCCATTGGGTGGAGTCGCCCCTTTGATAAGTTTGATTAGCTCCTTGTCAACTTGATGTCGTAAAGGCTGATGAATAGCAGACATGGAAGCCGCCAAGTCGTTGATGACAAAGTCACTGAGTTGGTGCAGGCGATTCCGTGATGGGCGAGCCCGCGAGGGAGAGCCCGCGATGGCGAATCGGTAATGGCGAGCCCGTGATGAAGACTCCGTGAGGGTGGAGATTCCCCAAGCATGAAGAGTCTACGGGGGCGGCAAGTCCCCGAGCGTGTAGGCCAAACGGGGGCGCCGAGTCCCCGAGCGTGAAGACTCCGCGAGGGCAGCGATTCCCTGAACATGAAGACTCCGCGAGGGCAGCAAGTCCCCGAACGTGAAGACTCCACGAGGGTGGCGAGTCCCTAAGCGTAAAGACTCTATGAGGGCGGTGATTCCCTGAGCATGAAGACTCCTCGAGGGCGGCGAGTCCCCGAGAGTGAAGACTCCGCGAGGGCGGATCCCTGATGGCGAGTCTGTGTATACACCACGGAAATCATATGAGCACAATGACTCAAGAGAAATGTCACACTCGAGGAGCAATGTGGTTGTCAAGCCCTGAGACAAACAACTGAAAACTTGACGAGTCGTCCGCTGATTGGAGTTGACTTGCTTTATGCTTACCTCTGCAATATGCCTAGGAGTAGTCCCCGAGGCTCGAGTTAGTTTGTAGAGGCGACTTGAGGCTCTTTTTAGAGATGCATAATCCGCAGATAGTACTTGGTTGTTCCCGAGCATGGCGGGCAGCGAATCCCCATGTATTGTGAGTGGAGAGCTTAACGAGTCCTGGAGACCAGTGATTGTTAAACCAATGAGCATGACGGATCTGCATTGAGAGAGTCCACGAGGGGGAGTCTGCGAGCCTAGCGAGTCTGTGTTTGAGTGAGTCCACGAGTGCGAGTCCGTGATGATGGCATGTTCGTGAGGGGAGAGTTCCCGAGCGTGGCGAGTCCGTGATGATGGCGTGTCCACGAGGGGAGAGTCCCCGATCATAGCGAGTCGCTCATCCGATATTGGGAGGGATTGATTGTGATGTTTTTGTTAGCGAGTCTCTCCTCTTGGCCCGAGGGGTCAGTCGTATAGCGACTCCAAAGATGGCTCTCGGCTAGGCGTTCTTCCTAGATGATCAGATGCTCGGTTTGTGAGTCCTTGTCCACAGTACTTGGCCATGCGAGTCGCGCTATCTTAGGTTGAGGAGGACATGGTGCTATTTGTGTAGCACTACCATTTGTCTTAGCCCGAAAGGCCAGTCGAGCAAGGCGAGTGCAATGATGGCTCTTGGTTAGCGTTTTTTGTGGATGATCCGAGGCTTGGTTTGCGAGTCCCTGTTCGCATTACTTGGCCATTGTGAGTCGCTCTTTCAAAGGCTGACAAAGGAGAATTAATTTGTCCAGGAGGAAATAGATGCCCAGTGGTGAGTCCATGCGGCATGGCATTTGACCCTCTCTGGCGACTCGTACGGTGAGGGGCCCTTAGCAGACGCAGCATATGCATTCAGCGTAGCGGAAGTATAGGCACATTTTGGCAGAGTCGACGCGGCGGAAAAATATTCGACACGGCGGACGGAGGTCACGCTATGGCAAAGTCGACGCGGCGGACACGTGGTTAACACGGTGAACACGGGGTCAACGTAGGAGGACGGAGGTCGCGTTATCGTGAAGTCGACGCAGCTGACATGGGGTCGACGCGGCGGACCGGGGTCGCGCTATGGCGAAGTCAACGTGGAAAACACGGGGTCAACGCGGCGGACGAGGTCGCGCTATGGCAAAGTCGACGCAGCGGACAAGGGGTCGACGCGGCGGACGGAGGCCGCGCTATGGTTAACTCGACGCGGAGGACTCGGGGTCGACGCGGAGGACATGGGGTCGCACTATGGCAGAGTTGACGCGGAGGACACGGGGTCAACGCGGTAGACAGGGTTCGCGCTATGGAGAAGTCGACGCGGTGGACATGGGATCAACGTGGCGGATGGAGGTCGTGCTATGGTGAAGTCGACGCGGCGGACAGGGGGTCGCGCTATGGCAAAGTCTACACGGCGAACACGGGGTCAACACGACGAACGGGGGTCGCGCTATGGCGAAGTTGACGTGACGGACATGGGGTCTACGCCGCGGACGGAGGTCGTGCTATGGCGAAGTCGACGCGGCGGACACAGGTCGACGCGGCAAACATGGGTCGTTCTATGGCGAAGTCAACGCGGCAGACACGCGGTTAACACGGCGTACGGAGGTCACGCTATGGCAAAGTCGACGCGGCGGACATGGGGTCGACATGGTGGACGGGGGTCGCGCTATGGCAAAGTCGATGCGGTGGACACGGTGTCGACATGGCGGACGGAGGTCGCGCTATGGCGAAGTCGACACAGCGGAGACGGGGTCACGCTATGGCGAAGTCGACGTGGCAGACGAAGGTCGCGCTATGACGAAGTCAATGCGGCGGACGGATGTCGCACTTTGGCGAAGTCGACGCGACAGACATGGTGTCTACGCGATGGACAGAGGTTACCGGAAGGAGTCATGTGATGTTTATCCTTTAGCATGGAGAGTCCATGATGGCAAGTTCCCAAGCATGGAGAGTCCAGCGAGGGCAGCGGGTTCATGATGGAGAGTCCACGAGGGCGACAGTCCGCGAGCGGTAAGCCGCGAGTCCCCGAGTATGGCATTTAGCTAGAAGGAGTGGACGTGGCTGACATGCTCGCGTAGGCACGACGCACGCATCCGTGCCGCGAGAGCGCAATTTTATTCTTCTCCGCACACATGTATCAACACGCATTCAGTAAAAAAATTGTTAGTATAAAATAAAATATAAGATCAAGTGGGAGAAAATTATCGGCCATAGTCGAGTTGTCGCGGGTGGAATTGTGGGAGCCACTGCAGCGAAAAGTCGAACAAGTTCGAGGTAGAACTGTTGTTCAAGCCTTAGGACGAGGTCATGGCAGCGCGTCCGACCAGACCTTCACAGGGCGGAATCAGTCAGATCTGCTTTATGCAATCGCTGGCACTAGACACAGCATACGTACTGTTCACTAATCGATCTAATTGCCCTACCGGCACCAGACCAAAGCACTTCATATATATTAATAATTAAATGGCAAAGGAAGGATGTCACTCGATGATGGATTGGAAGAATCGCTTTTCTCTTCCTTGGACTGCAATTGCTGCCACTCGCATGCATGCCTGACTCCGGGTCGAGCTGTGTTTCTCATCAGCACATCGCAACGATTGATCTGGCACACTGCTCCACAAGGATTTCACGTGCGTGTGAAAATTCATGGATCGTGAGTAGCTACCATCGCCATCTGAGTTGATTACAGCAAAATTGACTTACGAAGCCGGCCGCGATGAGATGCGATCTCAGGTTGTTGACGACGAGAGATCCTGCCCGGATCATCACGTCCAAGAACCACTTGCTCCACGGTGGACGCCAACTGTCGTGGTATTAACGATGGCGGATGATATGGGGTAGCTTACGTAGAGGAGGCAAGGCAACGTAGGAGAATACGTGAGCAAGATTGGCACACGATGCACCCAGGTTCACGTCCCCTTGATGGAGGATCTCTTCGTCCTGCTATCAATCAAGTATATGATCACAGATTGGTTTACATGGAGCCGCCGTGGGCGGAGGGAATGACTAGATCTAATGAGACCTCTCCCTTCGGGGTGCCCCTTGGTGGCTTTATATATCCACCCAGTTAGGGTTTACAAGTGCTAATAGGCTTTTTATTGGAGTCATTATATTGGGCCTCTAGTCGGCGAGGCGTCTAGGTCCAGTATACGCCAGTCGCCGTATTCGGCGAGTCGACCCAACTTGGGTTTGGCTTCATTCGGCTCGATCTAGCTGGCGACTCCGCTTCATGGGTATACCCCAATTGATATTCCCCCATCAGCTGCCGATGGCTCTGGAGGTGCCGCCTCCTTATCCGGAGGTGTCGATGAGTCAAGAGCCGGCTTTGTCACTGGAGCTGTGTTGGTGCTAATGTCACGAGCTACCGCTGGCGGGCACGCACTAGATGTTAGGAGGCGCTGGACCTGCACTAGTTCAGCAGCGAGTCCTATATATGTAAACTCGTGTTGTTATGTTAATGGTTGAATGAAGTTTCTTTTGGTACTACTCGTCAAAAAAAGTTTCTTTTGGTACTACTCACTGTACCCTGTAGTACTGGTCGTACTGCGAATGGTGATCTATTGAATATCCTTCCCCCCGGATGTTTGTGAAAGAAGTGAAAATTTTGAAACCACGAATGTTTGAATTGCTACTCTATAGTAAGGGCCAAAATGGTTCCCACCAACGCAGCTAACGAACATGCCATACAAAGACATGGAGCCGCTGATAGAAGGCAGGTCATCGGTTGATGCACATGCGTAGCACGGTGGACGAGGGAGAGATCAGCCGACCGGGGTGTGGGTTGGTGATGAGGGAGCGAAGGAGAGAGAGAACACATTTTGTTTTGCATGCATATATATTGTGGTCCTAAAATTTACTCTACTCACTATACCTTGTACCTTATGTCAGGAACCCATCCCAACTTTGCTCTGACATCGCACTGCCTTCAAATCCTCCTCTTCGCAACTCTCTCACTGCCTCGTCTATGCTCATAGTCTCTTCTCGCTCAACATTTTTAACAGAAAAAAGGAAATAAATGCTTCTTACTTGCTTTTCAGAAAATAAATTCTTGTCACCTGGAAAATTGAAATTGATTATTTGTTGTTTTTAATATCTTTGATTGTTCTCAAAAGATGGCCAAATTTGTCGGGATGCAAATTATTGGATATGGGATCATGAGCATAAAGTATGATGTAGAGATATGGCCTTGACCTCTTGGTTGTTCGCATTGAAATCCAAGAATTTTTCATATTCGTTGACAACTATAAGATGAAATTCGTTTAAATTTCACCACTTACTTTTAGGTTAGAACTTTACACGGTCAATTGGAGTACATTTTACATCAGGGACCTCAAAAAAGCAAAAATTACATCGAGGTCCATACATTTAGAATAAAGGACCCTAAAAGGAAAAATTTCTAGTTCGGCTCCTTCTTGAGAGATCAGCTGATCTCAGCTAAACTCTTGATACTACATCCTCTTCGATTGTTTTCAAAACATGGCCAGATATATTGCCATGCAAATTCTCTAACATGGGATCATCGTCATATAAAGTTTGATGTTGATATGGCCTTGACCTTGGTCATTCGGCTTGAAATCCAAGAATGCTCATACTCATTGACAAGTAAGCTTAAAAAATCGTCTAAATTTCACTAGTTACACTTTTATACCTAAAAAGGGGGAAATTACATCGAGGTCCATACATTTAGCACAAAAGGCCCTTAAATTAAGTAAGTAAAATAGTTGGGTTAGGCTCCTTCTTGAGAGAGTAGATGATCGAGCCATACTCTTCATACTACTTCATCTTCGATTGTGTTCAAAATATGGCCAAATTTGTGAGCATGCAAATTCTTGGATATGGGATCATTAGCATAAAGTATGATGTAGATATGGCCTTGACCTTGGTGGTTCGTCTTGAAATACAACAATGCTTCATACTCATTGACAACTAAGCTTAAATTTGTTTAAATTTCACCACATACTTTTAGGTTAGAACTTTACACGGTCGATCGGAGTAAATTTTACATCAGGGACCTCAAAAAGCAAAAAATTACATCTAGGTCCATATACATTTAGCATAAAGGACCCTAAAAGAAAAAAAAATATGGTTCAACTCATTCTCGAGAGATCAGCTGATCTGAGCCAAACTCTTAATACTACTTCCTCTTCGATTGTTTTCAAAACATGGCCAGATCTGTTGCCATGCAAATTCTCTTACACGGGTCATCATAATATAAAGTATGATGTAGATATCGCCTTGACCTTGATCGTTCGGCTTGAAATCCAAGAATGCTCATACTCATTGACAAGTAATCTTAAAATCATCTAAATTTCACCACTTACACTTTTAGACCTAACTAAAGGGGGGAAATTACATCGAGGTCCATACATTTAGCACAAAGGACCCTAAAATTAAGCAAGGAAAACAGTCGGGTTCAGCTCCTTCTCTAGAGATTAGTTGATTGAGCCATACTCTTCATACTACTTCATCTTTGATTGTTTTCAAAATATGGCAAAATTTATTGCCATGCAAATTCTTGGATATGGGATCATCAGCATAATGTATGATGTAGATATGCCCTTGACCTTCGTCGTTCGTCTTGAAATGCAAGAATTGTTCATAATCATTGACAACTAAGCTTAAATTCGTTTAAATTTCACCACTTACTTTTAGGTTAGAACTTTACACGGTCGATCGGAGTACATTTTACATCAGGGACCTCAAAAAATAAAAAAATACATCGAGGTCCATACATTTAACATAAAGGACCCTAAAAAGGAAAAATTTATGGTTCGGATCCTCGAGAGATCAGCTGATCTGAGCCAAATTCTTGATACTACTTCCTCTTCAATTGTTTTCAAAACATGGACAGATCTGTTGCCATGCAAATTCTCTCACATGGGATCATCATAATATAAAGTATGATGTTGATATGGCCTTTACCTTGAGAATATCATTTTGCGGCCGGAAAGTTGAGGCGCCTAGGCAACTTGGTACCCAAGTTGCTTGTAATCAGCCATGTTGACCATAGTTGGCGTGCCAAATACTTAGAGGGTATTTTTCGGCACGAATTCAATTTTTTGTTTGAATACAAAATATCAGGCTAACTCCCGTCAAATTGGGCCCCCCTGTCGGTTTTTGCCGTTATGTCGCTGCCATCGTGACTGCCATGCAGGCTTGAAGCGTTGGCGCCTGCATCCACTACGCGTCTTCTTCTTCCCCGGAGCGGCAATCTGTGGGGCGTCGCGGCCATGGCGCGGAGCTGGGACACGGACGAACCTTCTTGGCCCTGCTCCCCTCCCTATAGGCTTGCAAAGTTGGCGCATGCATCCATTATGCGTCTTCTTCTTCCCTGGAGCGGCAATCTCTGGTCGCGACCATGGCACAGAGCTGGGACCTGGACGAACTTGCTCGGCCCCGCTCTCCTCCCCATCCCGAGTCGGAGCTCGCCCTCACCATGGCATGGCGCGGGGATGAGAATTGGTTACCAGTGAGATCTGTCACCGTGTCGACCATGCTCGGTCATGTTTTCCTCCTCCAGAATCTGAGCTCGTCGTCACCGTGGTCGCACCCGTGCCAATTCTGCCACCCCTGCCGAGGTCTCTGTGGGAGTTGTACCCTCAGTAGCTCAAGTTCTGCCATGTTGAACCTATAATTTGGAGCTGGGCGGCGGCAACCCGTTGTTGAACCTGTAAGGAATTTGCCGAAGGCTGCGTGCCGTGCCAAGGTCTTCAGATGATGCCTTCGGCCTCGGCTTCTGCCAATGTCCACCATCGATGTGAGGTCATTTAGTTACTTCAATACGAAATTTCGACCAATTTAACTTGTTGATGCATTCCTTGACAATTATAATATAATCGAACACTAGAAATATTTGGTACTGTGCATGAGCATGATTAGTAATATAATTGAACACTAGAAATTTGAAGGCACTCCATATAAAGGAGTAGATTAATACATAGATAGAAGGTTCACTAGAGACACCATGGTCCACGGATATATTGTCTTACATGCAACACATAGGTAATAGTTAACTAAAACAAAATAAAAGCAGGGGCAACAGCAGGAGGCCAGGACACGGAGACTCCTAGGAGGGGGGGTAGCATAGACAAGGGGATACAGGCTAGTCCTGACATACTCCCGAAGGAATTTGCCGAAGGCTGTGTGTCGCGCCATGGTAATCGGCTTATGCTTTCTGCCTCCGCCTTTGCCAACACCCACCGCGTGCTAGATCATGCTGTCAAGGTCCATGTTGATTGCTCTGCCACAGAATGGGCAAAATAGTCTCCCCCTACGGTAGAAACGCATTTTCCCACACCATAACCGCCTCAGCATGTAGCGGCTCTTGTTGTCCCTGGATTCCTTGCTATCGTCCACATCATCATCATCCTCCTGTTGATTTTTAAGAACATAACTTAGAACTCATACGTATGATTGAATTATATTACAACACAAGAATTGACAACATATATATGTAAGACAATATTAAGTTGATATCAAAGGGAAAGCATCTCAGCAATAGTTTTATCAGTTCATATATCATTTCATCTCAACAAAATTACAATTAATTGGATCAGAGTGTATGTAGAATAAATCTAGGGGCCTCAAATGTTTTTTTAGGGATGGCGTAAGATAACCAAGTAACAATTGCACAACCTATATTGTTCTTGTACATTGCCCCAGGTTTGCTAACTCATCCCTTCATAAATCTGACACCAATGTGTCTGCCTCTCTTTTGGGGAAAATTTGAATCATTGGCCACAATAAGATATTGAAATGTAATTGCACAAAACAATATTCAGGGATATACATAGTCAGGTACAAAAACAAGACTAAGTATTATAATTATAAATAAAAACCAAACAATTAATCTTAAGGTACATGTTAAAAATACTTATGATCAAAACCATTCATATACATATGCATCAGACGAATCATTCAAAGATCAAAAACAATTCAAGGATCATATATGTTTTTCCATATGAGAATAAAGCAAGGGCCTCATAATTTGTTTCAGAGATGGAGTTGGAGAACCAAAGTACTGATACATTGCAAATGTATCTATAATTTTTGATGTTACATGCTAGGTTTTATCTACTTTCTTGTGTTTTGTCCAAACTTTGGAGTACTTTTCATATGATTTCTTGGACTAACCTATTAACAAGAGACACAGTGTTAGCTGCCTGTTTTCTACTGTTTTTAGTTCCAGGAAGTCAGAAAATGAATATTCTCGGAATTGGACGGGACAAAAGCCAAAGTTGCTATTTTACCGGAAGACATCTGGAGCCAGATACGAGACGGAGAAGGGCTGGGGCCTGGCCACACCACCTGGCCATGCGGCCAGGCCTGGCCCATGCCAGGGGGTGGTCTGGCTGACTCCAGCACCCCCTCGGCCTCTCCTTCTGCCTATATATTGCCTCTGATACGGAAACGCTAAGTACCCGATCAAAAATCCACGAAAGAGTTTGTATCCGCCGTCATCTCCATCCCTAGATCGGGAGGGATCTGAAGCTCTTCCTGGCACCCTGCCGGAGAGGGGAATTCACCCTGGAGGCCTTCTTCATCATCATGCAAGCCTCCGGTGTGATGCGTGAGTAGTTTATCTCTGGACTACGGGTCCATGTAGTAGCTAGATGGCTGGTTCTCCTCCTTTGTGCTTTCATGTTTAGATCTTGTGAGCTCCGTTCATGATCAAGATCATCTATTTGTAATTCTGCATGTTGTGTTTGTGGGGATCCGATGGATATTGAGATGCTATTTTAGATTGATTATTGATTCTATCATGTCTTTGTTATTTGTGATCTTGCATGCTTTCCGTTGTTAGTAGCTATCTTGGCCAAGTAGATGCTAGCAACTCCAAGAGTTAGTATTTATGCTCGATAGTGGGTTCATGCCTCTGGTAATCTGGGGAAGTGACAGAAATCTCTAAGGTACTAGATGTGTTGTTGCTACTAGGGAGAAAACAACAATCCTTTGTTCATAGAACAATCGAATTGTTTACTTTACACGCAATTCATAAAGAAATAATACGTTGCTTGCAACTTAATACTGGAGGGGGTTCGGATGATAACCTGAAGGTGGATTATTAGTCATAGATGCAATTGGATGGCGGTCTATGTATAATGTTATAATGCCCAATCAAGTCTCAAAGGAGTCAAGATGATTAGTATATGCTTGTATGCTTTCTCTATGTTTGTCAATTGCCCCGCTGTAATTTGTTCACCCAGCATGTTATCTATCTTAAGGAGAGCCACCTCTAGTGAACTATGGACCCCGGTCCTTTCTTTTACATTCAATCTATAAATTGTTTACTGCTTTGTGTTTACTTTCTACAAACTATTAATTCCTTCCATTCGATACGTTTAATCCTTTGTTTTCAGAAAAACCGGTGAGATTGACAACCTCATCATAAGTTGGGGGCAAAGTTCTATGGTTGTGTTGTGCAGGTCTCCACATTGCTGCTGGCACCGGTAGTGCACCCTGCCAATGTTCAGCTAGCTACACCTTTGGGGTGTTTCCTTGCTCCTACTGGATTGATAACCTTGGTTTCTTACTGTTGGAAAACTTGCTACCGTGCTCATCATACCTTCCTCTTGGGGTTCCCCAACAAGCTCGATATATTTGGGCCATCAAGTACCAACAGCAAAACCTATATTGTTTGTGTGCATTGTTGCCTCAGGTTCACCAACCCATCCCTAAAACACAACACCATCATATGTGTCTCCCCTTGAACTCTGTTGGGGAAAATTTCAATCATCGGCCTCGGTGATAAACTGAAATGTAATTCTTATACACTATGAATGCATGGAATAGATAATTCAAATATCATAGTTCTATGAATGTACAATAAAGGTTGCAGCCTCATAAGTTTCTTCAGGGATGGTGTAAGCGAACCAAGTAACAATTGCCCAACTTATATTGTTCTTGTACACGGCCCCAGGTTCGCTAACTCATCCCTAAAAAACTGACACCAATGTGTCTGCCTCTCTTTTGGGGAAAATTTGAATCATTGGCCACAATATGAAATTGAAATGTAATCATACAAAAAATTATTTAGGGATATACATATGAATTATATGACTCATTCAAAGATCAGAAACAATACGATGATTATATATATATAGGTTCCATATGTGAATAAATTAAGGGCCTTATTAATTTTTTTAGAGATGGTGTTGGAGAACCAAAATACCAACATCACAACCTATATTTTTATGTACATTGCTGCCTCAGGTTCACTAACCATCCTTAAGAAAACGACACCATCAAATATGTCTCTCTTGCACTATTTTGGGGCAAAATTGAATCATTGGGCTTAGTAAGGAATAGAAATGTAATGTTATAGGCATGTTGTGTATGGAAATCAACACTCAACTAGCAAACTCAAATAGATGGTAGATGAGAAGATTGGTGTTTTGTGGCTAGAAGGATTGGGGTTTTGTGACTAGATGGCAGATGCATCATCGACTGTTCAAACCATATATATACTACCCTACTTCAAGAGCAAAATAATCTATACACGATTGAGCAAATCCTATGTATGAACAATGAAATCTGCGGGTGTGGATAGAGAAGCTAGCAATGTAGTACCTCGGACTCCTCATCAGGGACCTCCTCCTCGAACTCGTCATTCTCTACGATTGCATGAAAGATTTCTTGTACAGCGACGGGGTCATTGATGTAGAGCACCGGATTGCCTCCGCGTGCCGCCTGCCCCCCATCCAGATCTGCCACTGGCACCATGACGTTGTTGGCCACCTGCTGCTCGACGGCGATGGCTACTGGCTGGACGGATGAGCTCGAACCCTCGACGGCGTGGCGACCAATGGCGTTCGTGCCTGGAGAAGACGCCTCTGCCTGCTTGTCAACGACAAAGCCATCTGCTGATGCACTTTCACCGGGCTTCACCTCCGGCTCGTCTCCATGTGTACACTTCATGGCACACCTAGGGAAGGAGGTGGTGCAAGCGAAGGAGCTTCGGCGCACGCGGTAGGTGCAGATTGGACAAAATGACACGAGCTCATGGAAGAAGAAGGTCGAGCGGGTTTATAAACACTAGACCATTCGTAGTCCTCGAGTGGACATGTGTGGTGGGCGGGGGGATGGGGCTACCACGATCTCCACTTTTTTTGGTTCCCTTTTCTGTGAAACAACCATGATCTCCACTTTAGAACTACATTAAAAACACGCTCATGGCAGACCTCGATTCCACTACATGCAAGTGGCGCAGAACCAATTTCTAGAAACGTTAGGTCTACTCGAGGGGCCCCCTTGACGCATGGAAGTTACTTGCGGTAGGACCCAGTTGGAAGTGAGATTGAGAGCGCTGCATAAAAATGGGATATTTCTTATTAAAATCAAGTGGCAATAAATAGCAGCGTCCCATCGACAACCGTGCACTCGATTTTTACACATGATTAAACATGACATGACCACTCGACGAATTTTTTCATGGACGGCACTCGCTTGTAGAAGTCTCGCTGAGGAAGACGTTTGTGCTATCTCACGCTATACTGTGAAGGGCACGACGTGTGCAACCATCCTCATTCGATCACATAGGCTCAACGGTTGGGGCACATGATCCGCGTGAAAATTGTGTCAACCAATCAGGGCGTAGCAGACAGAGCGAGCACAGGTTTGGCCTTCTACGAAAGAGAGAGAGGGAGGGCAAAACTGAGTAGTATCAAAAAACCAAGGGATAAACTGAGTAGTATAAAAACGAAAAGTGAGTGTCTTGTACAATGGAATACAATGAATGTGTGTTATTTTCACAGACCACATATGGATCCACCAGTGTTATTACTTGTCTATTCTTTTCATAAACCACATATGGATCCACCAGTGTCATTGCATGTGTGTTGTTTTCATAAACCACATCTAGAGTCATTGGATGTGTGTTATTATCATGAACCACATGGATCGACCAGAGTTCATTGCATGTGTGTTCTTCTCATAAACCACATGGATCAACCAGAGTCATTGCATGTGTGCTCTTTTCACAAACCACATATGGATCCACCAGAGTCATTGCATGTGTGTTCTTTTCACAAACCACATATGGGTCCACCAGTGTCATTGCATGTGTGTTCTTTTCATTAACCACGGCTAGAGTCATTGCATGTGTGTTCTTTGCATAAACCACATATGGATCCACCAATGTTGTTGCATGCCTGTTCTTTTCATCAACCACATGGATCCACCAGTTTCGTTGCATGTGTGTTCTTTTCATAAACCTAAACTAGAGTCATTGCATGTGTGTTCTTTTCACAACCCACATATGGATCGACCAGAATCATAGCATTTGTGTTCTTTTCATAAACCACTTATGGATCCACTAGAGTTCATTGCATGTCTATTATTTTCATAAACCACATGAGCATGTGTGTTTTTTTCACAAACCACATATGGATCCACCAGTGTCATTGAATGTATGTTATTTTCCTGAAACACATCTGGATCCACCAGAGCCATTTCATGTGTGTTATTTTCATGAACCACAACTAGAGTCAGTGAATGTGTGTTGTTTTCACAAACCACATATGGATCCACCGGAGTCATTGCATGTGTGTTCTTTTTATAGACCACATATGGATCCACCAGTGTCATTGCATGTGTGTTCTTTTCACAAACCACATATGGATCCACCAGAGTCATTGCACATGTGTTCTTTTCATAGACCACATATGGATCCACTAGTGTCATTGCATGTGTGTTCTTTTAATAAACCACAGCTAGAGTCACTGGATGTGTGTTCTTTTCATCAACCACAACTAGATTCATTGCACGTATGTTCTTTTCACAAACCACATATAGATCCACCAGTGTCATTGAATGTGTGTTCTTTTCATAAACCACATATGGATCCACCAGAGTCATTGCATGTGTGTTCTTTTATTAACCACAGCTAGAGTCATTGCATGTCTGATCTTTTCACAAACCACATAAGCATCCACCAGAGTCATTTCATGTGTGTTCTTTTCACAAACCTCATATAGATCCACCAGAGTCATTGCATGTCTATTCTTATCATAAACCACATGGATCCACGAGTGTCATTGCTTGTGTGTTCTTTTCATTAACCAAAGCTAGAGTCATTGTGTGTCTGTTCTTTTCACAAATCACATTGGATCCACCAGAATCATTGCGTGTGTGTTCTTTTCATTAACCACAGCTAGAGTCGTTACATGTCTGTTCTTTTCACAAACCACATATGAATCCACCAGTGTCATTGCATGTGTGATCTTTTCATAAACCACAAATGGATCCACCAAAGTTCATTCCATGTGTGTTCTTTTCATATACTACGGCTAGAGTCATTGCATGTCTATTCTTTTCACAAATCACATATAGATCGACCAGAGTCATTGAATGTGTGTTCTTTTCACCAACCACATATGGACCCACCAATGACATTGAATGTGTGTTCTTTTCATTAACCACGGCTAGAGTCATTGCATGTTTCTTCTTTTCTCAAAGCACATAAGGATCCACCAGAGTCATTTCATGTGTGTTCTTTTCACAAACCACATATGGATCCACCAGAGTCATGGCATGTGTGTTCTTTTCACAATCCACATATGGTTCCACCAGTGACATTGAATGTGTGTTCTTTTCCTAAAACACATATGGATCCACCAGCGTCATTACATGTGTATTCTTTTAATGAACCACAACTAGAGTCAGTGAATGTGTGTTCTTTTCACAAACAACATATGGATCCACCAGAGTCAGTGCATGTGTGCTCTTTTCATAGACCACATATGGATCCACTAGTGTCATTGCATGTGTGTTCTTTTAATAAACCATAGCTAGTGTCACTGGATGTGTCTTCTTTTCATAAACCACAACTAGAGTCATTGCATGTGTGTTCTTTTAATGGATCCACCACTATCATTGAATGTGTGTTCTTTTCATAAACCACATATGGATCCACTAGAGTCATTGCATGTGTGTTCTTTTCACTAACCACAACTAGAGTCATTGCATGTTTGTTCTTTTCACAAACCACATAAGGATCCACCAAAGTCATTTCATGTGTGTTCTTTTCACAAAGCTCATATGGATCCACCAAAGTCATTGCATGTCTGTTCTTTTCATAAACCACATGGATCCACCAGTGTCATTGCATGTGTGTTACTCATTAACCAAAGCAAGAGTCATTGCATGTCTGTTCTATTCACAAACCACATATGGATCCACCAGAATCATTGCATGTGTGTTCTTTTCATTAACCACAGCTAGAGTCATTGCATGTCTGTTCCTTTCACAAACAACATATAGATTCACCAATGTCAATGCATGCGTGTTCTTTTCATAAACCACATATGGATCCACCAAAGTTCATTCCATATGTGTTCTTTTCATATACCACAGGTATAGTCATTGCATGTATGTTCTTTTCACAAACCACATATGGATCCACCAGAGTCATTGCACGTGTGTTCTTTTCACTAACCATATATGGATCCACCAGTGTCATTGAATGTGTGTTCTTTTCATTAACCATAACTAGTGTCATTGCATCTATGTTCTTTTCTCAAACCACATAAGGATCCACTAGAGTCATTCCATGTGTGTTCTTATCACAAACCACATATGGATCCACTAGAGTCATTGCATGTTTGTTCTTTTCATAAACCACATGGATCTAGCAGTGTCATTGCATGTGTGTTCTTTTCATTAACCACATCCAGAGTCATTGCATGTATGTTCTTTTCACAAACCACATAACGATCCACCAGTCATTGCATGTTTGTTCTTTTCATAAACCACATGTGTATCCACCAGAGTTCATTGCATGTGTGTTCTTTTCATAAACCACAACTAGAGTAATTGCATGTGTGTTCTTTTCACAAACCACATATGGATCCACCAGATTCATTGCATGTGTGTTCTTTTCATTGACCACAGCTAGAGTCATTGCATGTCTGTTCTTTTCACAAACCACATATGGATCCACTAGAGTCATTGCATGTGTGTTCTTTTCTTAAACCACATATCGATCCATCAGAGTTCATTGCATGTTTGTTCTTTTCATAAACCACATGAGCATGTGTGTTCTTTTCACCAACCACATATGGATCCACCAGTGACATTGAATGTGTGTTCTTTTCCTAAAACACATATGGATCCACTAGAGTCATTGCATGTGTGTTCTTTTCATGAACCACAACTAGTGTCAGTGAATGTGTGTTCTTTTCACAATCCACATATGGATCCACCAGAGTCATTGCATGTGTGTTCTTTTCATAAACCACATATGGATCCACTAGTGTCATTGCATGTGTGTTCTTTTAATAAACCACAGCTAGAGTCACTGGATGTGTGTTCTTTTCATAAACCACAACTAGGGTCATTGCATGTGTGTCTTTGCACAGACCACATATGGACCGACGAGTGTCATTGAATGTGTGTTATTTTTGTAAACCAGATATGCATCAACCAGAGTCATTGCATGTGTGTTCTTTTCATTAACCATAGCTAGAGTCATTGCATGTCTGTTCTTTTCACAAACCACATAAGGATCCACCAGAGTCATTTCATGTGTGTTATTTTCATAAATCACATATGGATCCACCAGAGTCATTTTATGTCTATTCTTTTCATGACCATATGGATCCACCAGTGTCATTGCTTGTGTGTTCTTTTCATTAACCAAATCAAGATTCATTGCATGTCTGTTCTTTTCACAAACCACATATGGATCCACCAGAATCATTGCATGTGTGTTCTTTTCATTAACCATAGCTATAGTCATTGCATGTTTGTTCGTTTCGCAAACCACATATGGATCCACTAGTGTCATTGCATGTGTGTTCTTTTCATAAACCACATATGGATCCACCAGAGTTCATTGCATGTGTGTTCTTTTTATAAACCACAGGTAGAGTCATTGCATGTGTGTTCTTTTCAGAAACCGCATATGGATCCAACAGAGTCATTGCATGTGTGTTCTTTTCACAAACCACATATGGATCCACTAGTGTCATTGAATGTGTGTTCTTTTCATTAACCACAGCTAGAGTCATTGCATGTCTATTCTTTTCACAAACCACATAAGGATCCACCAGAGTCATTTCATGTGTGTTCTTTTCACAAACCACATATGGATTAACCAGAGTCATTGCATGTCTGTTCATTTCATAAACCACATGGATCCACAAGTGTCACTGCATGTGTGATCTTTTCATTAACCAAATCTAGAGTCATTGCATGTCTGTTCTTTTAACAAACCACATAAGGATACACCAGAGTCATTGCATGTCTGTTCTTTTCATAAACCACATATGGATCGACCAGAGTTTATTGCATGTGTATTCTTTTTATAAACTACAGCTAGAGTCATTGCATGTGTGTTCTTTTCACAAACCACATATGGACCCACCTGAGTCATTACATGTGTGTTATTTTCATTAACCACACCTAGAGTCATTACATGCCTGTTCTTTTGACAAACCACATATGGATCCACCAGAGTAATTGCTCGTGTGTTCTTTTCATAAACCACATATGGATCCACCAGAGTTCATTGCATCGCTGTTATTTTGATAAACCACATGAGCATGTTTGTTCTTTTCACAAACCACATATTGATCCACCAGTGACATTGAATGTGTGTTCTTTTCCTAAAACACATATGGATCCACCAGAGTCCTTGCATGTGTGTTCTTTTCATGAACCACAACTAGAGTCAGTGAATGTATGTTCTTTTCACAAACCACATATGGATCCACCAGAGTCATTGCATGTGTGTTCTTTTCATAGACCATATATGGATCCACCAGAGTCATTGCATGTGTGTTCTTTTCACCAACCACATATGGATCCACCAGTGTCATTGAATGTGTGTTCTTTTCATTAACCACATCTAGAGTCATTTCATGTGTGTTCTTTTCACAAACCACATAAGGATCCACCAGAGTCATTGCATATCTGTTCTTTACATAAACCATATGGATCCAGCAGTGTCATTGCATGTGTGATGTTTTCATTAACCACATCCAGAGTCATTACATGTCTGTTCTTTTCACAAACCACATAAGGGTACACCAGAGTCATTGCATGTATGTTCTTATCATAAACCACATATGGATCCTCCAGAGTTTATTGCATGTGTGTTCTTTTCATCAACCATAGCAAGAGTCATTGCATGTCTGTTCTTTTCACAAACCACATAAGGATCCACCAGAGTCATTTCATGTGTGTTCTTTTCACAAATCATATATGGATCCAGCAGAGTCATTGCATGTCGGTTCTTTTCATAAAACACATGGATCCACCAGTGTCATTGCATGTGTGTTCTTTTCACAAACCACATAAGGATCCACCAGAGTCATTGCATATCTGTTCTTTACATAAACCATATGGATCCAGCAGTGTCATTGCATGTGTGATGTTTTCATTAACCAAATCTAGAGTCATGACATGTCTGTTCTTTTAACAAACCACATAAGGATACAACAGAGTCATTGCATGTATTTTCTTTTCATAAACCACATATGGATCCACCAGAGTTTATTGCATGTGTGTTTTTTCATTAACCATAGCTAGAGTCATTGCATGTCTGTTTTTTTAACAAACCACATAAGGATCCACCAGAGTCATTTCGTGTGTGTTCTTTTCATTAACCACATCCAGAGTAATTGCATGTCTGTTCTTTTGACAAACCACATGAGGATCCACCAGAGTCATTGCATGTCTGTTCTTTTCATAAACCACATATGGATCCACCAGAGTTTATTGCATGTGTTCTTTTCATAAACCACAGCTAGAGTCATTGCATGTCTATTCTTTTCACAAACCACATATAGATCCGCTAGAGTCATTACATGTGTGTTATTTTCACCAACCACATATGGATACACCTGTGTCATTCAATGTGTGTTCTTTTCATTAACCATAGCTATAGTCATTGCATGTCTATTCTTTTCACAAACCAAATAAGGATCCACTAGAGTCATTTCATGTGTGCGCTTTTCACAAACCACATAGGGATCCACCAGAGTCACTGCATGTCTGTTCTTTTCATAAACCACATGGATCCACAAGTGTCACTGCATGTGTGATCTTTTCAATAACCACATCCAGAGTCATTGCATGTCTGATCTTTTCTAAACCACATATGGATCAACCAGAGTTTATTGCATGTGTGTTCTTTTTATAAACTACAGCTAGAGTCATTGCATGTGTGTTCTTTTCAGAAACCACATATGGATCCACCAGAGTCATTACATGTGTGTTATTTTCATTAACCACACATAGAGTCATTGCATGTCTGTTCTTTTCACAAACCACATATGGATCCACCAGAGTCATTGCATGTGTGTTCTTTTCATAAACAACATATGGATCCACCAGAGTTCATTGCATGGTTGTTATTTTCATAAACCACATGAGCATGTGTGTTCTTTTCACAAACCACATATGGATCCACCAGTGACATTGAATATTTGTTCTTTTCCTAAAACACATATGGATCCACCAGAGTCCATGCATGTGTGTTCTTTTCATGAACCACAACTAGAGTTAGTGAATGTATGTCCTTTTCACTAACCACATATGGATCCACCAGAGTCATTGCATGTGTGTTCTTTTCATAGACCATATATGGATCCACCAGTGTCATTGAATGTGTGTTCTTTTCATTAACCATAGCTAGAGTCATTGCATGTCTGTTCTTTTCACAAACCACACAAGGATCCACCAGAGTCATTTCATGTGTGTTCTTTTCACAAACCACATAAGGATCCACCAGAGTCATTACATATCTGTTCTTTTTAAAACCCATATGGATCCACCAGTGTCATTGCATGTCTGTTCTTTTAACAAACCACATAAGGATACAACAGAGTCATTGCATGTATTTTCTTTTCATAAACCACATATGGATCCACCAGAGTTTATTGCATGTGTGTTTTTTCATTAACCATAGCTAGAGTCATTGCATGTCTGTTTTTTTCACAAACCACATAAGGATCCTCCAGAGTCATTTCGTGTGTGTTCTTTTCATTAACCACATCCAGAGTAATTGCATGTCTGTTCTTTTGACAAACCACATGAGGATCCACCAGAGTCATTGCATGTTTGTTCTTTTCATAAACCACATATGAATCCACCAGAGTTTATTGCATGTGTTCTTTTCATAAACAACAGCTAGAGTCATTGCATGTCTATTCTTTTCACAAACCACATATAGATCCGCCACAGGCATTGCATGTGTGTTATTTTCACCAACCACATATGGATACACCAGTGTCATTCAATGTGTGTTCTTTTCATTAACCATAGCTATAGTCATTGCATGTCTATTCTTTTCACAAACCAAATAAGGATCCACCAGAGTCATTTCATGTGTGTGCTTTTCACAAACAACATAGGGATCCTTGAGTCCTTTGCATGTCTGTTCTTTTCATAAACCACATGGATCCACAAGTGTCACTGCATGTGTGATCTTTTCAATAACCACATCCAGAGTCATTGCATGTCTGATCTTTTCATAAACCACATATGGATCGACCAGAGTTTATTGCATGTGTGTTCTTTTCATAAACAACATATGGATCCACCAGAGTTCATTGCATGGTTGTTATTTTCATAAACCACATGAGCATGTGTGTTCTTTTCACAAACCACATATGGATCCACCAGTGACATTGAATATTTGTTCTTTTCCTAAAACACATATGGATCCACCAGAGTCCATGCATGTGTGTTCTTTTCATGAACCACAACTAGAGTTAGTGAATGTATGTCCTTTTCACTAACCACATATGGATCCACCAGAGTCATTGCATGTGTGTTCTTTTCATAGACCATATATGGATCCACCAGTGTCATTGAATGTGTGTTCTTTTCATTAACCATAGCTAGAGTCATTGCATGTCTGTTCTTTTCACAAACCACACAAGGATCCACCAGAGTCATTTCATGTGTGTTCTTTTCACAAACCACATAAGGATCCACCAGAGTCATTACATATCTGTTCTTTTTAAAACCCATATGGATCCACCAGTGTCATTGCATGTCTGTTCTTTTAACAAACCACATAAGGATACAACAGAGTCATTGCATGTATTTTCTTTTCATAAACCACATATGGATCCACCAGAGTTTATTGCATGTGTGTTTTTTCATTAACCATAGCTAGAGTCATTGCATGTCTGTTTTTTTCACAAACCACATAAGGATCCTCCAGAGTCATTTCATGTGTGTTCTTTTCAGAAACAACATCGAGTAATTGCATGTCTGTTCTTTTGACAAACCACATGAGGATCCACCAGAGTCATTGCATGTTTGTTCTTTTCATAAACCACATATGAATCCACCAGAGTTTATTGCATGTGTTCTTTTCATAAACAACAGCTAGAGTCATTGCATGTCTATTCTTTTCACAAACCACATATAGATCCGCCACAGGCATTGCATGTGTGTTATTTTCACCAACCACATATGGATACACCAGTGTCATTCAATGTGTGTTCTTTTCATTAACCATAGCTATAGTCATTGCATGTCTATTCTTTTCACAAACCAAATAAGGATCCACCAGAGTCATTTCATGTGTGTGCTTTTCACAAACAACATAGGGATCCGCCAGAGTCACTGCATGTCTGTTCTTTTCATAAACCACATGGATCCACAAGTGTCACTGCATGTGTGATCTTTTCAATAACCACATCCAGAGTCATTGCATGTCTGATCTTTTCATAAACCACATATGGATCGACCAGAGTTTATTGCATGTGTGTTCTTTTTATAAACTACAGCTAGAGTCATTGCATGTGTGTTCTTTTCAGAAACCACATATGGATCCACTGGAGTCATTACATGTGTGTTATTTTCATTAACCACACCTAGAGTCATTGCATGTCTGTTCTTTTCACAAACCACATATGGATCCACTAGAGTCATTGCATGTGTGTTCTTTTCATAAACAATATATGGATCCAGGAGAGTTCATTGCATGGTTGTTATTTTCATAAACCACATGAGCATGTGTGTTCTTTTCACAAACCACATATGGAACCACCAGTAACATTGAATATGTGTTCTTTTCCTAAAACACATATGGATCCACCAGAGTCCTTGCATGTGTGTTCTTTTCATGAACCACAACTAGAGTTAGTCAATGTATGTTCTTTTCACTAACCACATATGGATCCACCAGAGTTATTGCATGTGTGTTCTTTTCATAGACCATATATGGATCCACCAGTGTCATTGAATGTGTGTTCTTTTCATTAACCATAGCTAGAGTCATTGCATGTCTATTCTTTTCACAAACCACACAAGTATCCACCAGAGTCATTTCATGTGTGTTATTTTCACAAACCACATAAGGATCCACCAGAGTCATTACATATCTGTTCTTTTCAAAAACCATATGGATCCACCAGTGTCATTGCATGTCTGTTCTTTTCACAAACCACATAAGGATCCACCAGAGTTTATTGCATGTGTTTTCTTTTAATTAACCATAGCTAGAGTCATTGCATGTCTGTTGTTTTCACAGACCACATAAGGATCCACCAGAGTCATTTCATGTGTGTTCTTTTTACAAATCATATATGGATCCAGCAGAGTCATTGCATGTCAGTTCTTTTCATAAACCACATGGATCCACCAGTGTCATTGCATGGGCGATCTTTTCATTAACCATAGCTAGAGACATTGCATGTCTATTCTTTTCACAAACCACATATGGATCCACCAGAATCATTGCATGTGTGTTCTTTTCATTAACCACATCTAGAGTCATTGCATGTTTGTTCTTTTCACAAACTACATAAGGATACACCAGAGTCATTGCATGTATTTTCTTTTCATAAACCACATATGGATCCACCAGTTTTATTGCATGTGTGTTGTTTTAATTAACCATAGCTTGAGTCATTGCATGTCTGTTCTTTTCACAAACCACATAAGGATCCACCAGAGTCATTTCATGTGTGTTATTTTCATTAACCACATCCATAGTCATTGCATATTTGTTCTTTTCTCAAACCACATAAGGATCCACCAGAGTCATTGCATGTGTGTTCTTTTCATAAACTACATATGTATCCACCAGAGTTTATTGCATGTGTGTTCTTTTCATAAACCACAGCTAGAGTCATTGCATGTCTGTTCTTTTTACAAACCACATATGGATCCACCAGAGTCATTGCATGTGTGTTCTTTTCACCATGCACATATGGATACACCAGTGTCATTGAATGTGTGTTCTTTTCATTAACCAGATCTAGAGTCATTGCATGTCCGTTCTTTTCACAAACCACATAAGGATCCACCAGAGTCATTTCATGTGTGTTCTTTTCACAAACCACATATGGATCCACCAGAGTCATTGCATGTCTGCTCTTTTGATAAACCACATGGATCCACCAGTGTCATTGCATGTGTGATCTTTTCATTAACCACATCCAGAGTCATTGCATGTCTGTTAATTTCACAAACCACATACGGATCCACCAGAGTCATTGCATGTGTATTCTTTTCATAAACCACATATGGATCAACCAGAGTTTATTGCATGTGTGTTCTTTTTATAAAACATAGCTAGAGTCATTGCATATGTGTTCTTTTCACAAACCACATATGGATCCACCAGAGTCATTGCATTTGTGTTCTTTTCATTAACCACACCTACATTCATTGCATGTCTGTTATTTTCACAAACCACATATGGATAGACCAGAGTCATTGCATGTGTGTTCTTTTCATAAACCACATATGGATCCACTAGAGTTCATTGCATGTCTGTTCTTTTCATAAACCACATGGGCATGTGTATTCTTTTCACAAACCACATATGGAACCACCAGAGTCATTCCATGTGTTTTCTTTTCATAAACCACATATGGATCCATCAGAGTTCATTGCATGTTTGATCTTTTCATAAACCACATGAGCATGTGTGTTCTTTTCACAAACCACATATGGATCCACCAGTGACATTGAATGTGTGTTCTTTTCCTAAAACACATATGGATCTACCAGAGTCATTGCATGTGTGTTCTTTTCATGAACCACAACTAGAGTCAGTGAATGTATGTTCTTTTCACAAACAACATATGGATCCACCAGAGTCATTGCAAGTGTGTTCTTTTCATAGACCACATATGGATCTACTAGAGTCATTGCATGTGTGTTCTTTTCATTAACCACACCTAGAGTCATTGCATGTGTGTTCTTTTCACCAACCACATATGGATCCACCAGTGTCATTGAATGTGTGCTCTTTTCCTAAAACACATATGGATCCACCAGAGTCATTGCATGTGTGCTCTTTTCATGAACCACAACTAGAGTCATTGAATGTGTGTTCTTTTCACAAACCACATATGGATCCACCAGTGACATTGAATGTGTGTTGTTTTCCTAAAACACATATGGATCCACCAGAGTCATGGCATGTGTGCTCTTTTCATGAACCACAACGAGAGTTAGTGAATGTATGTTCTTTTCACTAACCACATATGGATCCACCAGAGTTATTGCATGTGTGTTCTTTTCATAGACCATATATGGATCCACCAGTGTCATTGAATGTGTGTTCTTTTCATTAACCATAGCTAGAGTCATTGCATGTCTATTCTTTTCACAAACCACACAAGTATCCACCAGAGTCATTTCATGTGTGTTCTTTTCACAAACCACATAAGGATCCACCAGAGTCATTACATATCTGTTCTTTTCAAAAACCATATGGATCCACCAGTGTCATTGCATGTCTGTTCTTTTCACAAACCACATAAGGATCCACCAGAGTTTATTGCATGTGTTTTCTTTTAATTAACCATAGCTAGAGTCATTGCATGTCTGTTGTTTTCACAGACCACATAAGGATCCACCAGAGTCATTTCATGTGTGTTCTTTTTACAAATCATATATGGATCCAGCAGAGTCATTGCATGTCAGTTCTTTTCATAAACCACATGGATCCACCAGTGTCATTGCATGTGCGATCTTTTCATTAACCATAGCTAGAGACATTGCATGTCTATTCTTTTCACAAACCACATATGGATCCACCAGAATCATTGCATGTGTGTTCTTTTCATTAACCACATCTAGAGTCATTGCATGTTTGTTCTTTTCACAAACCACATAAGGATACACCAGAGTCATTGCATGTATGTTCTTTTCATAAACCACATATGGATCCACCAGTTTTATTGCATGTGTGTTGTTTTAATTAACCATAGCTTGAGTCATTGCATGTCTGTTCTTTTCACAAACCACATAAGGATCCACCAGAGTCATTTCATGTGTGTTATTTTCATTAACCACATCCAGAGTCATTGCATATTTGTTCTTTTCTCAAACCACATAAGGATCCACCAGAGTCATTGCATGTGTGTTCTTTTCATAAACTACATATGTATCCACCAGAGTTTATTGCATGTGTGTTCTTTTCATAAACCACAGCTAGAGTCATTGCATGTCTGTTCTTTTTACAAACCACATATGGATCCACCAGAGTCATTGCATGTGTGTTCTTTTCACCAAGCACATATGGATACACCAGTGTCATTGAATGTGTGTTCTTTTCATTAACCAGATCTAGAGTCATTGCATGTCCGTTCTTTTCACAAACCACATAAGGATCCACCAGAGTCATTTCATGTGTGTTCTTTTCACAAACCACATATGGATCCACCAGAGTCATTGCATGTCTGCTCTTTTGATAAACCACATGGATCCACCAGTGTCATTGCATGTGTGGTCTTTTCATTAACCACATCCAGAGTCATTGCATGTCTGTTAATTTCACAAACCACATACGGATCCACCAGAGTCATTGCATGTGTATTCTTTTCATAAACCACATATGGATCAACCAGAGTTTATTGCATGTGTGTTCTTTTTATAAAACATAGCTAGAGTCATTGCATATGTGTTCTTTTCACAAACCACATATTAATCCACCAGAGTCATTGCATTTGTGTTCTTTTCATTAACCACACCTACATTCATTACATGTCTGTTATTTTCACAAACCACATATGGATAGACCAGAGTCATTGCATGTGTGTTCTTTTCATAAACCACATATGGATCCACTAGAGTTCATTGCATGTCTGTTCTTTTCATAAACCACATGGGCATGTGTATTCTTTTCACAAACCACATATGGAACCACCAGAGTCATTCCATGTGTTTTCTTTTCATAAACCACATATGGATCCATCAGAGTTCATTGCATGTTTGATCTTTTCATAAACCACATGAGCATGTGTGTTCTTTTCACAAACCACATATGGATCCACCAGTGACATTGAATGTGTGTTCTTTTCCTAAAACACATATGGATCTACCAGAGTCATTGCATGTGTGTTCTTTTCATGAACCACAACTAGAGTAAGTGAATGTATGTTATTTTCACAAACAACATATGGATCCACCAGAGTCATTGCAAGTGTGTTCTTTTCATAGACCACATATGGATCTACTAGAGTCATTGCATGTGTGTTCTTTTCATTAACCACACCTAGAGTCATTGCATGTGTGTTCTTTTCACCAACCACATATGGATCCACCAGTGTCATTGAATGTGTGCTCTTTTCCTAAAACACATATGGATCCACCAGAGTCATTGCATGTGTGCTCTTTTCATGAACCACAACTAGAGTCATTGAATGTGTGTTCTTTTCACTAACCACATATGGATCCACCAGAGTTATTGCATGTGTGTTCTTTTCATAGACCATATATGGATCCACCAGTGTCATTGAATGTGTGTTCTTTTCATTAACCATAGCTAGAGTCATTGCATGTCTATTCTTTTCACAAACCACACAAGTATCCACCAGAGTCATTTCATGTGTGTTCTTTTCACAAACCACATAAGGATCCACCAGAGTCATTACATATCTGTTCTTTTCAAAAACCATATGGATCCACCAGTGTCATTGCATGTCTGTTCTTTTCACAAACCACATAAGGATCCACCAGAGTTTATTGCATGTGTTTTCTTTTAATTAACCATAGCTAGAGTCATTGCATGTCTGTTGTTTTCACAGACCACATAAGGATCCACCAGAGTCATTTCATGTGTGTTCTTTTTACAAATCATATATGGATCCAGCAGAGTCATTGCATGTCAGTTCTTTTCATAAACCACATGGATCCACCAGTGTCATTGCATGTGCGATCTTTTCATTAACCATAGCTAGAGACATTGCATGTCTATTCTTTTCACAAACCACATATGGATCCACCAGAATCATTGCATGTGTGTTCTTTTCATTAACCACATCTAGAGTCATTGCATGTTTGTTCTTTTCACAAACCACATAAGGATACACCAGAGTCATTGCATGTATGTTCTTTTCATAAACCACATATGGATCCACCAGTTTTATTGCATGTGTGTTGTTTTAATTAACCATAGCTTGAGTCATTGCATGTTTGTTCTTTTCACAAACCACATAAGGATCCACCAGAGTCATTTCATGTGTGTTATTTTCATTAACCACATCCAGAGTCATTGCATATTTGTTCTTTTCTCAAACCACATAAGGATCCACCAGAGTCATTGCATGTGTGTTCTTTTCATAAACTACATATGTATCCACCAGAGTTTATTGCATGTGTGTTCTTTTCATAAACCACAGCTAGAGTCATTGCATGTCTGTTCTTTTCACAAACCACATATGGATCTACCAAAGTCATTGCATGTGTGTTATTTTCACCAAGCACATATGGATACACCAGTGTCATTGAATGTGTGTTCTTTTCATTAACCAGATCTAGAGTCATTGCATGTCCGTTCTTTTCACAAACCACATAAGGATCCACCAGAGTCATTTCATGTGTGTTCTTTTCACAAACCACATATGGATCCACCAGAGTCATTGCATGTCTGCTCTTTTGATAAACCACATGGATCCACCAGTGTCATTGCATGTGTGATCTTTTCATTAACCACATCCAGAGTCATTGCATGTCTGTTAATTTCACAAACCACATACGGATCCACCAGAGTCATTGCATGTGTATTCTTTTCATAAACCACATATGGATCAACCAGAGTTTATTGCATGTGTGTTCTTTTTATAAAACATAGCTAGAGTCATTGCATATGTGTTCTTTTCACAAACCACATATGGATCCACCAGAGTCATTGTATTTGTGTTCTTTTCATTAACCACACCTACATTCATTGCATGTCTGTTATTTTCACAAACCACATATGGATAGACCAGAGTCATTGCATGTGTGTTCTTTTCATAAACCACATATGGATCCACTAGAGTTCATTGCATGTCTGTTCTTTTCATAAACCACATGGGCATGTGTATTCTTTTCACAAACCACATATGGAACCACCAGAGTCATTCCATGTGTGTTCTTTTCATAAACCACGAATGGATCCATCAGAGTTCATTGCATGTTTGATCTTTTCATAAACCACATGAGCATGTGTGTTCTTTTAACAAACCACATATGGATCCACCAGTGACATTGAATGTGTGTTCTTTTCCTAAAACACATATGGATCTACCAGAGTCATTGCATGTGTGTTCTTTTCATGAACCACAACTAGAGTCAGTGAATGTATGTTCTTTTCACAAACCACATATGGATCCACCAGAGTCATTGCAAGTGTGTTCTTTTCATAGACCACATATGGATCTACTAGAGTCATTGTATGTGTGTTCTTTTCATTAACCACACCTAGAGTCATTGCATGTGTGTTCTTTTCACCAACCACATATGGATCCACCAGTGTCATTGAATGTGTGCTCTTTTCCTAAAACACATATGGATCCACCAGAGTCATTGCATGTGTGCTCTTTTCATGAACCACAACTAGAGTCATTGAATGTGTGTTCTTTTCACAAACCACATATGGATCCACCAGTGACATTGAATGTGTGTTGTTTTCCTAAAACACATATGGATCCACCAGAGTCATGGCATGTGTGCTCTTTTCATGAACCACAACTAGAGTTAGTGAATGTGTGTTATTTTCGCAAACCACATATGAATCCACCAGAGTCATTGCATGTGTGTTCTTTTCATAGACCACATATGGATCCACAAGTGTCATTGCATGTGTGTTCTTTAATAAACCACATCTAGAGTCACTAGACGTGTGTTCTTTTCATAAACCAGAACTAGAGTCATTGCATGTGTGTTGTTTTCACAAACCACATATGGATCCATCAGTGACATTTCATGTGTGTTCTTTTCACAAACCACATATGGATCCACCAGAGTCATTGCATGTGTGTTGTTTTCATTAACCACAGCTAGAGTCATTGCATGTCTGTTATTTTCAGAAACCACATATGGATCCACCAGATTCATTGCATGTGTGTTCTTTTCATAAACCACATCTGGATCCACCAAAGTTCATTGCATGTTTATTATTTTCATAAACCACATGAGCATGTATGTTCTTTTCACAAACCACATATGGATCCACCAGTGACATTGAATGTGTGTTCTTTTCCTAAAACACATTTGGATCCACCAGAGTCATTACATGTTTGTCCTTTTCATGAACCACAATTAGAGTCAGTGAATGTGTGTTCGTTTCACAAACCACATATGGATCCACCAGAGTCATTGCATGTGTGTTCTTTTCATAGACCACATATGGATCCATCACTATCATTGCATGTGTGTTATTTTAATAAACCACAGCTAGAGTCGATGGATGTGTGTTCTTTTCATAAACCACAAACAAAGTCATTGCATGTGTGTTCTTGTCACAAACCACATATGGATCCACCAGTGTCATTTCATCCGTGTTCTTTTCAGAAACCACATATGGATCCACCAGAGTCATTGCATGTCTGTTCTTTTCATAAACCACATGGATCCACTAGTGTCATTGCATGTGTGATCTTTTCATTAACCACATCCAAAGTCATTGCATGTCTGTTCTTTTCACAAACCACATAAGGATCCACTAGAGTCATTGCATGTCTGTTCTTTTCATAAACCACATATGGATCGACCAGAGTTTATTGAATGTGTGTTCTTTTTATAAACTACAACTAGAGTCATTGCATGTGTGTTCTTTTCACAAACCACATATGGATCCACTAGAGTCATTGCATGTGTGTTCTTTTCATTAACCTCACCTAGAGTCATTGCATGTCTATTCTTTTCACAAACCACATATGGATCCACTAGAGTCATTGCATGTGTGTTCTTTTCATTAACCTCACCTAGAGTCATTGCATGTCTATTCTTTTCAGAAACCACATATGGATCCACCAGAGTCATTGCATGTGTGTTATTTTCATAAACCACATATGGATCCACTAGAGTTCATTGCATGGTTGTTCTTTTCATAGACCACATGAGCATGTGTGTTCTTTTCACAAACCACATATGGATCCACCAGTGACATTGAATGTGTGTTCTTTTCCTAAAACACATATGGATCCACCAGAGTCATTGCATGTGTATTCTTTTCATGAACCACAACTAGAGTTAGTGAATGTGTGTTCTTTTCACAAACCACGTATGGATCCACCAGATTCATTGCATGTGTGTTCTTTTCATAGACCATATATGGATCAACCAGAGTCATTGCATGTGTGTTCTTTTCACCAACCACATATGGATCCACCAGTGTCATTGAATGTGTTTTCTTTTCGTTAACCACAGCTAGAGTCATTGCATGTCTGTTCTTTTCACAAACCACACAAGGATCCACCAGAGTCATTTCATGTGTGTTCTTTTCACAAACCATATAAGGATCCACCAGGGTCATTGCATGTATGTTATTTTCATAAACCATATGGATCCACTAGTGTCATTGCATGTGTGATCTTTTCATTAAGCACATCCAGAGTCATTGCATGTCTGTTCTTTTCACAAACCACATAAGGATCCACTAGAGTCATTGCATTTCTGTTCTTTTCATAAACCACATATGGATCCACCAGAATTTATTGCATGTGTTTTCTTTTCATTAACCATAGCTAGAATCATTGCATGTCTGTTCTTTTCACAAACCACATAAGGATCCACCAGACTCATTTCATGTGTGTTATTGTTGCGACCTCGGATCGTTAAGGATCCTAAGTCCCTGTGATTAACATGCTAGTCCCTGGATCAATAGCTAGCACTTCACAGTCGATGAATATCATGTAAAACACAAGTCATTATTACACGAATAATCCAGAGTATAATTATTACAACTTGCATAACTTATAGCTAGCTCAAATAAAACAGCGGAAACTAAGAAGAACTTGAGTCCATAAATGCCTCAGGCTAGTTGCGTGAAGACCTGCGATCCCTACGCACCTTTCAATCTTCGGATTCTACACATAAGACGTGCAGCCAACAAGTTGGGTCAATACTTTGAATGTATTGGAAAATTACACCAAGGAAAGAGTAAGACTATCTCCACATGCAAGGCTAGGAGTAGGCTCCGGGGTTCATTTGCGTAACGCCAATTTTATCAATGTAATAAGAAAAGAGGAAGAAAGTTTTCCCTACTTTGTAAACTTTGATAAATAGTATAGGGTCAAATGGAACACGTGGATATTACTCACCTAGTGCCCAATCAACCTAGCACTTGGATATTACACACCAGGTTCCCAAAAACCCGCCCAATGGCGATATTACTCATGCCTTGGGTTTTATAAAACGTTAGGTTTGGAAAAGAGACGAAGATCCTTCAGAGGCTCCATCCTTCAGATGCTCATAGTTGTTCTGTTTCCGTGAACACGGTTGATCGATCAGATTGCAATACTCTCAAGAGGTTGTGGACTTTCCCCACAATCCATGATCATGTCCTTTTATAGACAAGACCATGGCGAAGCCTTCCCTTAGTATCCCCTCTACCAGCTGGATCCAACCGTGCCAAGAACCTCCAAATGTTGATACCTCGGTGAGGTTTCCCACTAAGTACTAAGCCAAGACAGAGCCCATATGTATTGTGGTTGCACGGGAAGCTTCTGAATTCCGAAACATGGCAGACTTCTTTGATTCCTAGGCTGCCTTCCTCCACCAAAATCCCACTCGTTGTCCCGACAACCTTTCGGCCCAGAAGAAAACTTAGTTTTATTTTGAAGGGGGGTTGTGAGAGGAAAAAGGTTCGCTCGAGAGAGCTCTTTTACTTAGAAATTTTTGAGTCTTTCGAACCCTCCCAACGGTACTTGATATAGATAAGTATATAGCATAGCAAGCATAACTTAGAAAAACAGGATAACCTATTGGGATAGAAAATCCTAAGCATAGAGCTACTCATGGCATACTACAACACCGCACTTGCAAAATAGTACTAAGAAATTCTACCAAAATCCTACTCATGCATACTACAGAATTTGAAGAGTAAAACATGCATAGTCAAAACTTGGACATAAACATGAACAAGTGGTGTAACTTTCCTTGATCCGAGCAGCACTCTACACAACAGTACTCCTCAACGCACTCCGAGCAATCTAACGAAACAAACATGGATCCAATCATAATTTGCACAAAACAAAGTCACGAAGTCGAATATGCATGCATGCAACATGGTAGTATGCAAGGATGGATTCGATTTCGACTAAGGTTTTTATTCAGGGGTGTTGTTGAGTTGGGGACGTCATTAGAATCGATTCCCCATAGATTTTAAGTATTTTGGGTTAAACCCTGAATAACCAAGCTCAAAACTAGATCTACAACTCCAATCTACCTCGAGACTGATCTGAACACCCTAAGCATGATATGACAATTTTTCTACAGAAGGTCTCGTCGATACAAAACCAATGTAACAAGAATCAACTAAAACGGATCTACGGATAATTTTCTAGAATTAAAATACTCTAATCTAAACTTTAAATCCTACTGCAAGATTGCTATGGTAAAACAGCAATATTATTGCAGATCTGTGATCTACTCGAAAATGTTAATCCAACGGTATATCATACTCAATATTTGGACTAAAACTCGAATTACTATGGATTTTACAAGATTAAAGTATTTTCTGCCTATTTAAAAGAAAACCAGAACAGCGGCCAGCTGTCTAGCGCCAAGTGGCGGCACGGTGTTGGTCCAGCGGGGCACGCGTGACGCCGACGCGGTGATGACGTGGCACTGATCTGGGCGTTCCATGCGGCGGGTCGCGGTTGGCCGGGTCGGTTTGACCGATCTGTGCCGTTAGATTTTGATCTAACGGTCGGAGAGAGGGGCGTGGTGGCTTACCGGCGGTGGCGACGGCGGGTTGCGGCGGAGCGTCGGCGGAGGTCGGCGACGGTCGACGGCGGCGAGGTGGTGCTCCCCCGGCACAGCGAAGAAGGCGACGGCGACCGGCTCCTCGCCACAGTTCCGTTCCCGGGGGCGGCGTCGGCTCCTTCCTCCCGAGGTGGCGGCGGGCGGCGGCTAGAGGCGGCGGAGTCCGGGAAGCTCCGGCGAGCGATTGGCGGTGGCTCGATGGTAGAGGAGTAGAGAAAATCTAGGGTTTCGCGGGAGGCGTCCCGGGGCTTTAAATAGCCGGGCTTACTTGGCGCGGGGGTTGCGAAAATCTGCTCCGATTCGGCCAGAGTTGGTTGTGCCGACGCGGCAAGGCGTGCTTGAGCCGGACTCGGACGGAGGAGGCGGATGACGGGTGGGTCCGTCCTGTCGGCGGCTGCGGCTGGAGGCAGGCTGGCGGATGGCACGGCTTGCTGGGCTGGCCCACGCGCTGCACGACGCCCACCCAGCCAGGCGAGCGGTAGGTAAGCCCAGGCTAGCTCGGCTGGCCCGGTTAGACTAGGTTTCTCCTTTTTTATACCTTTTATCTTTTTCTGTTTTACTAAAAGTCGCATAACTTTTGCAAACGGACTCCGATTTGAATGAAATCGGTCTCTAAAATTTTATAAAAAGAAGAGGGTTAGGGTAGGATTATAAAATAACACCTTTGCAAGGGTGTTGGTGGTCCAAAAAGTTTTACCCCTTTTAGTCTATATAAGACTATGGGATTTAGGAAAAAATATCTATGCAGTTTTTGTTATTCAATGCCATGATATGATGCATGCTTCTAGTAACATCTATAATTGCAAAATTTTGGGATGTTACAAACCTACCCCCTTAATAAGAATCTCGTCCCCGAGATTCAGGTTAGTTAGCAAATAGGTGTGGGTGTTCTTTCTTCCGGTCTTCTTCACGTTCCCACGTGGCCTCTTCCTCGGAATGGTGATTCCATTGAACTTTGCAAAACCTGATAGTCTTGGTACGAGTAATTCTCTCATCTGTTTCCAGAATCCTGGTGGGTTTTTCCTCATAGGTGAGATTGTTTTCCAGTTGAACTTCTTCCAACGGAACCGTATCCTTTAGTGGGGTTTCAGCCATTTCCGAGTGACACTTCTTTAGTTGCGACACATGGAAAACATCATGAACTGTTAGCACTTCAGGCAATTCCAACTGATAGGCAACTTCCCCTCTTTGACCCAAGATTTTGTAGGGCCCTATGAATCGGGGTGCTAATTTACCCTTGATTCCGAATCTCTTAACTCCTCGTAGTGGCGAAACTCGGAGATACGCACGGTCTCCCACTTCATAAGTCGCATCCCTGCGCTTGGAATCAGCATAACTCTTTTGTCTGGATTGGGCTATTTTTAACCTTTCTTGAATCTGTCTCACCTTTTCTTCGGCATCCTTGATTAGTTTAGGTCCAAACAAACTACGTTCTCCAACTCCGCTCCATAGCAGCGGAGTCCTACACTTTCTGCCATATAGAACTTCAAATGGAGCCATCTTGATACTAGTTTGGTAGTTGTTATTGTATGAGAATTCCGCATATGGCAAGTTATCATCCCAACTAGACCCATAGTCTAGCGCACAGGCTCTTAACATGTCCTCCAAGATCTGATTAACTCTTTCCGTCTGTCCATCTGTTTGTGGGTGGAAGGCAGTACTAAACTCCAGTCGTGTCCCTAGAGACTCGTGTAGCTGTTGCCAAAACTTAGAGGTGAATTGGGTACCTCTGTCAGAGACAATCCCCTTGGGTACGCCATGAATGCTTACGATCCTTGTCATATAAATCTTGGCAAGTTTAGCACTCATATAGGTGGTCTTTACGGGAATAAAGTGGGCCACCTTTGTGAAGTGGTCGAATACTACTCAGATGGAGTCATACCCAGAACGAGTCCGCGGTAGTCCTGTGATAAAATCCATGCCTACCTTGTCCCACTTCCAATCGGGCACAGGTAATGGCTGCAGCAGTCCTGCTGGCTTTTGATGTTCGGCCTTGACTCTGTTGCACACGTCACACAAGGAGATGTATTCAACAATTTCCCTTTTCATGTTGTTCCACCAGAATCTATCTTTCACATCCATGTACATCTTTGTATTACCAGGATGAATTGAGTAAGGCAAATCGTGAGCTTCCTGAAGAATTAACTTCCTGATATCAGGGTCATCAGGAACGCACAAACGCTTCTCATACCAAAGTGTTCCTTGTTCATCCGTGTGAAAACCTTTTGCTTTACCCTTGCTTATATTAGCTCTTATCTCTTCCAACTCTTTGTCCCCCTTCTAGGCCTCTTTGATTTGGTCCAGAAGCGTTGGCACTATCTCCATAGTTGCTAAGTATCCCTCCGGAACTATTTCCAACCTGAGATCCTTGAATTATTCACACAAATCATTTGGAAGTTCTCCCACGGTAAGCCCATTTACATAGACTTTCCGGCTTAAGGCGTCAGCCACAATGTTGGCCTTTCTAGGATGGTACTGTAGGTCCAAGTCATAGTCCTTGATGAGCTCAAGCCATCTCCTTTGCCTCATATTTAATTCCTTTTGAGTGAAGATGTATTTAAGGCTTTTGTGATCCGTGAACACATCACAATGTTTGCCCATGAGGTAATGTCTCCATACCTTGAGCGCATGCACAATAGATGCTAGTTCCAAATCGTGCGTGGGGTAGTTATGCTCATGGTTCTTAAGTTGCCGAGAGGCGTAAGACACTACTTTTCCATCTTGCATCAGTACACTACCAAGTCCTTGTCGAGAAGCGTTGCAATAGACTTGGAAGTCCTTTTGGATGTCAGGGAGACACAACACGGGTGTTGTTACTAAGCGCTTCCTCAATTCTTGAAAACTTGCTTCACATGCCTCGGTCCATTGGAACTTCTTCTCTTTCTTCAATAATTCTGTCATAGGCTTTGCTATGTTGGAAAAGTTTTCAATGAACCTTCAGTAATATCCCGCAAGGCCCAGGAAACTCCTAATATCACCCACATTCTTAGGGGACTCCCATTCTGTCACGGAAGCTACCTTACTTGGGTCCACGGCAACACCTTTAGCTAACACAATATGACCAAGGAATCCCACTTCTCTCAACCAGAACTCACATTTGCTAAACTTGGCATACAACTTGTGTTCCCTTAACTTTTCCATGATTAGGCGCAAATGCTGCTCATGTTCCTTCTCGTCCTTGGAGTATATGAGTATGTCATCAGTGAATACCACAATAAACTTATCCAAGTACTCCATGAACACCTTGTTCATCATAGTCATGAAGTATGCTAGGGCATTGGTTAAGCCAAACGACATCACGGTGTATTCATACAATCCGTATCTCGTGGTGAAAGCTGCCTTGGGTACATCCTGTTCCCGGATCTTTAGCTGGAAATATCTTGATCGGAGATCAATCTTAGAGAACACACTAGCTCCCTTTAGTTGGTTAAACAGGTCGTTAATATTGGGTAGAGGGTACTTGTTCTTGATTGTCACTTCATTCAACGACCGGATGTCCACGACTAGTCTCTTGGTTTTATCCTTCTTCTCCACGAATAAGACAGGCGCTCCCCAAGATGATGCACTTGGTTGAATGAAGCCTTTATCCAATTGGTCTCTAAGCTGTTTCTTAAGTTCCTTCAACTCATCCACATCCATCTTGTACGGTCTCTTTGCTATCGGTCCAGTACTACGCATCAAGTCAATGAGAAACTCGATGTCTCGGTCAGGTGGCATCCCTGGCAATTCTTCCAGAAACACATCTGGATACTCCTTCACAATTGGCACATCCTCCAGGCTAACCCCCTTAAGATAGTTCACCATACTTCCTTTGAGTGCGAAAGCTGACTTAAAACGGATCCTTTTCTTATCTGGAGTCGTGAGTGCGATAGTCCTTTTGGCACAATCTATGACTCCCTCATACTCGGTCATCCAATTCATGCCAAAAATTATGTCTAAGCCTTGTGACTCCAGAACGACTAGGCTGGTGTGGTGTGCGCCCCAATCCTTAGTTCTAACCCACGACATCCAGAGTTTGCCACTATTTCTCCTCCAGGAGAACTTACCCTTAGGGGAGTACTAATAGTCTCCGTAGGTATCTTGCCTCTATCCACAAATACCCTTGATATGAATGAATGCGATGCACCAGTATCAAAAAGAACATTTGCAGGGGTGGAGTTAAGCTTGAACTTACCAATCACGGAGTCAGGTGCCTCACTAGCATCCTCCATAGAAACATCATTCACTGTGGCTTTGACGAATGGATTCGGCTTCTTCCCATTTCCATTACCATTGCCATTGTTGTGTCTGTTGCCGTTTCCATTACCATTCCCATTCTTCACCTTTTCGGGGCAGGTAGTTGCATAGTGCCATGTCTTGTTACACTTGAAGCATGTCACTTCACTCAAATCCTTCCCATTGCCATTTCCATTGCGGTGTTTGTGGCCATTGTGGTTATGTCCTCCATGACGATGACATTGTGGTTGTGGCCATTGTGGTTGTGGGGTGGTGGTGACGAAGTGCGTTGCTTCTAATACGGGGCTGAGTTGTGCTTGTGAGAGGTGTAATTTCTCTTTCGGTTCTCTATATTCCTTTGCTTTGCTTCAACCACCACTTCCCTGTCCAGGAGTTCCTGGTAGTTATCAAACTTCAGAGCCACAAGATGAATAGATATTTCATCATTAAGTCCTCTTAAGAACTCCTCCTGCCTCTTGGCATCAGTGGATACATCATCAGGTGCATAACGTGCCAGCTTGTTGAAAAGGTCCACATACTTGGAGACAGAGCGGTGCAGTTGTTTCAAGTCACGGAACTCACGTCTTTTAAGTGACATGACTCCCGCGGCTACGTGATGAGTACGAAAGGCTGCCTCGAACTGGTTCCAGGTGATAGCTTCAATATCGGGGTGGGTGACCTCGTAATTATCCCACCATTCAGCAGCTGGTCCCTCAAGTTGGTGCACGGCAAAGCGCACGCTATCAGCTCCAACAACTTGGACGGTGTCTAACTTCTTGTTGGTGGTGCGGAGCCAGTCATCTGCCACAATTGGCTCAGAACTACTTGAGAAAATTGGAGGGTTCAGCCTCAGGAACCGAGTCAAGCGATCCTATTGGGGCGGTGGGGGTGGTGGAGGCGGCAGGTTGTTGTTGTTGTTGTTGTTTTGCATGTTTTGAGTGAGGAGTTGGATCAGCTGATTCTGGGAGTTCAGAAGTTGTGCTATCTCTGGGGGCATGTTGTTATTGTTGTTGTTTCCACGTGTCGCCATCTGTGGGGTTTGGGAAACAAGTTAAGAAATGGATAGAAAAGCCTAAGGAATAAACTCCTACCCTTATGTAAACAAGAGAAAAAAACACACGAGAAAAGCAAGGCACACCAAGCACATAGTTTAACACACTCAACCAAGTTTAACTAAACCAAAATAATTTTTGGTACTCATTACAATGGCGAACAACGTTTGACTATAGAACTAAAGGTGGTCCAACTACTCTACTCATCATCCACTTCCTCATCCTCAATAATGAAGCCTTCCTTCTCCAACAGTGACTTGTATAACTCCATGTCCTTTGTCGTGGCTTCAAGCTTCCCCTCAAGTTCCTTCACCTCCTGTGGCTCTGGTGTAGTAGCTTCGAGCCTCTCTTGAAGTTCCTTCACCTCTTGCAGCTCCTGGGTAGCAGCTCCCAGCTTCTCTTGGAGATCCTTCTTCTCCTTCTATAGCTTCTTGATCAAACTTGACCCCATAGTCACGGGCGTGATCTTCTCCTCCAAGCTCCTCTTGGCTGCTCGCAGGTCCTTCAACATGGTGGCAAAGTTCTTGAACTCCATCTCGTTTTTTGTGAGCACAAGACTTTGCTCCCTAATCCTCTTGTTCTTATCTTGCACCCTCTTCTCTTGATTAGAGAACCTCTTGTCTTGGGCGGTGAGCTCCCCTCATAGGGACTTGATCTTCTCTTCTAGTTCCTCGATCTTCTCGTCCTTCTCCTTGACTAGGGCACAAAGCTCGTCATTCCTCATGATCTCAAGGCAGCTCCCCTTCTGAAGGTCATTGATGTGGGACTCCAAGTCTTGATATTGGATTCTTCGACGCTTGCATGTCTTCCCTTCCTCTGGGGTTAACTCGATTGGAACTCCCTTCTCATCACGTCTTCCAAAGAGTTTGAGGTAGTGGCCTTCAACCTCTTCATGGTGGCGTCCGCAAAGGCGTCCAATGAGCTCCTGCAAGCTGATGCTAAGTCCTTTCTCTTTGGAGTCGCTGGTGACATTGAGTACAATGGCCTCTGTCTTGGGTTCTGTCTGACTGGGCGCCCTGGTTGGATGACTTCAATCGCCTAGCATCCTTCCTTGTGCATTTTCCTCAACTCGCTTCCCTTGATTGATGGCATGGGTAACTGTAATGTCTTGATGATGTCCAGAAGGCATTCCCCGAAGCGCAGGCACTTGATGTCTTCGGCGGTTTCGTAGTAGAAGGCCGTCATCTTTAGGTTAGGAGAAAGAAAATTAGGCACAAGGTGATAAGGAAGAGAAATACTAGAAGAGTGCAAATAACTTAGAAGAATATAGAAAGCAAAAACACACATGGTAAAGGTGGTTTCCAATCCTAGGGGTCACGTCCTACAGTCAACTTTGTGCTCTGATACCATCTGTTGCGACCTCGGATCGTTAAGGATCCTAAGTCCCTGTGATTAACATGCTAGTCCCTGGATCAATAGCTAGCACTTAACAGTCGATGAATATCATGTAAAACACAAGTCAGTATTACACGAATAATCCAGAGTATAATTATTACAACTTGCATAGCTTATAGCTAGCTCAAATAAAACAGCGGAAACTAAGAAGAACTTCAGTCCATCAACGCCTCAGGCTAGTTGCGTGAAGACCCGTGATCCCTACGCACCTTTCAATCTTCGGATTCTGCACATAAGACGTGCATCCAACAAGTTGGGTCAATACTTTGAATGTATTGTAAAATTACACCAAGGAAAGAGTAAGACTATCTCTACATGCAAGGCTAGGAGTAGGCTCTAGGGTTCATTTGCGTAAAGCCAATTTTATCAATGTAATAAGAAAAGAGGAAGAAAGTTTTCCCTACTTTGTAAACTTTGATAAATAGTATAGGGTCGAATGGACCATGTGGATATTACTCACCAAGTGCCCAATCAACCTAGCACTTGGATATTACACACCAAGTTCCCAAAAACCCGCCAAACGGCGATATTACTCACGCCTTGGGTTTTATAAAACGTTATGTTTGGAAAAGAGAGAGGAAGATCCTTCAGAGGCTCCATCCTTCAGATGCTCATAGTTGTTCTGTTTCTGTGAACACGGATGATCGATCAGATTGCAATACTCTCGAGAGGTTTTGCACTTTCCCCACAATCCACGATCAAGTCCTTTTACAGACAAGACCATGGCGAAGCCTTCCCTTAGTAGCCCCTCTACCAGCTGGATCCAACCGTGCCAAGAACCTCCAAATGTTGGTACCACGGTGAGGTTTCCCACTAAGTACTAAGCCAAGGCAAAGCCCATATGTATTGTGGTTGCACGGGAAGCTTCTGAATTCCGAAACATGGCAGACTTCTTTGATTCCTGGGCAGCCGTCCTCCACCAAAATCCCACTCGTTGTCCCGACAACCATTCCGCCCGAAAGAAAACTTAGTTTTATTTTGAAGGGGGGTTTTGAGAGGAAAAAGGTTCGCTCGATAGAGCTCTTTTACTGAGAAAATTTTGAGTCTTTCGAACCCTCCCAACGGTACTTGATATAGATAAGTATATAGCATAGCAAGCATAACTTAGAAAAACAGGATAACCTATTGGGATAGAAAATCCTAACCATAGAGCTACTCATGGCATACTACAAAACCGCACTTGCAAAATAGTACTAAGAAATTCTACCAAAATCCTACACATGCATACTACAAAATTTGAGGAGTAAAACATGCATAGGTAAAACTGGGACATAAACATGAACAAGTGGTGTAACTTGCCTTGATCCGAGCAGCACTCTACACAACAATACTCCTCAGCGCACTCCGAGCAATCTAACGAAAAAACATGGATCCAATCACAATTTGCACAAAACAAAGTCACAAAGTCGAATATGCATGCATGCAACATGGTAATATGCAAGGATGGATTCGATTTCGACCAAGGGTTTTATTCAGGGGTGTTGTTGAGTTGGGGACGTCATTAGAATCGATTCCCCATAGATTTTAAGTATTTTGGGTTAAACCCTAAATAACCAAGCTCAAAACTAGATCTACAACTCCAATCTACCTCGAGACTGATCTGAACACCCTAAGCATGATATGACAATTTTTCTACAGAAGGTCTCGTTGATACAAAACCAACGCAACAAGAATCAACTAAAACGGATCTACGGATAATTTTCTAGAATTAAAATACTCTGATATAAACTTTAAATCCTACTGCAAGATTGCTATGGTAAAACAACATTATTATTGTAGATCTGTGTTCTATTCGAAAATATGAATCCAATGGTATATCATACGCAATATTTGGATTAAACTCGAATTACTATGGATTTTACAAGATTAAAGTATTTTCTGCCTATTTAAAAGAAAACCAGAACAGCGGCCAGCTGTGTAGCGCCAAGTGGCGGCGCGGGGTTGGTCCAGTGGGGCGCGCGTGACGCCGACGTGGTGATGACGCGGCGCTGACGTGGGCGTGCCACGCGGCGGGTCACGGTTGGCCGGGTCGGTTTGACCGATCTGTGCCGTTAGATTTTGATCTAACGGTCGGAGAGAGGGGGGTGGTGGCTTACCGGCGGTGACGACGGCGGGTGGCGGTGGAGCGTCAGCGGAGGTCGGTGACGGTCGACGGCAGCGAGGTGGTGCTCCCCCGGCCCGGCAAAGAAGGCGACGGCGACCGGCTCCTCGCCGCGGTTCCGTTCCCAGGGGCGGCATCGGCTCCTTCCTCCCGAGGTGGCGGCGGCTGGAGGCGACGGAGTCCGGCGGAGCTCCGGCGAGCGATTGGTGGTGGCTCAGTGGCGGTCGGGTAGAGAAAATCTAGGGTTTTGCGGGAGGCGTGCCGGGGCTTTAAATAGCCGGGCTTACTTGGCGCGCGGGTTGCGGAAATCCGCTCCGATTCGGCCGGAGTTGGTTGTGCCGACGCGGCGAGGCGTGCTCGAGCCGGACTCGGACGGAGGAGGCGAATGACAGGTGGGTCCGGCCTGTCGGCGGCTGTGGCAGGAGGCGGGCTGCGGATGGCGCGGCTTGCTGGGCCGGCCGACGCGCTGCGCGACGCCCACCCGGCCAGGCGGGCGGTAGGTAAGCCCTGGGCTGGCTCGGCTGGCCCGGTTAGGCTAGGTTTCTCCTTTTTTTATACCTTTTATCTTTTTCTGTTTTACTAAAAGTCGCATAACTTTTGCAAACGAACTCCGGTTTGAACGAAATCGGTCTCTGAAATTTTATAAAAAGAAGAGGTTTAGGGTAGGATTATAAAATAACACCTTTGCAAGGGCGTTGGTGGTTCAAAAAGGTTTTACCCCTTTTAGTCTATATAAGACTATGGGATTTAGGAAAAAATATCTATGCAGTTTTTATTATGCAATGCCATGATGCAAGGATATGGTGCATGCTTCTAGTAACATCTGTAATTGCAAAAATTTGGGATGTTACAGTTCTTTTCACAAATCATATATGGATCCAGCAGAACCATTGCATGTCGGTTCTTTCCATAAACCACATGGATCCACCAGTGTCATTGCACATGTGATCTTTTCATTAACCAAATCTAGAGTCATTGCATGCCTATTCTTTTCACAAACCACATCTGGATCCACCAGTGATATTGCATGTGTGTTCTTTTCGTAGACCACATATGGATCCACAAGTGTCATTGAATGTGTGTACTTTTCATTAACCACAGCTAGAGTCATTGCAAGTTTGTTCTTTTCACAAACCACATATGGATCCACCAGTGTCACTGAATGTGTGTTCTTTTCATAAACCACATATGGATCCACCAGAGTCATTGCATGTGTGTTACTTTCATTAACCATAGCTAGAGTCATTGCATGTCTATTCTTTTCACAAACCACATAAGGATCCACCAGAGTCATTTCATGTGTGTTATTTTTGTTAACCACATCCCGAGTCATTGCATGTCTGTTCTTTTCACAAACCACATAAGGATCCACCAGAGTCATTTCATGTGTGTTATTTTTGTTAACCACATCCCGAGTCATTGCATGTCCGTTCTTTTCACAAACCACATAAGGATCCACCAGAGTTATTGCATGTTTGTTCTTTTCATAAACTACATATGGATCCACCAGAGTTTATTGCATGTGTGTTCTTTTCATAAACCACGGCTAGAGTCATTGCAAGTCTGATCATTTCACAAACCACATATGGATCCACCAGAGTCATTGCATGTGTTCTTTTCACCAACCACATATGGATACACCAGTGTCATTGAATGTGTGTTCTTTTCATTAACCACAGCTAGAGTCATTGCATGTCTGTTCTTTTCACAAACCACATAAGGATCCACCAGAGTCATTTCATGTGTGTTCTTTTCACAAACCACATATGGATCCACCAGAGTCATTGCATGTATGTTCTTTTCATAAACCACATGGATCCACCAGTGTCATTGCATGTGTGATCTTTTCATTAACCACATCCAGTTTCATTGCATGTCTGTTATTTTGACAAACCACATAAGGATCCACCAGAGTCATTGCATGTCTATTCTTTTAATAAACAACATATGGATCGACCAGAGTTTATTGCATGTGTGTTCTTTCTATAAACCACAGCTAGAGTCATTGCATGTGTGTTCTTTTCACAAACCACATATGGATCCACCAGAGTCATTGCATGTGGGTTCTTTTCATTAACCACACCTAGAGTCATTGCATGTTTGTTATTTTCACAAACCACATATGGATCGACCAGAGTCATTACATATGTCTTCTTTTTATAAACCACATATGGATCCACCAGAGTTCATTGCATGTGTGTTCTTTAATAAACCACATCTAGAGTCACTGGACATGTGTTCTTTTCATAAACCATAACTAGAGTCATTGCATGTGTGTTCTTTTCACAAACCAGATATAGATCCATTAGTGTCATTTCATGTGTGTTCTTTTCAGAAACCACATATGCATCCACTAGAGTCATTGCATGTGTGTTGTTTTCATTAACGACAGCTAGACTCATTGCATGTCTGTTATTTTCGAAAAACAACTTATGGATCCACCAGATTCATTGCATGTGTGTTTTTTTCATAAACGACATATGGATCCACCAGCGTTTATTGCATGTCTATTCTTTTCATAAACCACATGAGCACGTATGTTCTTTTCACAAACCACATATGGATCCACTAGTGACATTGAATGTGTGTTCTTTTCCTAAAACACATATGGATCCACCAGAGTTCGTTGCATGTGTGTTCTTTTCATAAACCATTGCTAGAGTCATTGCATGTGTGTTCTTTTCACAAACCACGTATAGATCCACCAGAGTCATTGCATGTGTGTTCTTTTCAGTAACCACACCTAGAGTCATTGCATGTCTGTTATTTTCACAAACCACATATGGATCGACCAGAGTCATTGCCTATGTGTTCTTTTCATAAACCACATATGGATCCACCAGAGTTCATTGCATGTTTGTTCTTTTCATAAACCACATGAGCATGTGTGTTCTTTTCAGAAACCACATATGGAACCACCAGTGACATTGAATGTGTGTTCTATTCCTAAAACACATATGGATCTACGAGAGTAATTGAATGTGTGTTCTTTTCATGAACCACAACTAGAGTCAGTGAATGTATGTTCTTTTCACCAACCACATATGGATCCACCAGTGTCATTGAATGTGTGTTCTTTTCCTAAAACACATATGGATGCACCAGAGTCAATGCATGTGTGCTCTTTTCATGAACCACACTAGAGTCATTGAATGTGTGTTCTTTTCACAAACAACATTTGGATCCACCAGTTACATTGAATGTGTGTTCTTTTCCTCAACCACATCTGGATCCACCAGAGTCATTACATGTGTGCTCTTTTCATGAACCACACCTAGAGTCAATGAATGTGTGTTGTTTTCACAAACCACATATGGATCCACCAGAATCATTGCGTGTGTGTTCTTTTCATAGACCACATATGGATCCACCAGTGTCATTGCATGTGTGTTCTTTAATAAACCACATCTAGAGTCACTGGACATGTGTTCTTTTCATAAACAACAACTAGAGTAATTGCATGTGTGTTCTTTTCACAAACCAGATATAGATCCATTAGTGTCATTTCATGTGTGTTCTTTTCAGAAACCACATATGCATCCACTAGAGTCATTGCATGTGTGTTGTTTTCATTAACGACAGCTAGACTCATTGCATGTCTGTTATTTTCAAAAAACAACTTATGGATCCACCAGATTCATTGCATGTGTGTTTTTTTCATAAACGACATATGGATCCACCAGCGTTTATTGCATGTCTATTCTTTTCATAAACCACATGAGCACGTATGTTGTTTTCACAAACCACATATGGATCCACTAGTGACATTGAATGTGTGTTCTTTTGCTAAAACACATATGGATCCACCAGAGTTCGTTGCATGTGTGTTCTTTTCATAAACCATTGCTAGAGTCATTGCATGTGTGTTCTTTTCACAAACCACGTATAGATCCACCAGAGTCATTGCATGTGTGTTCTTTTCAGTAACCACACCTAGAGTCATTGCATGTTTGTTATTTTCACAAACCACATATGGATCGACCAGAGTCATTGCCTATGTGTTCTTTTCATAAACCACATATGGATCCACCAGAGTTCATTGCATGTTTGTTCTTTTCATAAACCACATGAGCATGTGTGTTCTTTTCAGAAACCACATATGGAACCACCAGTGACATTGAATGTGTGTTCTATTCCTAAAACACATATGGATCTACGAGAGTAATTGAATGTGTGTTCTTTTCATGAACCACAACTAGAGTCAGTGAATGTATGTTCTTTTCACCAACCACATATGGATCCACCAGTGTCATTGAATGTGTGTTCTTTTCCTAAAACACATATGGATGCACCAGAGTCAATGCATGTGTGCTCTTTTCATGAACCACACTAGAGTCATTGAATGTGTGTTCTTTTCACAAACAACATTTGGATCCACCAGTTACATTGAATGTGTGTTCTTTTCCTCAACCACATCTGGATCCACCAGAGTCATTACATGTGTGCTCTTTTCATGAACCACACCTAGAGTCAATGAATGTGTGTTGTTTTCACAAACCACATATGGATCCACCAGAATCATTGCGTGTGTGTTCTTTTCATAGACCACATATGGATCCACCAGTGTCGTTGCATGTGTGTTCTTTAATAAACCACATCTAGAGTCACTGGACATGTGTTCTTTTCATAAACAACAACTAGAGTAATTGCATGTGTGTTCTTTTCACAAACCACATATGTATCCATCAGTGTCATTTCATGTGTTTTCTTTTCACAAACCACATATGCATCCACCAGAGTCATTGCATGTGTGTTGTTTTCATTAACCATAGCTAGAGTCATTGCATGTCTGTTATTTTCACAAACCACATATGGATCCACCAGTGACATTGAATGTCTGTTCTTTTCATAAACCACATATGGATCCACCAGAGTTCATTGCATGTCTGTTCTTTTCATAAACCACATGAGCATATATGTTCTTTTCACAAACCACATATGGATCCACCAGTGACATTGAATGTGTGTTATTTTCCTAAAACACATATGGATCCACCAGAGTCATTGCATGTGTGCTCTTTTCATGAACCTTAACTAGATTCATTGAATGTGTTTTCTTTTCACAAACCACACATGGATCCACTAGTGACATTGAATGTGTGTTCTTTTCCTAAACCACATATGGATCCACCAGACTCATTACATGTGTGCTCTTTTCATGAAGCACAACTAGAGTCAGTGAATGTGTGTTCTTTTCACAAACCACATATGGATCCACTAGAGTCATTGTGTGTGTGTTCTTTTCATAGACAACATATTGATCCACCAGTGTCATTGCATGTGTGTTCTTTAATAAACCACATCTAGAGTCACTGGACATGTGTTCTTTTCATAGACCAGAACTAGATTCATTGCATGTGTGTTCTTTTCACAAACCACATATAGATCCATCAGTTTCATTTCATGTGTGTTCTTTTCACAAACCACATATGCATCCACCAGAGTCATTGCATGTGTGTTGTTTTCATTAACCACAGCTAGACTCATTGCATGTCTGTGATTTTCACAAACCACATATGGATCCACCAGATTCATTGCATGTGTGTTCTTTTCATAAACCACATATAGATCCACCAGAGTTTTTGCATGTCTGTTCTTTTCATAAACCACATGAGCACGTATGTTCTTTTCACAAACCACATATGGATCCACTAGTGACATTGAATGTGTGCTCTTTTCCTAAAACACATATGGATCCACCAGAGTTTATTGCATGTGTGTTCTTTTTATAAACAATAGCTAGACTCATTGCATGTGTGTTCTTTTCACAAACCACATATGGATCCACCAGAGTCATTGCATGTGTGTTCTTTTCATTAACCACACCTAGAGTCATTGCATGTCTGTTATTTTCACAAACCACATATGGATCGACCAGAGTCATTGCATATGTGTTCTTTTCATAAACCACATATGGATCCACCAGAGTTCATTGCATGTCTGTTATTTTCATAAACCACATGAGCATGTGTGTTCTTTTCAGAAACCACATATGGAACCACCAGTGACATTGAATGTGTGTTCTATTCCTAAAACACATATGGATCTACCAGAGTCATTGAATGTGTGTTGCTTTCATGAACCACAATTACAGCCAGTGAATCTATGTTCTTTTCACCAACCACATATGGATCCACCAGTGTTATTGGATGTGTGTTCTTTTCCTAAAACACATATGGATCCACTAGAGTCATTACACGTGTGCTCTTTTCATGAACCACAACTAGAGTTATTGAATGTGTGTTTTTTCACAAACCACATATGGATCCACCAGTGACATTGAATGTGTGTTATTTTCATAAAACACATATGGATCCACCAGAGTCATTGCATGTGTGCTCTTTTCATGAACCACAACTAGAGTCAGTGAATGTGTGTTCTTTTCACAAACAACATATGGATCCACCAGAGTCATTGCATGTGTGTTCTTTTCATAGACCACATATGGATCCACCAGTGTCGTTGCATGTGTGTTCTTTAATAAACCACATCTAGAGTCACTGGACGTGTATTCTTTTCATAAACCACAACTAGAGTCATTGCATGTGTGTTCTTTTCACAAACCACATATGGATCCATCAATGTCATTTCATGTGTGTTCTTTTCACAAACCACATATGCATCCACCAGAGTCATTGCATGTGTGTTGTTTTCATTAACCACAGCTAGAGTCATTGCATGTCTGTTATTTTCACAAATCACATATGGATACACCAGATTCATTGCATGTGTGTTCTTTTCATAAACCACATATGGATCTACCAGAGTTCATTGCATGTCGGTTCTTTTCATAAACCACATGAGCATGTATGTTCTTTTCACAAACCACATATGGATCCACCAGTGATATTGAATGTGTGTTCTTTTCCTAACACACATATGGATCCACCAGAGTCATTGCATGTGTGTTCTTTTCATGAACCACAACTAGAGTTAGGGAATCTGTGTTTTTTTCACAAACCACATATGGATCCACCAGAGTCATTGCATGTGTGTTCTTTTCATACACCACATATGTATCCACCAGTGTCATTGCATGTGTGTTCTTTTAATAAACCATAGATAGTCACTGAATGTGTGTTCTTTTCATAAACCACAACCAGAGTCATTGCATGTGTGTTCTTTTCACAAACCACATATGGATCCACCAGTGTCATTGAATGTGTGTTCTTTTCATAAACCACATATGAATCCACAAGATTCATTGCATGTGTGTTCTTCCCATTAACCACAGCTAGAGTCATTGCATGTATATTCTTTTCACAAACCACATAAGGATCTACCAGAGTCATCTATGTGTGTTCTTTTCACAAACCACATATGGATCCAGTAGAGTGATTGCATGTATGTTCTTTTCATAAACCACATGGATCCACTAGTGTCATTGCATCTATGTTCTTTTCATTAACCAAACCTAGAGCCTTTGCATGTCTGTTCTTTTCACAAACCACATATGGATCCACCAGAATCATTGCATGTGTGTTCTTTTCATTAACCATAGCTAGAGTCATTGCATGTCTGTTCTTTTCATAAACCACATATGGATCCACTAGTGTTATTGCATGTGTGATTTTTCATAAACCACATATGGATCCACTAGAGTTCATTGCATGTGTGTTACATCCCCAATCTTAACTCCTACTCATCCTCGAGTAGGTAAGTGATAAAAAGAAAGAATATTTTTTGAGGTGACATGCACCATCATAAACTTGATCAAAGTATTTGTAAGACATTGATAGCTGGGACCATAGTACTTCAATCATAACATGAAAGATAAAGTTCTAACAATAAGACAAATAAACTATGTTGCATCATGAAAAGGCACAAACAAAAGATTCATGAATAACAATCCTTTGCAAGAAGTTTGTTTGTTTCACATAAAGAAAACATAGCATAGTGGCATTCATCTTGTCCCTCATAGAGTAGCAAACATAAATGCATAGGACACCTTCAAAGTTCATAAGAGTGACTAGATACAAATAGTTTAAAACAAGCAATATCAAAGCTATGCATACAATGCACATAGAACTAAGAATGGCCACTATGCTCTCAAAGTAGGTGCATCAAGATAGAAGGTGGAGACTCAACATAAAAGTAAAAGAAAGGCCTTCATAGAAGGAAGTAGGGATTCAAGTTTAATAAAGAGCTTCCAAAAATTATGGTACTTATTAGCTTTCAACTATCATTGCCCCTATCATAAGCATATTGAAGGTGATTAAGGTTAAAGTGACACAACTAAGAGGATATGCTTGACAAGTTATAAGCCGAATCTCATGCCCCTTACTTACGAAGACCGAACCTCATGCTACTCAACTTCAGTCACAAGTAAGCTCTTGTCATTGTAAGTACATATGTGTCATAGAGAACCACCAATGGGGTACCCCTTGCACGTGATATAGGAGCTATCCCATAATCTAAATGACAAGGCAAGCAGACATTGAGCATCTCAGCGATCTTTTTATTTGCTATTTGCATAGGTTTTTATTGAGGATGCTTCATAGAGTGCTCATTATGGTTATGCTGCAAGTTTCCACCATGATTAGGCATGGCTTAGGCTAGCGGCCCAGGCGTTTCTCTAACATAAATACAAACTCCATGACCTTACAAGTTCCCCCTTTATTTCACACCGCCGGGATCCATAAGCAAAAGAACATGATATCAACGAGGTACAAAGTACAAGTGCAATGTTGAAAGCGTTCCCCATGATACATGGTTCTGCTAACTTCAACTTATAAAGCGCAAGCATATACGCAACAAAGATGGACGCAATGGTTCAAGTTTATTAAATGCAAGAAAGTAAAGTGTGTCATCAAGTTCGTGAGAGCTTTAATCACTAGTTTTCTCATAAAAAGTTTAATTCGGAAGGTAGATAAAAACATGAATATACTTGGAATAGAAAAATGCTAATAGGTAGGTATGGTGGACTCTTTGGAATAACTTGGTTTTATTTGGAGTTGGATGCATCAGTGGAACTCACACTTGGTTATGGAGGCTAGCAAAAGACCGAGAGCGACCAACTAAGAGAGCAATAATGGCCATAATCATGCAGAGCGACAAAACATCATTGATAAAAGCATAAAGTGATACTAAAAGTTGAAAACTAAAGGATCATAAAGGCTATGTTGACTTGGGATAGTCATAACATGGTGTGAGCTTGCGCCAAGTCAAGCCAAATAAAGCATCAAAGGAGAATACCACAATACTATGCTTTAATATGCTAAAACAACGCATGATTCTTCCAAGGCACATTAAGAAATCTCAATTGTTTATAACAAGTCATGCTACAGAAAAGAATACTAAGCATAAATCCAAAACAATATCAATCATGGCATGACAAAGCATAGGCCATAGTCAAAAACAAGCTCTCTTTACCACTTAAGCATGAACTTTCCTACTCTTTTCCAATCCAAACCAAACTATTTGAAAACCAATGTATGAAAGAGGGGGTCCAACCAATTTATTCAGCAATCTAAGAAAACCAATCAAACGAAAAACCAAAACGAAAACAAAAAAGAAGATGCTCCAAAAACAACACAACTGTGTATGAAACAATAAAAATGAAGTGTTTGGAAGAAACCTGGATTTTTTATTGATGAAGAAGGGGGATGCCTTGGGCATCCCCAAGCTTTGATGCTTGTACTTCTTGGATATTTCTTGGGGTGACACGCGTGGCATCCCCAAGCTTGAGCTTTAGTCCATCATTCATCTCATTATTCATTCCTTCCATACATCTGAAATTTTCCCTCATACAAAACTTCACACAATCTTTATTAGCAACATTAGTGCACTCAAGATAATAAGACTTTAGGTTCAGTTCCAACACCAATAAAACTTCCATTAAATCTCAAGCTATTGTAGCACTTCCTTTAAAAAGCTCAATTCTGCAAAAAGAACCCAAAAAGGAACCAACAAGAAGCAAATGCAAATAATGGCAGAAATCTGTCAAAACAGACCAGCAGGTAAAAACCAATTTGTTCGAAGACCTTCTATTGCTCAAATCGAAAAGTGTTGAACTAATGAAAGTTAGATAACAACCTGGGTCAGAAGCACAAAAATTCACGCCTGAAAACGACATACAGAGATTGTACACGAATTTTTATAGTGAAGCACAAAAATCTGTTTCGGGACAGCAACTTTCCCAATCATTACTTCTCTCTCATTAGAGGTTGCTCTTGGCACAAAAAGCAAATAAAAAGGATAAAGAGAGGTTATTACAGAGGTAATAACTTACAAGACTAATCTAAAACTTTTGGGTTATCTCCCAATAAGTACTTTTATTTAACGCCTTTAAGTTAGGCTTGATAGTTTGAGAAGATGCTCACACAAGAAATATGAATTGAAGTAAAAGAGAGCATCAAGGAGAAAATTCAGAACCCATTTAAGTCTAACCCACTTCCTATGCATAGGGATATTGTAAATAAACAATTCATGAAAGCACAAAGCAACAAGCATAGTAAAGCAAAACAAGTGCAACTCCAAGACTTTCAACATAAAGAGGGGAAATTTAATATTACTGAGATGCATTAAACCATGTTTCCCTCTCTCATAATAACTTTTAGTAGCATCATGAATAAAATTAACAATATAATTATCACATAAAACATTCTTATCATGAGCCACATGCATAAAAGAATCAATACTCTCCATATAAACATAGTCATTCTTATTAATTGTAGTGGGAGCAAATTCAACAAAATAGCTATCATTATTATTCTCATCACCATAATCATCAAATACAGGAGGCATATTGTAATCATAATTAATTTTCTCCTCAATAGTAGGTGGACTAAAAATATCATATTCATCATTGTAATCATCATATATTGGAGGTTTGGTATCATCATAAGCAATAGAATAGCTATCTTCCAAAGCTGGGGAACTAAAAAGATCATTTTCATAAAGACTAGCTTCCCCAAGCTTAGACTTTTCCATAGCATTAGCAATAATGGTGTCCAAAGAATTCATACTAACAACATTTCTATTAGCATGCAAATAAAGTTCCATAGGTTTTTTAATTTTCTCTTCAAACACTTCATGTCCTAACTCAAGATAAATACTATAAAGCTCTCTAATTTTTTTGTTGTTTTCCATTAAGCCTAACTAGTGAAAACAAGAAACAAAATTGCAGAATCTAAAGGAAATAACTTCGAGCACTCACACCGAAGGATGTGAGTACCTTTTACCTTACCTCCCCGGCAACGGCGCTAGAAAATAGCTTGATGTCTACGCACTTCTATTCTTGTAGACAGTTGTTGGGCCTCCAAGTGCAGAGGTTTGTAGAATAGCAGCAATTTTCCCTTAAGTGGATTACCCAAGGTTTATCGAACTCAGGGAGGAAGTGGTCAAAGTTATCCCTCTCAAGACACCCTGCAATCAAGATACAAGAAGTCTCTTGTGTCCCCAACACACCCAATACACTTATCAGGTGTATAGGTGCACTAGTTTGGCGAAGAGATAGTGAAATACAAGTGGTATGGATATAAGATAATGGTGCTAGAAAATACTTTGATGGCGTGGAAGAGACTAAAGGCAAACTAAAATAAAGATGGAAGCAAGCAAACATGTAACAGATCTAGTTGCAAACGGTGTTTCAGTGCTTAGAAACAAGGCCTAGGGATCATACTTTCACTAGTGAACACTCTCATATAAATATATTCTCTTTATGATACTACTCTGAACTACTCTCTGGTTGGACACTCTAATCCATGGTAGGGCTATAACAGCACACCTCAAAGTCCGCTTTCCCATCTAGATAACCCCACACTGTCACCTTGAGCACTAGATGGTTCAAACACACCACAATTTCATAGAGACATCCAACTCCAAATATAACTCATAACAAGTATTTGAAATCTCTAGCCTAAGTGCCACCATGGTGTGCACACTGTCAACTTCACACACATGGGGAGAGCAGAGATCTATTAAAGCACTTGAGTAGCAAGGTAGATCTATAGATTACAAGCTCATGATCTCAATAAGATCATGCATAGAGAGAGAGATGAACACATAGCTACCGGTAGAGCCCTTAGCCTCGAGAGAGAACTACTCCCTCATCATCATGGGAATTAGCAATGATGATGGAGATGGCTCTAGGGGCACTTCCCCGTCCCGGCTGGTTGCCGGAACAGAGACTTTCTGTCCCTCGAATATCCCCTTTGGCGGCAGCAGTGCTGCGGAACTTTTCGTGGCTGGAGGCTTGACGATTTAGTGTTTTTTGCATCGGGAGGCATCTTATAGGCGGAGAGGCAAGGTCGGTGGGCAGCCAGAGCGCCCACACCATGCCCTGGCACGGCCTGGGGGGACCCGCGCCTAGGGGTGGATTGGCCACCCTGTGGCCCCCCTTCGTCTCTCCTTCTGGCTCCGTGAATCTTCCGGGAAAATAACGACTTTGGGTTTTGTCCGGTCCAATTCCGAGAATATTCATTTTCTGACTTTCTAGAATCAAAAATAGAAGAAAACATGCAACTGGCACTATGGCTCTTGTTAATAGGTTAGTCCAAGAAATCATATGAAAAGTACTCCAAAGTGTGGACAAAACATAAGAAAGTAGATAAAACCAAGCATGGACCATCAAAAATTCTGGATACGTTAGCAACGTATCAGTGTTCTTTTCATAAACCACATCTAGAGTCATTGCATGTCTGTTCTTTTCACAAACAACACATGCATCCACCAGAGTCATTGCATGTGTGTTCTTTTCACCAACCACATATGGATCCACCAGTGTCATTGAATGTGTGTTCTTTTCATTAACCACAACTAGTGTAGAGTCCCCAACCTTTAATAAGATTGAGCCCCCTGTGTTTACAATGCTAGTCCCTGGATCAATAGCTAGCATCCACAGTTTAGATGTAATATCAAGAAACAAAGGTCATAATATAACTTTATAACTAGGAATAACATAATTTTATTACATCATACATAGCTCATTTGGCTATTACATTACATTGCAGCGGAATAACTATAGTCATGGGGTCCTTCATCTTCAAAGTGCCACAGGCAGATGTTGGTTGTAGACTTTGTAATCCTAATCAAACAATCTTCACTAAAAACAATCAAACCTGCAACATTACAAGTTACAGCCACAAGGGTCAATACATTTGAATTGTATTGGCAAGTTTCACTACTATGTATAATATAAGTGGATCCTATCATTACATGCAAATTTGGCTAAGTAGAGTTTTAGGCTCATTTGCATAAAGCAATGTTTTATCCTATCTTTTCAAAATGGTTTTGGTCCTTTGTCAAATCTCCTTTCAAAATCCCTTGAACTCCTTGGTAAAAACTCAAGTGTTCAAGTCCTTGTCAAAATCTCTTGAGCACCTAGGTAACTCCAAGTGCATCAGGTTTTAAAAGTTTTCTTTTAGAAATTAGAGTGTCGAGATCTTCCATAGCTTCAGGCTTAGTTTCTCAGTATTGTCCATAACCGGGGACACGGCTAAGTACTTAGATTTTATTATCTTCTGCAGAAGTTGTACACTTTACCCACATGACACAATCTCATCTTGTTGCCACCAGTGGCCGCTGGATTAGTACTCACCAAGATGGAATACTGGCAGATTGAGAATGTGACGAAGTCTTTCCAAAGGGTCCTCCCATACATCATTGCTAGCTTGTCATCATTAACAATGTAGGATTCCAGGTCCCCATTTTTTCTGTAGCCTGATGACAATGCATGGGTCTTTCCAATGTAGTTGACTAAGCCAGAGCCATAATAGCATGTGGTTGCACACGGAAGCCACTGTACGAGAAACATGTTCAATCTCTAAGTTTCCCGAGTGGTTTTCTTTTGGAGAACAACACAAAGAGATTGCCATAGAATGGTTCCTTTTGTTGCCACCTTCTCCAAAACTCAAAGTCCTTGTCCACCCAGGTGGTTCATTGAGTCCTTGTTTTATTATATAAAATCACAAGTCCTTTTCTCAACTTCATAAAATCTCAACATGTATCTCTTTTCAAAATATAGCATGGCTAAGCATGTACAACTACAAGGTTTTCACTAAGGTATATATAGAGAATCCTATTAGGATTAGCATAGCATAAGTATAAAATTGTTTTCATGCATGTTTTCAAAATCCACTAATTATAATGACAATAATAGGACTTTTGTATGATAGTGTAACTTGCCTTTTTGGTAGGGAATGGTGGTTCACTTATTGATCTTGATAGTCTCACACTTTGCTAAATTCACTACAAGTCAATCAAGCAAACACAAATTCAATTCACATTCCAAACCAAAGTCAAACAAACAATTTTTCACACACAAAGTAATGGAATCTAAGTCATGCATAAGCATGCAAAGGTTGGTTCTATTGTAAGGATGGTCTCCAGTAGGCTTCTAAACTTTGTAAGTTCCAATTTGGTCATTTACCAAAATGGCAAAGTCATTCGCAAATGGGTTTTACTTTAAAAACCATTTTCAAAACAAAGTATTATTTTATGTGGTGTAGAAATATTTTTACTAAGGTATTAACCTATAGGGTTCACCAAATATGTTTTCAAATCCCAAAACTTGGTTTTTGGGGTCAGAGAGTTTAAAACAAAACATTTTCCAAAGGTTTTCTTCCAAAACCATTTTTAATAAATAAACCACATTTCTATTTGACTAGAAATGGTTTTAAATCAAAGAATCATTATTTTGTTTTACCACATACATTTTTGAGTCCACAAAGTGTTTCCTAGGGTCAGTAGGTTTGGTCCAAAATATTTTCCCAAAGTTTTCTTTATAAAAGTATTTTCATAACCAAAATATTTATTTCCATTTGGCTAGAAATGGGCTAAATCAAGTTTTCTATCCTAAACTTTACCAAATTCATTTTCCAAATCATGGGTTGGTCCCTAGGGTCAGTAAGGTCACAAAAAACCATTTTGCAAAAGTTTTAACCCTAAAATCATTTTTAAACAATTTTTCTACTCTAAACAAGCTCACAAAAGAATCTGCAAAAACAAGCAAACTAACAGATACTATTTGCTAAACCAAGGGCATGGCTGGTTAGGGCGTGCTCTCCTGAATCCAACGACATAAAATTTGTAATTTTTGGACGTGTGGATCCAAAGTTACAAGGGTTTGAAAATGGCACTTAAATCTGTTTTTCAAATTCTTTTTTAAAACAAACCTGGCCACGCGTCGCTGTTTCATTGGTCGATACCGGTTCATCCGGATCGACTCTGTAGGCCGTACGATCTCATTTAGATCGAGCGGCACAGGGACATGCGATACCCATTCGTTTATGTTCTATTACAGCCTTACGATCTAGTTCTAACGGATGCAATCAATCACACCACTAACTGGCGGTGCTGCGGTGGCTACCGGCGGCGGAGCTGTCGGTCGACGACGGTGCCGATGCTACAGGGGGTGAGGGAGAAAGGGGAGATGCTCACCGTGCTCAGGGGGTCACGGCGATGCTCAAGGTGCTCGCGGTTGGTCAAGGGGCGCACTAGGGTTGCAGGAATTCCTCGTCGGAGTTGCGTCTGACGACGGACGCACACGATCGAGGTAGAGGACGACGCTAGGGATCACCCGGAGACAAATGAAACTCACAGTCAGGAGCGCAAGGACACGGCGAAGGTGTGTGTGTGAACGAGAAGGCGCGGGGCGGTCTGGTTTACCTGGGAGACGTCGTCGGAGAAGAACCAGACGGCGGCGATGCTGGAGGTTGTCGAAGGCGAGGATAGGGGCACCCTAGGACAAACAGAAGGCACCATTAGGTTCGTCAGACCATGGCAGTCACTATCGTGTCCACGAGGAAAGGAGGGGAGGTCAGGTTTTACCGGGGAACGTCGCCGTAGTTGGAGCAGACGGCAGCGCTGGCTCGGGGTAGATGTTGCCGACGCTCAAGGACACGCGCGAGCGAGCTGTGACTGCAGAAAGTTCCGCTGGGGGATGCTGAGCACAGCTGCGTGCTCGAGGAGGTAGGAGGTGGTGTGTGCTGGCCGGAATCGGCAAAGAGGGTCATCGGAGACAGTGTTGCTCGGGGAGAAATTGGGGCGGCCTGGGGGCGTGCTTGGGGGAGGAGACAGAGGGGAAGTGAAGAGGAGTCACTGGCGTTTTAATGCATGCTGTCACGGCGAGATTAACGCGCGGTATTAAGGCGAATCGAACGCGCGGATTGAAGGCAGCAACGGCAGCGTCGTTAACGCGAGGAGGAAGAAGGGGTCGTGTGGATGAGGAAGAAGAGGGCCGGTGGTGGGGTCTGGTGTCAGTGAGAAAAGGAGAGGGAGGATGGGTCCACCGGTCAGCGTCTATTAGGGTTAGTGTTTAGGTAGGAAAACGTTTCGCTACGGATAGAGGAGCTGGGCTGGCGCTGGGCCTTAGTGGGCTGCTGGGTTGGGCTGGTTCTATTTTTTTTCTGTCTGTTTTTCTTTTTCCTTTTCTAATTCTATTTTCTGTTTTGAATTTCAATCAATTATTCAAACAAGGTTGAAATCAATTCAAACAATCAACAAACTTTGAGGGCTTGAACTGGGTTCTGTTTAGTAACTTAAACCTATTCCAGAAATAAAATAATATTTTTATTCATTTTAGGATCCATTCAATAATTAAATAAAATGGATCTTTAGTTATTTAATAAAATAGGGTTTGATTTAATTAATAAAATTTTTCTATTTGAAATCCAAATATTTTCAAAACCAAATCAGTAGGTTTTAATTGAAAATAAAAGATATTTGGAAATCTTGTTTAAAACAAAATAACCTTTTATTTTAGGTTCCATTAATAATTAAATAAAATGGACCTTAGTTATTAAATCAAATAGAATTTTTTTATTTAAAAACTTTATTTTGAAATCTAAAATAAAACCAAAACACTTTAGTAGGTTTTATTTTGAGAATATAAAATACTTGGAAAACTTATTTTAAATAAATAAATAAGTTTTGATATTTTGGAAATAGTAAAACCTTTATTAATAAAACTTGGATATTTAAATCCTTTTTATTTTAAATAAACCTCTACTATTTTAATCAAAGCAAAACCTTTTGTTATAAAGTCTTGGCCAAGGTTTAATTTGGCTTTATAAAATAATCTTTATTTAAAATATTTCTTTTCATTTTGAAAATCAAAACCTTTTATAAAAAGATTTCAAAGTAGTAATAAAATATTTGGAAAACTTATTTAAAATAAATAAATAAGTTTTAGTGTTTATTTAAAATGGGAAAAGCCTTTACTTGAATAAAATTTGGATTTTTAAATCCTTATTACTTTATTTAAATAAACCTTTACTCATTTTATCAAAACGAAATATTTTATTATAAAAGCTTGGCCAAAATTAATTTGGCTCTTTAAAATATAATCTTTATTTATAATTCTATCTTTGCTTTTGAAAACCAAATCTTTTTATTTAAGGATCCAAGAATAGTAATTCCAAAACATTTTATTTGCCTTTATTAAATGTTTATCTTTATAAATCCCTTTAGGATTTTATTTGATCCAACTGGTTTGAAGTCCCAATTGAATTCAAAAAGTTTCTTCTGGCCTTGAAAATCAAACAAAGTTTTATTTTATTCATTTATTTTCACATTACAAGATTTGGAAAATCTTGGGATGTGACAGGCTACCACCCTAAAAATAAATCTCGTCCCGAGATTTGGGAAGGATAGGGTTACAAGTTGGCTCAACTAGGGTACTACCACCCTTAAAAAAAATTCAACTAAGCTAGATGTTGGCCTTCTTGGGATCCTGGGGAAACTTCTCTGGGCAAACATCTGCATAGTGTCCTTTGTTTCCACACTTGAAACATGTGACTTGGCTGATATCCCTCATAGGCTTGTTTATCTTGTGTTTCATCTTATCTGGACAGTTGCTTGCATAATGTCCCGGTTCTTTGCAATTGAAACACATCACTTGGCTGATATCTTTCTTTTCTTTTGGTATCATTGCCTCTTGTTTGTTTCCTTGGTTCTTCTTCTTTTCTAGGCATTCATTGGCATAATGTCTCATCTCTTTGCAAGTGTAACATTGCTCTTGAGTAATATCCTTCTTGTTTGGGTTGGGGCATTTCTTCTTCTTCTTCTTGGGTTTCTCCAAAGCTAGGAGTTCTTCTAGTTCATGCTCTTCATATTTCACCACAAAGGTGGGAAATCTTTCTCTCTTCTTGGGGCAGTTACTAGAGATATGACCTTCTTCTTCACAAGAGTAGCAACACTTTATGGTCACTTTGGATTTGGCCTTATGTGGCATGGTTCTGACTTTGCCTTCATCCATCTTGGTAGAAGTTGTTCCCTTATGGAGGTTTCCAAACATTTGATGCATTCCATCTTGCTTCATTTGTTGAACTATAGGATAGATGGGGCATTGAATAGGGACATGATTATTTCCTTCACATAGGAAACAAGTTACTTGAGATCCCCGTCATTGATTAGTTAGATGTTTCTCTTCACAATTGGGGCATTGATCTTCATGCTCTTTGGAAGTGTGATCCTTGTCTCCACAAATATTGCAAGCTTGGGTTCCTTCTAGAATAACATCTTTGTCATCCTTGTTGTCACAAACTCCTTGGGAAGAGTTGTCTCCCATGTTGATCATTTGAGTAGCCATCCTTTGCAAAAATTGGGATTGAGTTTTCAAAAACCTTTGCATGGTTGGGTCTAATCCATTGTTGTTGGCTAAAAGCTGAGTTGTCTCTTGGCTCAACTGGTGTTGGGTTGCTATGAGCTCTTTCATGCTGGCCTCTTGGTTGGTGTTGGTGTCATCCACTTTGTTGTTGGAGTTTCTTGGAGAAGTCATCTGTTTGGTTTGGATTGGGATTAGAATAGGCAAGATATTTTCTAAGGAATCAATTCTAATCACACACATCACAATTCACACAAGCAATGTGCAAGCAGTCACAAACATAACATTCCACTCAAACAACAAGTTTCAAGCATAATTTTAGGCAACCAAAAATAATTTTTGTTACACCACATAAGTTGGTGTGTTTTGACTTAACTATAATATGGTGGTCCATCTATATGGTTCACTTGTGATCTTTCCATCCTTCTTGGTTGATTCTTCATAAACAAGATCTTTGTATCCTTAAAGAATTTCTTGCATCTTGGTCTCAAACTTCAAAGGTGATGATGGCTTCTTCTAAGTTGTGTTTCCTTAGTCTTCAAGTCTTGGGCAAAATTTCTTGTATCATTTGTAGTCCTTAGTGACATCTAAGATTGAAGTCCTTGGTGAAAATGTTGAAGATGTTGAAGTCATTAGAGTTGAAGATGTTGAAGTCACTTAGAGTTGATGAAGTCCTTTGCTCATGGTGAAGTCTTTGGTCATGGGGTAGGTTTTATCCATCAAGTTTGAAATAGAAGAGATGTAGAGTTGAAACCAAAATGGTTGAGGAAAGAGTTTACAAGATTGTTTGTAAATAAGTTTTTGAACAAATACAACTCCTATTTTTTTCTAAGGGTTTTTGTCCAATCCTAGGGTTACAAATCCTACAGGCAACACAATGCTCTGATACCATCTGTAGAGTCCCCAACCTTTAATAAGATTGAGCCCCCTGTGTTTACAATGCTAGTCCCTGGATCAATAGCTAGCATCCACAGTTTAGATGTAATATCAAGAAACAAAGGTCATAATATAACTTTATAACCAGGAATAACATAATTTTATTACATCATACATAGCTCATTTGGCTATTACATTACATTGCAGCGGAATAACTATAGTCATGGGGTCCTTCATCTTCAAAGTGCCACAGGAAGATGTTGGTTGTAGACTTTGTAATCCTAATCAAACAATCTTCACTAAAAACAATCAAACCTGCAACATTACAAGTTACAGCCACAAGGGTCAATACATTTGAATTGTATTGGCAAGTTTCACTACTATGTATAATATAAGTGGATCCTATCATTACATGCAAATTTGGCTAAGTAGAGTTTTAGGCTCATTTGCATAAAGCAATGTTTTATCCTATCTTTTCAAAATGGTTTTGGTCCTTTGTCAAATCTCCTTTCAAAATCCCTTTAACTCCTTGGTAAAAACTCAAGTGTTCAACTCCTTGTCAAAATCTCTTGAGCACCTAGGTAACTCCAAGTGCATCAAGTTTTAAAAGTTTTCTTTTAGAAATTAGAGTGTCGAGATCTTCCATAGCTTTAGGCCTTAGTTGCTCAGTATTGTCCATAACCGGGGACACGGCTAAGTACTTAGATTTTATTATCTTCTACAGAAGTTGTACACTTTACCCACATGACACAATCTCATCTTGTTGCCACCAGTGGCCGCTGGATTAGTACTCACCAAGATGGAATACTGGCAGATTGAGAATGTGACGAAGTCTTTCCAAAGGGTCCTCCCATACATCATTGCTAGCTTGTCATCAGTAACAATGTAGGATTCCAGGTCCCCATTTTTTCTGTAGCCTGATGACAATGCATGGGTCTTTCCAATGTAGTTGACTAAGCCAGAGCCATAATAGCATGTGGTTGCACACGGAAGCCACTGTACGAGAAACATGTTCAATCTCTAAGTTTCCTGAGTGGTTTTCTTTTGGAGCACAACACAAAGAGATTGCCATAGAATGGTTCCTTTTGTTGCCACCTTCTCCAAAACTCAAAGTCCTTGTCCACCCAGGTGGTTCATTGAGTCCTTGTTTTATTATATAAAATCACAAGTCCTTTTCTCAACTTCATAAAATCTCAACATGTATCTCTTTTCAAAATATAGCATGGCTAAGCATGTACAACTACAAGGTTTTCACTAAGGTATATATAGGGAATCCTATTAGGATTAGCATAGCATAAGTATAAAATTGTTTTCATGCATGTTTTCAAAATCCACTAAGTATAATGACAATAATAGGACTTTTGTATGATAGTGTAACTTGCCTTTTTGGTAGGGAATGGTCGTTCACTTCTTGATCTTGCTAGTCTCACACTTTGCTAAATTCACTACAAGTCAATCAAGAAAACACAAATTCAATTTACATTCCAAACCAAAGTCAAACAAACAATTTTTCACACACAAAGTAATGGAATCTAAGTCATGCATAAGCATGCAAAGGTTGGTTCTATTGTAAGGATGGTCTCCACTAGGCTTCTAAACTTTGTAAGTTCCAATTTGGTCATTTACCAAAATGGCAAAGTCATTCGCAAATGGGTTTTACTTTAAAAACCATTTTCAAAACAAAGTATTATTTTATGTGGTGTAGAAATATTTTTACTAAGGCATTAACCTATAGGGTTCACCAAATATGTTTTCAAATCACAAAACTTGGTTTTTGGGGTCAGAGAGTTTAAAACAAAACATTTTCCAAAGGTTTTCTTCCAAAACCATTTTTAATAAATAAACCACATTTCTATTTGACTAGAAATGGTTTTAAATCAAAGAATCATTATTTTGTTTTACCAAATACATTTTTGAGTCCACAAAGTGTTTCCTAGGGTCAGTAGGTTTATTCCAAAATATTTTCCCAAAGTTTTCTTTATAAAAGTATTTTCATAACCAAAATCTTTATTTCCATTTGGCTAGAAATGGGCTAAATCAAGTTTTCCATCCTAAACTTTACCACATTCATTTTCCAAATCATGGGTTGGTTCCTAGGGTCAGTAAGGTCACAACAAACCATTTTGCAAAAGTTTTAACCCTAAAATCATTTTTAAACAATTTTTCTAATCTAAACAAGCTCACAAAAGAATCTGCAAAAACAAGCAAACTAACAAATACTATTTGCTAAACCAAGGGCATGGATGGTTAGGGCTTCCTCTCCTGAATCCAACGACATAAAATTTGTAATTTTTGGACGTGTGGATCCAAAGTTACAAGGGTTTGAAAATGGCACTTAAATCTGTTTTTCAAATTCTGTTTTAAAACAAACCTGGCCACGCGTCGCTGTTTCATTGGTCGATACCGGTTCGGCCGGATCGGCTCTGTAGGCCGTAGGATCACATTTAGATCGAGCGGCACAGGGACATGCGATACCCCTTCGTTTATGTTTTATTACAGCCTTACGATCTAGATCTAACAGATGCAATCAATCAGACCACTAACTGGCGGCGCTGCGGTGGCTACCGGCTGCGGAGCTGTCGGTCGACGACGGTGCCGATGCTACAGGGGGTGTGGGAGAAAGGGGAGATGCTCACCGGGATCAGGGGGTCACGGCGATGCTCAAGGTGCTCGCGGTTGGTCAAGGGGCGCACTAGGGTTGCAGGAATTCCTCGTCGGAGTTGCGTCTGACGACGGACGCATGCGGTCGAGTGAAGGGACGCTTAGGGATCACCCGGAGACAAACGAAACTCACAGTCAGGAGCGCAAGGACACGGCGAAGGTGTGTGTGTGAACGAGAAGGCGCGGGGCGGTCTGGTTTACCTGGGAGACATCGTCGGAGAAGAACCAAACGGCGGTGATGCTGGAGGTTGTGGAAGGCGAGGATAGGGGCACCCTAGGACAAACGGAAGGCACCATTAGGTTCTTCAGATCATGGCAGTCACTATCGTGTCCACGAGGAAAGGAGGGGAGGTCAGGTTTTACCGGGGAACGTCGCCGTAGTTGGAGCATACGGCGGCGCTGGCTCGGGGTAGATGTTACCGGCAGCTCAGGACACGGGCGAAAGCAAATGGTGAAAGTTCATTTGGGGATGCTGATGCTCGAGGAGGTAGGAGGTGGTGTGTGCTGGCCGGAATCGGCAAAGAGGGTCGTCGGAGACAGTGTTGCTCGGGGAGAAATTGGGGCGGCCTGGGGGCGTGCTTGGGGGAGGAGACAGAGGGGAAGTGAAGAGGAGTCACTGGCGTTTTAAAGCGTGCTGTCACGGCGAGATTAACGCGCGGTATTAAGGCGAATTGAACGCGCAGATTGAAGGTAGCAACGGCAGCGTCGTTAACGCGAGGAGGAAGAAGGGGTCGTGTGGATGAGGAAGAAGAGGGCCGGTGGTGGGGTCTGGTGTCAGTGAGAAAAGGAGAGGGAGGATGGGTCCACCGGTCAGCGTCTATTAGGGTTAGTGTTTAGGTAGGAAAACGTTTCGCTACGGATAGAGGAGCTGTGCTGGCGCTGGGCCTTAGTGGGCTGCTGGGTTGGGCTGGTTCTATTTTTTTTTCTGTCTGTTTTTCTTTTTCCTTTTCTAATTCTATTTTCTATTTTGAATTTCAATCAATTATTCAAACAAGGTTCAAATCAATTCAAACAATCAACAAACTTTGAGGGCTTGAACTGGGTTCTGTTTAGTAACTTAAACCTATTCCAGAAATAAAATAATATTTTTATTCATTTCAGGATCCATTCAATAATTAAATAAAATGGATCTTTAGTTATTTAATAAAATAGGGTTTGATTTAATTAATAAAATTTTTCTATTTGATATCCAAATATTTTCAAAACCAAATCAGTAGGTTTTAATTGAAAATAAAAGATATTTGGAAATATTGTTTAAAACAAAATAACCTTTTATTTTAGGTTCCATTAATAATTAAATAAAATGGACCTTAGTTATTAAATCAAATAGAATTTGTTTATTTAAAAACTTTATTTTGAAATCTAAAATAAAACCAAAACACTTTAGTAGGTTTTATTTTGAGAATATAAAATACTTGGAAAACTTATTTTAAATAAATAAATAAGTTTTGATATTTTGGAAATAGTAAAACCTTTATTAAGAAAACTTGGATATTTAAATCCTTTTTATTTTAAATAAACCTCTACTATTTTAATCAAAGCAAAACCTTTTGTTTCAAAGTCTTGGCCAAGGTTTAATTTGGCTTTATAAAATAATCTTTATTTAAAATATTTCTTTTCATTTTGAAAATCAAAACCTTTTATAAAAATATTTCAAAGTAGTAATAAAATATTTAGAAAACTTATTTAAAATAAATAAATAAGTTTTAGTGTTTATTTAAAATGGGAAAAGCCTTTACTTGAATAAAATTTGGATTTTTAAATCCTTATTACTTTATTTAAATAAACCTTTACTCATTTTATCAAAACAAAATATTTTATTATAAAAGCTTGGCCAAAATTAATTTGGCTCTTTAAAATATAATCTTTATTTATAATTCTATCTTTGCTTTTGAAAACCAAATCTTTTTATTTAAGGATCCAAAAATAGTAATTACAAAACATTTTATTTGCCTTTATTAAATGTTTATCTTTATAAATCCCTTTAGGATTTTATTTGATCCAACTGGTTTGAAGTCCCAATTGAATTCAAAAAGTTTCTTCTGGCATTGAAAATCAAACAAAGTTTTATTTTATTCATTTATTTTCACATTACAAGATTTGGAAAATCTTGGGATGTGACAACTAGAGTCATTGCATGTCTATTCTTTTCACAAACCACATAAGGATCTACCAGAGTCATTTCATGTGTGTTCTTTTCAAAAACCAAATATGGATCCACCAAAGTCATTGCATGTCTGTTCTTTTCATAAACAACATGGATCCACCAGCGTCATTGCATGTGTCTTCTTTTCATTAACCACAGCTAGAGTCATTGCATGTCTATTCTTTTCACAAACCACAGAAGGATCCACCAGCGTCATTGCATGTCTGTTCTTTTCATAAACCATATACGGATCCACCGGAGTTCACTACATGTGTGTTCTTTTCATAATCCAAAGCTAGAGTCATTGCATGTGTGTTCTTTTCACAAACCACATATGGATACACTAGAGTCAATGCATGTGTGTTCTTTTCATTAACCACAGCTAGAGTCATTGCATTTCTGTTATTTTCAGAAACCACATATGGATCCACCAGATTCATTGCATGTGTGTTCTTTTCATAAACCTCATATCAATCCACCAGGGTTCATTGCATGTCTATTCTTTTCATAAACCGCATGAACATGTATGTTCTTTTCACAAACCACATATGGATCCACTAGTGACATTTAATGTGTGTTCTTTTCCTAAAACACATATGGATCCACCAGAGTCATTTCATGTGTGTTCTTTTCCTAAACCACAACTAGAGTCAGTGAATGTGTGTTCATTTAACAAACCACATATGGATCCACCAAAGTCATTGCATGTGTGTTCTTTTTATAGACCACATATGGATCCACCACTATCATCGCATGTGTGTTCTTTTAATAAACCATAGCTAGAGCCACTGGATGTGTGTTCTTTTCATAAACCACAACCAGAGTCATTGCATGTGTGTTCATTTCACAAACCACATATGGATCCGCCAGTGTCATTGAAAGTGTGTTCTTTTCATTAACCACAACTAGAGTCATTGCATGTCTATTCTTTTCACAAACCACATAAGGATCTACCAGAGTCATTTCATGTGTGTTCTTTTCACAAACCACATATGGATCCACCAGATTCATTGCATGTCTATTCTTTTCACAAACCACAGAAGGATCCACCAGCATCATTGTATGTCTATTCTTTTCATAAACCATATATGGATCCACCGGAGTTCACTGCATGTGTGTTCTTTTCATAAACCAAATCTAGAGTTATTGCATGTGTGTTCTTTTCACAAACCACGTATGGATCCACTAGAGTCAATGCATGTGTGTTCTTTTCATTAACCACAACTAGAGTCATTGCATTTCTGTTATTTTCTCAAACCACATATAGATCCACTAGATTCATTGCATGTGTGTTCTTTAAATAAACCACATATCGATCCACCAGGGTTCATTGCATGTCTATTCTTTTCATCAACCGCATGAACATGTATGTTCTTTTCACAAACCACATATGGATCCACTAGAGACATTTCATGTGTGTTCTTTTCCTAAAACACATATGGATCCACCAGAGTCATTGCATGTGTGTTCTTTTTATAGACCACATATGGATCCACCACTGTCATCGCATGCGTGTTCTTTTAATAAACCACAGCTAGAGTCACAAATGTGTGTTCTTTTCATAAACCACAACCAGAGTCATTGCATGTGTGTTCATTTCACAAACCACATATGGATTCACCAGTGTCATTGCATGTGTGTTATTTTCACAAACCACATATGGATCCACCAAAGTCATTGCATGTGTGTTCTTTTCATTAACCACAGCTAGAGTCATCACATGTCTGTTCTTTTCACAAACCACATAAGGATCCACCAGAGTCATTTCATGTGTGTTCTTTTCACAAACCACATATGGATCCAAAAGAGTCATTGCATGTATGTTCTTTTCGTAAACCACATGAATCCACCAGTATCATTGCATGTGTGTTCTTTTCATTAACCACAGCTAGAGTCATTTCATGTCTATTTTTTTCACAAACCACATAATGATCCACTAGAGCCACTCCATGTCTGTTCTTTCAATAAACCACATATGGATCCACCAGAGTTTGTTGCATGTGTTTTATTTTCATAAACCACGTGAGCAGGTGTGTTCTTTTCACAAACCACATATGGATCCACCAGTGACATTGAATGTTTGTTCTATTCCTAAAACACATACAGATCCACCAGAGTCATTGCATGTGTGTTTTTTCATGAACCACAACTAGAGTAAGTGAATGTGTGTTTTATTCATAAACCACATATGGATCCACCAGATTCATTGCATGTGTGTTCTTTTCATAGACCACATATGGATCCACCAGTGTCATTGCATGCATGTTCTTTTAATAAACCACAACTAGAGTCACTCGATGTGTGTTCTTTTCATAAACCACAACTAGAGTCATTTCATATGTGTTCTTTTCACAAACCACATATGGATCGACCAGTGTCATTGTATGTGTGTTCTTTTCATAAACCACATATGGATCCACCAGAGTCATTGCATGTGTGTTATTTTCATTAACCACACCTAGAGTCATTGCATGTCTGTTCTTTTCACAAACCAGATAAGGATCAACCAGAGTCATTTCATGTGTGTTCTTTTCACAAACCACATATGGATCCACCAGAGTCATTGCATGTCTGTTCTTTTGAAGAACCATAACTAGAGTCAGTGAATGTGTGTTCTTTTCACAAACTACATATGTATCCAGCAGAGTCATTGCATTTGTGTTCTTTTCATAGACCAGATATGGATCCACTAGTGTCATTGCATGGTTGTTCATTTAATAAACCATAGCTAGATTCACTCGATGTGTGTTCTTTTCATAAACCACTACTAGAGTCATTGCATGTGTTTTGTTTTCACAAACCACATATGGATCCACCAGTGTCATTGAATGTGTGTTCTTTTCATAAACCATATATGGATCCCCCAGAGTCATTGCATGTGTGTTCTTTCCATTAACCACAGCTAGAGTCATTTCATGTGTGTTCTTTTCACATACCACTTATGGATCCACCAGAGTCATTGCACGTATATTCTTTTCATAAACCTCATAGATCCACCAGTGTCATTGCATGTGTTTTCTTTTTATTAACCAAAGCTAGAGTCATTCCATGTCTGTTCTTTGCACAAACCACATATGGATCCACTAGTGTCATTGCATGTGTGTTCTTTTCATAAACCACATATCGATCCACTAGAGTCATTGAATGTGTGTTCTTTCCATTAACCACAACTAGAGTCGTTGCATGTCTGTTCTTTTCACAAACCACCTCAGGATCAACTAGAGTCATTCATGTGTGTTCTTTTCACAAACCACATATGTATCCACCAGAGTCATTGCATGTCTGTTCTTTTCACAAACCACATATGGATCCACCAGATTTGTTGCATGTGTGTTCTTTTCATAAACCACATATCGATCCACCAGAGTTCATTGCATGTCTGTTCTTTTCATAAACCGCATGAGCATGTATGTTCTTTTCACAAACCACATATGGATCCACTAGTGACATTTAATGTGTGTTCTTTTCCTAAAACACATATGGATCCACCAGAGTCATTGCATGTGTGTTCTTTTTATAGACCACATATGGATCCACCACTGTCATCGCATGTGTGTTCTTTTAATAAACCACAGCTAGAGTCACTGGATGTGTGTTCTTTTCATAAACCACAACCAGAGTCATTGCATATGTGTTCTTTTCACCAACCACAATGGATCCACCAGTGTCATTGAATGTGTGTTCTTTTCACAAACCACATATGGATCCACCAGAGTCATTGCATGTGTGTTCTTTTCATTAACCACAGCTAGAGTCATCGCATGTCTGTTCTTTTCACAAACCACATCAGGATCCACAAGAGTCATTTCATGTGTGTTCTTTTCACAAACCACATAAGGATCGACCAGAGTCATTGCATGTATGTTCTTTTCATAAACCACATGAATCCACCAGTATCATTGAATGTGTGTTCTTTTCATTAACCACAGCTAGAGGCATTGCATGTCTATTATTTTCACAAACCACATAATGATCCACCAGAGTTTGTTGCATGTGTTTTATTTTCATAAACCACATGAGCATGTCTGTTCTTTTCACAAACCACATATGGAGCCACCAGTGCACATTGGATGTGTGTTCTTTTCCGAACAGACATATGGATCCACCAGAGTGATTACATATGTGTTTTTTCATGAACCACAGCTAGAGTAAATGAATGTGTGTTTTATTCACAAACCACATATGGATCCACTAGATTCATTGCATGTGTGTTCTTTTCATAGACCACATATGGATCCACCAGTGTCATTGCATGTCTATTCTTTTAACAAACAACAGCTAGAGTCACTCGATGTGTGCTCTTTTCATAAACCACAACTAGAGTCATTGCATATGCGTTCTTTTCACAAACCACATATGGATCGACCAGTGTCATTGTATGTGTGTTCTTTTCATTAACCACATATGGATCCACTAGAGTCATTGCATGCGTGTTAATTTCATTAACCATAGCTAGAGTCATTGCATGTCTGTTCTTTTCACAAACCACATAAGGATCAACCAGAGTCATTTCATGTGTATTCTTTTCACAAACCACATATGGATCCACCAGAGTCATTGCATGCATGTTCTTTCCATGAACCACAACTAGAGTCTGTGAATGTGTGTCCTTTTCACAAACCACATATGGATCCACCAGAGTCATTGCATGTGTGTTCTTTTCATAGACCACATATGGATCCACCAGTGTCATTGCATGGTTGTTATTTTATTAAACCATAGCTAGATTCACTGGATGTGTGTTCTTTTCATAAACCACAACTAGGGTCATTGCATGTGTTGTTTTCACAAACCACATATGGATCCACCAGTATCATTGAATGCATGTTCTTTTCATAAACCACATATGGATCCACCAGAGTCATTGCATGTGTGTTCTTTCCATTAACCACCACTAGAGTCATTGCATGTCTGCTCTTTTCACAAACCACATAAGGATCCATTAGAGTCATTTCATGTGTGTTCTTTTCACAAACCACATATGGATCCACCAGAGTCATTGAACGTCTATTCTTTTCATAACCACATGGAACCACCAGTGACATTTGATGTGTGTTCTTTTCCTAAAAGAGATATGGATCCACCAGAGTCATTGCATGTGTGTTTTTTAATTAACCACAGCTAGAGTAGGTGAATGTGTGTTTTATTCACAAACCACATATGGATCCACCAGATTCATTGCATGTGTTTTTTTTCATAGACCACATATGGATCCACCAGTGTCATTACTTGTCTGTTCTTTTAATAAACCACAACTAGAGTCACTCGATGTGTGTTCTTGTCATAAACCACAACTAGTGTTATTGGATATGTGTTCTTTTCACAAACCACATATGGATCGACCAATGTCATTGTATGTGTATTCTTTTCGTAAACCACATATGGATCCACCACAATCATTGCATGTGTGTTATTTTCATTAACCACAGCTAGAGTTATTACATGTCTGTTCTTTTCACAAGCCACATAAGGATCAACCAGAGTCATTTCATGTGTGTTATTTTCACAAACCACATATGGATCCACCGGAGTCATTGCATGTTTGTTCTTTTCATGAACCACAACTAGAGTCAGTGAATGTGTGTTCTTTTCACAAACCACATATGGATCCACCAGAGTCATTGCATGTGTGTTCTTTTCATAGACCACATATGGATCCACCAGTGTCATTGCATAGTTGTTCTTTTAATAAACCATAGCTAGATTCACTGAATGTGTGTTCTTTTCATAAACCACAACTAGAGTCATTGCATGTGTGTTGTTTTCACAAACCACATATGGATCCACCAGTATCATTGAATGTGTTTTTTTTTCATAAACCACATATGGATCCACCAGAGTCATTGCATGTGTGTTCTTTCCATTAACCACAGCTAGAGGCATTACATGTCTGCTCTTTCCACAAACCATACAAGGATCCACCAGAGTCATTTCATGTGTGTTCTTTTCACAAACCACATATGGATCCACCAGAGTCATTGCACGTCTATTCTTTTCATAACCAGATAGATCCACCAGTGTCATTACATGTGTTTTCTTTTCATTAACCAAAGCTAGAGTCATTCCATTTTTGTTCTTTTCACAAACCACATATGGATCTACTAGAATCATTGCATGTGTGTTCTTTTCATTAACCACAGCTAGAGTCATTGCATGTATGTTCTTTTCGCAAACCACATATGGATGCACTAGTGTCATTGCATGTGTGTTCTTTTCATAAACCACATATGGATCCACCAGTGTCATTGAATGTGTGTTCTTTTCATTAACCACAGCTAGAGTCATTGCATGTCTGTTCTTTTCACAAACCACATAAGGATGCACTAGAGTCATTCATGTGTGTTGTTTTCACAAACCACATATGGATCCAGTAGAGTCATTGCATGTCTGATCTTTTCATACACCAGATGGATCCACCAGTGTCATTGCATGTGTGTTCTTTTCATTACCCACAGCTAGAGACATTGCATGTCTATTCTTTTCACAAACCACATAAGGATCCACCAGAGTCATTGTATGTCTGTTCGTATCATAAACCACATATGGATCCACCAGAGTTCATTGCATGTGTGTTCTTTTCATAAACCACATCTAGATTCATTGCATGTGTGTTCTTTTCACAAACCACATATGGATCCACCAGAGTCAATGCATGTGTGTTCTTTTCATTAACCACAGCTAGAGTCATTGCATGTTTGTTCTTTTCACAAACCACATATGGATCCCCCAGATTCATTCCATGTGTGTTCTTTTCATAACACACATATGGATCCAGCAGAGTTCATTGCATGTCTGTTCTTGTCATAAATCGCATGAGCATCTTTGTTCTTTTCATAAACCACATATGGATCAATGTAGCATCCCATCTGTCTAACATCTGTAATGCTACATGGTCTAATAATAAAATGCTACTTCCTACATATAATTGTTGCATCATAATTATATCTTGCTCATGTCATCATGCCACTTTGCATTTGAGCATCATATAAAACCCTTTTCATTTGGTTCTTATCTCATATGCACTATTAATTGTATTTGCCTCTTGATATATTGTATTTGGTTCTTGATAAATGCTTGATGCCCAAGTTGTGTTGGGGGCATATCTTTTATTAACACCACCACCTTTTCTTGTCCCCACCCCATAATTCCACCATCCAACTATATGTGAGCCTTGCATTCTATTTGGGTTTACCTCTAGCTCATGTGGGTTGGGATGGATCCACTTCCAAATCCACATGCTCCCATATATGCATCATGTTGTTTTCACAATGTTGATATGTGGAGAGACACATGACCACCTTTGCATGTGATGTGAGTATTTTTCCTTGTCTAGCTTCCATATGGTTTGGTTTGGAGTATTTGATCATGTATGAATATAATTGTGGCTATATACTTACCTAGTGGAACATACACGCTAGCATGCCCACATTATATTCAAATATGAGCATTTTCCATCTATTCTACTTGGAACACCACTCTTGTTCTTTTGGCTTGGTCTTAATCCCCTATTTTGAAGCATGTGCTAAAAATATGCCATGTTCTTTTATCATTGTTTTCACCATAGAAAATAATGCATTTATTAAACATGCATGAGCCATGAAAGCTCATCCTCTTTTCTCTCCCTTTGGTTTTTCTTCGGTTTGAGTGGGGCATGGTTTTTCTCCCATGATCCAACCTAGTCCTTCTTCATCTCTTTATTCTTTTATTTTTTGGTCCTCTAGCTAACCCTAACCTTACTATCTAGCCCTAAACCTACACAACACAAACCCTAGCTCACCTCACCACCCTTCCTTCTACCCTAGGCACCACCACACCTCGTGGTTTGGTTCGAACCAACCCCCAACACCTAGCTATCCTGCTCACACCACCCTGGCCACCCTCATGCCGAGCCTCCCCTCTACCTACCCTAGCCGAGCCACCCCTTTTCCCTCTCTGTTTCTCTCTTTCTCGCTGCCAAGGCAACCCCACCGAGCCCTGCATCGCCACTCTGGCCCAGCTGCAGGCACCCAGCCCTCCGGAGCCGGTCTACCACGTGAGAGAGAGGAAGGAGAGAGCTGGCCGCCACCACCTTTTACACCCGATCCATCCCATGTGCCTCTCCCCTCCTCCCTTGGCCTTATCTACCCTGCCCGGCCTAGCAGTGCCCTAGATCTTCCCAGGGCCCTGTCCTTCTACCCTCCTTACCTACCTACCGCTACCCCTCTCTCTTCCATCTCCATCGGCCACCATCGGCTTCGACTCGCCACAGTTTCTAGGAGGAGGCGGGCGTGGTGTTGAGGCATTGGGGAAGACCGAGGAGAAATCCTGCATCGCCCCTGTCCACGCCGTCGAGGAGGAGGAGCCCCAGACCTGCTGCACGTCTTCCATGCCCATGCAAAACCCTAGATCACCGGGCGTCAGCGTCGCTGCTGATCCTCTGCGCCCCTGCCCGAGCCACCACCACCAACCTCCCCGTGGTGAGCCGACGTACCCCCCTGACACCCTCTCCTCGTCCTACGCTTCCTGTACGCGCAGATCGATCCGTCGAGCGCTCGCGGTGCAGCGCGCTCGATTTCGCCACCCCGTCGTTGCACCGCAGTAGGATCATCTCGCCGCGCAATGTTTAACCAGCACCAAACACCCCTAGCCGCAGCGGTAGCCGCCGCCGCACGCGCGCTAGATCGCCAGATCGAGCCCTGGCCGCGCCTCTGTTTTCCGCCTGGCGCACGTCGACAGTTCGTCAGTAACAGCGGGAAGAAAAACAGTATCTGCCCCCTTTTTGCGAATGCCCCCCTGCGCTTTTTGCGGCTCAACCTGCGCTCCACCGGGGCCCGCTCGTCAGCCGTCGTTGCGCGTTTTCTAGAAAAGTACCCAGGCTTTTGGGCTCCTCAACCCTCGCTCCCCGTCCGCGCCACGTGGCTGCGCCCGATTCACGCCGCCACGTGTGGCCCTGTGGCTGCCATGGCGCACCCGTCAGTCTCTGCGGCTGGTTGGACGGGTGGTAAGAAAAATTTGCTTTGGCGTTGGTTTTTCGCGCCAGCGTGGCCCCCCACCCGTCGTGGCTGTGCTTCCCTCTGTGTGCGAAAAGTCTGAGATCTTTTCTGTTTAATAAAATGTTTTCTAGAAATGTTTAATATGTTTTAAAATCCAGAAATTAATATCTTTTAATTGACTTATCCAAATAATACAAATGATATATGTTTTTGAATCAGAAAAATGTGAGGATTTCAAATCTGCCATCCAAAGCAATGTTTGACTAATTTAAATTTTCGAAATTGTTTAATTGCAATAAAAATGCCTTTTCTTAATTAATTAATTAATAACTTTAATTCTATAACTCCAAATTTGACAAATAATATGTCTAAATCGATCAGCGTGACGAGCCCGTTCTGTTTATGCATTCCATGATATGAATTGAAGCATGCATCATGTCATTGTTAACAATCAGAACTGTTTATGGCAATAAAACTTGACCAAATAAATAATAAAATGATTTATTCTTGTCCAAACGCCTCACCCTTGCCATGCTACATTATTGCCATGTAATTTGTGCATCATTCATAATGGCATGATTGTTTGCTTGTCACATTTTATTTATATGCTTGTGCACTTTATTTATGTTGTTCCTTGTTTGTTTGGTTCTTCTTTCGGATAGACGCAGAGTAGGGGAAATATCAGGAATCCCAGGAGTACTACCCTGGTCCACCTCTCGCTTCAACTAAGCTGCCAGGAAAGCACTACCACATGCTTGCATACATATAGTACCTATTGCCTCTATCTTATTCTTGCATCATTGAGTCGCGATTGCATTAAATTGAATCCCAAGTACTACATAGCCTTTACTTTTAAACCCCACCGAGCTTGTTCCTCCATCCCATGAGCCATTACTACAGGAGTTGTTTGAGACATGCGAGTCGTAGAACATCATGTGTAGGGTATGTGAGAGTCTGTTGGATAACGAGGTACATCAACAACTTAACGTGAGTAGTAATGGGATAACTAATGAAAGAGGCATCGGTGGGCAATATCTGTTAATTGGTTTTTCATGCTCACTTGTGTCCCATAGGACCCCGAGTACTTGATTCCTGTTCCTTGACTATTCACACTATCCACATCCGGGAGGCCTTTTGGACCCCTCCTGAGCCAGAGCTTGATTCATTTCTATTTCTTGGGGCCACAACTAGTTTGGGGCTTTATTACTATCCTGTACTTATGCCATGCTTTACAGTTTTATTTAAGAGTGTGTGTGAAGCACCTGTACTGTTTTGGATCGTGACACATTTTCGCTGTATCGACAAGCCCAATAACACTTTCCGGTTCCCAGTCGTTTACCGCCGTCCACACTAACCCTGGGTCCGTTCCGGAGCCGGCCAACTTCGTTGCGGGTAGCTTAGTGGGGTGGCCCCCTGAAATATTTTATGAATCCTGTGATCGCTTTTGTCGTGAATGCCTCGTTGGGTTTTGAGTTGGTTTTTCCAAGGTTGAACGAGTGTATGTTGGTATTTGTGCACCCCTGCAGGGTAAATCTTTCTGAAAGCCGTGTCCGCGGTTATGAACGACTTGGAGCATACTTTCTCGATCATAGACAAGAATAACTAAAGTACCGCTTTTAACTTGACTAAATACCTGTCTAGTAAATAGTGCAATATCCATGGAATGATTAATAAAACTGCCAACGGATGGGTTGTTCGTCCGCTTTCTCGTTGGTAAGCGAGAAGGAGGATGGATCTGTTACTTTATACTATTATAACTGTTGTTTCTAATTAACAGACATCCGTCTATCATTGGCTAGGTGGATGGTTAGCGAGTATCTATAGACTTGTTAGGATTATCTTTTGCTGCAATTGCGTCACCCCAGGTTATGTCCCCTTTAGAGGCATAAAGACTTGCTGAGTACCCCTAGGGTCTCACACGATAAATTGTTTGATTCAGATGAACAGGTGTATTCGCAAGATGGATACTGGGTGGAGGAGACAGATGATGTTGGCAACGATCACTCGATTTAGAGATTCCGGGAATGGGGATCCGCGAGATCTATGGGCGGGATGTGCTTACTTATGTGGCATCTTATGCCGATTTGCTTCTTATCCGTACTTGGATCTTGTTTCCCGCTTCCGCTTGATACTCTGATGTTTGATGTATGAGGAGCTATCCTACACTATTATCTCTATCTAGGATATTTCGATCTTGCCGTATGGCGTTGCAATATTTCTATTTCTTTTAGATGGTATGGCTCTGAGAACTGTTGTAAGGTAGCTTGCATACATACTCACTTGTGTATGTATTTGATCTCTTCGCCTGTTGCCTACGCTGCTCGCTCTTGTCCCGATGTTCTTGGAAGTGGTTAGGACGGCCGACGGGTCTACACGCGGGTGGCCCCTGGGCCCCGCTGTACTATTTTAACTACTTTCGGTTCATCCAGGCTTGAACTTAGAGTGTAGGGTCCGAGGTAGTTACAATTGGTATCAGAGCCATCCCGCCCTTAAGGGTCTCAGCCAAATGGTCGTTGTCAGTCTAGCAAATATTTTGGTAGCTATGTATACTAAGGAAAAACAAAACGTGAGAGTAGGACTGATTCCATTTTTCTTCTTACCCACCCACCCACCCTTTTTCTGGTAAGGAAGTGTAACATTTTCAATCCTCTTCTAAAATTCAAACTAGGATTCACGTGTTCTGGGTTCCGTAGTACCATAGTGTGTGTGTGTGTGTGTAATTCCTTGTCTATCTGTTGCATCCAACTTGTTATCGCTATCTGCCTTTTGGTTATCAACTGTTGGTACATTCCATACCGAAAGGCTTTTGTAAACTGATGCGATCTATCTGATTCATTGTAAACCAACGCGATCTGTCTTACTCTTTGTTATCCGACGATATCTTGTTTGGGGTGTTTGTTTCCATAGTTGCTAATCTTTAGGTTCATCTTAAGAAAGAAGGAAGTTGGGATATGTGTTTTACTTATTCATGTGCGGGGTAATGATTTGAGTGCGGGATGGAGTCGCGACCATACCACTACTTTTATCATTCGCTCTTATATATTGAATTGGTAGAGTTACTAATCTTGATTCGTTAAGTGGTTTTGCGCATATAGTGGTATTTTAATGCCAAAATTTGCGGAATTTTTTTCTTTGATAGCTTTGTGTACCACACTCCTTGTTTAGTCGTGTGCTCTATGCTTACTATCTTCTAGGTTCTTTGAACTTTGTTGATATTTTAATATCATCTTAGTAATTTGTATCCTTTAATCTTGGCTAATTCCATTTTGGTACTATTTTGGATTATTATTATTCTCCATTATGGTACTGACTTGAGTTTTATATCAATCACAGGATGGCACCAAAACGCTGTTCTGAGGAGGACATACCACCTGAACTGGGGGCTGCGTTGGCAAGTATTGCTAATGCCTTGGGAACAATGCAGCAGAACTAGCAGCGATTTGAAGAAAGTGTGAGGAGGAATGAGTTTGTTCCGCTAGCTCCACCTCCCAAGCGAGGAGACATCAAGAGTTTTCTGAAGTTCAACCCGCACCACTTTGAGGTGTCTGATCAGCCACTAGATGCTGATGATTGGCTGCGTGAGATGTCAAGGTTGCTGATGTTCCTGAGCAAGAATGGGTAAAATGTGCCACTCATCTTCGGAAGGGAGACGAAGCTCTGTGGTGGGAGAATTACCTGAAGGCAAACCACTATGGGTTTCAGCCTACTTGGGAGCAGTTCACTGGGGCTTTCAAAGAGCAATACCTATTAGAAATTGTCATGGAAAGGATGAAGGAAGTGTTTCTCAACCTCAAGCAGGGCAATGACAATGTCAATACATATATCAGAAACTTCATGAATCTTTCTCGGTATGGTGGCGATGAGATCTCAGATGAAAAGAAGAAGCAAAAGAGGTTCAGGCAAGGGCTCAATGCATCTATCAAATATGCAATCACTCATGCAAGGCCGGGGTCTTTTTTGGAACTCCAACATACAACTCTATAGGAAGAAGCCAGTAGGCAAGTGTTCGAGGAGTCCAAGAAACACAGCCGTGACGCAACAAGCTCTTCAGCTATGACAACTCCTTCTAAGCGCCACGTGTGGGTCCCTAATACCGCACCGCCGCTCCCGGTCCACCAAGACCTTCAAGCTACACGGCAAGGCCACCAAACTCCTTCACCGCAGCTCCTAGGGACTACAACCACAACTACCCTAGAACGCCTAGCGGAGTCCCTGGCTACGCTGCTCCATGTCCACCTGGTGCTTGCTACACTTGTGGGAACTCTGGGCATCAACACTGGAGTTGTCCCATGAACAACAAAGCTCTTCCTCCACCACCTCCAAGACCTGCAGCAAGTTCTTCTATGGTTCATGCACCTCCACCGCGGGCTATCAACATCAACACCAAGCCCGGGTCCACTGTTGCTCGTGCCAACTGTGTCAACGTTGCTCAAGCTGAGCATGCACCTGGAGTTGTGATGGGTACACTTCTCGTTAACTCAGTCCCTACACGAGTTTTGTTTCATTCTGGTGCTTCGCATTCTTTTTTTCTCACAAGTTTGCACATGAGCATGATTTGGCTATGGGTCCTCTATTGCATCGTCTCGTGGTACAATCTCCTGGGTCAAACATGAGGGCTCCTCATATGAGCCATCCAATCAAATTGAGATTGGTGGCTCTTTGTTCCCGGCTTCCTTAATTATTCTGGGCAATTCTAATATTGATGTTATCTTGGGCATGGATTGGCTAACAGCAAATGCAGCTGTGATTGATTGTGCTGAACGCTCGGTTTCTCTGAAAATTCCTGAAGGCCATATAGTCTAGTCTCCAAGTCTGACTCCTGCAATTCAGCTTTTCTCTTTGGCGGCTCTGAATGATGATGCTATGGATGCTATTCAGAGTGTTCCGGTGGTCCGTGAGTTCCCAGATGTTTTTCTTGAAGAGTTATCGGGTATGCCTCCTGACCGATAGGTCGAGTTTGCGATTGAGCTTGAACCTGGTACCGCTCCTATCTCCAAGCGGCCTTATAAAATGGGTCCTGCTGAGTTGGTTGAACTCAAACGCCAGCTTGATGAACAAGAGAAATTGGGTTTCATTCAGCACAATACTTCTTCTTGGGGTAGCCCAACCATCTTTGTGAAGAAGCGAGATAAGACTGATAGACTTTGTTTTGACTATCGGGCTCTCAATGCTAAAACCATCAAGAATAAATATCCCCTTCCGCGGATTAGTGATCTTTTCGATCAGCTAGCTGGAGCTGTGGTATTCTCTAAGCTTTATTTGAGAAGTGTATATCATCAAATCAAGATTCGCAAGGAAGATGTTCCCAAAACAGCTTTCACCACCCGCTCTGGCCTGTATGAGTACACGGTCATGTCCTTCGGTCTCACCAACGCACCTGCCACCTTCTCGAGGCTTATGAACTCGGTTTTCATGGAGTATCTTGATAAGTTTTTCGTGGTCTATCTGGATGACATTCTAGTATATTCTAAGTCAAAGGAAGAACATGAAGAACACCTTTGGTGTGTCCTAAACAAGCTTCGTGAGAACCGCCTGTATGCAAAGTTCTCCAATTGTGAGTTCTGGCTCCCTGAAGTCACCTACCTTGGTCACGTCATCTCTGCCAAGGGCATTGCCGTCAACCCAGAAACTGTTCGGACAATTGTTGACTGCCTTCCACCCAAAAATGTCAAAGAAGTCCGGAGTTTCCTTGGTTTGGCTAGTTATTTCTATCGCTTCGTTCAGAACTTCTCGAAGATTGCGAAGCCTCTTACCGATCTCCTCAAGAAAGGCAAGAAATACCTTTGGTCTCCTGCATGTCAAGCTAGATTTGAAACACTCAAAGAGAAGCTCACTTCCACTCCAGTCTTGATTCCTCCAGATACATCAAAGCCTTTCTAGATATTCTGTGACGCCTCCTTGCAAGGATTGGGTGCGGTCCTTATGCAAGAAAAACAAGTTGTTGCTTATGCCTCTCGACAGTTGAAGACGCATGAGATCAACTATCCTACACATGACTTCGAACTCGCCGCAGTTGTCTTTGCTTTGAAAGTATGGAGGCACTACTTGCTTGGCAACCGTTGTGAGATCTTTTCTGATCACAAGAGTCTGAAATATATCTTCACACAACCTGATCTCAACCTTCGTCAGAGGAGGTGGATTGAAGAAATTAATGATTTCGATCTGACCATCAACTACACTCCTGGCAAAGCTAATGTCATGGCCGATGCTCTCAGCCGAAAAGCTTATGTCAACAACCTCATGGTGGAAGAACAACAGCCTCTCTTGTGCGAGGAATTCCGCCAGCTCAACCTTGAAATTTTGGATCAAGGGTATCTTCTGAACCTTCTAGCAACCCCTCTCTTGGAAGAAAAAGTTCGCTCCATTCAACTTGGTGACCCTTACACCAAAAAGATCATCTCCAACATTTAGCTTCCGAAGTATCAGTCCTTCCACGTCGATGACCAAGGCGCTCTATTCTTTGAACACCGAATGTTTGTTCCGAACTACTCGGGTTTAAGAGAGCAAGTTCTTAAGGAGGCGCATGATTCTGTTCTCTCTATCCACCCTGGCAGCACTAAAATGTACATGGACTTGAACACGCAGTATTGGTGGCCTAGATTGAAACGATATTGTGCCAAGTATGTCTCGGAGTGTGATGTCTGCCATAGAGTTAAAGCTGTCCATTAGAAACCTTTCGGTCTTCTACAGCCATTGAAGCCTCCGGAATGGAAATGGGAGAAAGTAGAGATGGACTTCATAACTGGTTTTCCAAGGTTGCAAAAAGGCAACAATGCAATCTTTGTTGTCATCGACAGGCTTTCTAAAGTGGCTCACTTCTTTCCCGTCAAGGAAACAATTTCTGCAATTCAGTTGGTTGAGCTCTATATTCAATAGAATTGTCTCTCTGTATGGGGTTCCTCTTGAGATCAGTTCAGACCGTGGAAGCATCTTCACTTCCAAGTTCTGGGGAAGTTTCCAAAATGCTTTGGGAACAAAGTTGAACTTCAGCACTGCCTATCACCCTCAGTCGCAAGGACAAGTTGAAAGGAACAATCAGATTCTAGAAGATATGCTCCATGCTTGCGTCATCTCTTTCGGCATGAAGTGGGAAGAATGCCTTGTAGCATCCCAATTGTCTAACAATTGCAATGCTACTAGCCTAGTATATATAGATGCTACCTTCCTATATATAATTGTTGCATCATCATTATATCATGCTCATGTCATCATGCCTCCTTGCATTTGAGCATCATATAAAACCCTTTGTGTTTTGGTTCTTCTCTCATATGCATTGTTAATTGTATTTGCCTCTTGATATTTTATTTGGTTCTTGATATAATGTTTAATGCCCAAGTTGAGTTGGGGGCATATCTCTTATTAACTCCACCACCTTTCTTGTCATCACCCATCATTCCACCATTCCACCATATATGTGCATTGCAACTTATTGGTTTTACCTCTAGCTCATGTGGGTTGGGATGGATCCAATTCTTTTCCACATGCTCTCATCTTAGCATCATGTTGTTTTCACATTATTGATATATGAGAGCCACATGGCCACCCTTGCATGCCTTGTGAGTGGAACCCTTTTTCCTAGCTTCCACATGAATTATTATGGATTATGCCATGTTGGGATATTTTTGGGACTATTGAGCATCTAGTGGCACATACACACTAGCAAGTCCCATTTCTATTCAAACATGGTCATCTCCATCTACTCCACATGGGGCATCCTTTTAATCCTTTTTGCTTGGCTATGTTCCAATTTTGGAATGCATAATAATAATGCCATGTTAATAATATTGTTTTCACAAGAATCAACATGGCAATAAATATTTTGCATGGGCCATGCAAGTACCACCTTTTGCTTGTCCTTTGGTTTTTATTTGAATTCTTGAGTGGTTCATCTCTCCTCCCTTTCTCTTCTTATCTTTTGGCTTGATCTAGTTGTCCTGCTAAAATCCATCATCACACCACATCCCTCTCTCTCTCTTTTTCCACATGTTGTTGCTTGATCTAAGTTTGGAGCATGCAAGCTCTAAAACCCTAGCTCTCACCCTCTCTTTCTCATCCTCTATCTAAGATACTCCCTAATCACTTACCCCATCATCACCATACCCCCATACCCCATCCTAGCTAAACCCTAAACCTACCCCACCCCCTCTTTTCCATCTATGCCGAGCCTCTCCCTGCGGGACCCACATGGCTACCCTCTCCCTCTCTCCTTAAGCCCCCACCCTAGCTACCCCAAGCCCTAGCCTGAGCCTACCACTCCCTACCCTAGCAATCCGAGCCTTCCCCCTCTCCTTTCTCTCTGCCACAAGGGGCACCCGAGCCTACCACCTCTCTGGCCTCACCCTACCCCACCTGGAAGCCACCCCTGCACCTTGCCCTGCCCGACCGAGCACGTGAGGAGGAAGGAGAGAAAGGTGGCACCCAAGCCACCTTTTCATCCACCCACCTACCCACGGCATCTCCCTCTCCCTCTCTGCCTTGCCTCCACTCCGCGGCACCCCTCTGCCTCTCCAGATCTGGCCGAGGTGCCTGGCCATCCTCTCTTCCTCTCCACCGACGCCACCCTCCCTCTCGCCGGCCACCGTCTACCCCCCCTGCTACTCGTCGTTCCGGCTCGCAAGCACGTCGTGGTGGAGGCCTGGTAGACCGAGGAGGTCCTCTACAGCAGCACGGAGCACGACGTCGAGGAGGAGGAGGCCTGTACCCCTGCACACCGTCGTCGCCCGCGCGAAACCCTAGATCTTCTGGCCGTCACGCTTCCCCGCCGCCTCGACCCGATCCAACACCACCAACAACCTCCCGGTGAGCCCACGACCCTCCTAGACACGCTCTCCTGCTGCTGCTGTCAGACGCGCGGACAATCCGACAAATGCCCTCTCAAGGCCAGAGCTTCAAGGCGTCAGAACCTTCCCGCTCAGCGTCAAGCCTTAGCTAGGCCCCAGACCACCTCCCTGTCGGCTCCCTAGCCCTACCGCGTGGCTACGCCGCCGGCGCACACCGCATCCTGTGGTCGAATCCCCACCCCGCACGGTCGATCACCGACCCGTCCGCGCGCCTGCAGGAAGATCCACAGTAGCCGCTGCCACTTTACCAATACCCCCTGCTGTTTTGCTCGTCGCAACCCGCGCTCCTTAGGACCCCACCTGCCAGCCGCTGCGCGCTTTTGCAGAAAAACCCCCGGCGTTTCCCGTTCGCAACCCGCGCTCCAGCTCGGCCCCACCTGTCATCCTCTAGGCTAGATCCAGCTGCGGTGTAAAAGGGTTTTCTGCACGCTGTAGCATCCAGTCAGCATTGGCCCCACCCGTCAGCGTCTGTGTCTGGCTAAACCCGAGTAACAAAAGTTTTTCTGCTATTCTATTTTAATTCAAATCTTTTCAATTTAATTCAAATTCAAATTTAAATCTGTTTTAAATAACTTTTGATTTATAAACCAAATTAATACAAATAATATATGTTTTCAAACCAGAAAAATATGAGGATTTCAAATATGGCCTTCAAATTATATTTTGAACACTTAAAAATTCAAGTTGTTTTAAATTACAACAAAATGCCCTTTTGTCTTAAATAATTAATAACTTTTGTTTTATAACTCCAAATTTAATAAATGATATGTCTAAAATGATTAGCTCGATGAGACCTTTCTGTTTATGCATTCCATTATCTGTTCTGCAGCATGCATCATATAAACATAAAGTATACAGCAACTAATATGAGGATAAAATGGGGCCAAAACTCAATAAATTGATTTATTCTTGTATCCCACACCTCACCCATGCCATGCTACTTTATTGCCATGCAAATTGTGCATCATTCATCATGGCATGATTGTTTGCTTGACGCATTTTATTCATATGCTTGTGCACTTTATTTATGTTGGCCCTTGTTTGTTTGGTTCTTCTGCGAATAGACGCTGAGCATGGGATATATAAAGACAACCAGGAGCACTACCCAGATCCATCCCTTGCTTCAACTGAGCTGCCAGGCAATCACTACCACATGCTTGCATACATATAGTACCTATTGCCTCTATCTTATTCTTGCATCATTGAGTCGCGATTGCATTAATCTGAATCCCAAGTATTGCATAGCCTTTACTTTTAAACCCCACCGAAGCTTGTTCCTCCATCCCATGAGCCATTACTACAGGAGTTGTTTGAGCCATGCGAGTCGTGAGAACATGTGTAGGGTGTGTGAGTGTCTGATGGATAACGAGGTACCTAAAAAACTTAATCTGAGTAGTAATGGGATAACTAATGAAAGTGGCATCGGTGAGCCATATTCGCTATTTGGTTTTTCAGGCTCACTTGTGTCCCGTAGGACCCCGAGTACTTGATTCCTGTTCCTTGAATATTCGCGCTATCCACATCCGGGAGGCTTATGAACCCCCGAGCGAGCTTGATTCATTCTTATTTCTTGGGGCCACAAACTAGTTTGAGGTTTTATTTACTATCCTGTACTTATGCCATGCTTTACTGCTTTATTTAAATTGTGCGAGGTACTGCACACTGTACTGTTTAGGAAAGCGGAGTGTTTTCGCGGTGTCGACAAGCCCAGTCACATTTTCGGGTTCCCAGTCGTTCACAGCCACTGGCGCAAACCTTGAGGCCGTCTCGGTCGTAACCGTTCTTGGGTAGCTCAATGGGGTGGCCCCTGAAATATTTCTGAATCTCTGTGATCGCTTTGTCGTGGCCGCCTCGTGGGTTTTGATTTGGTTTTCCGAGGCATATCGGTGTGTGTTGCTATTTGTGCACCCTAGGTAAAACTTTCTGAAAGCCGTGTCCGCGGTTATGGACGACTTGGAGCACAGTTTCTCGATCATAGACAAGCATAACTAAAGGACCGCTTTTAATTTGACTAGACTAGGTACCTGACTAGTAAATAGTGCAACACTCATGGAATGGATAATAAAACTGCCAACGGATGGGGGGTTGTTCGTCCGCTTCCTCGTCGGTAAGCGAGGAGGAGGATGGATCTATGGAGATTACCATTATAACTGTTATAACTGTTGTTATTAATTCACGGACATCCGTCTATCTCTGGTTAGGCGGATGGTTAGCGAGTATCTATAGAATTGCTAGGGTTTATCTTTTGCTGCAATTCGTCACCCAGGTTGTGTCCCTTTAGCGGCATAAAGACTTGCTGAGTACCCCTAGGGTCTCACGATAAATTATTGGTTCAGATGAACAGTACCCTCAAGATGGATCTTTGGGTGGAAGAGACTTGACGATGTGGGCAACGATCATTCGGTGTAGAGATTAGGAACGGGATCCGTGGGATCTGTATGGATGTGCTTATTTATGGGGCATCTTATGCCGATTTGCTTCTTATCCGTACTCGGATTTTGTCTTCCGCTTCCACTTGATACTCTGATGTTTGATGTATGAGGAGATATCCTAAACTATTATATCTATCTAGGATATTTGGATCTTGCCGTATGGCGTTGCTATATTTCCTTTCTTTTTAGATGGAATGGCTCTGATGTACTATTGTATGGTGGCTTGCATACATACTCATTTGTGTATGTAGTTGATCCCTTCGCCTGCCGATTACGTCGCCCGTTCTTGTCCCGATGTTTGGAAATGGTTGGGACGGCCGAAAGGTCTACCTGTGAGTGGCATTTGGGCCCCACCGTACTATTTCAACCATTTCTGCTCATCCAGGCTTGTAACTAGGAGCGTAATTCACCGAGGTAGTTACAATTGGTATCAGAGCCATCCCGCCCTTCAGGGTCTCAGCCAAATGGTCGTTGTCTGTCTAGCAAATATTTTTGGTAGTTATGTATACTAGGGAAAAACAAAACGCAAGAGTAGGACTGCTTCCACTTTTCTTCTTACCCAACCCACCACCCTTTTCTGGTAAGATAGTGTAACATTTTCAATCCTCTTCTTAAAAATTCAAACTAGGATTCACGTGTTCTGGGTTTCCGTAGTACCATAGAAAGTGTGTGTGTGTGTGTGTGTAATTCCTTGTCTATCTGTTGCATCCATTTGTTATCAACTGTTGGTACATTCTATACTGACAGGCTTTCGGAAACCGGCGCGATCTATCTGACTCCTTGTTAACCGGTGCCATCTTCTTAAGGGTGTCCTTCCTTCTCGCAACTCCTCATCCTGTGCAAGCATCAGTTGCTAATCTCTATCTACTAAGTGATTTTGCGCATCTATTGGTATTTTAATGCCAAAAATGCAGAAAATTTTTCTTTGATACATCTGTGTTTCCACACTCCTTTCCAGTCGTGTGTGAAACATTATCTATCTCCCTTTTATCAGCATGTCCATGCTAACTCATTCTTTTGTCACCGGCGCTTAATCCTGGAGTTTCTTTTCATCTCCTTTTCTCTTGGGCTAATTACATAACATGCGTCGATCCGATGCTGATGATTGTAATTTGGCTCTCGGCATAGCTGTATTCCACTCATGATAAGTGTCGATTGGAATATGGAAAATGCTATCAACCATCACCATCTAGAGGATAAGGTTATCTCCTGTGATTTTGAGTACACCGTGATCATATCTATGCATATTCAAGCATCTTTGGCAATCCGGAGTTTCTCCAGGCACTACGGCGATCATCATCATCCATCATCTTTGCACATCTTTTTGAACTCCATACCTGCAAAATTCTCTTTGAGACGAGAGAATTGCATCTTTTCGTCTCTGGTAGCTTTGCTTAAGGTATGATCTATCATCGTTTCTTATCCAAGATCTCCTTATCTTTGTAACCGGTGATCCGATCGACAATGCGAACCAGGTGGCATTTCCTGTTCTCTTCCGAAGTACCAGATAATCTATTCGCGGTGCATCTTCTTCAACACGAACCCGTGCTCTTAATATTGATCTTTCTGACGTTGAGCTCGAGAAAGTGTTCGAGCATTTGTTCGTTTCTCGCCTTTTGAACTTGATATTCTGGGAATATCCTGTTAATCCATGGTGGTATATGTTGATAATATGCTCGCCTATTCGATATCAATGGAAGGACATGGAAGATCATCTGTGTCTCTTTCTCTCAAGCTTCGTGAGCACTGCCTGTGTGCAAAGTTCGCAAAGCGTGAATTCTGGCTTCTTGAAGTCACCTATCTCGACCACGTCCTTCTGCTAAATACATTGCTTCAATTCTGGAATTAGCAAGTCCATTGTTAATTCCATCCTCCATCTTCAACCAATCCGAAGTTGTTCCTTGTTGGCAAGTTATCATCGTCGTTCCGCTAAAGATCTTCCTCAAGACTGCTAAATCTTTCTCAATCATTTCAAGAAGAACATGGAGTTCTTTCACCTCAGTCTCGTCAAGTAATCTCTTGAAACCCTCTCGCTCTATCGTCTATGCTCAATCCACCGGAGGCCATGAAGACCTTCCAGATCTTGTATTCCTTCCGTTCAAGTTGGTGCTATCTTTTCTGTAGCTGTTGAATCTTGCAGTTGTTCTCCGTAATCTTCCTTCATATCTTTCCGGTGGCTTGGTACTTCCGACATGACGACAACATCATCATCTTTATCTATCTATGAATCCGGCGAATCGTTTGCACCTATCCTTGTTTTCTAACGGAGTTCCATGAGCTCTTCTTGTCCATACCTTCAGTCTGTTTTGGTAGTTGGGTTGCATGGTTTTCTTATTCATGTGCGGAGTAATGCTTTGAGTGCGGGATGGAGTAGCTACCATACCACTACTCTTATCATTCGCTCTTGTACATTGAATTGGTGAATTAATGTGATTCCACTCATTCCACGGAAGTTAGAAGTGGCCTTTATCCTTCGATACTTTTACTTTCGTCTTTGTTTTTCCGGAGTGCTCTCTCGAAGAAAGTAATCAATAATCTCTTGTTGGTGATCTCACCCTTTCCACACGGAGCAAAATCCTCAATTATCTGGTGGGAACAAACGCAAACTCTTTTCTGTCCTCGTCATTCTACCGATGCTCGACATCCCCAAACAAGATGAAAGGAAGCTATCTCTCTTTGTTTCATAAATTCTTTTTCTATGGTAAAGCCAATTATGGTTGAGGCCATCAGTCGCAAATCTATTGCGTTAGCCTCAAGGCTACAGGAAGCAATAAGTATCTCTACAATAAACTGCAGATCCTCCATATTCTTTGCTTCTCGGGATTCCACCATGATCTAGCTTCACCATGATCCGTCTCTCGAAGTTATATCCGCGCACCTCAATTGCGTGATCCTGTGGTTCGTACCGGCGCAACAAGAATCTAATCCGACGATATATAACTAAATCTTTCTGTTGGTATCAAGGGACTCTATTGTTTGAAGGCAATATTGTTTCCGAACTTAATTTCTCAAATCCGAGAGAAGTTACGATGCTATTGTCATAGTGGTTCAAAACCTCTCCAATCTAGCTCTTTTCCTTCCGGCGAGATAAAGATTCAACCTCTCTCGTATCAGTAAATCTTTAATCTTAATGGTGTGTCATTTCTTTCTCCATGATACATCATCTTTTCCTTTTCTTTCACAAGTGGTTCTATTCTTTTATCCTGTTTCTTGAGAAAACTGGAGCTATGTCCATCCTATCCTTCTTGTCTCACGACAATCCTTCAATTCTTCTAATCCGTTGTTTCTCAAGCAAAACGTAAGACTCACAACAAGCCTTCCAAGTTTTGCAAGGTGTAGTGGTCGCACCATTTCGTTGTTCATCAACTTGTGAACGTGAGGGTCACCTTCGTTCGAACACCCGCCTCTTCTTGTGTTGTTTTCTTTTTCCTAGGAATCTCGGGGCGAGATTCTTGTTTACTGGGGGAGAGTTGTAGCATCCCAATTGTCTAACAATTGCAATGCTACTAGCCTAGTCTATATAGATGCTACCTTCCTATATATAATTGTTGCATCATCATTATATCATGCTCATGTCATCATGCCTCCTTGCATTTGAGCATCATATAAAACCCTTTGTGTTTTGGTTCTTCTCTCATATGCATTGTTAATTGTATTTGCCTCTTGATATTGTATTTGGTTCTTGATATAATGTTTAATGCCCAAGTTGAGTTGGGGGCATATCTCTTATTAACTCCACCACCTTTCTTGTCATCACCCATCATTCCACCATTCCACCATATATGAGCATTGCAACTTATTGGTTTTACCTCTAGCTCATGTGGGTTGGGATGGATCCAATTCTTTTCCACATGCTCTCATCTTAGCATCATGTTGTTTTCACATTATTGATATATGAGAGCCACATGGCCACCCTTGCATGCATTGTGAGTGGAACCCTTTTTCCTAGCTTCCACATGAATTATTATGGATTATGCCATGTTGGGATATTTTTGGGACTATTGAGCATCTAGTGGCACATACACACTAGCAAGTCCCATTTCTATTCAAACATGGTCATCTCCATCTACTCCACATGGGGCATCCTTTTAATCCTTTTTTCTTGGCTATGTTCCAATTTTGGAATGCATAATAATAATGCCATGTTAATAATATTGTTTTCACAAGAATCAACATGGCAATAAATATTTTGCATGGGCCATGCAAGTACCACCTTTTGCTTGTCCTTTGGTTTTTATTTGAATTCTTGAGTGGTTCATCTCTCCTCCCTTTCTCTTCTTATCTTTTGGCTTGATCTAGTTGTCCTGCTAAAATCCATCATCACACCACATCCCTCTCTCTCTCTTTTTCCACATGTTGTTGCTTGATCTAAGTTTGGAGCATGCAAGCTCTAAAACCCTAGCTCTCTCCCTCTCTTTATTATCCTCTATCTAAGATCCTCCCTAATCACTTACCCCATCATCACCATACCCCCATACCCCATCCTAGCTAAACCCTAAACCTACCCCACCCCCTCTTTTCCATCTATGCCGAGCCTCTCCCTGCGGGACCCACATGGCTACCCTCTCCCTCTCTCCTTAAGCCCCAACCCTAGCTACCCCAAGCCCTAGCCCGAGCCTACCACTCCCTACCCTAGCTAATCCGAGCCTTCCCCCTCTCCTTTCTCTCTGCCACAAGGGGCACCCGAGCCTACCACCTCTCTGGCCTCACCCTACCCCACCTGGAAGCCACCCCCCTGCCTGCCCTGCCCTGCCCGACCGAGCACGTGAGGAGGAAGGAGAGAAAGGTGGCACCCGAGCCACCTTTTCATCCACCCACCTCCCCACGGCATCTCCCTCTCCCTCTCTGCCTTGCCTCCACTCCACGGCACCCCTCTGCCTCTCCAGATCTGGCCGAGGCGCCTGGCCATCCTCTCTTCCTCTCCACCGGAGCCACCCTCCCTCTCGCCAGCCACCGTCTACCCCCCTCCCTGATACTCGTCGTTCCGGCTCGCAAGCACGTCGTGGTGGAGGCCTGGTAGACTGAGGAGGTCCTCTACAGCAGCGCGGAGCACGACGTCGAGGAGGAGGAGGCATGTACCCCTGCACATCGTCGTCGCCCGCGCGAAACCCTAGATCTTCTGGCCGTCTGCATCGCCGTCGCCCTGCTGCGCCTCGACCCGATCCAACGCCACCAACAACCTCCCGGTGAGCCCACGACCCTCCTAGACACGCTCCTCTGTGCTGCCGTTGCCTGTACGCGCCGGACAATCCGACAAACGCCCTCTGCGCGCCAGAGCTCGCCGGCGTCTGCAACCTTCCCGCTCCGCGTCAAGCCTTAGCTAGGCCCCAGACCACCTCCTGTTAGCTCCCCTAGCCCTGCCGCAGTGGCTACCGCCGCCAGCACGCACCCGCACGTCCTAGGGTCGAATCCCCACCCCGCGCGGTCGATCACCGACCCGTCCGCGCGCCTGCAGGAAGATCCACAGTAGCCGCTGCCACTTTACCAATACCCCCCTGCTGTTTTTACTGTCAAACCCGCTCCTTAGGACCCACACCTGCAGCATTGCTTTTGCGAAAAACCCCGGCGTTTCCGTTCGCAACCAGCGCTCCAGCGGCCCGCCACTGCAGCCCCACGCCTGTTTCACGACACAGGTCCGATTAGCCCCACCTGTCATCCTCTAGGCTAGATCCAGCTGCGGTGTAAAAGGGTTTTCTGCGCGCTGTAGCATCCAGTCAGCGTTGGCCCCACCCGTCAGCGTCTGTGTCTGGCTAAACCCGAGTAACAAAAGTTTTTCTGCTATTCTATTTTAATTCAAATCTTTTCAATTTAATTCAAATTCAAATTTAAATCTGTTTTAAATAACTTTTGATTTATAAACCCAATTAATACAAATAATATATGTTTTCAAACCAGAAAAATATGAGGATTTCAAATATGGCCTTCAAATTATATTTTGAACACTTAAAAATTCAAGTTGTTTTAAATTACAACAAAATGCCCTTTTGTCTTAAATAATTAATAACTTTTGTTTTATACCTCCAAATTTAATAAATGATATGTCTAAAATGATTAGCTCGACGAGACCTTTCTGCTTATGCATTCCATTATCTGTTTTGCAGCATGCATCATATAAACATAAAGTATACAGCAACTAATATGAGGATAAAATGGGGCCAAAACTCAATAAATTGATTTATTCTTGTATCCCACACCTCACCCATGCCATGCTACTTTATTGCCATGCAAATTGTGCATCATTCATCATGGCATGATTGTTTGCTTGACGCATTTTATTCATATGCTTGTGCACTTTATTTATGTTGGCCCTTGTTTGTTTGGTTCTTCTGCGAATAGACGCTGAGCATGGGATATATCAAGACAACCAGGAGCACTACCCAGATCCATCCCTTGCTTCAACTGAGCTGCCAGGCAAGCACTACCACATGCTTGCATACATATAGTACCTATTGCCTCTATCTTATTCTTGCATCATTGAGTCGCGATTGCATTAATCTGAATCCCAAGCATTGCATAGCCTTTACTTTTAAACCCCACCGAAGCTTGTTCCTCCATCCCATGAGCCATTACTACAGGAGTTGTTTGAGCCATGCGAGTCGTAGAACAGGGTGTGTGAGTGTCTGATGGATAACGAGGTACCTAAACAACTTAATCTGAGTAGTAATGGGATAACTAATGAAAGTGGCATCGGTGAGCCATATTCGCTATTTGGTTTTTCAGGCTCACTTGTGTCCCGTAGGACCCCAAGTACTTGATTCATGTTCCTTGAATATTCGCGCTATCCACATCCGGGAGGCTTATGAACCCCCGAGCGAGCTTGATTCATTCTTATTTCTTGGGGCCACAAACTAGTTTGAGGTTTTATTTACTATCCTGTACTTATGCCATGCTTTACTGCTTTATTTAAATTGTGCGAGGTACTACACACTGTACTGTTTAGGAAAGCGGAGTGTTTTCACGGTGTCGACAAGCCCAGTCACATTTTCGGGTTCCCAGTCATTTCCACCATGGCGCAAACCTTGAGGCCGTCTCGGAGTCAGCTAACTTCGTTGCGGGTAGCTCAATGGGGTGGCCCCCTGAAATATTTCTGAATCCTGTGATCGCTTTGTCGTGACTGCCTCGTTGGATTTTGATTTGGTTTTTCCGAGGCATATCGAGTGTGTGTTGCTATTTGTGCACACCTACGGTAAAACTTTTCAAAGCCGTGTCGCGGTTATGGGCGACTTGGAGCACAGTTTCTCGATCATAGACAAGCATAACTAAAGGACCGCTTTTAATTTGACTAGACTAGGTACCGACTAGTAAATAGTGCAACACTCATGGAATGGATAATAAAACTGCCAGCGGATGGGGGTTGTTCGTCCGCTTCCTCGTCGATGGCGAGGAGGAGGATGGATCTATGGAGATTACCATTATAACTGTTATAACATTGTTATTAATTCACGGACATCCGCTCTATCTCGGTTAGGCGGATGGTTAGCGATATCTATAGAATTGCTAGGGTTTATCTTTTGCTGCAATTCGTCACCCAGGTTGTGTCCCCTTTAGCGGCATAAAGACTTGCTGAGTACCCTAGGTTCTCACGATAAATTATTGGTTCGAGATGAACAGTACCCTCGCAAGATGGATACTGGGTGGAAGAGGCAGACGATGTGGGCAACGATCATTCGGTGTAGAGATTCCGGGAGCGGGATCCGTGAGATCTGTATGGATGTGCTTATTTATGGGGCATCTTATGCCGATTTGCTTCTTATCCGTACTCGGATTTTGTCTTCTGCTTCCGCTTGATACTCTGATGTTTGATGTATGAGGAGATATCCTAAACTATTATATCTATCTAGGATATTTGGATCTTGCCGTATGGCGTTGCTATATTTCCTTTCTTTTTAGATGGAATGGCTCTGATGTACTATTGTATGGTGGCTTGCATACATACTCATTTGTGTATGTAGTTGATCCCTTCATTGCCGATTCGCCGTTCTTGTCCCGATGTTTGGAAATGGTTGGGACGGCCGAAAGGTCTACCTGTGAGTGGAATTTGGGCCCCACCGTACTATTTCAACCATTTCTGCTCATCCAGGCTTGTAACTAGGAGCGTAATTCACCGAGGTAGTTACATGCCTTCCTTATGCTGAGTTCTCTTACAACAATAGCTTCCAGAAGAGTCTAAAGATGGCACCATTTGAGGTTCTCTATGGCCGCAAATGCAGAACTCTGATTGGTTGGTCGGGTGCAGGTGAAAGAACATTGTTTGGCCTCGACATTGTAACTCAAGCGGAGGAGAAGGTTCACATCATTCTCAAAAACTTGAAGCTTGCTCAAAGTTGCCAGAAGAGCAACTATGACAGAAAGCACACGGACATGGAGTATGTCCCTGGTGATCTCGTTTACCTTCGTGTCACTCCCATAAGAGGCCGCACCGGTTTGGTATCAAAGGAAAGCTGGCTCCTACATACATCGGTCCTTTCAAAGTTCGTGGAAGAAGAGGAGAAGTCGCTTATGCTCTTGAGCTTCCTGAAAAACTCAAGGTCCATGATGTTTTCCATATCTCTCAACTCAAGAAGTGCTTCAAGGATCCTGGCAGGACCGTGGACCCTGAGCTCATCAATCTCCAAGAAGACCTATCTTATCAAGAACACCCCACAAAAATCCTAGAAGTCGCAGGAAGAAGGACTCGCAACAAGTCCATCAAGTTCTGCAAGGTGCAGTGGTCGCACCATTCCGTTGATGAAGCCACTTGGGAACACGAGGATGAGCTCCGTGCCAAGTATACTACCCTCTTCGTGTCTTCTTCTTCTTCCTAGAATCTCGGAGCGAGATTCCTGTTTAGTGGGGGAGAGTTGTAGCATCCCATCTGTCTAACATCTGTAATGCTACATGGTCTAATAATAAAATGCTACTTCCTACATATATTTGTTGCTTCATAATTATATCATGCTCATGTCATCATACCACTTTGCATTTGAGCATCATATAAAACCCTTTTCATTTGGTTCTTATCTCATATGCACTATTAATTGTATTTGCCTCTTGATATATTGTATTTGGTTCTTGATAAATGCTTGATGCCCAAGTTGAGTTGGGGGCATATCTTTTATTAACACCACCACCTTTTCTTGTCCCCACCCCATAATTCCACCATCCAACTATATGTGAGCCTTGCATTCTATTTGGGTTTACCTCTAGCTCATGTGGGTTGGGTTGGATCCACTTCTAAATCCACATGCTCCCATATATGCATCATGTTGTTTTCACAATGTTGATATGTGGAGAGCCACATGGCCACCTTTGCATGTGATGTGAGTATTTTTCCTTGTCTAGCTTGCATATGGTTTGGTTTGGAGTATTTGATCATGTATGAATATAATTGTGGCTATATACTTACCTAGTGGAACATACACGCTAGCATGCCCACATTATATTCAAATATGAGCATTTTCCATCTATTCTACTTGGAACACCACTCTTGTTCTTTTGGCTTGGTCTTAATCCCATATTTTGAAGCATGTGCTAAAAATATGACATGTTCTTTTACCATTGTTTTCACCATAGAAAATAATGCATTTATTAAACATGCATGAGCCATGCAAGCTCATCCTCTTTTCTCTCCCTTTGGTTTTACTTTGGTTTGAGTGGGGCATGGTTTTTCTCCCATGATCCAACCTAGTCCTTATTCATCTCTTTATTCTTTTATTTTTGGTGCTCTAGCTAACCCTAACCCTAACCTTCCTATCTAGCCCTAAACCTACACAACACAAAACCTACCTCACCTCACCACCCTTCCTTCTACCGTAGGCGCCACCACACCTTGTGGTTTGGTTCGAATGAACCCCCAACACCTAGCTATCCTGCTCACACCACCCTGGCCACCCTCATGCCGAGCCTCCCCTCTACCTACCCTAGCCGAGCCACCCCTTTTCCCTCTTTGTTTCTCTATTTCTCGCTGCCAAGGCAACCCCACCGAGCCCTGCGTCGCCACTCTGGCCCAGCTGCAGGCACCCAGCCCTCCCGAGCCAGTCTACCATGTGAGAGAGAGGAAGGAGAGAGCTGGCCTCCACCACCTTTTACACCCGATCCATCCCATGTGCCTCTCCCCTCCTCCCTTGGCCTTATCTACCCCGCCCCGGACTAGCAGTGCCCCAGATCTCCCCAGGGCCCTGTCCTTCTACCCTCCTTCCCCACCTACCGCTACCCCTCTCTCTTCCATGTCCGTTGGACACCGTTGGCTTCGACTCGCCACAGTTGCTAGGAGGAGGCGGGCGTGGTGTTGAGGCGTTGGGGAAGACCGAGGAGAACCCCTGCGTCGCCCCTGTGCACGCTGTCGAGGAGGAGGAGCCCCAGACCTGATGCACGTCTTCCACGCCGACGCAAAATCCTATATCGCCGGGCGTCAACGTCACCGCCGATTCTCTGCACCCCTGCCCGAGCCACCACCACCAACCTCCCCGCGGTGAGCCGACATACCCTCCTGACACCCTCTCCTCGTCCTGCGCTTCCTATACGCGCGGATCGATCCGTCGAGCGCTCTCGGGGAACCGCGCTCGAGTTCGCCACCCCGTCAGCGGCTGTGGCTAGCTGCCCTCTGTGTGCGAAAAGTCTGAGATCTTTTCTGTTTAATAAAATGTTTTCTAGAAATGTTTAATATGTTTTAAAATCCAGAAATTAATATCTTTTAATTGACTTATCCAAATAATACAAATGATATATGTTTTTGAATCAGAAAAATGTGAGGATTTCAAATCTTCCATCCAAAGCAATGTTTGACTAATTTAAATTTTCGAAATTGTTTAATTGCAATCAAAATGCCTTTTCTTAATTAATTAATAACTTTAATTATATAACTCCAAATTTGACAAATAATATGTCTAAATCGATCGGCGCGACGAGCCCGTTCTGTTTATGCATTCCATGATATGAATTGAAGCATGCATCATGTCATTATTAACAATCAGAACTGTTTATGGCAATAAAACTTGACCAAATAAATAATAAAATGATTTATTCTTGTCCCCACACCTCACCCTTGCCATGCTACATTATTGCCATGTAATTTGTGGATCATTCATCATGGCATGATTGTTTGCTTGTCGCATTTTATTTATATGCTTGTGCACTTTATTTATGTTGGCCCTTGTTTGTTTGGTTCTTCTTTCGGATAGACGCCGAGTAGGGGAAATATCAGGAATCCCAGGAGTACTACCCAGGTCCACCTCTCGCTTCAACTGAGCTGCCAGACAAGCACTACCACATGCTTGCATACATATAGTACCTATTGCCTCTATCTTATTCTTGCATCATTGAGTCGGGATTGCATTAAATTGAATCCCAAGTACTGCATAGCCTTTACTTTTAAACCCCACTGAGCTTGTTCCTCCATCCCATGAGCCATTACTACAGGAGTTGTTTGAGCCATTCGAGTCGTAGAACAGCATGTGTAGGGTATGTGAGACTCTGTTGGATAACGAGGTACATCAACAACTTAACCCGAGTAGTAATGGGATAACTAATGAAAGAGGCACCGGTGGGCAATATCTGTTAATTGGTTTTTCATGCTCACTTGTGTCCCGTAGGACCCCGAGTACTTGATTCCTGTTCATTGACTATTCGCACTATCCACATCCGGGAGGCCTTATGGACCCCCTTGAGCCAGAGCTTGATTCATTTCTATTTCTTGGGGCCACAACTAGTTTGGGGCTTTATTACTATCCTGTACTTATGCCATGCTTTACAGTTTTATTTAAGATTGTGCGTGCAGCACCTGTACTGTTTTGGATCGTGACACGTTTTCACTGTATCAACAAGCCTAGTAACACTTTCGGGTTCCCAGTCGTTTACCGCCGTCCACACAAACCCTGGGTCCGTTCTGGAGCCGGCCAACTTCGTTGTGGGTAGCTTAGTGAGGTGGCCCCCTGAAATATTTTATGAATCTTGTGATCGCTTTGTCGTGAATGCCTCGTTGGGTTTTGAGTTGGTTTTTTCCGAGGTTGATCGAGTGTGTGTTGTTATTTGTGCACCCCTGCAGGGTAAATCTTTCTGAAAGCCGTGTCCGTGGTTATGGATGACTTGGAGCATAGTTTCTCGATCATAGACAAGAATAACTAAAGTACCTCTTTAACTTGACTAAATACCTGTCTAATAAATAGTGCAATATCCATGGAATGATTAATAAAACTGCCAACGGATGGGTTGTTCGTCCGCTTTCTTGTTGGTAAGCGAGAAGGAGGATGGATCTGTTACTTTATACTGTTATAACTATTGTTTCTAATTAACGGACATCCCTCTATCATTGGCTAGGCGTATGGTTAGCGAGTATCTATAGACTTGCTAGGATTATCTTTTGCTGCAATTGCGTCACCCCAGGTTATGTCCCCTTTAGAGGCATAAAGACTTGCTGAGTACCCTTAGGGTCTCACACGATAAATTGTTTGATTCAGATGAACATGTGCATTCGCAAGATGGATACTAGGTGGAGGAGACAGATGATGTTGGCAACGACCACTTGGTGTAGAGATTCCGGGAATGGGGATCCGCGAGATCTGTGGGTGGGATGTGCTTACTTATGTTTCATATTATGCCGATTTGCTTCTTATCCGTACTCGGATCTTGTTTCCCGCTTCCGCTTGATACTCTAATGTTTGATGTATGAGGAGCTATCCTACACTATTATCTCTATCTAGGATATTTGGATCTTGCCATATGGCGTTGCAATATTTCTATTTCTTTTAGATGGTATGGCTCTGAGAACTTTTGTAAGGTAGCTTGCATACATACTCACTTGTGTATGTATTTGATCTCTTCGCCTGTTGCCTACGCCGCTCACTCTTGTCCTGATGTTCTTGGAAGTGGTTAGGACGGCAAACAGGTCTACACGTGGGTGGCCCCTGGGCCCCCGCTGTACTATTTTAACCACTTTCGGTTCATCCAGGCTTGAACTTAGAGCATAGGGACCGAGGTAGTTACAATCCACCAGTGACATTGAACGTGTGTTCTTTTCCTAAAACACATATGGATCCACTAGAGTCATTGCATGTGTGTTCTTTTCATGAACCACAACTAGAGTCAGTGAATGTGTGTTCTTTTCACAAACCACATATGGATCCACTAGTCATTGCATGTGTGTTCTTTTCATATACCACATATGGATCCACCACAGTCATTGCATGTGTGATCTTTTAATAAACCACAGCTAGAGTCGTTGGATGTGTGTTCTTTTCATAAACCACAACTAGAGTCATTGCAAGTGTGCTATTTTCACAAACCACATATGGATACACCAGTGTAGCTGAATGTGTGTTCTTTTCACAAACCACATATGGATCCACCAGAGTCATTGCATGTGTGTTCTTTTCCTTAACCACAACTAGAGTCATCGCATGTATGTTCTTTTCACAAACCACATAAGGATCCACCAGAGTCATTTCATGTGTGTTCTTTTTCAGAAAGCACATATGGATCCACCAGAGTCATTGCATGTCTGTTCCTTTCATCAACCACATGAATCCACCAGTGTCATTGGATGTGTATTGTTTTCATTAACCACAGCCTGAGTCATTGCATGTATGTTCATTTCACAAAACACATAAGGATCCACCAGAGTCATTCCATGTCTGTTCTTTTAATAAACCACATATGGATCCATGAGAGTTCATTGCATGTGTGTTCTTTTCATAAACCACATGAGAATGTGTGTTCTTTTCACAAACCACATATGGATCCACCAGTGACATTGGATGTGTGTTCTTTTCATAAAAGACATATGGATCCACCAGAGTCATTGCATGTGTTTTTTTTCATGAACCACAACTAGAGTTAGTGAATGTGTGTTCTATTCATAAAACACATATGGATCCACCAGAGTCATTGCATGTGTGTTCTTATTATAGACCACATATGGATTCACTGGTGTCATGGCATGTGTGTTCTTTTAATAAACCACATCTAGAGTCACTGTATGTGTGTTCTTTTCATAAACCACAACTAGAGTCATTGCATGTGGCTTCTTTTCACAAACCACATATGGATCCACCAGTGTCACTGAATGTGTGTTCTTCTCATAAACCACATATGGATCCACCAGAGTCATTGCATGTGTGTTCTTTCCATTAACCACAGCTAGAGTCATTGCATGTCTGTTATTTTCACAAACCACATAAGGATCCACCAGAGTCATTCATGTGTGTTCTTTTCACAAACCACATATGGATCCACCAGAGTCATTGCATGTCTATTCTTTTTATAAACCACATGGATCCACCAGTGTCATTGCATGTGTGTTCTTTTCATTACCCACGGCTAGAGTCATTGCATGTCTATTGTTTTCACAAACCACATAAGGATCCACCAGAGTCATTGCATGTCTGTTCTTTTCATAAACCACATATGGATCCACCAGAGTCATTGCATGTGTGTTCTTTCCATTAACCACAGCTAGAGTCATTGCATGTATGTTATTTTCATAAACCATATATGGATCCACCAGAGTTCATTACATGCCTGTTCTTTTCATAAACCACATGAGCATATATGTTCTTTTCACAAACCACATATGGATCCACCAGTGACATTGAATGTGTGTTCTTTTCCTAAAATACATATGGATCCACCAGAGTTCATTGCATGTGTGTTTTTTCATAAATACAGCTAGAGTAATTGCATGTATGTTCTTTTCACAAAACACATATGGATCCACCAGATTCATTGCATGTGTGCTCTTTTCATAAACCATATATGGATCCACCAGAGTTCATTGCATGTCTGTTCATTTCATAAACCACATGAGCATCTATGTTCTTTTCACAAACCACATATGGATCCACGAGTGACATTGAATGTGTGTTCTTTTCCTAAAACACATATGGATCCACCAGCGTTCATTGCATGTGTGTTCTTTTCATAAACCACAGCTAGAGTCATTGCATGTCTGTTCTTTTCACAAACCACATAAGGATCCACCAGAGCCATTGCATGTCTGTTCTTTCAAGAAACCACGTATGGATCCACTTGAGTTCGTTGCATGTGTATTATTTTCATAAACCACATGAGCATGTGTGTTCTTTTCTCAAACCACATATGGATCCACCAGTGACATTGGATGTGTGTTCTTTTCCTAAAACACATATGGATCCACCAGAGTCATTGCAGGTGTGTTTTTTCATGAACCACAACTAGAGTAAGTGAATGTGTGTTTTATTCACAAACCACATATGGATCCACCTGATTCATTGCATGTGTGTTCTTTTCATAGACCACATATGGATCCACCAGTGTCATTGCATGTCTGTTCTTTTAATAAACCACAGCTAGAGTCACTCGATGTGTGTTCTTTTCATAAACCACAACTAGAGTCATTGCATATGTGTTCTTTTCAAAAACCACATATGGATCGACCAGTGTCATTGTATGTGTGTTCTTTTCATAAACTACATGTGGATCCACCAGAGTCATTGCATGTGTGTTACTTTCATTAATGACAGCTAGAGTCATTGCATGTCTGTTCTTTTGAGAAACCACATAAGGATCAACCAGAGTCATTTCATGTGTGTTCTTTTCACAAACCACATATGGATCCACCAGAGTCATTGCATTTCTGTTCTTTTCATGAACCACAACTAGATTCAGTGAATGTGTTTTGTTTTCATAAACCACATATGGATCCTCCAGAGTCATTGCATGTGTGTTCTTTTCATAGACCACATATGGATCCACCAGTGTCATTCCATGGTTGTTCTTTTAAGAAACCATAGCTAGATTCACTGGATGTGTGTTGTTTTCATAAACCACAACTAGAGACAATGCATGTGTGTTGTTTTCACAAACCACATATGGATCCACCAGTGTCATTGAATGTGTGTTCTTTTCATAAACCACATATGGATCCACCAGAGTCATTGCATGTGTGTTCTTTCCATTAACCACAGTTAGAGTCATTGAATGTCTGTTGTTTCCAAAAACCACATAAGGATCCACCAGAGTCATTTCATGTGTGTTCTTTTCACAAACCACATATGGATCCACCAGAGTCATTGCACGTCTATTCTTTTCATAAACCACATGGATCCACCAGTGTATTGCATGTGTTTTATTTTCATTAACCAGAGCTAGAGTCAGCATGTTTGTTCTTTTCACAAACCACATATGGATCCATTAGAATCATTGCATGTGTGTTCATTTCATTAACCACAGCTAGAGTCATTGCATGTCTGTTCTTTTCACAAACCACATATGGGTCCACCAGTGTCATTGCATGTGTGTTCTTTTCGTAGACCACATATGGATCCACAAGTGTCATTGAATGTGTGTACTTTTCATTAACCACAGCTAGAGTCATTGCAAGTTTGTTCTTTTCACAAACCACATATGGATCCACCAGTGTCACTGAATGTGTGTTCTTTTCATAAACCACATATGGATCCACCAGAGTCATTGCATGTGTGTTCTTTCCATTAACCACAGCTAGAGTCATTGCATGTCTGTTATTTTCACAAACCACATAAGGATCCACCAGAGTCTTTCATGTGTGTTCTTTTCACAAACCACATATGCATCCACCAGAGTCATTGCATCTCTATTCTTTTCATAAACCACATGGATCCACCAGTGTCATTGCATGTGTGTTCTTTTCATTACCCACGGCTAGAGTCATTGCATGTCTATTGTTTTCACACACCACATAAGGATCCACCAGAGTCATTGCATGTCTGTTCTTTTCATAAACCACATATGGATCCACCAGAGTTCATTGCATGTGTGTTCTTTTCATAAACCATAGCTAGTGTCATTGCATGTGTGTTCTTTCACAAACCACATATGGATCCACCAGAGTCATTGCATGTGTGTTCTTTTCATTAACCACAGCTAGAGTCATTGCATGTATGTTATTTTCATAAACCATATATGGATCCACCAGAGTTCATTACATGCCTGTTCTTTTCATAAACCACATGAGCATATATGTTCTTTTCACAAACCACATATGGATCCACCAGTGACATTGAATGTGTGTTCTTTTCCTAAAATACATATGGATCCACCAGAGTTCATTGCATGTGTGTTCTTTACATAAACCACAGCTAGAGTAATTGCATGTATGTTCTTTTCACAAAACACATATGGATCCACCAGATTCATTGCATCTGTGCTCTTTTCATAAACCATATATGGATCCACCAGAGTTCATTGCATGTCTGTTCTTTTCATAAACCACATGAGCATCTATGTTCTTTTCACAAACCACATATGGATCCACGAGTGACATTGAATGTGTGTTCTTTTCCTAAAACACATATGGATCCACCAGCGTTCATTGCATGTGTGTTCTTTTCATAAACCACAGCTAGAGTCATTGCATGTCTGTTCTTTTCACAAACCACATAAGGATCCACCAGAGCCATTGCATGTCTGTTCTTTCAATAAACTACGTATGGATCCACTTGAGTTTGTTGCATGTGTATTATTTTCATAAACCACATGAGCATGTGTGTTCTTTTCTCAAACCACATATGGATCCACCAATGACATTGGATGTGTGTTCTTTTCCTAAAACACATATGGATCCACCAGAGTCATTGCAGGTGTGTTTTTTCATGAACCACAACTAGAGTAAGTGAATGTGTGTTTTATTCACAAACCACATATGGATCCACCTGATTCATTGAATGTGTGTTCTTTTCATAGACCACATATGGATCCACCAGTGTCATTGCATGTCTGTTCTTTTAATAAACCACAGCTAGAGTCACTCGATGTGTGTTCTTTTCATAAACCACAACTAGAGTCATTGCATATGTGTTCTTTTCAAAAACCACATATGGATCGACCAGTGTCATTGTATGTGTGTTCTTTTCATAAACTACATATGGATCCACCAGAGTCATTGCATGTGTGTTACTTTCATTAATGACAGCTAGAGTCATTGCATGTTTGTTCTTTTGACAAACCACATAAGGATCAACCAGAGTCATTTTATGTGTGTTCTTTTCACAAACCACATATGGATCCACCAGAGTCATTGCATTTCTGTTATTTTCATGAACCACAAATAGAGTCAGTGAATGTGTGTTGTTTTCATAAACCACATATGGATCCACCAGAGTCATTGCATGTGTGTTCTTTTCATAGACCACATATGGATCCACCAGTGTCATTGCATGGTTGTCTTTTAATAAACCATAACTAGATTCACTGGATGTGTGTTCTTTTCATAAACCACAACTAGAGTCAATGCATGTGTGTTGTTTTCACAAACCACATATGGATCCACCAGTGTCATTGAATGTGTGTTCTTTTCATAAACCACATATGGATCCACCAGAGTCATTGCATGTGTGTTCTTTCCATTAACCACAGTTAGAGTCATTGCATGTCTGTTGTTTTCAAAAACCACATAAGGATCCACCAGAGTCATTTCATGTGTGTTCTTTTCACAAACCACATATGGATCCACCAGAGTCATTGCACGTCTATTCTTTTCATAAACCACATGGATCCACCAGTGTATGGCATGTGTTTTATTTTCATTAACCAGAGCTAGAGTCAGCATGTCTGTTCTTTTCACAAACCACATATGGATCCATTAGAATCACTGCATGTGTGTTCATTTCATTAACCACAGCTAGAGTCATTGCATGTCTGTTCTTTTCACAAACCACATATGGGTCCACCAGTGTCATTGCATGTCTGTTCTTTTCGTAGACCACATATGGATCCACAAGTGTCATTGAATCTGTGTTCTTTTCATTAACCACAGCTAGAGTCATTGCAAGTTTGTTCTTTTCACAAACCACATAAGGATCCACTAGAGTCATTCATGTGTGTTCTTTTCACAAACCACATATGGATCCAGTAGAGTCATTGCATGTCTGTTCTTTTCATAAACCACATGGATCCACCCGTGTCATTGCATGTGTGTTCTTTTCATTACCCACTGCCAAAGTCAGCGCATGTCTGTTCTTTTCACAAACCACATACGGATCCACCAGAGTCATTGCATTATGTTATTTTCATAAACCACATATGGATCCACCAGAGTTCATTGCATGTGTGTTCTTTTCATAAACCATAGCTAGATTCATTGCATGTGTGTTCTTTTCAGAAACCACATATGGATCCACCAGAGTCATTGCATGTGTGTTCTTTTCATTAACCACAGCTAGCGTCATTGCATGTATGTTCTTTTCACAAACCACATATGGATCCACCAGATTCATTCCATGTGTGTTCTTTTCATAACCCACATATGGATCCAATAGAGTTCATTGCATGTCTGTTCTTTTCATAAACCACATGAGAATCTATGTTCTTTTCACAAACCACATATGGATCCACCACTGACATTGAATGTGTGTTCTTTTCCTAAAACACATATGGATACACCAGAGTCATTACATGTGTGTTCTTTTCATGAACCACAACTAGAGTTAGTGAATGTGTGTTCTTTTCACAAACCACATATGGATCCACTAGTCATTGCATATGTGTTCTTTTCATATACCACATATGGATCCACCACTGTCATTGCATGTGTGTTCTTTTAATAAACCATAGCTAGAGTTGCTGGATGTCTGTTCTTTTCATAAACCACTACTAGAGTCATTGCATGTGTGTTATTTTCACAAACCACATATGGATCCACCAGTGTCATTGAATGTGTGTTCTTTTCATAAACCACATATGGATCCACTAGAGTCATTGCATGTGTGTTCTTTCGATTAACCACAACTAGAGTCATTGCATGTATGTTCTTTTCACAAACCACATAAGGATCCACCAGAGTCATTTCATGTGTGTTCTTTTCACAAACCACAACTAGAGTCATTGCATGTGTGTTATTTTCAGAAACCACATATGGATCCACCAGTGTCATTGAATGTGTGTTCTTTTCACAAACCACATATGGATCCACCAGAGTCATTGCATGTGTGTTCTTTTCATTAACCACAACTAGAGTCATTGCATGTATGTTCTTTTCACAAACCACATATGGATCCACAAGAGTCATTTAATGTGTGTTCTTTTCAGAAACCACATATGGATCCACCAGAGTCATTGCATGTATGTTCTTTTCATAAACCACATGTATCCACCAGTGTCATTGCATGTGTATTGTTTTCATTAACCACAGCCAGAGTCATTGCGTGTCTGTTCTTTTCACAAACCACGTAAGGATCCACCAGAGTCATTGCATGTCTGTTATTTTAATAAACCACATATGGATCCACGAGAGTTCATTGCATGTGTGTTCTTTTCATAAACCACATGAGAATGTGTGTTCTTTTCACAAAGCACATACGGATCCACCAGTGACATTGGATGTATGTTGTTCTCCTAAAACACATATGGATCCACCAGAGTCATTGCATGTGTGTTTTTTCATGAACCACAACTAGAGTAAGTGAATGTGTATTTTATTCACAAACCACATATGGATCCACCAGAATCATTGCATGTGTGTGTTTTCATGAACCACAACTAGAGTTAGTGAATGTGTGTTCTATTCCCAAACCACATATGGATCCACCAGAGTCATTGCATGTGTGTCCTTTTCGTAGACCACATATGGATCCACAAGTGTCATTGAATGTGTGTACTTTTCATTAACCACAGCTAGAGTCATTGCAAGTTTGTTCTTTTCACAAACCACATATGGATCCACCAGTGTCACTGAATGTGTGTTCTTTTCATAAACCACATATGGATCCACCAGAGTCATTGCATGTGTGTTCTTTCCATTAACCACAGCTAGAGTCATTGCATGTCTGTTATTTTCACAAACCACATAAGGATCCACCAAAGTCATTCATGTGTGTTCTTTTCACAAACCACATATGCATCCACCAGAGTCATTGCATCTCTATTCTTTTCATAAACCACATGGATCCACCAGTGTCATTGCATGTGTGTTCTTTTCATTACCCACGGCTAGAGTCATTGCATGTCTATTGTTTTCACAAACCACATAAGGATCCACCAGAGTCATTGCATGTCTGTTCTTTTCATAAACCACATATGGATCCACCAGAGTTCATTGCATGTGTGTTATTTTCATAAACCATAGCTAGTGTCATTGCATGTGTGTTCTTTCACAAACCACATATGGATCCACCAGAGTCATTGCATGTGTGTTCTTTTCATTAACCACAACTAGAGTTAGTGAATGTGTGTTCTTTTCACAAACCACATATGGATCCACTAGTCATTGCATATGTGTTCTTTTCATATACCACATATGGATCCACCACTGTCATTGCATGTGTGTTCTTTTAATAAACCATAGCTAGAGTTGCTGGATGTCTGTTCTTTTCATAAACCACTACTAGAGTCATTGCATGTGTGTTATTTTCACAAACCACATATGGATCCACCAGTGTCATTGAATGTGTGTTCTTTTCATAAACCACATATGGATCCACTAGAGTCATTGCATGTGTGTTCTTTCGATTAACCACAACTAGAGTCATTGCATGTATGTTCTTTTCACAAACCACATAAGGATCCACCAGAGTCATTTCATGTGTGTTCTTTTCACAAACCACAACTAGAGTCATTGCATGTGTGTTATTTTCAGAAACCACATATGGATCCACCAGTGTCATTGAATGTGTGTTCTTTTCACAAACCACATATGGATCCACCAGAGTCATTGCATGTGTGTTCTTTTCATTAACCACAACTAGAGTCATTGCATGTATGTTCTTTTCACAAACCACATAAGGATCCACCAGAGTCATTTCATGTGTGTTCTTTTCACAAACCACATATGGATCCACCAGAGTCATTGCATGTATGTTCTTTTCATAAACCACATGTATCCACCAGTGTCATTGCATGTGTATTGTTTTCATTAACCACAGCCAGAGTCATTGCGTGTCTGTTCTTTTCACAAACCACGTAAGGATCCACCAGAGTCATTGCATGTCTGTTATTTTAATAAACCACATATGGATCCACGAGAGTTCATTGCATGTGTGTTCTTTTCATAAACCACATGAGAATGTGTGTTCTTTTCACAAAGCACATACGGATCCACCAGTGACATTGGATGTATGTTGTTCTCCTAAAACACATATGGATCCACCAGAGTCATTGCATGTGTGTTTTTTCATGAACCACAACTAGAGTAAGTGAATGTGTATTTTATTCACAAACCACATATGGATCCACCAGAATCATTGCATGTGTGTGTTTTCATGAACCACAACTAGAGTTAGTGAATGTGTGTTCTATTCCCAAACCACATATGGATCCACCAGAGTCATTGCATGTGTGTCCTTTTCGTAGACCACATATGGATCCACAAGTGTCATTGAATGTGTGTACTTTTCATTAACCACAGCTAGAGTCATTGCAAGTTTGTTCTTTTCACAAACCACATATGGATCCACCAGTGTCACTGAATGTGTGTTCTTTTCATAAACCACATATGGATCCACCAGAGTCATTGCATGTGTGTTCTTTCCATTAACCACAGCTAGAGTCATTGCATGTCTGTTATTTTCACAAACCACATAAGGATCCACCAAAGTCATTCATGTGTGTTCTTTTCACAAACCACATATGCATCCACCAGAGTCATTGCATCTCTATTCTTTTCATAAACCACATGGATCCACCAGTGTCATTGCATGTGTGTTCTTTTCATTACCCACGGCTAGAGTCATTGCATGTCTATTGTTTTCACAAACCACATAAGGATCCACCAGAGTCATTGCATGTCTGTTCTTTTCATAAACCACATATGGATCCACCAGAGTTCATTGCATGTGTGTTATTTTCATAAACCATAGCTAGTGTCATTGCATGTGTGTTCTTTCACAAACCACATATGGATCCACCAGAGTCATTGCATGTGTGTTCTTTTCATTAACCACAACTAGAGTTAGTGAATGTGTGTTCTTTTCACAAACCACATATGGATCCACTAGTCATTGCATATGTGTTCTTTTCATATACCACATATGGATCCACCACTGTCATTGCATGTGTGTTCTTTTAATAAACCATAGCTAGAGTTGCTGGATGTCTGTTCTTTTCATAAACCACTACTAGAGTCATTGCATGTGTGTTATTTTCACAAACCACATATGGATCCACCAGTGTCATTGAATGTGTGTTCTTTTCATAAACCACATATGGATCCACTAGAGTCATTGCATGTGTGTTCTTTCGATTAACCACAACTAGAGTCATTGCATGTATGTTCTTTTCACAAACCACATAAGGATCCACCAGAGTCATTTCATGTGTGTTCTTTTCACAAACCACAACTAGAGTCATTGCATGTGTGTTATTTTCACAAACCACATATGTATCCACCAGTGTCATTGAATGTGTGTTCTTTTCACAAACCACATATGGATCCACCAGAGTCATTGCATGTGTGTTCTTTTCATTAACCACAACTAGAGTCATTGCATGTATGTTCTTTTCACAAACAACATAAGGATCCACCAGAGTCATTTCATGTGTGTTCTTTTCACAAACCACATATGGATCCACCAGAGTCATTGCATGTATGTTCTTTTCATAAACCACATGTATCCACCAGTGTCATTGCATGTGTATTGTTTTCATTAACCACATCCAGAGTCATTGCGTGTCTGTTCTTTTCACAAACCACATAAGGATCCACCAGAGTCATTGCATGTCTGTTATTTTAATAAACCACATATGGATCCACGAGAGTTCATTGCATGTGTGTTCTTTTCATAAACCACATGAGAATGTGTGTTCTTTTCACATACCACATACGGATCCACCAGTGACATTGGATGTGTGTTGTTCTCCTAAAACACATATGGATCCACCAGAGTCATTGCATGTGTGTTTTTTCATGAACCACAACTAGAGTAAGTGAATGTGTATTTTATTCACAAACCACATATGGATCCACCATAATCATTGCATGTGTGTTTTTTCATGAACCACAACTAGAGTTAGTGAATGTGTGTTCTATTCCCAAACCACATATGGATCCACCAGAGTCATTGCATGTGTGTTCTTTTCGTAGACCACATATGGATCCACAAGTGTCATTGAATGTGTGTACTTTTCATTAACCACAGCTAGAGTCATTGCAAGTTTGTTCTTTTCACAAACCACATATGGATCCACCAGTGTCACTGAATGTGTGTTCTTTTCATAAACCACATATGGATCCACCAGAGTCATTGCATGTGTGTTCTTTCCATTAACCACAGCTAGAGTCATTGCATGTCTGTTATTTTCACAAACCACATAAGGATCCACTAGAGTCATTCATGTGTGTTCTTTTCACAAACCACATATGCATCCACCAGAGTCATTGCATCTCTATTCTTTTCATAAACCACATGGATCCACCAGTGTCATTGCATGTGTGTTCTTTTCATTACCCACGGATAGAGTCATTGCATGTCTATTGTTTTCACAAACCACATAAGGATCCACCAGAGTCATTGCATGTCTGTTCTTTTCATAAACCACATATGGATCCACCAGAGTTCATTGCATGTGTGTTATTTTCATAAACCATAGCTAGTGTCATTGCATGTGTGTTCTTTCACAAACCACATATGGATCCACCAGAGTCATTGCATGTGTGTTCTTTTCATTAACCACAGCTAGAGTCATTGCATGTATGTTATTTTGATAAACCATATATGGATCCACCAGAGTTCATTACATGCCTGTTCTTTTCATAAACCACATGAGCATATATGTTCTTTTCACAAACCACATATGGATCCACCAGTGACATTGAATGTGTGTTCTTTTCCTAAAATACATATGGATCCACCAGAGTTCATTGCATGTGTGTTCTTAACATAAACCACAGCTAGAGTAATTGCATGTATGTTCTTTTCACAAAACACATATGGATCCACCAGATTCATTGCATTTGTGCTCTTTTCATAAACCATATATGGATCCACCAGAGTTCATTGCATGTCTGTTCTTTTCATAAACCACATGAGCATCTATGTTCTTTTCACAAACCACATATGGATCCACGAGTGACATTGAATGTGTGTTCTTTTCCTAAAACACATATGGATCCACCAGCGTTCATTGCATGTGTGTTCTTTTCATAAACCACAGCTAGAGTCATTGCATGTCTGTTCTTTTCACAAACCACATAAGGATCCACCAGAGCCATTGCATGTCTGTTCTTTCAATAAACCACGTATGGATCCACTTGAGTTCGTTGCATGTGTATTATTTTCATAAACCACATGAGCATGTGTGTTCTTTTCTCAAACCACATATGGATCCACCAGTGACATTGGATGTGTGTTCTTTTCCTAAAACACATATGGATCCACCAGAGTCATTGCAGGTGTGTTTTTTCATGAACCATAACTAGAGTAAGTGAATGTGTGTTTTATTCACAAACCACATATGGATCCACCTGATTCATTGCATGTGTGTTCTTTTCATTGACCACATATGGATCCACCAGTGTCATTGCATGTCTGTTCTTTTAATAAACCACAGCTAGAGTCACTCGATGTGTGTTCTTTTCATAAACCACAACTAGAGTCATTGCATATGTGTTCTTTTCAAAAACCACATATGGATCGACCAGTGTCATTGTATGTGTGTTCTTTTCATAAACTACGTATGGATCCACCAGAGTCATTGCATGTGTGTTACTTTCATTAATGACAGCTAGAGTCATTGCATGTTTGTTCTTTTGAGAAACCACATAAGGATCAACCAGAGTCATTTCATGTGTGTTCTTTTCACAAACCACATATGGATCCACCAGAGTCATTGCATTTCTGTTCTTTTCATGAACCACAAATAGAGTCAGTGAATGTGTGTTGTTTTCATAAACCACATATGGATCCACCAGAGTCATTGCATGTGTGTTCTTTTCATAGACCACATATGGATCCACCAGTGTCATTGCATGGTTGTCTTTTAATAAACCATAGCTAGATTCACTGGATGTGTGTTGTTTTCATAAACCACAACTAGAGTCAATGCATGTGTGTTGTTTTCACAAACCACATATGGATCCACCAGTGTCAGTGAATGTCTGTTCTTTTCATAAACCACATATGGATCCACCAGAGTCATTGCATGTGTGTTCTTTCCATTAACCACAGTTAGAGTCATTGCATGTGTGTTGTTTTCAAAAACCACATAAGGATCCACCAGAGTCATTTCATGTGTGTTCTTTTCACAAACCACATATGGATCCACCAGAGTCATTGCACGTCTATTCTTTTCATAAACCACATGGATCCACCAGTGTATTGCATGTGTTTTATTTTCATTAACCAGAGCTAGAGTCAGCATGTCTGTTCTTTTCACAAACCACATATGGATCCATTAGAATCACTGCATGTGTGTTCATTTCATTAACCACAACTAGAGTCATTGCATGTCTGTTCTTTTCACAAACCACATATGGGTCCACCAGTGTCATTGCATGTCTGTTCTTTTCGTAGACCACATATGGATCCACAAGTGTCATTGAATGTGTGTTCTTTTCATTAACCACAGCTAGAGTCATTGCAAGTTTGTTCTTTTCACAAACCACATAAGGATCCACTAGAGTCATTCATGTGTGTTCTTTTCACAAACCACATATGGATCCAGTAGAGTCATTGCATGTCTGTTCTTTTCATAAACCACATGGATCCACCTGTGTCATTGCATGTGTGTTCTTTTCATTACCCACTGCCAAAGTCAGCGCATGTCTGTTCTTTTCACAAACCACATACGGATCCACTAGAGTCATTGCATGTATGTTATTTTCATAAACCACATATGGATCCACCAGAGTTCATTGCATGTGTGTTCTTTTCATAAACCATAGCTAGATTCATTGCATGTGTGTTCTTTTCAGAAACCACATATGGATCCACCAGAGTCATTGCATGTGTGTTCTTTTCATTAACCACAGCTAGCGTCATTGCATGTATGTTCTTTTCACAAACCACATATGGATCCACTAGTCATTGCATATGTGTTCTTTTCATATACCACATATGGATCCACCACTGTCATTGCATGTGTGTTCTTTTAATAAACCATAGCTAGAGTTGCTGGATGTCTGTTTCTTTCATAAACCACTACTAGAGTCATTGCATGTGTGTTATTTTCACAAACCACATATGGATCAACCAGTGTCATTGAATGTGTGTTCTTTTCATAAACCACATATGGATCCACTAGAGTCATTGCATGTGTGTTCTTTCGATTAACCACAACTAGAGTCATTGCATGTATGTTCTTTTCACAAACCACATAAGGATCCACCAGAGTCATTTCATGTGTGTTCTTTTCACAAACCACAACTAGAGTCATTGCATGTGTGTTATTTTCACAAACCACATATGGATCCACCAGTGTCATTGAATGTGTGTTCTTTTCACAAACCACATATGGATCCACCAGAGTCATTGCATGTGTGTTCTTTTCATTAACCACAACTAGAGTCATTGCATGTATGTTCTTTTCACAAACCACATAAGGATCCACCAGAGTCATTTCATGTGTGTTCTTTTCACAAACCACATATGGATCCACCAGAGTCATTGCATGTATGTTCTTTTCATAAACCACATGTATCCACCAGTGTCATTGCATGTGTATTGTTTTCATTAACCACAGCCAGAGTCATTGCGTGTCTGTTCTTTTCACAAACAACATAAGGATCCACCAGAGTCATTGCATGTCTGTTATTTTAATAAACCACATATGGATCCACGAGAGTTCATTGCATGTGTGTTCTTTTCATAAACCACATGAGAATGTGTGTTCTTTTCACAAACCACATACGGATCCACCAGTGACATTGGATGTGTGTTATTCTCCTAAAACACATATGGATCCACCAGAGTCATTGCATGTGTGTTTTTTCATGAACCACAACTAGAGTAAGTGAATGTGTATTTTATTCACAAACCACATATGGATCCACCTGAATCATTGCATGTGTGTTTTTTCATGAACCACAACTAGAGTTAGTGAATGTGTGTTCTATTCCCAAACCACATATGGATCCACCAAAGTCATTGCATGTGTGTTCTTTTCATAAACCACAACTAGATTCATTGCATGTGTGTTCTTTTCACAAACCACATAGGGAGCCACCAGTGTCATTGAATGTGTGTTCTTTTCATAAACCACATATGGATCCACCAGAGTCATTGCATCTCTGTTATTTTCACAAACCAAATAAGGATCCACGAAAGTCATTCATGTGTATTCTTTTCACAAACCTGATATGGATCCACCAGAGTCATTGCATGTTTGTTCTGTTTATTAACCACATGGATCCACCAGTGTCATTGCATATCTGTTCTTTTCATCACCCACGGCTAGAGTCATTGCATATCTGTTCTTTTCACAAACCACATATGGATCCACCAGAGTCATTGCATGTCTCTTCTTTTCATAAACCACATATGGATCCACCAGAGTTCATTGCATGTGTGTTCTTTACACAAACCACATCTGGATCCACTAGAGTCATTGCATGTGTGTTCTTTTCATTAACCACAGCTAGAGTCATTGCATGTATATTGTTTTCACAAACCATATATGGATCCACTAGATTCATTGCATGTGTGTTCTTTTCATAAACCATATATGGATCCACCAGAGTTCATTGCATGTTTGTTCTTTTCATAAACCACATGAGCATCTATGTTCTTTTCACAAACGACATATACATCCACCAGTGACATTGAATTGTGTTCTTTTCGTAAAACACATATGGATCCACCAGAGTTCATTGCATGTGTGTTCTTTTCATAAACCACAACTAGAGTCATTGCATGTGTGTTCTTTTCACAAACCACATATGGATCCACTAGAGTCAATGCATGTGTGTTCTTTTCATTAACCACAACTAGAGTCATTGCATGTATGTTCTTTTCACAAACCACATATGGATCCACCAGATTCATTGCATGTGTGTTCTTTTCAAAAACCATATATGGATCCACCAGAGTTCATTGCATGTCTATTCTTTTCATAAACCACATGAGCATCTATGTTCTTTTCACAAACCACATATGGGTCCACCAGTGTCATTGCATGTGTGTTCTTTTCGTAGACCACATATGGATCCACAAGTGTCATTGAATGTGTGTTCTTTTCATTAACCACAGCTAGAGTCATTGGAAGTTTGTTCTTTTCACAAACCACATAAGGATCCAATAGAGTCATTCATGTGTGTTCTTTTCACAAACCACATATGGATCCAGCAGAGTCATTGCATGTTTGTTCTCTTCATAAACCGCATGGATCCACCCGTGTCATTGCATGTGTGTTCTTTTCATTACCGACTGCCAGAGTCAGCGCATGTCTGTTCTTTTCACAAACCACATACGGATCCACCAGAGTCATTGCATGTATGTTATTTTCATAAACCACATATGGATCCACCAGAGTTCATTGCATGTGTGTTCTTTTCATAAACCATAGCTAGATACATTGCATGTGTGTTATTTTCACAAACCACATATGGATGCACCAGAGTCATTGCATGTGTGTTCTTTTCATTAACCACAGCTAGCGTCATTGCATGTATGTTCTTTTCACAAACCACATATGGATCCACCAGATTCATTCCATGTGTGTTCTTTTCATTTCCCACATATGGATCCAATAGAGTTCATTGCATGTCTGTTCTTTTCATAAACCACATGAGAATCTATGTTCTTTTCACAAACCACATATGGATACACCACTGACATTGAATGTGTGTTCTTTTCCTAAAACACATATGGATACACCAGAGTCATTACATGTGTGTTCTTTTCATGAACCACAACTAGAGTTAGTGAATGTGTGTTCTTTTCACAAACCACATATGGATCCACTAGTCATTGCATATGTGTTCTTTTCATATACCACATATGGATCCACCACTGTCATTGCATGTGTGTTCTTTTAATAAACCATAGCTAGAGTTGCTGGATGTCTGTTCTTTTCATAAACCACAACTAGAGTCATTGCATGTGTGTTATTTTCACAAACCACATATGGATCCACCAGTGTCATTGAATGTGCGTTCTTTTCACAAACCACAAATGGATCCACCAGAGTCATTGCATGTGTGTTCTTTTCATTAACCACAACTAGAGTCATTGCATGTATGTTCTTTTCACAAACCACATAAGGATCCACCAGAGTCATTTCATGTGTGTTCTTTTCACAAACCACATATGGATCCACCAGAGTCATTGCATGTATGTTCTTATCATAAACCAGATGTATCCACCAGTGTCATTGCATGTGTATTGTTTTCATTAACCATAGCCAGAGTCATTGCGTGACTCTTCTTTTCACAAACCACGTAAGGATCCACCAGAGTCATTGCATGTCTGTTATTTTAATAAACCACATATGGATCCACGAGAGTTCATTGCATGTGTGTTCTTTTCATAAACCACATGAGAATGTGTGTTCTTTTCACAAACCACATACGGATCCACCAGTGACATTGGATGTGTGTTCTTTTCCTAAAACACATATGGATCCACCAGAGTCATTGCATGTGTGTTTTTTCATGAACCACAACTAGAGTAAGTGAATGTGTGTTTTATTCACAAACCACATATGGATCCACCAGAATCATTGCATGTGTGTTTTTTCATGAACCACAACTAGAGTTAGTGAATGTGTGTTCTATTCCCAAACCACATATGGATCCACCAGAGTCATTGGATGTGTGTTCTTTTCATAAACCACAACTAGATTCATTGCATGTGTGTTCTTTTCACAAACCACATAGGGAGCCACCAGTGTCATTGGATGTGTGTTCTTTTCATAAAGCACATATGGATCCACCAGAGTCATTGCATCTCTGTTATTTTCACAAACCACATAAGGATCCACCAAAGTCATTCATGTGTGTTCTTTTCACAAACCTGATATGGATCCACCAGAGTCATTGCATGTTTGTTCTGTTTATTAACCACATGGATCCACCAGTGTCATTGCATATGTGTTCTTTTCATCACCCACGGCTAGAGTCATTGCATATCTGTTCTTTTCACAAACCACATATGGATCCACCAGAGTCATTGCATGTCTCTTCTTTTTATAAACCACATATGGATCCACCAGAGTTCATTGCATGTGTGTTCTTTACACAAACCACATCTGGATCCACTAGAGTCGTTGCATGTGTGTTCTTTTCATTAACCACAACTAGAGTCATTGCATGTATATTGTTTTCACAAACCATATATGGATCCACTAGATTTATTGCATGTGTGTTCTTTTCATAAACCATATATGGATCCACCAGAGTTCATTGCATGTCTGTTCTTTTCATAAACCACATGAGCATCTATGTTCTTTTCACAAACGACATATAGATCCACCAGTGACATTGAATTGTGTTCTTTTCGTAAAACACATATGGATCCACCAGAGTTCATTGCATGTGTGTTCTTTTCATAAACGACAGCTAGAGTCATTGCATGTGTGTTCTTTTCACAAACCACATATGGATCCACTAGAGTCATTGCATGTGTGTTCTTTTCATTAACCACAACTAGAGTCATTGCATGTATGTTCTTTTCACAAACCACATATCGATCCACCAGATTCATTGCATGTGTGTTCTTTTCAAAAACCATATATGGATCCACCAGAGTTCATTGCATGTCTGTTCTTTTCATAAACCACATGAGCATCTATGTTCTTTTCACAAACCACATATGGATCCACCAGTGACATTGAATGTGTGTTCTTTTCCTAAAACACATATGGATCCACCAGAGTTCATTGCATGTGTGTTCTTTTCATAAACCACAGCTAGAGTCATTGCATGTCTGTTCTTTTCACAAAGCACATAAGGATCCACCAGAGCCATTGCATGTATGTTCTTTCAATAAACCACATATCAATCCACCAGAGTTCGTTGCATGTGTTTTATTTTCATAAACCACATGAGAATGTGTGTTCTTTTCACAAACCACATATGGATCCACCAGTGACATTGCATGTGTGTTCTTTTTGTAAAACACATATGGATCCACCAGAGTTATTGCATGTGTGTTTTTTCATGAACCACAACTAGAGTAAGTGAATGTGTGTTTTATTCACAAACCACATATGGATCCACCAGATTCATTGCATTTGTGTTCTTTTCATAGACAACATATGGATCCACGGTGTCATTCCATGTCTGTTCTTTTAATGAACCACAACTAGAGTCACTAGTTGTGTGTTCTTTTCATAAACCACAACTGTGTTCTTTTCATAAACCACAACTAGAGTCATTGCATATGTGTTCTTTTCACAAACCACATATGGATCGACTAGTGTCATTGAATGTGTGTTCTTTTCATAAACCACACATGGATCCACCAGAGTCATTGCATGTGTGTTATTTTCATTAACCACAACTAGAGTCATTGCATGTCTATTCTTTTGACAAACCACATAAGGATCAACCAGAGTCATTTCATGTGTGTTCTTTTCACAAACCACATATGGATCCACCAGAGTCATTGCATTTCTGTTCTTTTCATGAACCACAAATAGAGTGAATGTGTGTTCTTTTCATAAACCACATATGGATCCACCAGAGTCATTGCATGTGTGTTCTTTTCATAGACCACATATGGATCCACCAGTGTCATTGCATGGTTGTTCTTTTAATAAACCATAGCTAGATTCACTGGATGTGTGTTCTTTTCATAAACCACAACTAGAGTAAATGCATGTGTGTTGTTTTCACAAACCACATATGGATCCACCAGTGTCATTGAATGTGTTTTCTTTTCATAAACCACATATGGATCCACCAGAGTCATTGCATGTGTGTTCTTTCCATTAACCACATATGGATCCACCAGAGTTCATTGCATGTGTGTTCTTTACACAGACCACATCTGGATCCACTAGAGTCATTGCATGTGTGTTCTTTTCATTAACCACAGCTAGAGGCATTGCATGTATATTGTTTTCACAAACCATATATGGATCCACTAGATTCATTGCATGTGTGTTCCTTTCATAAACCATATATGGATCCACCAGAGTTCATTGCATGTCTGTTCTTTTCATAAACCACATGAGCATCTATGTTCTTTTCACAAACGACATATAGATCCACCAGTGACATTGAATTGTGTTCTTTTCGTAAAACACATATGGATCCACCAGAGTTCATTGCATGTGTGTTCTTTTCATAAACCACAGCTAGAGTCATTGCATGTGTGTTCTTTTCACAAACCACATATGGATCCACTAGAGTCATTGCATGTGTGTTCTTTTCATTAACCACAACTAGAGTCATTGCATGTATGTTCTTTTCACAAACCAGATATGGATCCACCAGATTCATTGCATGTGTGTTCTTTTCAAAAACCATATATGGATCCACCAGAGTTCATTGCATGTCTGTTCTTTTCATAAACCACATGAGAATCTATGTTCTTTTCACAAACCACATATGGATCCACCAGTGACATTGAATGTGTGTTCTTTTCCTAAAACACATATGGATCCACCAGAGTTCATTGCATGTGTGTTCTTTTCATAAACCACAGCTAGAGTCATTGCATGTCTGTTCTTTTCACAAAGCACATAAGGATCCACCAGAGCCATTGCATGTATGTTCTTTCAATAAACCACATATCAATCCACTAGAGTTCGTTGCATGTGTTTTATTTTCATAAACCACATGAGAATGTGTGTTCTTTTCACAAACCACAGATGGATCCACCAGTGACATTGGATGTGTGTTCTTTTTGTAAAACACATATGGATCCACCAGAGTTATTGCATGTGTGTTTTTTCATGAACCACAACTAGAGTAAGTGAATGTGTGTTTTATTCACAAACCACATATGGATCCACCAGATTCATTGCATTTGTGTTCTTTTCATAGACAACATATGGATCCACGGTGTCATTCCATGTCTGTTCTTTTAACGAACCACAACTAGAGTCACTAGTTGTGTGTTCTTTTCATAAACCACAACTGTGTTCTTTTCATAAACCACAACTAGAGTCATTGCATATGTGTTCTTTTCACAAACCACATATGGATCGACTAGTGTCATTGAATGTGTGTTCTTTTCATAAACCACACATGGATCCACCAGAGTCATTGCATGTGTGTTATTTTCATTAACCACAACTAGAGTCATTGCATGTCTATTCTTTTGACAAACCACATAAGGATCAACCAGAGTCATTTCATGTGTGTTCTTTTCACAAACCACATATGGATCCACCAGAGTCATTGCATTTCTGTTCTTTTCATGAACCACAAATAGAGTCAGTGAATGTGTGTTCTTTTCATAAACCACATATGGATCCACCAGAGTCATTGCATGTGTGTTCTTTTCATAGACCACATATGGATCCACCAGTGTCATTGCATGGTTGTTCTTTTAATAAACCATAGCTAGATTCACTGGATGTGTGTTCTTTTCATAAACCACAACTAGAGTAAATGCATGTGTGTTGTTTTCACAAACCACATATGGATCCACCAGTGTCATTGAATGTGTTTTCTTTTCATAAACCACATATGGATCCACCAGAGTCATTGCATGTGTGTTCTTTCCATTAACCACATATGGATCCACCAGAGTTCATTGCATGTGTGTTCTTTACACAGACCACATCTGGATCCACTAGAGTCATTTCATGTGTGTTCTTTTCATTAACCACAGCTAGAGGCATTGCATGTATATTGTTTTCACAAACCATATATGGATCCACTAGATTCATTGCATGTGTGTTCCTTTCATAAACCATATATGGATCCACCAGAGTTCATTGCATGTCTGTTCTTTTCATAAACCACATGAGCATCTATGTTCTTTTCACAAACGACATATAGATCCACCAGTGACATTGAATTGTGTTCTTTTCGTAAAACACATATGGATCCACCAGAGTTCATTGCATGTGTGTTCTTTTCATAAACCACAGCTAGAGTCATTGCATGTGTGTTCTTTTCACAAACCACATATGGATCCACTAGAGTCATTGCATGTGTGTTCTTTTCATTAACCACAACTAGAGTCATTGCATGTATGTTCTTTTCACAAACCATATATGGATCCACCAGATTCATTGCATGTGTGTTCTTTTCAAAAACCATATATGGATCCACCAGAGTTCATTGCATGTCTGTTCTTTTCATAAACCACATGAGAATCTATGTTCTTTTCACAAACCACATATGGATCCACCAGTGACATTGAATGTGTGTTCTTTTCCTAAAACACATATGGATCCACCAGAGTTCATTGCATGTGTGTTCTTTTCATAAACCACAGCTAGAGTCATTGCATGTCTGTTCTTTTCACAAAGCACATAAGGATCCACCAGAGCCATTGCATGTATGTTCTTTCAATAAACCACATATCAATCCACCAGAGTTCGTTGCATGTGTTTTATTTTCATAAACCACATGAGAATGTGTGTTCTTTTCACAAACCACAGATGGATCCACCAGTGACATTGGATGTGTGTTCTTTTTGTAAAACACATATGGATCCACCAGAGTTATTGCATGTGTGTTTTTTCATGAACCACAACTAGAGTAAGTGAATGTGTGTTTTATTCACAAACCACATATGGATCCACAAGATTCATTGCATTTGTGTTCTTTTCATAGACAACATATGGATCCACGGTGTCATTCCATGTCTGTTCTTTTAATAAACCACAACTAGAGTCACTAGTTGTGTGTTCTTTTCATAAACCACAACTAGAGTCATTGCATATGTGTTCTTTTCACAAACCACATATGGATCGACTAGTGTCATTGAATGTGTGTTCTTTTCATAAACCACACATGGATCCACCAGAGTCATTGCATGTGAGTTATTTTCATTAACCACAACTAGAGTCATTGCATGTCTATTCTTTTGACAAACCACATAAGGATCAACCAGAGTCATTTCATGTGTGTTCTTTTCACAAACCACATATGGATCCACCAGAGTCATTGCATTTCTGTTCTTTTCATGAACCACAAATAGAGTCAGTGAATGTGTGTTCTTTTCATAAACCACATATGGATCCACCAGAGTCATTGCATGTGTGTTCTTTTCATAGACCACATATGGATCCACCAGTGTCATTGCATGGTTGTTCTTTTAATTAACCATAGCTAGATTCACTGGATGTGTGTTCTTTTCATAAACCACAACTAGAGTCAATGCATGTGTGTTGTTTTCACAAACCACATATGGATCCACCAGTGTCATTGAATGTGTGTTCTTTTCATAAACCACATATGGATCCACCAGAGTCATTGCATGTGTGTTCTTTCCATTAACCACAGTTAGAGTCATTGCATGTCTGTTGTTTTCAAAAACCACATAAGGATCCACCAGAGTCATTTCATGTGTGTTCTTTTCACAAACCACATATGGATCCACCAGAGTCATTGCACGTCTATTCTTTTCATAAACCACATGGATCCACCAGTGTCATTGCATGTGTTTTCTTTTCATTAACCAAAGCTGGAGTCATTGCATGTCTGTTCTTTTCACAAACCACATATGGATCCAGTAGAATCATTGCGTGTGTGTTCTTTTCATTAACCACACCTAGAGTCATTGCATGTCTGTTCTTTTCACAAACCACATATGGATCCACCAGAGTCATTGCATGCATGTTCTTTTTCATAGACCACATATGGATTCAGAAGTGTCATTGCATGTGTGTTCTTTTAATAAACCACATCTAGAGTCACTGGATGTGTGTTCTTTTCATAAACCACAACTAGAGTCATTGCTTGTGTGTTGTTTTCACAAACCACATATGGATCCACTAGTGTCATTGTATGTGTGTTCTTTTCATAAACGACATATGGATCCACTAGAGTCATTGCATGTGTGTTCTTTCCATTAACCACAACTAGAGTCATTGCATGTATGTTCTTTTCACAAACCACATAAGGATCCACCAGAGTCATTTCATGTGTCTTATTTTCACAAACCACATATGGATCCACTAGAGTCATTGCACGTCTATTCTTTTCATAAACCACATGGATCCACCAGTGTCATTGCATTAGTTTTCTTTTCATTAACCAAAGCTAGAGTCATTGCATGTCTGTTCTTTTAACAAACCACATATGGATCCACTAGAATCATTGCATGTGTGTTCTTTTCATTACCCACAGCCAGAGTCATTGCATGTATGTTCTTTTCATAAACCACATATGGATCCACCAGAGTTCATTGCATGTGTGTTCTTTTCATGAACCACAGCTAGAGTCATTGCATGTGTGTTCTTTTCACAAACCAGATATGGATCCACCAGAGTCATCGCATGTGTGTTCTTTTCATTAACCACAACTAGAGTCATTGCATGTATGTTCTTTTCACAAAACACATATGGATCCACTAGATTCATTCCATGTGTGTTCTTTGGATAACCCACATATGGATCCAACAGAGTTCATTGCATGTCTGTTCTTTTCATAAACCACATGAGCATCTATGTACTTTTCACAAACCACATATAGATCCACCGGTGTCATTGAATTGTGTTCTTTTCCTAAAACAGATATGGATCCACCAGAGTCATTGCATGTGTGTTCTTTTCATGAACCACAACTAGAGTCAATGAATGTGTGTTCTTTTCACAAACCACATATGGATCCACTAGTCATTTCATGTGTGTTCTTTTCATAGACCACATATGGATCCACCATTGTCATTGCATGTGTGTTCCTTTAATAAACCACAGCTAGAGTCGCTGGATGTGTGTTCTTTTCATAACCCACAACTAGAGTCATTGCATGTGTGTTATTTTCACAAACCACATATGGATCCACCAGAGTCATTGCATGTGTGTTCTTTTCATTAACCACAACTAGAGACATCGCATGTATGTTCTTTTCACAAACCACATAAGGATCCACCAGAGTCATTTCATGTGTGTTCTTTTCACAAAGCATATATGGATTCACAAGAGTCATTGCGTGTCTGTTCTTTTCATAAACCACATGAATCCACCAGTGTCATTGCATACGTGTTCTTTTCATTAACCACAGCCAGAGTCATTGCATGTCTGTTCTTTTCACAAACCACATAAGGATCCACGAGAGTCGTTGCATGTCTGTTCTTTTCATAAACCACATAGATGCACCAGTGTCATTGCATGTTTGTTCTTTTCATTACACATGGCCAGAGTCATTGCTTGTCTGTTCTTTTCACAAACCACATAAGGATCCAGCCGAGTCATTGCATGTCTATTCTTTTCATAAACCGCACATGGATCCACCAGAGTTCGTTGCATGTGTGTTCTTTTCATAAACCATTGCTAGAGTCATTGCATGTGTGTTCTTTTCACAAACCATATATGGATCCACCAGAGTCATTGCATGTGTGTCCTTTTCATTACCCACAGCTAGAGTCATTACATGTATGTTCTTTTCACAAACCACATATGGATCCACCAGATTCATTGCATGTGTGTTCTTTTCATAAACCATTTATGGATCCACCAGAGTTCATTGCATGTCTGTTATTTTCATAAACCACATGAGCATCTATGTTGTTTTCACAAACCACATATGGATCCACCAGTGACATTGAATGTTGGTTCTTTTCCTAAAACACATATGGATCCACCAGAGTCATTGCATGTGTGTTATTTTCATGAACCACAACTAGAGTCAATGAATGTGTGTTATTTTCACAAACCACATATGGATCCACTAGTCATTGCATGTTTGTTCTTTTCATAGACCACATATGGATCCACCACTGTCATTCCATGTGTGTTCTTTTAATAAACCACAGCTAGAGTCGTTGGATGTGTGTTCTTTTCATAAACCACAACTAGAGTCATTGCATGTGTGTTATTTTCACAAACCACATATGGATCCACCAGTATCATTGAATGTGTGTTCTTTTCACAAACCACATATGGATCCACCAGAGTCATTGCATGTGTGTTCTTTTCATTAACCACAACTAGAGACATCGCATATATATTCTTTTCACAAACCACATAAGGATCCACCAGAGTCATTTCATGTGTGTTCTTTTCACAAAGCACATATGGATTCACAAGAGTCATTGCGTGTCTGTTCTTTTCATAAACCACATGAATCCACCAGTGTCATTGCATACGTGTTCTTTTCATTAACCACAGCCAGAGTCATTGCATGTCTGTTCTTTTCACAAACCACATAAGGATCCACCAGAGTCGTTGCATGTCTGTTCTTTTCATAAACCACATAGATGCACCAGTGTCATTGCATGTGTGTTCTTTTCATTACACATGGCCAGAGTCATTGCTTGTCTGTTCTTTTCACAAACCACATAAGGATCCAGCCGAGTCATTGCATGTCTATTATTTTCATAAACCGCACATGGATCCACCAGAGTTCGTTGCATGTGTGTTCTTTTCATAAACCATTGCTAGAGTCATTGCATGTGTGTTCTTTTCACAAACCATATATGGATCCACCAGAGTCATTGCATGTGTGTCCTTTTCATTACCCACAGCTAGAGTCATTACATGTATGTTCTTTTCACAAACCACATATGGATCCACTAGATTCATTGCATGTGTGTTCTTTTCATAAACCATTTACGGATCCACCAGAGTTCATTGCATGTCTGTTCTTTTCATAAACCACATGAGCATCTATGTTCTTTTCATAAACCACATGAATCCACCAGTGTCATTGCATACGTGTTCTTTTCATTAACCACAGCCAGAGTCATTGCATGTCTGTTCTTTTCACAAACCACATAAGGATCCACCAGAGTCGTTGCATGTCTGTTCTTTTCATAAACCACATATGGATCCACGAGAGTTCATTGCATGTGTGTTCTTTTCATAAACCACATGAGAATGTGTGTTCTTTTCACAGACCACATATGGATCCACCAGTGACATTGAATGTGTGTTCTTTTCCTAAAACAAATATGGATCCACCAGAGTCATTGCATGTGTGTTATTTTCATGAACCACAACTAGAGTTAGTGAATGTGTGTTATTTTCACAAACCACATATGGATCCACTAGTCATTGCATGTGTGTTCTTTTCATAGACCACATATGGATCCACCACTGTCATTGCATGTGTGTTCTTTTAATAAACCACAGCTAGAGTCGTTGGATGTGTGTTCTTTTTATAAACCACAACTAAAGCCATTGCATGTGTGTTATTTTCACAAACCACATATGGATCCACCAGTGTCATTGGATGTGTGTTCTTTTCATAAACCACATATGGATCCACCAAAGTTCATTGCATGTGTGTTCTTTTCATAAACCACAGATATGGATCCACCAGAGTCTTTGCATGTGTGTTCTTTTCATTAACCACAACTAGAGTCATTGCTTGTATGTTCTTTTCACAAACCACATATGGATCCACCAGATTCATTCCATGTGTGTTCTTTGGATAACCCACATATGGATCCAGCAGAGTTCATTGCATGTTTGTTCTTTTCATAAACCACATGAGCATCTATGTACTTTTCACAAACCACATATAGATCCACCGGTGACATTGAATTGTGTTCTTTTCCTAAAACAGATATGGATCCACCAGAGTCATTCCATGTGTGTTCTTTTCATGAACCACAACTAGAGTCAGTGAATGTGTGTTCTTTTAATAAACCACATATGGATTGTCGTGGTGGTGTCACGGCAGATGCCATGGATAGGCTAAAGGAGGGGACTAAATGTACTAGGGGAATCCAGGGAGGGATAGTGAGGTGATTCCTCACACAAAAGCTTTGTATTCGATTCAGCTCACAGATTACAAGTGCTCCTAGAGCTGTATTAGCGAGAGGTGGAAGAAGGAACTCTCTTACTCTCACCCACAGTTAACCCGTACAAGACCCTTAGAACCTAAAACCAATCAGAATCAAGGAACCTCATAAAACTCAACCCCTTCTAAAGAGGCCCTAGCCCTCCTTATATAGGGGTGGCTAGGTCTCCACTTAGGGCATACGTGGAGGCATATTCCAGGGAATATGCCTCCTCCCAAAATAGCAAACCGACCGGGGTGCTTTTCCCCCGCGTCACCCATGCAGAGGCTATGTGAGCCTCTGCGGCGCCTGCGTCAACCGACATGGGCGTCGTCACCTCTGTCGGCCATGCCTCGGTGGTCCTGCCCCTGTCCTCTTCGCTCATGCAGTGCGTACTGGGGTTACTTTTGACCAGCGAGATTCCTTCCTTCTGCTAGAAGCTAGATACGACCCGGATCATAGTTGATCCGGCCATACCCGTTCTTGCATACAAGTTAGATTCATCTATCCGGCTCACTGCTTAAGTTGGATGAGACTCAATTAGGTGGACACCCCCTAGTCCGGGTTACTCTGAGACTCGGCCTGCCTTGAGGTAACTCGGCCAGCATTCGCTTTAGCCTTGCCGAACCTCGGCTAACTCGGCCTTTATACCCCGGCGTGACCCTACCCGGGGGTATCCCCCAACATTAGTCCCCGAAGCTGGTGCGGTCTTAGCTGCCTTGGCTGCTAAGGCCACATCAGGTTCAATTCCACCGAGCTTTGTGCTCCTTCTCCGAGTTTCCTCCTTATCTCGGATTCTTTGGATTTACTTTCCCTTGGCACATTCCAAGTTTTCTCTTGCTGGCCGGGTTACCACCTTATCTCGGATCTCATGGGTTTACTTTCCCTTGGCACATTCCAAGTTTTCACTTGCTGGCCGGGTCACCATGTTCTCATCCGGATCGCTTTTCCTTCACTCGTACACTTCCCCACGTGGAGGCTAATCATTAGGTTGCCTCATTTCAACAGCCAGCCACAAACCGCTGCAGTAATTGTCAGTTATCACTATGGCACACGTCACGTCTGGCCTTCCTCCTCGTTAACCGCATCAATGCGTCACGTCATGGGATCAGCTACACCCTGTGGCCTTCCGTGTGGCTTGCTGCAGATTGGTTGATGTGGGCCATACACGGCCACACCGTGTGGCGCACCCGCATGACACGATCCCACTTCCCCCTAAGGGAGTGGTTAAATAGGGGAGGGGCGCACCCCTTAGGTATTTTCCCCTTTTCGCGCCCCTCTGCCTCTAGCTCTTCTTCTTCTTCATCTTCCCATGACAGCCTATGCTTCTAAGTAGCAACTTGCTGCTGCGCACCTCCTCCGCCACGGGTTGCTGTCAATCTAGGCCACTGCCCCCCGCCGCCGCTAGCGACAGTGAGGGCAATGAACTGGAGATGACAGAAGAGGAACTCGTCGTTGCTAAGCAGGAGATGGAGGAGGACACTGTGACGGTGGACCGCAGTGCTTGGGCCTGGTCCTGGGTCTGCCAATACGACCTGGACTGGCTCTATAGCACCAGACGCATTCCCGTCAGCGCCATCGCGCGCCTCGCCTCCGCCGAACTCGCCCCCTCACCAAATCCGGGTGAGTACGTTGTGTTCTTGTCCCACTTCCAGCGGGGGTTTGGTTTGCCGGTCAGCGATTTCTTCCATGATTGGTTAAGCACATACGAACTCCAGCCACACCACCTTCCTGCTAACGCAATTACTTCTCTTTCTGCTTTCGCCTCCACGATCGAAGGCTATGCCGGAATATGGCCCATGAAAGAGCTATGGATCCGGTTTTTCGGCCTTCATCGTAATGTCATTCCGAACATAGATCTAGAGCCGAAGGATAAACAACTTACGCAGTTCGTCGCCACGTCCATTTCACCCCGGAGGTTCTCTGTGTTTCCCCGGGTTACCGGGCTAGATTCCTGCAAAGGATGGGCCCGGACCTTCTTTTATGTTCGGAATGAAGGCACTGAAGATTTGATCCGGCTTCGCCCCTATGCTCCGGGTCCTCCTAACCCGGAGTTATGGGACATTGTCCTCAAGAAGTCCACAGTCTTGGCCAACCAGGTCAATAAAAGGTTCAAGGAGCTAAAGGAGCTCGAGTTGCGCAACGAGGATGCCATGATCACATTTGTCCGCAACCGGATCGCCCCTCTCCAGAAGCGCACTCACAAGGTGTGCCACATGAGCTGGGGCCGCGACCCCAACCGGACCTCATCCTTCGAGCTTAGCAACACAGAAATCTACGACTGGGTCAAGGCGCTCTTCACCACCCACAAGGACTTCTCCTCTGAGTCGACGTGGGGAATTGAGCATTATTGCCGGGATAGGCTTCCTCCCGTGGTAAGCTTTGTGCCACATACGCTTTCCGAATCAGATCTTATGTCGGTTGTTGTTTTATTGTTAACTCTGTTGTCTTTTTTCTCCTTTAGCAATTCCTTCAGCAGACTATTGAGGATGGCACCAACCCCTCCCTCAAATGTGCGCCTGACCGGGAGAGCTCGGACGAGGAATAACCGGACCAGGAGATGTTCCTCCCAATGTCCGACACGACCAAGCGACCCACCGGTAAACTCTCTTCTATTAGAGATTGGCCCGACGATGAGGATGACTCAGATATTGAGGTGATGGAAGCTGTTGACGCTGTCTCCCTTTCTTATGGTTTTCGGGCATCAGCTAACCCCGGTGGGCAGATCCACGAGGAACCTCCCCTTGCTACGGGTGAACCTGTTCCGGTAGCGCCGAAGAAGAGGCATGGAGCTGCATCAAGTTCCTCCTTTGGACCTTCTCAGCCCTCCAAAAGGCGAAAGAAGTCCGGAGACAAAACCGCCTCCAAGCCAGCAGGCAAGGCCCCAACACGAAGGGCTCGGTAACCCAAGGAGCCCCTGACCTTGGATGCGTAAGCCTCTTTTCCCTCTGCAACTTATTCTTCCTTGCATTGTTTTAGTTTCTCTCCTGACATTATTAGATTCGGCAGTGCTGCGGAGGAGGTCCCCCATAGTGGATCTAGCATCTCTTCGCCGCTCCGACTTAGCCCTTCTCCCCCTCGTGACGACGAGTCACGCCCGCTGAGCCCTATTCTAGAGGGTTCTGCGGCTGCTCCGGGTTCTAGCCCACCTTGTCAAGAGGGGGCAACCTCGGAGCAGGGGAGACGGACCCAGCCGAGGCAGCGGCATCCACCACTTCGGCTCCGCCGCAACCAGAAACTACCGAGACTACCTCCACACCAGCACCAGCTCCAGCACCAGCACCAACTCTGGCAGCAAGAACATCAACAACAGCACCAAGTCCAGCAACAAGAGCACCAGCACCAAGCTCCTCCGCCTCGTCCGAGTCTTCTCAGTCTCAGGGAGGAAGTACCCAGGCAGCTCCTAAGGGAAAATCTGCCGCAACCACTTCCTCCTCTTAGCAGCTCAAAGGCAAGAAAGCCCCCGTCTGTTCAGCGCACTCGCGTCCATGCTTGCCCAGAAGCCTCCAGCACCGAAGGATGCCCCTGCCGAGCCAGCTAATGCATAGCAACTTGTTCTGCACACCAGTCCGGCCCTTGCTCAGGTTGAGAGGAGGGAAGCGCATGCCAAGGGCTTGGTGGCGCCCCACATGCTCAGCAGTGAGCGATATCCTCCGACCTTGATCGAGTTTATGAACAACTGGAACAAGGCGGAGTTCGTCTACAACGACGATCTCCTGGAGAAGTTCGGTCCCGCCGAGTTCTCTGCTCAGATGAACACAGCCGCTAAGGCGATTAACCTCGCGGGTCAGATGATGGAGGTAAGTTTCTTCACCTTTTCCTTAGCATGCACTAGCGATATAACCATTAGTCCCCGAGCCTCCGGGGGAGTAACTTGTTACTCAGCTGGATGCTCCTTAGAAAACTAACATAGCTCCTTGACAACTTCAAACATGCACACACCTAGAGCCGGGTTAAGTTCCATTTGGCCCGGATCTTGCACACTTCGAATATGCACACACCTAGAGCCGGGTTAAGTTCCACTTGGCCTGGATCTTGTACACTTCGAATATGCACACACCTAGAGCCAGGTTAAGTTCCACTTGGCCCGGATCTTGTACACTTCTAATATGCACACACGAAGAGCCGGGTTAAGTTCCACTTGGCCCGAATCTTACACACTTCGAATATGCACACACCTAGAGCGGGGTTAAGTTCCACTTGGCCCGGATCTTGTACACTTCGAATATGCACACACCTAGAGCCGGGTTAAGTTCCACTTGGCCCGGATCTTGCACACTTCGAATATGTACACACCTAGAGCCGGGTTAAGTTCCACTTGGCCCAGATCTTGTACACTTCGAATATGCACACACCTAGAGCCGGGTTAAGTTCCACTTGGCCCGGATCTTGTACACTTCGAATATGCACAAGGCTTAAGCTAAATTTTTGTACTCTTTTCAGGTGACCACCAACCGCCGGAGCGCTGAGTTCTAGCGTCTCCTGGACACTCATAAAATGCTGCTCGCAAAGCACAATGCACATCTCGCTGAGCACGAGAAAAGGGGTAAGTTCTCTTCTTCATATTTTTTTGTTTTCCTTCATCTTTTTCTGCCGAACTAATCCGTCATTCGGTTTTCGCAGCTGGGGTGGAGGCTAAGAACAAGCTTATGAGGAAGAATCTGGATCAGATTAAGGGTAAGATACTTTTGCCCGACCTTGCTTTGCTTTCCATCTCCTTTTCTTCTTGGCTCAACAAACATTCATACCTCGGCTCTGCTGGGTTAACACGCTATTTCAGCATCTCTTGAAGATAGTGTGCCCGTGCCTGATATGATGCTGCATTTTCTCGAACAAGCAGGGCAGCATCAGGTCGAGCTCAAAAAGAAAGACGATGAGCTTGCCCTCCTCCGAACCAAGGATGACGAGATTTCCAAGTTAAAGGCAGAAATGAAGAAGATGAAAGTGTAGCACCAAACCGAGCTTGAAAAGGCTGGCCAGGACTACACCGAAGAACACGAGCGCCTCAATCTCCAAATTGCCAAGGACCGAGAACTTCTCCAGGAGGCCGACGTCAAGCTTGAGTCGGCGAACACTAAACTGATGCAGCTCCAGAAAAGACGCGATGATTGTACCAATGAATTGACCCAGATCCACAGCCACATTTTACGTAAGTTCCTTTCCCTTATCCGGCATATTCCTCCGGGTTATTTCACATGTCTTTTCATTGCTTGCTTCTCTTGTCTTGTTTTTAGGAAAATTTCCAGAGGGTACTCCCATTGAGAGCGCCGCCGTTGCCAATTTCCGCCGAGATAGGGGTACTCCCGTCGCTCCTGATGGTGAAGACATTCCCTATGACATGGAGGACCTGTTGGTCAGCCTGTCATCTCGCATGGAAATCATCAAGAACTACGGCAACGATCTCCTTGACGTTGCAGTCCGAGTCTTCAACACGTTCTAGCCTGGCGAAGACACTCCAGAGAGAATCGCAATTCTCGCTGAAAAGCTGACGGAAATTGAGACCCAGCTCAACCTTTGGAGGGAGTCTGCTGGACGTGCTGCAGCTGAGACCGTTCTTCACCACATACTCACGTGGTATGAGAAGATCGACCTCAACCTCCTGACGCGCCTGCGCATCGGATCCAAATGGACCAATGACCCGGAGTGGGTAGCCCGGCGCCAGGCTTGCGCCCATAGCCTCATTGAATATGCTCTCATTCATGAATGGACTGAGGGTCCGAGCTTCCAGGAAGCCGCTGGTGACGAAGAGGTTGAGAATGTTAAAGATGGTCCGGATGAGGATGGAGAGGACGATGCCTCGGATATCGAAGACTGCGAAGATGACCCTGAACTTCGTCCTCCTGCTGCTCCTTGAGTGAAAACACTCGAAAACTTATCAGATCCCCGGTATGCCGTGTGGAATTGTATCCAGTGCACATGTGATATTTTGCTACTAAGTTTCTATGCCGGATTAACTTTGGCGTAGTCCCCGAGTTTCATTTTCTTGTTCGTCCAATCTTCTGGCTCGGCTCGTGTCTACCTTGATTTGGTTTTACGACTTACGAATCCGAGCTTCAAAAATTATTTTAACAATACTTGGAAACTATAGGCTTAGCTCAAAATAATTCAGCATAATAATTTAAAAGTAAATACAAGGTTAGTCCGAAAAACAAACGTCGGCTCGATTAAGTTCTTTTCCTTAGTCGTTTTTCATGTGCTACACAATTCCAAACTTGTTCTCTTGCTTGCCATGAAGCCAATTCTTGTTGGACAGCAGCAGGTCGAAGATTTGGGTTTTTGGTGCTCACACACTACTAATCCGAGTTAAGTAGACCAACTTATTCCAGCTGACGTATAAATAATAAAAGACAAAAAATATTATTAAGGTAGTCCTCGAGTTACTGCTCGAGGTGCCAACATTTCATTGATAAGCTCATTGCCGGCATACATACCGACATATGAGAAGACTTAGATACATACACTTCTCTGCTAAGTGTAGAAAGGACGAAGTTGAGCTACATTCCTTGGACGCTTAGATTCCTCACCGGACCTGTCCGCCTTGTTCTTTTCCTGTGGCTTTGCATCGATAAGATAATAAGAATCATTGTGCAATGCTTTGCTCACAATGAACAGCCCTTCCCATGGGGGCATAACTTATGCATGCCAGCAGTACGTTGTACCAACCGGAGCACCAGATCACCTTCCCGAAAGACTCGGGGGCTTACTTTCCGGCTATGATAGCATCAGAGATTTTGCTGATATATGGCAAATATGGACAATGCTAATTCTCTCGCTTCTTCTACCAGATCAACATCATTTTGCCGGGCTTCTTGCACTTCGGCTTCTGTGTATGTGACCCTATGCGAGTCATGCTCTATGTCAGCTGGTAATACAGCGTTTGCCCCATATACCAGAAAAATGGCGTGTAGCCTGTTGATCGATTCAGAGTTGTTCTTAAACTCCATAGTACCGCTGGTAGTTCTTCTATCCAGCACCCCGCTGATCTTTGCAGCGGCTCAATGAGCAGAGGTTTTATCCCGAATAATACTAATCCATTGGATCTTTCCACTTGTCCGTTCGATGCGGGATGAGCTACCGAGGCAACGTCCAGCCGAATCTTCTTATCCCGGCAGAATCACGCAAATGTCTTTGAGGAATGTTACAGCCGTAGCTCCATCACATTTTCTTATAGGCTTCACTTCAATCCATTTTGTAAACTTATCCACCATGACCAAAATGTGAGTCATATTTCCCCTTGCTGGTTTGAACAGGCCAACCATATCCAAGCACCATACGGCAAATGGCCATGTAATTGGTATGGTCTTGAGTTCCGACATAGGCATATCTGTCTTGGTAGCGTACCTCTGGCAACCATTGCATTTTCTCACTAGATCTTCTGCTTGTTCTAAGGCACTTGGCCAGTAGAATCCATGCCTGAACACTTTTGCCACCAAGGCTCGGGACGAGGCATGATGCCCGCACTCCCCTTGATGTATATCTCGGAGGATGTCAAGCCCTTCTTCCGGGTCAACGCATCGCTGGAGGACATTGGTCACACTCCGTTTGTATAGCTTGGAATTGATGATTGTGTATGCCTTTGCTCTCCTCTGAGTTTGCCTGGCTAACACCTTCTCAGTGGGTAATGTTCCATCTTTCAGGAATTGAAATACAGGTAGTGCCCAAGATGGTATTGCTCGCACAGGGAACACATCCTCATCAATTTCCATCTGATCCACCGGCATAACTTCAACTGGATCATGCTGAGCAGTCCCCGGGTCCTGCGAGGCAGTCCTCGAGTTCGCTGAGGCAGTCCCCTGGTTTGCTGATGCAGTCCCCGGGTTTCGTGCACTACCTCCCAAGTCAATGTCCATGGGCACAGCTCCGGATTCTGTATCTTCCGGGACATAAATTGAGTTGGTTCCTAGGGACGACCTGATAGATGGTTTTCTGAGGTGTTCTAATGCTATACCCGGTGGAATTGCTTGTCGGGTTGATCCGAGCTTTGACAGCATGTCGGCAGCCTCATTTTCCACCCGGGGTACATGGTGAAATTCACATCCCTCAAAGTAACTAGATATCTTCTGCACATGAAATCTGTATAGAGTCATGTTTGGATCAAGGGCGTCCCACAATCCCGACACTTGCTGTATTACCAAATCCGAGTCGCCAAAGCATAGTATCCGACGTATCCCAATCTCTTTTGCCACTTTGAGCCCATGCACACGTGCTTCATACTCAGCGACATTGTTTGATGCTGTGAAATGGATCTGCAGCACATACTTCAGCTGGTCCTTCTTTGGCGAGGTAAGCACAACTCTGGCGCCTAGCCCGTTTTTTGTTTTTGACCCGTCAAAATGCATCCTCTAGTAGTTTGGATCTGGTGGCGGTGGTTCATATTGTACCTTGGCCCAGTCCACAAAAAAGTCAGCCACAACCTGAGACTTGATTGCTTCTCTTCTGTCATATTGCGGTGCATAGGGAGCTAGTTCAATGGCCCATTTTGCAATTCTGCCACTTGCATCTTTGTTACTCATTATCTCGGATATGGGAGCTTCACATATTACTTTGATGGGATGCTCCTCAAAGTAATGCTTTAACTTCTTAGCTGCCATATAGACACCATATGCCACCTTTTGATAGTGTGGGTAGTTCTGCTTTGAGGCCGATAATACCTCGCTCAAGTAATACACTGGCCTTTGCACTGACTTACCCTCTTCGTCATGCTCTACCACAATCACTGCACTTACAACTCGGTTGGTTGCGGCTATGTAGAGCAACATTGGCTCCTTTGATAGTGGAGAGGCTAACACTAGTGCAGTGGCTAACATCTTCTTTAAGTGGGCAAAGGCTTCATCAGCCTGTGGTGTCCAAACAAACTTATCTGACTTTTTCATGAGTTGGTAGAGAGGCAATGCCTTTTCTCCCAACCGACTTAACGATGCCAGGCAACCAGTGAACTTCTGGACATCGTTAAGACACTTTGGCAGTTCCATTCGTTCAATGGCCCGGATCATAGTTGGATTAACTTCGATACCTCGGCTGGAGACGAGAAATCCGAGTAATTTTCCAGCCGGGACACCGAAGGTACATTTTTCCGGGTTAAGCTTCATTCGAACCTTCTTAAGTTCGTGAATGTCACTTTGATGTCGCCAGGCGTTTTGCTTTCCTTAGTCTTGATAACCACATCATCCACATACACTTGTACATTTTGACCTATTTGGTCTTGCAAACATTTCTGCATACATCTTTGGTACATTGCCCCTGCATTACGTAAACCAAACGGCATGGTGCGATAGCAATAAGCCCCATACGGGGTGATAAATGCAGTCTTTATTTGATCATCCGGATTCAGAGGTATCCGGTGGAAACCAGAATATGCATCAATGAATGACAACAGTTCACATCCAGCAGTTGAGTCTATGACCTGATCTATCCTCGGCAGTGGAAATGGTTCTTTTGGACACGCCTTGTTCAGGTTCATGTAATCGATACACATACGCCAAACCACCGCCACATTCGGATCATCTTTCTTCTTCTCCACTCGCACCGGATTAGATAGCCAATCCGGGTAAAGTACTTCCGTGATAAATCCTACTGCTAGTAACCGAGCTATTTCATCTCCAGTGACTTTTCTCCTATCCTCGGCGAAGCGGCGGAGAGGTTGCTTCACCGGCCTTGCTCCGGGTCTCACGTTCAAAGAGTGCTCAGCCAACTCCCTCGGAACACCTTGTAAGTCCTGTGTGGACCAAGCAAAAATATCCCAATTCTCATGTAGGAAGTTGACGAGATCGCTTTCCTATTTATCACTCAACCCGGCACCAATTGTTACGGTGCGCTCTGGGAACATATCATCAACAGGCACTTTCTTAGTATCCTTTGTGGCTTGGAATGAAATGCTACCATGCGGGTTACTCAACGCCGGCATATACTGCTGCGCGAACTGAGCTAATGCCGCCACCTCTTGGATTTTTCTTTTCTCTTGCACAATCACAAGTGACTCGGCTAGGTTAGACCCGGATGAGGCACACTCAATAGAACGTCGGAAATCTCCAGCAATGGTAATCACTCCATTTGGCCCGGGAAACTTCATATTCAAGTAACTGATGTGACAGCTCCCCATGAACTTGTTCAATGCTGGTCTTCTGAGTAAAGCGTGATACGCACTTTCCAGGTTCACCACCTCAAACTCCATATTCTCAGTTCGGCAATTATCCCTCGTGCCGAACAACACGTCAACCCGGACTTTGCCTATGGGCTCACAAGAAATGCCTGGTACAATACCATGGAAAGTTTTCCTTGTAGTCTGGAGCATGTTCTCCGAGATACCCAACTTGCGATTGTATCCGCATACATGATGTTAATGCTACTGCCATTGTCAATCAGTACCTTGGAGAACCTCACATTGATGTTTGGCCCAATGAATGTTGGGTCCAGCACTAACGCATATGAACCAGGACTTGGCATAAGCTTGGGATGATCTTTGTTATTCCAGGTGATTTCCTGGTTCAACCCAGGCATATACCTCGTCACTGCGGGCATTACCGCATTGACCTCCATATGTCGGCGCTGCAAGCTCTTCCTATCTGTTTCCTCAGTGGTAAACACACAGTAACTCTGATGATGCTCCCTGTACTCATTCCTCCCCTCATTTCCAGGGTACCTCTGATCCGGCTGATGCTGGTTTTCTACTTGATGCACTGCATTCCTTCTCTCATGGTTATCATACCTCGGCGGAGGGGGAGGCAACATTAGCTGTTGTGTGTTCGCTCCAGAGAGCAATTGCTGCCGGGGTAACTCCTGCCGAGGTTGATCATTCCGAGGTGCCTGAGCATTCCCCGAACCACCTTGTTAAATCTTGCGCATCCACTCACATTGCCTTGTTGTATGACCCGCTGGGTTACTCGGATTTGGCGTGTGAAATTTACACGGCTGATCCAACATCGACTCATAAGTGTAACTCGGACGGTCCTTCTTTTCTTGCCACTGTTTCTTCTGCTCTGGTGTCCAAGTTTTCTTGCCATCATTCCTTGGTGTCCATTGTTGCCCTCCAGTTTTCTGACGTTGATTGCTCCCTGTTCCGGGCTGATCTTGATTCATAGGTGCAACTTGTTGCAAACTGTACCGGTGATCCGGTCTGTCATCTCTCCTTTTACCTCTGTAATCATTCCTCCGGGATGATCCGGCCCCATCTCTCTGGTAGTACTCCTCATTCGACTCGTTCGACATGAGCCTAGGTTGAGTCGGATCACCCAAAGCATACGAATCAGCGATCCGGATCATTTCTGCCAAAGTGGTTGGCATTTTCCTTTGCAACTTCTGCCACAATTTGCTTGCATACCTACACCCCTGCGCAAACCATGCTATGGCCTGTGACTCTATCACACCCTCACACGAGTTTCGCACGGTACACCACCGGGTTAAGAATTCCCGGTCCGTCTCGTTTGGTCTCTGCTTACACGTAGCTAGGGTTTGTGGCCTATTTGGCCTCTGATACGTACTTGAGAAATTGCTGATAAACATTTCCTCAAAATCAATCCAGTAGTTAATACTTCCAGGCGGCAAATTGTTCAACGATACCCTTGCTGGCCCCTCCAACATCTGGGGTACATATCTCACAGCCCATCGCAAGTTACCTGTAGCAATTTTCACAGCCGTAGCATAGTTTATCAACCAATCCTCCGGCTTAGTGCTGCCGTCATATGTCTTTGTGCCTCTGGGTAACTGGAAGTTAGGTACCGATGGCTCTTTCATGATCCGGGATCCAAAACACGTAGGACCCGGAGGACCTTGACTTTCAATCTGCTCTGACCTATATAGTCGATCCAGTTTCAACTTGGCGTCATTCGGCATCAGATCCCTGCTTCGCAATCTCGACCCTATCACATGATAGTCCGGCCTTGGGTATCCTGCATTCACCATTTCCGAATCTCCATCGTTATACCGGTCTCGTTGTCGTGGCGCATCTCTCTATTGCATACCTCGGCCGGCACTTTGCTCTTGCCTTGGTATATTCTGCTGCTGCGGTTGTCCTGCCGAGTTGCGCTGTACGGCATTGCCATTAACATCGTTTCCTTGACCAGCATTGCCTTGGTCACGGTTACCTCGGCCAGCTTCACCTCGGCTTACACTCCGTCGATCGTCATTTATTTGTACCTCTTTTGCTTTTCCTGCCCTTGTCGGGTCATACGGAACAATCTGCTTGTTTCTCCTGACCGAGGTTACTACCTCTTCTCTCCTAGGACCACCATGAGGGGACGATGTGGCTCTAGCGGATTTCTCCAGGTTACCCACCGCCGAATGAACAATCTTGGAGGCCCCAGCTCTCTCCGTGTTTTCCCTTTGTAGTTCCTCATTTTGCCTGTTCGCGATCCGAACTAACTCATTGACCCTATCTTGCTGTCTCTGGCGGGCTTCACCTGTCAGACCCTCTAGCTCGGATGCAACTGCATTTGCTGCTCTGAGGTTTTTTGCCGGGGTACTGTACTTCGGCAGCCCCACGGACAAACAGTTTTCTGACTCCTCAATCCGAGTGTCACCCTCTTTGTTCATTTCACTCATGAGATTTCTTCCCTTCACTTTTACAGCATCTACTTTATTTTCCTTTGCGTACTCACGCAGCGTCATGTTCAACGACTGCTGAGCCGCACCTATCTTTTTTGCTCCCTCTAGAATTTTCTGCCTAGTTTCCTCTAACTCGGCTTGTGCCTGAGCCGGATCTACCACTGCTGCTACCGGGTTTGCCAACCTATCCATAGCTTCTCTCAGTACATTCTCAGGCCTCTCTAGGGGAGGACCTCTACTTTTCCTTGGTGCCTTAGGTGTTACCTCCAGATCTGGTGCTGGATCCTTGCTCGCGCCTGCACCTGGCGCAGTCATCATCACCTCAGCACGGTCCGGGGAGCGAGTGATACGTGCCCCGTGAACCACGCTAAGGGGTGGCTCCCCTGCCTCGACGACGTGCCGCGGATGAACGCATGATACGTCCACAACAACGTAGACCTTGTGTGCATTGAGCTTGACGAAGAGGCTGTTGCGTGGAAGTGGGCGCATGCCGAACCAGCCAGCATTGTCGCTGACGAAGTCCAGCGCTCGAAAGCGCTGAACGAGCCCGGAGACGATGTGTTCGCCGGTGCCAATGAGGTTTCCCGTCCGGATCTTCACCCCTGCTAGCGCCACTAGCCCCAACATGGATCCACTAGTCATTGCATGTGTGTTCTTTTCATAGACCACATATGGATCCACCATTGTCATTGCATGTGTGTTATTTTAATAAACCACAACTAGAGTCGCTGGATGTGTGTTCTTTTCATAAACCACAACCAGAGTCAGTGCATGTATGTTCTTTTCACAAACCACATATGGATCCACCAGTGTCATTGAATGTGTGTTGTTTTCACAAACCACATATGGATCCACCAGAGTCATTGCATGTGTGTTCTTTTCATTAACCACAACTAGATTCATCGCATGTATGTTCCTTTCACAACCCACATAAGGATCCACCAGAGTCATTTCATGTGTTTTCTTTTCACAAACCACATATGAATTCACAAGAGTCATTGCATGTGTGTTCTTTTCATAAACCACATGAATCCACTAGTCTCATTGCATGTGTGTTCTTTTCATTAACCACAGCCAGAGTCATTGCATGTCTGTTCTTTTCACAAACCACATAAGGATCCACCAGGATCATTGCATGTCTGTTCTTTTCATAAACCACATAGATGCACTAGTGTCATTGCATGTGTGTTCTTTTCATTACCCATGGCCAGAGTCATTGCTTGTCTGTTCTTTTCACAAACCACATAAGGATCCACCAGAGTCATTGCATGTCTGTTCTTTTCATAAACCGCACATGGATCCACCAGAGTTCATTGCATGTGTGTTCTTTTCATAAACCAGTGCTAGAGTCATTGCATATGTGTTCTTTTCACAAACCACATATGGATCCACCAGAGTCATTGCATGTGTGTTCTTTTCATTAACCATAGCTAGAGTCATTGCATGTATGTTCTTTTCACAAACCACATATGGATCCACCAGATTCATTGCATGTGTGTTCTTTTCATAAACCATATATGGATCCACCAGAGTTCATTGCATGTATGTTCTTTTCATAAACCACATGAGCATCTATGTTGTTTTCACAAACAACATATGGATCCACCAGTGACATTGAATGTGTGTTCTTTTCCTAAAACACATATGGATCCACGAGAGTCCTTGCATGTGTGTGATTTTCATGAACCACGACTAGAGTGAGTGAATGTGTGTTATTTTCACAAACCACATATGGATCCACTAGTCATTGCATGTGTGTTCTTTTTATAGACCACATATGGATCCACCACTGTCATTGCATGTGTGTTCTTTTAATAAACCACAGCTAGAGTCGTTGGATGTGTGTTCTTTTCATAAACCACAACTAGAGTCATTGCATGTGTGTTATTTTCACAAACCACATATGGATCCACCAGTGTCATTGAATGTGTGTTCTTTTCACAAACCACATATGGATCCACTAGAGTCATTGCATGTGTATTCTTTTCATTAACCACAACTAGAGTCATCGCATGTATGTTCTTTTCACAAACCACATAAGGATCCACCAGAGTCATTTCATGTGTGTTCTTTTCATAAACCACATATGGATCCACCAGATTCATTGCATGTCTGTTCTTTTCATAAACCACATGTATCCACCAGTGTCATTGCAGGTGTGTTCTTTTCATTAGCGACAGCCAGAGACATTGCATGTCTGTTCTTTTCACAAACCACATAAGGATCCACCAGAGTCATTGCATGTCTGTTCTTTTAATAAAACACATATGGATCCACGAGAGTTGATTGCATGTGTGTTCTTTTCATAAACCACATGAGAATGTGTGTTCTTTTCACAAACCACATATGGATCCACCAGTGACATTGGATGTGTGTTCTTTTCCTAAAACACATATGAATCCACCAGAGTCATTGCATGTGTGGTTTTTCATGAACCACAACTAGAGTCAGTGAATGTGTTTTATTTTCACAAACCACATATGGATCCACCTGAGTCATTGCATGTGTGTTCTTTTTCATAGACCACGTATGGATTCACTAGTGTCATTGCATGTGTGTTCTTTTAATAAACCACAGCTAGAGTCACTGCATGTGTGTTCTTTTCATAAACTACAACTAGTCATTTCATGTGTGTTCTTTTCATAAACCACATATCGATCCACCAGTGTCATTGAATGTGTGTTCTTTTCATAAACCACATATGGATTCACCAAAGTCATTGCATGTGTGTTCTTTCCATTAACCACAGCTAGAGTCATCGTATGTTTATTCTTTTAACAAACCACATAAGGATCCACTAGAGTCATTCATGTGTGTTCTTTTCACAAACCACATATGGATCCACTAGAGTCATTGCATGTCTGTTCTTTTCATAAACCACATGGATCCACCAGTGTCATTGCGTGTGTGTTCTTTTCATTACCACAGTCAGAGTCATTGCATGTATATTCTTTTCACAAACCACATAAGGATCCACCAGAGTCATTGCATGTTTGTTCTTTTCATAAACCACATATGGATCCACTAGAGTTCATTGCATGTGTATTCTTTTCATAAACCACATGGATCCACTAGTGTCATTGCGTGTGTGTTCTTTTCATTACCCACGGCCAGAGTCATTGCATGCCTATTCTTTTCACAAACCACATAAGGACCTCCAGAGTCATTGCATGTCTGTTCTTTTCATAAACCACATATGGATCCACTAGAGTTCATTGCATGTGTGTTCTTTTCATAAACCATAGCTAGAGTCATTGCATGTGTGTTCTTTTCACAAACCACATATGGATCCACCAGAGTCATTGCATGTGTGTTATTTTCATTAACCATAGCTAGAGTCATTGCATGCATGTTCTTTTCACAAACCACATATGGATCCACCAGATTCATTGCATGTGTCTTCTTTTCATAAACCACATATGGATCCACCAGAGTTCATTGCATGTCTGTTCTTTTCATAAACCACATGAGCATCTATTTTCTTTTCACAAACCACATATGGATCCACCAGTGACATTGAATGTGAGTTATTTTCCTAAAACACATATGGATCCACCAGAGTCATTGCATGCGTGTTCTTTTCAGGAACCACAACTAGAGTCAGTGAATGTGTTTTTTTCACAAACCACATATGGATCCACTAGAGTCATTGCATGTGTGTTCTTTTCATAGACCACATATGGATCTACCACTGTCATTACATGTGTGTTCTTTTAATAAACCACAGCTAGAGTCACTAGACTTATGTTCTTTTCATAAACCACAACTAGAGTCATTGCATGTGTGTGTTTTCACAAACCACATATGGATCCACCAGTGTTATTGAATGTGTGTTCTTTTCACAAACCACATATGGATCTACCAGAGTCATTGCATGTGTGTTCTTTTCATTAACCACATCTAGAGTCATCGCATGTCTGTTCTTTTCTTAAACCGCATAAGGATCCACCAGAGTCATTTCATGTGTATTCTTTTCACAAACCACATATGGATCCACCAGAGTCATTGCATGTCTGTTCTTTTTATAAACCTCATGAATCCACCAATGTCATTGCATGTGTGTTCTTTTCATTAATCACAGCCAGAGTCATTGAATGTCTATTCTTTTCACAAGCCACATAATGATCCACCAGAGTCATTGCATGTCCCACAAGAGTTCATTGCATGTGTGTTATTTTCATAAACCACATGAGAATGTGTGTTCTTTTCACAAAGCATATATCGATCCACCAGTGACATTGGATGTGTGTTCTTTTCCTAAAACACATATGGATCCACCAGAGTCATTATATGTGTGTTCTTTTCATGAACCACAACTAGAGTTAGTGATTGTGTGTTATATTCACAAACCACATATGGATCCACCAGAGTCATTGCATGTGTGTTTTTTTCATAGACCACATATGGATTCACAAGTGTCATTGCATGTGTGTTCTTTTAATAAACCACAGCTAGAGTCACTGGATCTGTGTTCTTTTCATAAACCACAACTAGAGTCATTGCATGTGTGTTCTTTTCACAAACCACATATGGATCCACTAGTGTCATTGAATGTGTGTTCTTTTCATAAACCACATATGGATCCACTAGAGTCATTGCATGTGCGTTCTTTCGATTAACCACAGGTAGAGTCATTGCATGTTTGTTCTTTTCACAAAACACATAAGGATCCACCAGAGTCATTTCATGTGTGTTCTTTTCACAAACCACATGTGGATCCACCAGAGTCATTGCATGTCTGCTCTTTTCATAAACCACATGGATCCACCAGTGTCATTGCATGTGTGTTATTTTTATTAACCAAAGACAGAGTCATTGCATGTCTGTTCTTTTCACAAACCACATATGGATCCACCAGAATCATTGCATGTGTGTTCTTTTTTCATTAACCACAACTAGAGTCATTGCATGTATGTTCTTTTCACAAACCAAATATGGATCCACCAGTGTCATTGCATGTGTGTTCTTTTCATAAACAACACATGGATCCACCAGAGTTCATTGCATGTGTGTTCTTTTCAGAAACCATAGCTAGAGTCATTGCATATCTGTTCGTTTCACAAACGACATATGGATCCACCAAAGTCATTGCATGTGTGTTCTTTTCACCAGGCACATATGGATCAACCAGTGTGATTGAATGTGTGTTCTTTTTATTAACCACATCTAGAGTCATTGCATGTTTGTTCTTTTCACAAACCACATAAGAATCCACCAAATTCATTCATGTGTTTTCTTTTCACAAACCACATATGGATCCACCAGAGTCATTGCATGTCTGTTCTTTTCATAAACCACATATGGATCCACTAGAGTTCATTGCATGTGTGTTCTTTTCATAAACCACACGGATCCACTAGTGTCATTGCGTGTGTGTTCTTTTCATTACCCACGGCCAGAGTCATTGCATGTCTATTCTTTTCACAAACCACATAAGGACCTCTAGAGTGATTGGATGTCTGTTCTTTTCATAAACCACATATGGATCCACTAGAGTTCATTGCATGTGTGTTCTTTTCATAAACCATAGCTAGAGTCATTGCATGTGTGTTCTTTTCACAAACCACATATGGATCCACCAGAGTCATTGCATGTGTGTTATTTTCATTAACCATAGCTAGAGTCATTGCATGCATGTTCTTTTCACAAACCACATATGGATCCACCAGATTCATTGCATGTGTATTCTTTTCATAAACCACATATGGATCCACCAGAGTTCATTGCATGTCTGTTCTTTTCATAAACCACATGAGCATCTATTTTCTTTTTCACAAACCGCATATGGATCCACCAGTGACATTGAATGTGAGTTCTTTTCCTAAAACACATATGGATCCACCAGAGTCATTGCATGCGTGTTCTTTTCAGGAACCACAACTAGAGTCAGTGAATGTGTTTTTTTTCACAAACCACATATGGATCCACTAGAGTCATTGCATGTGTGTTCTTTTCATAGACCACATATGGATCTACCACTGTCATTGCATGTGTGTTCTTTTAATAAACCATAGCTAGAGTCACTAGACTTATGTTCTTTTCATAAACCACAACTAGAGTCATTGCATGTGTGTTTTTTCACAAACCACATATGGATCCACCAGTGTTATTAAATGTGTGTTCTTTTCACAAACTACATATGGATCCACCAGAGTCATTGCATGTGTGCTCTTTTCATTAACCACAGCTAGAGTCATCGCATGTCTGTTCTTTTCTCAAACCGCATCAGGATCCACCAGAGTCATTTCATGTGTATTCTTTTCACAAACCACATATGGATCCACCAGAGTCATTGCATGTCTGTTCTTTTTATAAACCTCATGAATCCACCAATGTCATTGCATGTGTGTTCTTTTCATTAATCACAGCCAGAGTCATTGCATGTCTATTCTTTTCACAAGCCACATAATGATCCACCAGAGTCATTGCATGTCCCACAAGAGTTCATTGCATGTGTGTTATTTTCATAAACCACATGAAAATGTGTGTTATTTTCACAAAACACATATCATCCACCAGTGACATTGGATGTGTGTTCTTTTCCTAAAACACATATGGATCCACCAGGGTCATTACATGTGTGTTCTTTTCATGAACCACAACTAGAGTTAGTGACTGTGTGTTATATTCACAAACCACATATGGATCCACCAGAGTCATTGCATGTGTGTTTTTTTCATAGACCACATATGGATTCACAAGTGTCATTGCATGTGTGTTCTTTTAATAAACCACAGCTAGAGTCACTGGATCTGTGTTCTTTTCATAAACCACAACTAGAGTCATTGCATGTGTGTTCTTTTCACAAACCACATATGGATCCACTAGTGTCATTGAATGTGTGTTCTTTTCATAAACCACATATGGATCCACTAGAGTCATTGCATGTGTGTTCTTTCGATTAACCACAGCTAGAGTCATTGCATGTTTGTTCTTTTCACAAACCACATAAGGATCCACCAGAGTCATTTCATGTGTGTTCTTTTCACAAACCACATGTGGATCCACCAGAGTCATTGCATGTGTGTTATTTTTATTAACCAAAGACAGAGTCATTGCATGTCTGTTCTTTTCACAAACCACATATGGATCCACCAGAATCATTGCATGTGTGTTCTTTTTTCATTAACCACAACTAGAGTCATTGCATGTATGCTCTTTTCACAAACCAAATATGGATCCACCAGTTTCATTGCATGTGTGTTCTTTTCATAAACCACACATGGATCCACCAGAGTACATTGCATGTGTGCTCTTTTCAGAAACCATAGCTAGAGTCATTGCATATCTGTTCGTTTCACAAACGACATATGGATCCACCAAAGTCATTGCATGTGTGTTCTTTTCACCAAGCACATATGGATCCACCAGTGTGATTGAATGTGTGTTCTTTTCATTAACCACAGCTAGAGTCATTGAATGTTTGTTCTTTTCACAAACCACATAAGAATCCACCAAATTCATTCATGTGTTTTCTTTTCACAAACCACATATGGATCCACCAGAGTCATTGCATGTCTGTTGTTTTCATAAACCACATGGATCCACTAGTGTCATCGCATGTGTGTTCTTTTCATTAACCACATCTAGGGTCATTGGATGTGTGTTCTTTTCCTAAAACACATAAGGATCCACCAGAGTCATTGCATGTCTGTTCTTTTCATAAACCACATATGGATCCACCAGAGTTCAGTGCATGTTTGTTCTTTTCATAAACCACATGAGAATGTTTGTTCTTTTCACAAATCACATATGGATCCTCCAGTGACATTGGATGAGTGTTCTTTTCCTAAAACACATATGGATCCACCAGAGTCATTGCATGTGTGTTTTTTCATGAACCACAACTAGAGTTAGTGAATGTGTATTCTATTCACAAACCACATATGGATCCACCAGAGTCATTGTATGTGTGTCTTTTTCATAGAACACATATGGATTCACCAGTGTCATTACATGTGTGTTCTTTTAATAAACCATAGCTAGAGTGACTGGATGTGTGTTCTTTTCATAAACCACAACTAGACTCATTTCATGTCTGTTATTTTCATAAACCACATATGGATCCACTAGTCTCATTGAATGTGTGTTCTTTTAATAAACCACATATGGATCCACCAGAGTCATTACATGTGTGTTCTTTCCATTAACCATAGCTAGAGTCATTATATGTTTGTTCTTTTCACAAACCACATAAGGATCCACCAGAGTCATTCATGTGTGTTCTTTTCACAAACCACATATGGATACACCAGAGCCATTGCATGTGTGTTATTTTCATAAACCACATGGATCCACTAGTGTCATTGCGTGTGTGTTCTTTTCATTATCCACGGCCAGAGTCATTGCATGTCTGCTCTTTTCACAAACCAGATAAGGATCCACCAGAGTCATTGCATGTGTGTTCTTTTCATGAACCACATATGGATCTACCAGAGTTTATTGCATGCGTGTTATTTTCATAAACCATAGCTAGAGTCATTGCATGTGTGTTCTTTTCACAAACCACATATGGATCCACCAGAGTCATTGCATGTGTGTTCTTTTCATTAACCATAGCTAGAGTCATTGCATGTATGTCCTTTTCACAAACCACATATGGATCCACCAGATTCATTGCATGTGTGTTCTTTTCATAAACCACACATGGATCCACCAGAGTTCATTGCATGTGTGTTCTTTTCATAAACCACATTAGCATCTATGTTCTTTTCACAAACCACATATGGATCCACCAGTGAGATTGAATGTCTGTTCTTTTCCTAAAATACATATGGATCCACCAGAGTCATTGCATGTGTGTTCTTTTCATTAACCACAACTAGAGTCAGTGGATGTGTGTTCTTTTCACAAACCACATATGGATCCACCAAACTCATTGAATGTGTGTTCTTTTCATATACCACATATGAATCCACCACTGTCATTGCGTGTGTGTTATTTTAATAAACCATAGCTAGAGTCACTAGATGTTTGTTCTTTTCATAAACTACAATTAGAGTCATTGCATGTGTGTTCTTTTCACAAACCACATATGGATCAACCAGTGTCATTGAATGTGTGTTATTTTCATAAACCACATATGGATCAACCAGAGTCATTGCATGTGTGTTCTTATCATTAACCACAACTAGAGTCATTGCATGTCTGTTCTTTTCACAAACCACATAAGGATCCACCAGAGTCATTTCATGTGTGTTCTTTTCATAAACCACATATGGATCCACCAGAGTTATTGCATGTCTGTTCTTTTCATAAACCACATGGATCCACCAGTGTCATTGCATTTGTGTTCTTTTCATTAACCAAAGCTAGAGTCAGTGCATGTCTGTTCTTTTCACAAACCACATATGGATCCACCAGATCATTGCATCTCTCTTATTTTCACAAACCACATATGGATCAACCAGTGTCATTGCATGTGCGTTCTTTTCATAAACCATATATGGATCCACCAGAGTTCATTGCATGTGTGTTCTCTTCATCAACCACATCTAGAGTCATTGCATATCTATTCTTTTCGCAAACAACATATGGATCAACCAAACTCATTCCATGTGTGTTCTTTTCACCAACCACATATGGATCCACCAGTGACATTGGATGTGTGTTATTTTCCTAAAACACATATGGATCCACCAGAGTCGTTACATGTGTGTTCTTTTCATGAACCACAACTAGAGTTAGTGACTGTGTGTTATATTCACAAACCACATATGGATCCACCAGAGTCATTGCATGTGTTTTTTTTCATAGACCACATATGGATTCACAAGTGTCATTGCATGTGTGTTCATTTAATAAACCACAGCTAGAGTCACTGGATCTGTGTTCTTTTCATAAACCACAACTAGAGTCATTGCATGTGTGTTCTTTTCACAAACCACATATGGATCCACTAGTGTCATTGAATGTGTGTTCTTTTCATAAACCACATATCGATCCACTAGAGTCATTGCATGTGTGTTCTTTTGATTAACCACAGCTAGAGTCATTGCATGTTGTTCTTTCCACAAACCACATAAGGATCCACCAGAGTCATTTCATGTGTGTTCTTTTCACAAACCACATATGGATCCAACAGAGTCATTGCATGTTTGTTCTTTTCATAAACCACATGGATCCACCAGTGTCATTGCATGTGTGTTCTTTTTATTAACCAAAGATAGAGTCATTGCATGTCTGTTCTTTTCACAAACCACATGTGGATCCACCAGAATCATTACATGTATGTTCTTTTTTCATTAACCACAACTAGAGTCATTGCATGTATGTTCTTTTCACAAACCAAATATGGATCCACCAGTGTCATTGCATGTGTGTTCTTTTCATAACCATAGCTAGAGTCATTGCATATCCGTTAGTTTCACAAACGACATATGTATCCACCAAAGTCATTGCATGTGTGTTCTTTTCACCAGGCACATATGGATCCACCAGTGTGATTGGATGTGTGTTCTTTTCATTAACCACAGCTAGAGTCATTGCATGTTTGTTCTTTTCACAAACCACATAAGAATCCACCAAATTCATTCATGTGTTTTCTTTTCACAAACCACATATGGATCCACCAGAGTCATTGCATGTCTGTTCTTTTCATAAACCACATGGATCCACTAGTGTCATCGCATGTGTGTTCTTTTCATTAACCACATCTAGAGTCATTCCATGTCTGTTCTTTTCACAAACCACATAAGGATCCTAGAGTCATTGCATTTCTGTTCTTTTCATAAACCACATATGGATCCACCAGAGTTCATTGCATGTGTGTTCTTTTCATAAACCACATGAGAATGTGTGTTCTTTTCACAAACCACATATGGATCCACATGTAACATTGGATGTGTGTTCTTTTCCTAAAACACATATGGATCCACCAGAGTCATTGCATGTGTTTTTTCATGGACCACAACTAGAGTTAGTGAATGTGTGTTCTATTCACAAACCACATATGGATCCACCAGAGTCATTTCATGTGTGTTCTTTTTCATAGACCACATATGGATTCACTAGTGTCATTGCATGTGTGTTCTTTCCATTAGCCACAGCTAGAGTCATTGCATGCCTATTCTTTTCACAAACCACATAAGGATCCACCAGAGTCATTTCATGTGTGTTGTTTTCACAAACCACATATGGATCCACCAGAGTCATTGCATGTCTATTCTTTTCATAAACCACATGGATCCACTAGTGTCATTGCATGTGTGTTCTTTTCATTAACCACAACCAGAGTCATTGCATGTCTATTCTTTTCACAAACCACATAAGGATCCACCAGAATCATTGCAGGTCTGTTCTTTTCATAAACCACATATGGATCCACCAGATTTCATTGCATGTGTGTTCTTTTCATAAACAATATCTAGAGTCATTGCATGTGTGTTCTTTTCACAAACCACATATGGATCCACCAGAGTCATTGCATGTGTGTTATTTTCATTAACCATAGCCAGAGTCATTGCATGTATGTTCTTTTCGTAAACCACATATGGATCCACCAGATTCATTGCATGTGTCTTCTTTTCATAAACCACATATGGATCCACCAGAGTTCATTGCATGTCTGTTCTTTTCATAAACCACATGAGCATCTATGTTCTTTTCACAAACCACATATGGATCAACAAGTGACATTGAATGTGTGCTCTTTTCCTAAAACACATATAGATCCACCAGAGTCATTGCACGCGTGTTCTTTTCAGGAACCACAACTAGAGTCAGTGAATGTGTTTTTTTTTCACAAACCACATATGGATCCACTAGAGTCATTGCATGTGTGTTCTTTTCATAGACCACATATGGATCTACCACTATCATTGCATGTGTGTTGTTTTAATAAACCATAGCTAGAGTCACTAGATTTGTGTTCTTTTCATAAACCACAACTAGAGTCATTGCATGTGTGTTTTTTCACAAACCACATATGGATCCACCAGTGTTATTGAATGTGTGTTCTTTTCACGAACCACATATGGATCCACCAGAGACATTGCATGTGTGTTCTTTTCATTAACCACAGCTAGAGTCATCGCATGTCTGTTCTTTTCACAAACCGCATAAGGATCCACCAAAGTCATTTCATTATATTCTTTTCACAAACCACATATGGATCCACCAGAGTCATTGCATGTCTGTTCTTTTTATAAACCTCATGAATCCACCAGTGTGATTGCATGTGTGTTCTTTTCATTAATCATAGCCAGAGTCATTGCATGTCTGTTCTTTTGACAAGCCACATAATGATCCACCAGAGTCATTGCATGTCCCACAAGAGTTCATTGCATGTGTGTTATTTTCATAAACGACATGAGAATGTGTGTTCTTTTCACAAAGCACATATGGATCCACAAGTGACATTGGATGTGTGTTATTTTCCTAAAACACATATGGATCCACCAGAGTCATTACATGTGTGTTCTTTTCATGAACCACAACTAGAGTTAGTGACCGTGTGTTATATTCACAAACCACATATGGATCCACCAGAGTCATTGCATGTGTGTTTTTTTCATAGACCACATATGGATTCACAAGTGTCATTGCATGTGTGTTCATTTAATAAACCACAGCTAGAGTCACTGGATCTGTGTTCTTTTCATAAACCACAACTAGAGTCATTGCATGTGTGTTCTTTTCACAAACCACATATGGATCCACTAGTGTCATTGAATGTGTGTTCTTTTCATAAACCACATATGGATCCACTAGAGTCATTGCAAGTTTGTTCTTTTGATTAACTACAGCTAGAGTCATTGCATGTTTGTTCTTTTCACAAACCACATAAGGATGCACCAGAGTCATTTCATGTGTGTTCTTTTCACAAACCACATATGGATCCACCAGAGTGATTGCATGCCTGTTCTTTTCATAAACCACATGGATCCACCAGTGTCATTGCATGTGTGTTCTTTTTATTAACCAAAGATAGAGTCATTGCATGCCTATTCTTTTCACAAACCACATAAGGATCCACCAGAGTCATTTCATGTGTGTTGTTTTCACAAACCACATATGGATCCACCAGAGTCATTGCATGTCTATTCTTTTCATAAACCACATGGATCCACTAGTGTCATTGCATGTGTGTTCTTTTCATTAACCACAACCAGAGTCATTGCATGTCTATTCTTTTCACAAACCACATAAGGATCCACCAGAATCATTGCAGGTCTGTTCTTTTCATAAACCACATATGGATCCACCAGATTTCATTGCATGTGTGTTCTTTTCATAAACAATATCTAGAGTCATTGCATGTGTGTTCCTTTCACAAACCACATATGGATCCACCAGAGTCATTGCATGTGTGTTATTTTCATTAACCATAGCCAGAGTCATTGCATGTATGTTCTTTTCGTAAACCACATATGGATCCACCAGATTCATTGCATGTGTCTTCTTTTCATAAACCACATATCGATCCACCAGAGTTCATTGCATGTCCGTTCTTTTCATAAACCACATGAGCATCTATGTTCTTTTCACAAACCACATATGGATCAACAAGTGACATTGAATGTGTGCTCTTTTCCTAAAACACATATAGATCCACCAGAGTCATTGCATGATTGTTCTTTTCAGGAACCACAACTAGAGTCAGTGAATGTGTTTTTTTTTCACAAACCACATATGGATCCACTAGAGTCATTGCATGTGTGTTCTTTTCATAGACCACATATGGATCTACCACTGTCATTGCATGTGTGTTCTTTTAATAAACCATAGCTAGAGTCACTAGATTTGTGTTCTTTTCATAAACCACAACTAGAGTCATTGCATGTGTGTTTTTTCACAAACCACATATGGATCCACCAGTGTTATTGAATGTGTGTTCTTTTCACAAACCACATATGGATCCACCAGAGACATTGCATGTGTGTTCTTTTCATTAACCACAGCTAGAGTCATCGCATGTCCGTTCTTTTCACAAACCGCATAAGGATCCACCAAAGTCATTTCATTATATTCTTTTCACAAACCACATATGGATCCACCAGAGTCATTGCATGTATGTTCTTTTTATAAACCTCATGAATCCACCAGTGTGATTGCATGTTTGTTCTTTTCATTAATCATAGCCAGAGTCATTGCATGTCTGTTCTTTTCACAAGCCACATAATGATCCACCAGAGTCATTGCATGTCCCACAAGAGTTCATTGCATGTGTGTTATTTTCATAAACCACATGAGAATGTGTGTTCTTTTCACAAAGCACATATGGATCCACAAGTGACATTGGATGTGTGTTATTTTCCTAAAACATATATGGATCCACCAGAGTCATTACATGTGTGTTCTTTTCATGAACCACAACTAGAGTTAGTGACCGTGTGTTATATTCACAAACCACATATGGATCCACCAGAGTCATTGCATGTGTGTTTTTTTCATAGACCACATATGGATTCACAAGTGTCATTGCATGTGTGTTCATTTAATAAACCACAGCTAGAGTCACTGGATCTGTGTTCTTTTCATAAACCACAACTAGAGTCATTGCATGTGTGTTCTTTTCACAAACCACATATGGATCCACTAGTGTCATTGAATGTGTGTTCTTTTCATAAACCACATATGGATCCACTAGAGTCATTGCAAGTTTGTTCTTTTGATTAACTACAGCTAGAGTCATTGCATGTTTGTTCTTTTCACAAACCACATAAGGATGCACCAGAGTCATTTCATGTGTGTTATTTTCACAAACCACATATGGATCCACCAGAGTGATTGCATGTCTGTTCTTTTCATAAACCACATGGATCCACCAGTGTCATTGCATGTGTGTTCTTTTTATTAACCAAAGATAGAGTCATTGCATGTCTGTTCTTTTCACAAACCACATATGGATCCACCAGAATCATTGCATGTATGTTCTTTTTTCATTAACCACAACTAGAGTCATTGCATGTATGTTCTTTTCACAAACCAAATATGGATCCACCAGTGTCATTGCATGTGTGTTCTTTTTATAAACCACACATGGATCCACCAGAGTTCATTGCATGTGTGTTCTTTTCATAACCATAGCTAGAGTCATTGCATATCTGTTCATTTCACAAACGACATATGTATCCACCAAAGTCATTGCATGTGTGTTCTTTTCACCAGGCACATATGGATCCACCAGTGTGATTGAATGTGTGTTCTTTTCATTAACCACAGCTAGAGTCATTGCATGTTTGTTCTTTTCACAAACCACATAAGAATCCACCAAATTGATTCATGTGTTTTCTTTTCACAAACCACTTATGGATCCACCAGAGTCATTGCATGTCTGTTCTTTTCATAAACCACATCGATCCACTAGTGTCATCGCATGTGTGTTCTTTTCATTAACCACATCTAGAGTCATTCCATGTCTGTTCTTTTCACAAACCACATAAGTATAGGGTTCCCAACCTTTATAAGGTTGATCCCTCCTGTGTTTACAATGCTAGTCCCTGGATCAATAGCTAGCATCCACAGTTAAGATGTAATATCAAGAAACAAGGGTCATAATATAACTTTATAACCAGGAATAACATAATTTTATTACATCATACATAGCTCATTTGGCTATTACATTACATTGCAGCGGAATAACTATAGTCATGGGGTCCTTCATCTTCAAAGTGCCACAGGCAGATGTTGGTTGTAGACTTTGTAATCCTAATCAATCAATCTTCACTAAAACAATCAAACCTGCAACATACAAGTTACAGCCACAAAGGGTCAATACATTTGAATTGTATTGGCAAGTGATACTTTGGTAGTATGGTGGAGTCTATCATCTAAATGCATTTGGCTAAGTGGAGTTGAGGCTTGCATTGCTCAAAATAGATTTTCCTTATCATTTTGAATATACTAAGTTTTTGTTTGGCACAAATCCCCCCAAGGCATCTACCAATCAAAGACTGAAGATCCTTTTAACCCTTGTTCACCCACAAGTTTTTACTTAGAAATTGGGATGAGGAGATTCTTGATAGCTTCCATGTCTTGATGCTCGAATTGTCCTTTTCCAGGGACATGGCTAAGTACTTAGATTTTTACACTCTGCAGAGGTGGTGCACTTTCCCCACAAGACTTGGTTTCCCAAGACAAGATCTTTCAGAAGCCTTCCCTTGGACCATCATGGACGCGCTCCAACCTATCAAACACTACCACCCACTGTCCATATGGCTAAGTTCTTGCAACCTATATGATCATGGCAGAGCCCATATTGCCAAGTGGTTGCACTTGAAGCTTCTCAACATTTGACATCTCAAATCTCTTTGTTCCTGGGTGGCCATCCACAAGTGAGATACACAAGCCAAGTCCATGGCCTTGTGAACCACTCAACACAAACCATTCCTTCCATTCCACCCAGGTGATTCATTCACTTAGTTGTTTTATTAAACAAAACATAAGTCCACAGACTTAGAAATTTTCCATAGCATGAATATATATTCCACCCATGTTTTCTATTATCTAGGCTAAGCTTGATAGTAATAGGAATCTTAACTTAGGAAAATCCTACTAAGGATTCATCTACTAGGTTTCCTATAGCAAGGTCTATACTTAGCTAAATAAAATCCATGCAAGTTTTACTTAGCAAAATCACTAATGCATAGAGAAAGTAATGGGACAAAAGATATGAAGCATCACTTGTCTTTTTGGTAGAGTATAGGTTCACTCCTTGTCCTTGCAACAATCACACTCTTCAAGTCACTACAAATCAATCAAGCAAGGCACAAACTCAGTCTACCAATCAAGCAAAACAACACACAAAATGACAAGGTCAAAGTAATGCATGCAAGCATGCCAAGCTTTGTTTTGTTTGAAAAAGTGGTTCCTAGTGGGTCATGGACATTTGGGTACATCTAATGGTCATTTTGTAAATTGGCCAAGTCATTTGCAAAAGGTTTCACTTCATAAACCATTTTCAAAACAAAGTATCATTTTATGTGGTGTAGAAATATTTTTACTAAGGCATTAACCTATAGGGTTCACCAAATATGTTTTCAAATCACAAAACTTGGTATTTGGGGTCAGTGAGTTTAAAACAAAACATTTTCCAAAGGTTTTCTTCCAAAACCATTTTTAATAAATAAATCACATTTCTATTTGACTAGAAATGGTTTTAATTCAAGGAATCCTTAATTTGTTTCACCAAATTCATTTTTGAATCCACAAAGTGTTTCCCAATGTTAGTAGGTTTGGTCCAAAATATTTTCCCAAAGTTTTATTTATAAAAGTATTTTCATAACCAAAAATCTTTATTTCCATTTGGCTAGAAATGGGCTAAATCAATTAATCCATTCTAAACTTTTCCAAATTCATTTTCCAAAACAGGGGTTCGTTCCTAGGGTCAGTAAGGTCACAACAAACCATTTTGCAAAGGTTTTAACCCTAAAATCATTTTTAAACAATTTTTCTAATCTAAACAAGCACACAAAAGAAACTGCAAAGTTAAACAAGCTAACATATACTATTTACTAAACTAAGGGTATGGTTGGCTAGGGCTTGCTCTCCTGAATCCAACGACATAAAGTTTGCAAAATTTGGACGTGTGGTTTGAAAGCTATGGATTTTACAAAACTGAACATCAATTAGATCAATTCTGTTTTAAATCAAATGAGCAGAGCCACGTGTCATATTCTTATTCGCCCGTACCGGTTCGCACGGATCAACCTTCCTGGACCGTCAGATCTAAGTGGCTACGCATGGTGCAGATCAAAAGATACCCTTTCATTCACGTTCTATTACAACGCTACGATTAAGATCCTACGGTCGCTACGCGTTTGACTACTAAGCAGCGGCGCTGGCGGCGGCGCGGCGGCGTGAGCGATCAGCGGTGGCGTTGCCGGCGATGCAGGAAGCAAGAGAGGGAAAGGAGATGCTCACCGAGTTCGCCGTGGCGTGGGGAAGCTCCACGTGCCTTCTGCTTGTCGAGGGGCGCGTTGGTGTTGCGGGAATTGTTCGTCGGAGACGAGACAGACGGCGGTTGCTCACAGTCGATGACGGAGGCGACGCTACGGTGTGAGCTAGGACACGAAAACGATGGCATTAGTTGTGGAAGAAGTCACTGGTCTTAGGTGCATCATCGAAAAGAAGAGGGGCGGGCAGAACATTACCAAGGAAGTCGCCGGAGATAAAGTCAGACGGCGGCGTTCAGAAGCTGGTCGTTGCCGACGCTCTGGGGCGCAAGCGAGCAAGAGATCATGTCAGGAAGATGTGCAAGTTTGTACAGGTATATGGAACTCACCATAGGGCAAGGGGCACACGGAGTTGACGACAGTAGCTCACCGGAGGTGATGCAGAAGGCGGTGGTTCCCAGACGAAGACGAAGGCGAGGCTGTGGGGCACGAGCAGACAAGTGAGATGTACTGGAAGAAGTGCACGGTGATGGTGAACGAGCTCGTAGCATTCAAGGGGCAAGGGGAGGCAGGTACTGGCTGGAATTGGCCGGACAGCTAGTCGGAGCAGAGGGCGTTCCAAGTCGAAATTTGCTCGGCCTGGGGGCAGAGGGGGTGCAGCGTTCAGGGGAAAGGGAGGAGGAGGAGCAGGCGGTTTAATACGCGTGGTCGTGGTGAGGGTTAATGGAGAGATTAACGCGGATTGATGGTGCCTTCATTGGCCAGAAACGGCGACGGAGAATTTGGGGGCGGGGTCGTCGCGCGGGTGAGGGAGACGATGACTCAGCGGTGGGGTCTGTTGTCAGCGAGAGGGAGAGAGGAGGAGTGGGTCCCGGTTATGCGTCGAGTGGGTTAGTTAATTGGTTGAATCGTTTTCTGTTAGGGAGAACAAGCCCAGACTTCAGGCCTGTTTGGGCTAGTTGGGCTGGGTCGGTTTGACTCTTTTTTTTTCTGTCTGTTTTCTTTTTCCTTTTCTAATTCTATTTTTCTGTTTTGAATTTCAAACAATTATTCAAACATTCAAACCACTCAAACAATTCAAACAAACACCACACTTCACAACTTTGAACTTGGTTCTGTTTATTAAACCAAATCTCAAAATAAAATAATATTTTTAATCATTTTTAGGATCTATTTAATAATTAAATAAAATAGTCCTTTAGTTATTTAATAAAATAGGGTTTGATTTATTTAATAAAAACTTCATTTGAAATCCAAATGTTTTCAAAACCAAATCAGTAGGTTTTATTTAAAAATAAAGAATACTTGGAAAGCTTGTTTAAAACAAAATAACATTTTTGCTATAGGGTCCATTAATAAATAAATAAAATGGACCTTAGTTAATAATTCAAATAGGATTTGTTTATTTAAAAACTTTATTTTGAAATCTAAAATAAAACCAAAACACTTCAGTAGGTTTTATTTGAGAATATAAAATATTTGGAAAACTTATTTAAAATAAATAAATAAGTTTTGATGTTTTGGAAATAGTAAAACCTTTATTAATAAAACTTGGATATTTAAATCCTTTTTATTTTAAATAAACCTCTACTATTTTTAATCAAAGCAAAACCTTTTGTTTCAAAGTCTTGGCCAAGGTTTAATTTGGCTTTATAAAATAATCTTTATTTATAAATCTACCTTTTCTTTTGAAAACCCAAAAACTCTTTATTTTAAAGATTCAAAATAGTAACTCCAAAACATTTTATTTGCCTTTATTAAATGTTTATCTTTATAAATCCCTTTAGAATTTTATTTGATCCAACTGGTTTGAAGTCCCAATTGAATACAAAAAGTTTCTTCTGGCCCTGAAAATCAAACAAAGTTTTATTTTATTCATTTATTTTCACATTACAAGATTTGGAAAATCTTGGGATGTGACAATAAGGATCCTAGAGTCATTGCATTTCTGTTCTTTTCATAAACCACATATGGATCCACCAGAGTTCATTGCATGTGTGTTCTTTTCATAAACCACATGAGAATGTGTGTTCTTTTCACAAACCACATATGGATCCACCTGTAACATTGGATGTGTGTTCTTTTCCTAAAACACATATGGATCCACCAGAGTCATTGCATCTGTTTTTTCATGAACCACAACTAGAGTTAGTGAATGTGTGTTCTATTCACAAACCACATATGGATCCACCAGAGTCATTTCATGTGTGTTCTTTTTCATAGACCACATATGGATTCACTAGTGTCAGTGCATGTGTGTTCTTTCCATTAACCACAGCTAGAGTCATTGCATGCCTATTCTTTTCACAAACCACATAAGGATCCACCAGAGTTATTTCATGTGTGTTCTTTTCACAAACCACATATGGATCCACCAGAGTCATTGCATGTCTATTCTTTTCATAAACCACATGGATCCACCAGTGTCATTGCATGTGTCTTCTTTTTATTAACCAAAGCTAGAGTCATTGCAAGTATGTTCTTTTCACAAACCACATATGGATCCACCAGTGTCATTGCATGTGTGTTCTTTTCATAAACCACACATGGATGCACCAGAATTCATTGCATGTGTGTTCATTTCATAAACCACATCTAGAGTCATTGCATATCTCTTCTTTTCACAAACGACATATGGATCAACCAAATTCATTGCATGTGTGTTCTTTTCACCAGGAACATATGGATCCACCAGTGTGATTGAATGTGTGTTCTTTTCATTAACCACAGCTAGAGTCATTGCATGTTAGTTCTTTTCACAAACCACATAAGAATCCACCAAAGTCATTCATGTGTGTTCTTTTCACCAGCCACATATGGATCCACTAGTGTCATTGAATGTGTGTTCTTTTCATTAACCACAGCTAGAGTCATTGCATGTCTATTGTTTTCACAAACCAAATAAGAATCCACAAAAGTCATTCATGTGTGTTCTTTTAACAAACCACATATGGATCCACCAGAGTCATTGCATGTCTGTTCTTGTCATAATCCACATGGATCCACTAATGTCATTGCATGTGTGTTATTTTCGTTAACCACATCTAGACTCATTGCATGTCTGTTATTTTCACAAACCACATAAGGATCCACTAGAGTCATTGCATGTCTGTTCTTTTCATAAACCACATATGGATCCACCAGAGTTCATTGCATGTCTGTTCTTTTCATAAACCAGCTGAGAATGTGTATTCTTTTCACAGATCACATATGGATCCACCAGAGTCATTGCATGTGTTTTTTTTCATGAACCACAACTAGAGTTAGTGAATGTGTGTTCTATTCACAAACCACATATGGATCCACCAGAGTCATTGTATGTGTGTTCTTTTCCATGGACCACATATGGATTCACAAGTGTCATTGCATGTGTGTTCTTTTAATAAACCACAGCTAGAGTCACTGGATGTGTGTTCTTTTCATAAAACACAACTAGAGTCATTTGATGTCTGTTATTTTCATAAACCACATATGGATCCACCAGTGTCATTGAATATGTGTTCTTTTCATAAACCACATATGGATCAACCAGAGTCATTGCATGTGTGTTCTTTCCATTAACAATAGCCAGAGTCATTGTATGTTTGTTCATTTCACAAACCACATAAGGATCCACTAGTGTCATTCATGTTTGTTCTTTTCACAAACCACATATGGATCCACCAGAGTCATTGCATGTCTGTTCTTTTCATAAACCACATGGATCCACCAGTGTCATTGCGTGTGTGTTCTTTTCATTACCCATGTCCAGAGTCATTGCATGTCTGCTCTTTTCACAAACAACATAAGGATCCACCAGAGTCATTGCATGTCTGTTCTTTTCATGAACCACATATGGATCCACAAGAGTTCATTGCATGTGTGTTCTTTTCATAAACCATAGCTAGAGTCATTGCATGTGTGTTCTTTTCACAAACCACATATGGATCCACCAGAGTCATTGCATGTGTGTTCTTTTCATTAACCATAGCTAGAGTCATTGCATGTATGTTTTTTCACAAACCACATATGGATCCACCAGATTCATTGCATGTGTGTTCTTTTCATAAACCACATATGGATCCACCAGAGTTCAGTGCATGTGTGTTCTTTTCGTAAACTACATGAGCATCTATGTTCTTTTCACAAACCACATATGGATCCACCAGTGACATTGAATGTGTGTTCTTTTCCTAAAATACATATGGATCCACCAGAGTCATTGCATCTGTGTTCTTTTCATTAATCACAACTAGAATCAGTGGATGTGTGTTATTTTCACAAACCACATATGGATCCACAAAAGTCATTGAATGTGTGTTCTTTTCATATACCACATATGGATCCACCACTGTCATTGCATGTGTGTTATTTTAGAAAACCACAGCCAGAGTCACTAGATGTGTGTTCTTTTCATAAACCACAAATAGAGTCATTGCATGTGTGTTCTTTTCGCAAACCACATATGGATCCACTAGTGTCATTGAATGTGTGTTATTTTCATAAACCACATATGGATCAACCAGAGTCATTGCATGTGTGTTCTTTCCATTAACCACAACTAGAGTCATTGCGTGTGTGTTCTTTTCACAAACCACATAAGGATCCACCAGAGTCATTTCATGCGTGTTCTTTTCATAAACCACATATGGATCCACTAGAGTTATTGCATGTCTGTTCTTTTCATAAACCACATGGATCCACCAGTGTCATTGCATTTGTGTTCTTTTCATTAACCAAAGCTAGAGTCAGTGCATGTCTGTTCTTTTCACAAACCACATATGGATCCACCAGAATCATTGCATGTCTCTTATTTTCACAAACCACATATGGATCCACCAGTGTCATTGCATGTGTGTTCTTTTCATAAGCCACATATGGATCCACTAGAGTTCATTGGATGTGTGTTCTCTTCATAAACCGTAGCTAGAGTCATTGCATGTCTGTTCTTTTCGCAAACAACATATGGATCAACCAAAGTCATTCCATGTGTGTTCTTTTCACCAACCACATATGGATGCACCAGTGTCATCGAATGTGCGTTCTTTTCATTAACCACAGCTAGAGTCATTGCATGTCTGTGCTTTTCACAAACCACATAAGGATCCACCAGAGTCATTCATTTGTGTTCTTTTCACAAACCACATATGGATCCACCAGAGTCATTGCATGTCTTTTTTTTCATAAAACACATGGATCCAATAGTGTCATTGCATGTGTGTTCTTTTCATTAACCACAACCAGAGTCATTGCATGTCTATTCTAATCACAAACCACATAAGGATCCTCCAGAGTCATTGCAGGTCTGTTCTTTTCATAAACCACATATGGATCCACTAGATTTCATTGCATGTGTGTTCTTTTCATAAACCACAGCTAGAGTCATTGCATGTGTGTTGTTTTCACAAACCACATATGGATCCACCAGAGTCATTGGATGTGTGTTCTTTTCATTAACCATAGCTAGAGTCATTGCTTGTATTTTCTTTTCACAAACCACATATGGATCCACCAGATTCATTGCATGCGTGTTCTTTTCATAAACCACATATGGATCCACCAGAGTTCATTGGATGTTTGTTCTTTTCATAAACCACATGAGCATCTATGTTCTTTTCACAAACCACATCTGGATCCACTAGTGACATTGAATGTGTGTTATTTTACTAAAACACATATGGATCCACCAGAGTCATTGCATGTCTGCTCTTTTCACAGACCACATAAGTATCCACCAGAGTCATTGCATGTGTGTTCTTTTCATGAACCACATATGGATCCACCAGAGTTCATTGCATGTGTGTTCTTTTCATAAACCATAGCTAGAGTCATTGCATGTGTGTTCTTTTCACAAACCACATATGGATCCACCAGAGTCATTGCATGTGTGTTCTTTTCATTAACCATAGCTAGAGTCATTGCATGTGTGTTCTTTTCACAAACCACATATGGATCCACCAGAGTGATTGCATGTGTGTTCTTTTCATTAACCATAGCTAGAGTCATTTCATGTATGTTCTTTTCACAAACCACATATGGATCCACCAGATTCATTGCATGTGTGTTGTTTTCATAAACCACATATGGATCCACCAGAGTTCATTGCATGTCTGTTCTTTTCGTAAACCACATGAGCATCTATGTTCTTTTCACAAACCACATATGGATCCACCAGTGACATTGAATGTGTGTTCTTTTCCTAAAATACATATGGATCCACCAGAGTCATTGCATGTGTGTTCTTTTCATTAACAACAACTAGAGTCAGTGGATGTGTGTTCTTTTCACAAACCACATATGGATCCACCAAAGTTATTGAACGTGTGTTCTTTTCGTATACCACATATGGATCCACCACTGTCATTGCATGTGTGTTATTTTAATAAACCACAGCTAGAGTCACTAGATGTGTGTTCTTTTCATAAACCACAAATAGAGTCATTGCATGTGTGTTCTTTTTGCAAACCACATATGGATCCACCAGTGTCATTGAATGTGTGTTATTTTCATAAACCACATATGGATCAACCAGAGTCATTGCATGTGTGTTCTTTCCATTAACCACAACTAGAGTCATTGCATGTCTGTTCTTTTCACAAACCACATAAGGATCCACGAGAGTCATTTCATGTGTGTTCTTTTCATAAACCACATATGGATCCACCAGAGTTATTGCATGTCTGTTCTTTTCATAAACCACATGGATCCACCAATGTCATTGCATTTGTGTTCTTTTCATTAACTAAAGCTAGATTCAGTGCATGTCTGTTCTTTTCACAAACCACATATGGATCCACCAGATCATTGCATGTCTCTTATTTTCACAAACCACATATGGATCCACCAGTGTCATTGCATGTGTGTTCTTTTCATAAACCACATATGGATCGACCAGAGTTCATTGCATGTGTGTTCTCTTCATAAACCACATCTAGAGTCATTGCAAGTCTGTTTTTTTCGCAAACAACATATGGATCAACCAAAGTCATTCCATGTGTGTTCTTTTCACCAATCACAGATGGATCCACCAGATTCATTGCATGTGCGTTCTTTTCATTAACCACAACTAGAGTCATTGCATGCCTGTTCTTTTCACAAACCACATAAGGATCCACCAGAGTCATTCATTTGTGTTCTTTTCACAAACCACATAAGGATCCACCAGAGTCATTGCAGGTCTGTTCTTTTCATAAACCACATATGGATCCACCAGATTTCATTGCATGTGTGTTCTTTTCATAAACCACAGCTAGAGTCATTGCATGTGTGTTGTTTTCACAAACCACATATGGATCCACCAGAGTCATTGGATGTGTGTTCTTTTCATTAACCAGAGCTAGAGTCATTGCATGTATTTTCTTTTCACAAATCACATATGGATCCACCAGATTCATTGCATGTGTGTTCTTTTCATAAACGACATATGGATCCACCAGAGTTCATTGCATGTTTGTTCTTTTCATAAACCACATGAGCATCTATGTTCTTTTCACAAACCACATCCGTATCTACTAGTGACATTGAATGTGTGTTCTTTTACTAAAACACATATGGATCTACCAGAGTCATTGCATGTGTGTTTTGTTCATGAACCACAACTAGAGTCAGTGAATGTGTGTTCTTTTCACAAACCACATATGGATCCACCAGAGTCATTGCATGTGTGTTCTTTTCATAGACCACATATGGATCCACCACTGTCATTACATGTGTGTTCTTTTAATAAACCACAGGTAGATTCACTAGATGTGTGTTCTTTTCATAAACCACAACTAGAGTTATTGCATGTGTGTTATTTTCACAAACCACATATGGATCCACCAGTCTCATTGAATATGTGTTCTTTTCATAAACCACATATGGATCCACTAGAGTCATTGCATGTCTGTTCTTTTCACAAACCACATAAGGATCCACCAGAGTCATTTCATGTGTGTTCTTTTTACAAACAACATATGGATCCACCGGAGTCATGGCATGTCGGTTCTTTTCATAAACCACATGGGTCCACCAGTGTCATATTATGTGTGTTCTTTTCATTAACCAATGCTAGAGTCATTGCATGCCTGTTTTTTTCACAAACCACATATGGATCCACCAGAGTCATTGGATGTGTGTTATTTTCATTAACCACAACTAGAGTCATTGCATGTATTTTCTTTTCACAAACCACATATGAATCCTCCAGATTTATTGCATGTGTGTTCTTTTCATAAACCACACATGGATCCTCCAGATTTATTGCATGTGTGTTCTTTTACTAAAACACATATGGATCCACCAGAGTCGTTGCATGTGTGTTCTTTTCATGAACCACAACTAGAGTCAGTGAATGTGTGTTCTGTTCACAAACCACATATGGATCCACCAGAGTCATTACATGTGTGTTCTTTTCTTAGACCACATATGGATCCACCACTGTCATTGCATGTGTGTTCTTTTAATAATCCACAGGTAGAGTCACTAGATGTATGTTCTTTTCATAAACCACAACTAGAGTCAGTGAATGTGTGTTCTTTTCACAAACCACATATGGATCCACCAGAGTCATTGCATGTGTGTTCTTTTCATAGACCACATATGGATCCACCACTATCATTGCATCTGTGTTCTGTAATAAACCACAGCTAGAGTCACTAGATGTGTGTTCTTTTCATAAACCACAACTAGAGTCATTGCATGTGTGTTCTTTTCACAAACCACATATGGATCCACCAGAGTCATTGCATGTGGGTTCTTTTCATTAACCACATGAATCCACCAGTGTCATTGCATGTGTGTTCTTTTCATTAACCACAACCAGAGTCATTGCATGTCTGGTCTTTTCACAAACCACATAAGGATCCACCAGAGACATTGCATGTCTGTTCTTTTAATAAACCACATATGGATCAACGAGAGTTCATTGCATGTATGTTCTTTTCATAAACCACATGAGTATGTGTGTTCTTTTCACAAACCACATATGGATCTACCAGTGACATTGGATGTGTGTTATTTTCCTAAAACACATACGGATCCACCAAAGTAATTGCATGTGTGTTCTTTTCATGAACCACAACTAGAGTCAGTGAATGTGTGTTTTGTTCACAAACCACATATGGATCCACCAGAGTCATTGCATGTGTGTTCTTTTCATAGACCACATATGGATCCACCAGTGTCATTGCATGTTTTTTTAATAAACCACAGCTAGAGTCACTATATTTGTGTTCTTTTCATAAAGCACAACTAAAGTCATTGCATGTGTGTTCTTTTCACAAACCACATATGGATCCACCAGTCTCATTGAATATGTGTTCTTTTCATAAACCACATATGGATCCACCAGAGTCATTGCATGTGTGTTATTTTCATTAACGATAGCTAGAGTCATTGCATGTCTGTTCTTTTCACAAACCACATAAGGATCCACCAGAGTCATTTCATGTGTGTTCTTTTTACAAACAACATATGGATCCACTGGGGTCATGGCATGTTAGTTCTTTTCATAAACCACATGGATCCACGAGTGTCATAGCATGTGTGTCCTTTCATTAACCAATGCTAGAGTCATTGCATGCCTGTTCTTTTCACAAACCACATATGGATCCACCAGAGTCATTGGATGTGTGTTCTTTTCATTAACCACAGCTAGAGTCATTGCATGTATTTTCTTTTCACAAACCACATATGGATCCACCAGGTTCATTGCATGTGTGTTCTTTTCATAAACCACATATGGATCCACCAGAGTTCATTGCATGTTTGTTCTTTTCATAAACCACATGAGCATATATGTTCTTTTCACAAACCACATATGGATCCACTAGTGACATTGAATGTGTGTTCTTTTACTAAAACACATATGGATCCACCAGAGTCATTGCATGTGTGTTCTTTTCATGAACCACAACTAGAGTCAGTGAATGTGAGTTCTTTTCACAAACCACATATGGATCCACCAGAGTCATTGCATGTGTGTTCTTTTCATAGACCACATATGCATCCACCACTTTCATTGCATCTGTGTTCTTTTAATAAACCACAGGCAGAGTCACTAAATGTGTTTTCTTTTCATAAACCACAACTAGAGTCATTGCATGTGTGTTCTTTTTACAAACCACATATGGATCCACTAGTGTCATTAAATGTGTGTTATTTTCACAAATCACATATGGATCCACCAGAGTCATTACATGTGTCTTCTTTTCATTAACTGCAGCAAGAGTCATCACATGTCTGTTCTTTTCACAAACCACATAAGGATCCACCAGAGTCATTTCATGTGTGTTCTTTTGACAAACCACATATGGATCCAATAGAATCATTGCATGTTTGTTCTTTTCATTAACCACAACCAGAGTCATTGCATGTCTGTTCTTTTCACAAACCACATAAGGATCCACCAGAGACATTGCATGTCTATTCTTTTAATAAACCACATATGGATCCACGAGAGTTCATTGCATGTGTGTTCTTTTCATAAACCACATGAGCATGTGTGTTCTTTTCACAAACCACATATGGATCCACCAGTGACATTGGATGTGTGTTCTTTTCCTAAAACACATATGGATCCACCAGAGTCATTGCATGTGTGTTCTTTTCATGAACCACAACTAGAGTCAGTGAATATGTGTTCCGTTCACAAACCACATATGGATCCACATAGTCATTGCATGTGTTTTCTTTTCATAGACCACATATGGATCCACCAGTGTCATTGCATTTTTTTTAATAAACCACAGCTAGAGTCACTAGATTCGTGTTCTTTTCATAAACCACAACTAGAGTCATTGCATGTGTGTTCGTTTCACAAAACACATATGGATCCACTAGTCTCATTGAATAGATGTTCGTTTCATAAACCACATATGGATCCACCAGAGTCATTTCATGTGTGTTATTTTCATTAACCATAGTTTCAGTCATTGCATGTCTGTCCTTTTCACAAACCACATAAGGATCCACCAGAGTCATTTCATGTGTTTTTTTACAAACAACATATGGATCCACCGGAGTCATGGCATGTCGGTTCTTTTCATAAACCACATGGATCCACCAGTGTCATAGCATGTGTGTTCTTTTCATTAACCAATGCTAGAGTCATTGCATGCCTGTTCTTTTCACAAACCACATATGGATCCACTAGGATCATTGCATGTGTGTTCTTTTCATTAACCACAGTTAGAGTCACTGCATGTATGTTCTTTTCACAAACCACATATGGATCCACTAGATTCATTGGATGTGCGTTCTTTTCATAAACCACATATGGTTCCAAAATAGTTCATGGCATGTTTGTTCTTTTCATAAACCACATGAGCATCTATGTTCTTTTCACAAACCACATATGGATCAACTAGTGACATTGATTGTGTGTTCTTTTCCTAAAACACATATGGATCCACCAGAGTCATTGCATGTGTGTTCTTTTCATGAACCACAACTAGAGTCAGTTAATGTGTGTTCTTTTCATAAACCACATATGGATCCACCAGAGTCATTGAATGTGTGTTCTTTTCATAGACCACATATGGATCCACCACTGTCATAGCATGTGTGTTCTTTTAATAAACCACAGCTAGAGTCACTAGATGTATGTTCTTTTCATAAACCACAATAGGAGTCATTACATGTGTGTTATTTTCACAAAGCACATATGGATCCACCAGTCTCATTGAATATGTGTTCTTTTCATAAACCACATATGGATCCACTAGAGTCATTGCATGTGTGTTCTTTTCATTAACCACAGATAGAGTCATCGCATGTCTGTTCTTTTCAGAAACCACATAAAGACCCACCAGAGTCATTTCATGTGTGTTCTTTTGACAAACCACATATGGATCCACCAAAATCATTGCATGTCTGTTCTTTTCATAAACCACATGAATCCACCAGTGTCATTCCATGTGTGTTCTTTTCATTAACCACAACCTGAGTCATTGCATGTCTGGTCTTTCCACAAACCACATAAGGATCCACCAGAGACATTGCATGTCTGTTCTTTTAATAAACCACATATGGATCCACGAGAGTTCATTGCATGTATATTCTTTTCATAAACCACATGAGCATGTGTGTTCTTTTCACAAACCACATATGGATCCACCAATGACATTGGATGTGTGTTCTTTCCTAAACCACATATGGATCCACCAGAGCCATTGCATGTGTGTTCTATTCATGAACCACAACTAGAGTCAGTGATTGTGTGTTCTGTTCACAAACCACATATGGATCCACAGAGTCATTGCATGTGTGTTCTTTTCGTAGACCACATATGGATCCACCAGTGTCATTGCATGTTTTTTTTAATAAACCAAAGCTAGAGTCACTAGATTTGTGTTCTTTTCATAAACCACAACTAGAGTCATTGCATGTGTGTTCTTTTCACAAAACACATATGGATCCACCAGTCTCATTGAATAGGTGTTCTTTTCATAAACCACATATGGATCCACCGGAGTCATTTCATGTGTGTTATTTTAATTAACCATAGTTTCAGTCATTGCATGTCTGTTCTTTTCACAAACCACATAAGGATCCACCAGAGTCATTTCATGCGTTTTTTTACAAACAACATATGGATCCACCGGAGTCATGGCATGTCGGTTCTTTTCATAAACCACATGGATCCACCAGTGTCATACCATGAGTGTTCTTTTCATTAACCAATGCTAGAGTCATTGCATGCCTGTTCTTTTCACAAACCACATATGGATCCACTAGGATCATTGCATGTGTGTTCTTTTCATTAACCACAGTTAGAGTCATTGCATGTATGTTCTTTTCACAAACCACATATGGATCCACTAGATTCATTGCATGTGCGTTCTTTTCATAAACCACATATGGTTCCAAAATAGTTCATGGCATGTTTGTTCTTTTCATAAACCACATGAGCATCTATGTTCTTTTCACAAACCACATATGGATCAACTAGTGACATTGAATGTGTGTTCTTTTCCTAAAACACATATGGATCCACCAGAGTCATTGCATGTGTGTTCTTTTCATGAACCACAACTAGAGTCAGTTAATGTGTGTTCTTTTCATAAACCACATATGGATCCACCAGAGTCATTGCATGTGTGTTCTTTTCATAGACCACATATGGATCCACCACTGTCATATCATGTGTGTTCTTTTAATAAACCACAGCTAGAGTCACTAGATGTATGTTCTTTTCATAAACCACAATAGGAGTCATTACATGTGTGTTATTTTCACAAAGCACATATGGATCCACCAGTCTCATTGAATATGTGTTCTTTTCATAAACCACATATGGATCCACTAGAGTCATTGCATGTGTGTTCTTTTCATTAACCACATATAGAGTCATCGCATGTCTGTTCTTTTCAGAAACCACATAAGGACCCACCAGAGTCATTTCATGTGTGTTCTTTTGACAAACCACATATGGATCCAATAGAATCATTGCATGTTTGTTCTTTTCATTAACCACAACCAGAGTCATTGCATGTCTGTTCTTTTCACAAACCACATAAGGATCCACCAGAGACATTGCATGTCTATTCTTTTAATAAACCACATATGGATCCACGAGAGTTCATTGCATGTGTGTTCTTTTCATAAACCACATGAGCATGTGTGTTCTTTTCACAAACCACATATGGATCCACCAGTGACATTGGATGTGTGTTCTTTTCCTAAAACACATATGGATCCACCAGAGTCATTGCATGTGTGTTCTTTTCATGAACCACAACTAGAGTCAGTGAATATGTGTTCCGTTCACAAACCACATATGGATCCACATAGTCATTGCATGTGTTTTCTTTTCATAGACCACATATGGATCCACCAGTGTCATTGCATTTTTTTTAATAAACCACAGCTAGAGTCACTAGATTCGTGTTCTTTTCATAAACCACAACTAGAGTCATTGCATGTGTGTTCGTTTCACAAAACACATATGGATCCACTAGTCTCATTGAATAGATGTTCGTTTCATAAACCACATATGGATCCACCAGAGTCATTTCATGTGTTATTTTCATTAACCATAGTTTCAGTCATTGCATGTCTGTCCTTTTCACAAACCACATAAGGATCCACCAGAGTCATTTCATGTGTTTTTTTACAAACAACATATGGATCCACCGGAGTCATGGCATGTCGGTTCTTTTCATAAACCACATGGATCCACCGGTGTCATAGCATGTGTTCTTTTCATTAACCAATGCTAGAGTCATTGCATGCCTGTTCTTTTCACAAACCACATATGGATCCACTAGGATCATTGCATGTGTGTTCTTTTCATTAACCACAGTTAGAGTCACTGCATGTATGTTCTTTTCACAAACCACATATGGATCCACTAGATTCATTGGATGTGCGTTCTTTTCATAAACCACATATGGTTCCAAAATAGTTCATGGCATGTTTGTTCTTTTCATAAACCACATGAGCATCTATGTTCTTTTCACAAACCACATATGGATCAACTAGTGACATTGATTGTGTGTTCTTTTCCTAAAACACATATGGATCCACCAGAGTCATTGCATGTGTGTTCTTTTCATGAACCACAACTAGAGTCAGTTAATGTGTGTTCTTTTCATAAACCACATATGGATCCACCAGAGTCATTGAATGTGTGTTCTTTTCATAGACCACATATGGATCCACCACTGTCATAGCATGTGTGTTCTTTTAATAAACCACAGCTAGAGTCACTAGATGTATGTTCTTTTCATAAACCACAATAGGAGTCATTACATGTGTGTTATTTTCACAAAGCACATATGGATCCACCAGTCTCATTGAATATGTGTTCTTTTCATAAACCACATATGGATCCACTAGAGTCATTGCATGTGTGTTCTTTTCATTAACCACAGATAGAGTCATCGCATGTCTGTTCTTTTCAGAAACCACATAAAGACCCACCAGAGTCATTTCATGTGTGTTCTTTTGACAAACCACATATGGATCCACCAAAATCATTGCATGTCTGTTCTTTTCATAAACCACATGAATCCACCAGTGTCATTCCATGTGTGTTCTTTTCATTAACCACAACCTGAGTCATTGCATGTCTGGTCTTTCCACAAACCACATAAGGATCCACCAGAGACATTGCATGTCTGTTCTTTTAATAAACCACATATGGATCCACGAGAGTTCATTGCATGTATATTCTTTTCATAAACCACATGAGCATGTGTGTTCTTTTCACAAACCACATATGGATCCACCAATGACATTGGATGTGTGTTCTTTTCCTAAAACACATATGGATCCACCAGAGCCATTGCATGTGTGTTCTATTCATGAACCACAACTAGAGTCAGTGATTGTGTGTTCTGTTCACAAACCACATATGGATCCACAGAGTCATTGCATGTGTGTTCTTTTCGTAGACCACATATGGATCCACCAGTGTCATTGCATGTTTTTTTTAATAAACCAAAGCTAGAGTCACTAGATTTGTGTTCTTTTCATAAACCACAACTAGAGTCATTGCATGTGTGTTCTTTTCACAAAACACATATGGATCCACCAGTCTCATTGAATAGGTGTTCTTTTCATAAACCACATATGGATCCACCGGAGTCATTTCATGTGTGTTATTTTAATTAACCATAGTTTCAGTCATTGCATGTCTGTTCTTTTCACAAACCACATAAGGATCCACCAGAGTCATTTCATGCGTTTTTTTACAAACAACATATGGATCCACCGGAGTCATGGCATGTCGGTTCTTTTCATAAACCACATGGATCCACCAGTGTCATACCATGAGTGTTCTTTTCATTAACCAATGCTAGAGTCATTGCATGCCTGTTCTTTTCACAAACCACATATGGATCCACTAGGATCATTGCATGTGTGTTCTTTTCATTAACCACAGTTAGAGTCATTGCATGTATGTTCTTTTCACAAACCACATATGGATCCACTAGATTCATTGCATGTGCGTTCTTTTCATAAACCACATATGGTTCCAAAATAGTTCATGGCATGTTTGTTCTTTTCATAAACCACATGAGCATCTATGTTCTTTTCACAAACCACATATGGATCAACTAGTGACATTGAATGTGTGTTCTTTTCTCAAATCACATATGGATGGTCATTGCATGTGTGTGTGTTCATGAACCACAACTAACTAAAGATTAATAATGTGTTCTTCTTTCATAACATATGGATCGAGTCATTGCATGTGTGTTCTTTTCATAGACCACATATGGATCCACCACTGTCATATCATGTGTGTTCTTTTAATAAACCACAGCTAGAGTCACTAGATGTATGTTCTTTTCATAAACCACAATAGGAGTCATTACATGTGTGTTATTTTCACAAAGCACATATGGATCCACCAGTCTCATTGAATATGTGTTCTTTTCATAAACCACATATGGATCCACTAGAGTCATTGCATGTGTGTTCTTTTCATTAACCACATATAGAGTCATCGCATGTCTGTTCTTTTCAGAAACCACATAAGGACCCACCAGAGTCATTTCATGTGTGTTCTTTTGACAAACCACATATGGATCCACCAAAATCATTGCATGTCTGTTCTTTTCATAAACCACATGAATCCACCAGTGTCATTCCATGTGTGTTCTTTTCATTAACCACAACCTGAGTCATTGCATGTTTGGTCTTTCCACAAACCACATAAGGATCCACCAGAGACATTGCATGTCTGTTCTTTTAATAAACCACATATGGATCCACGAGAGTTCATTGCATGTATGTTCTTTTCATAAACCACATGAGCATGTGTGTTCTTTTCACAAACCACATATGGATCCACCAGTGACATTGGATGTGTGTTCTTTTCCTAAAACACATATGGATCCACCAGAGTCATTGCATGTGTGTTCTATTCATGAACCACAACTAGAGTCAGTGATTGTGTGTTCTGTTCATAAACCACATATGGATCCACAGAGTCATTGCATGTGTGTTCTTTTCGTAGACCACATATGGATCCACCAGTGTCATTGCATGTTTTTTTAATAAACCACAGCTAGAGTCACTAGATTTGTGTTCTTTTCATAAACCACAACTAGAGTCATTGCATGTGTGTTCTTTTCACAAAACACATATGGATCCACCAGTCTAATTGAATAGGTGTTCTTTTCATAAACCACATATGGATCCACCAGAGTCATTTCATGTGTGTTATTTTCATTAACCATAGTTTCAGTCATTGCATGTCTGTTCTTTGCACAAACCACATAAGGATCCACCAGAGTCATTTCATGTGTTTTTTTACAAAAAACATATGGATCCACCGGAGTCATGGCATGTCGGTTCTTTTGATAAACCACATGGATCCACCAATGTCATAGCATGTGTGGTCTTTTCATTAACCAATGCTAGAGTCATTGCATGCCTGTTCTTTTCACAAACCACATATGGATCCACTAGGATCATTGCATGTGTGTTCTTTTCATTAACCACAGTTAGAGTCATTGCATGTATGTTCTTTTCACAAACCACATATGGATTCACTAGATTCATTGCATGTGCGTTCTTTTCATAAACCACATATGGTTCCAAAATAGTTCATTGCATGTTTGTTCTTTTCATAAACACCATGAGCATCTATGTTCTTTTCACAAACCACATATGGATCAACTAGTGACATTGAATGTGTGTTCTTTTCCTAAAACACATATGGATCCACCAGAGTCATTGCATGTGTGTTCTTTTCATGAACCACAACTAGAGTCAGTTAATGTGTGTTCTTTTCACAAACCACATATGGATCCACCAGAGTCATTGCATGTGTGTTCTTTTCTTAGACCACATATGGATCCACCACTATCATAGCATGTGTGTTCTTTTAATAAACCACAGCTAGAGTCACTAGATGTGTGTTCTTTTCATAAACCACAATAGGAGTCATTACATGTGTGTTATTTTCACAAACCACATATGGGTCCACCAATCTCATTGAATATGTGTTCTTTTCATAAACCACATATGGATCCACTAGAGTCATTGCATGTGTGTTCTTTTCATTAACCGCAGATAGAGTCATCGCATGTCTGTTCTTTTCAGAAACCACATAAGGACCCACCAGAGTCATTTCATGTGTGTTCTTTTGACAAACCACATATGGATCCACCAGAATCATTGCATGTCTGTTCTTTTCATAAACCACATGAATCCACCAGTGTCATTCCATGTGTGTTCTTTTCATTAACCACAACCTGAGTCATTGCATGTCTGGTCTTTTCACAAACCACATAAGGATCCACCAGAGACATTGCATGTCTGTTCTTTTAATAAACCACATATGGATCCACGAGAGTTCATTGCATGTATGTTCTTTTCATAAACCACATGAGCATGTGTGTTCTTTTCACAAACCACATATGGATCCACCAGTGACATTGGATGTGTGTTCTTTTCCTAAAACACATATGGATCCACCAGAGTCATTGCATGTGTGTTCTATTCATGAACCACAACTAGAGTCAGTGATTGTGTGTTCTGTTCACAAACCACATATGGATCCACAGAGTCATTGCATGTGTGTTCTTTTCGTAGACCACATATGGATCCACCAGTGTCATTGCATGTTTTTTTTAATAAACCACAGCTAGAGTCATTAGATTTGTGTTCTTTTCATAAACCACAACTAGAGTCATTGCATGTGTGTTCTTTTCACAAAACACATATGGATCCACCAGTCTCATTGAATAGGTGTTCTTTTCATAAACCACATATGGATCCACCGGAGTCATTTCATGTGTGTTATTTTCATTAACCATAGTTTCAGTCATTGCATGTCTGTTCTTTTCACAAACCACATAAGGATCCACCAGAGTCATTTCATGTGTTTTTTTACAAACAACATATGGATCCACCGGAGTCATGGCATGTCGGTTCTTTTCATAAACCACATGGATCCACCAGTGTCATAGCATGTGTGGTCTTTTCATTAACCAATGCTAGAGTCATTGCATGCCTGTTCTTTTCACAAACCACATATGGATCCACTAGGATCATTGCATGTGTGTTCTTTTCATTAACCATAGTTAGAGTCATTGCATGTATGTTCTTTTCACAAACCACATATGGATCCACTAGATTCATTGCATGTGCGTTCTTTTCATAAACCACATATGGTTCCAAAATAGTTCATTGCATGTTTGTTCTTTTCATAAACCACATGAGCATCTATGTTCTTTTCACAAACCACATATGGATCAACTAGTGACATTGAATGTGTGTTCTTTTCCTAAAACACATATGGATCCACCAGAGTCATTGCATGTGTGTTCTTTTCATGAACCACAACTAGAGTCAGTTAATGTGTGTTCTTTTCACAAACCACATATGGATCCACCAGGGTCATTGCATGTGTGTTCTTTTCATAGACCACATATGGATCCACCACTGTCATAACATGTGTGTTCTTTTAATAAACCACAACTAGAGTCACTAGATGTATGTTCTTTTCATAAACCACAATAGGAGTCATTACATGTGTGTTATTTTCACAAAGCACATATGGATCCACCAGTCTCATTGAATATGTGTTCTTTTCATAAACCACATATGGATCCACTAGAGTCATTGCATGTGTGTTCTTTTCATTAACCACAGATAGAGTCATCGCATATACATTCTTTTTAAACCACATAAGGACCCACCAGAGTCATTTCATGTGTGTTCTTTTGACAAACCACATATGGATCCACCAGAATCATTGCATGTCTGTTCTTTTCATAAACCACATGAATCCACCAGTGTCATTCCATGTGTGTTCTTTTCATTAACCACAACCTGAGTCATTGCATGTCTGCTCTTTTCACAAACCACATAAGGATCCACCAGAGACATTGCATGTCTGTTCTTTTAATAAACCACATATGGATCCACGAGAGTTCATTGCATGTATGTTCTTTTCATAAAAGACATGAGCATGTGTGTTCTTTTCACAAACCACATATGGATCCACCAGTGACATTGGATGTGTGTTCTTTTCCTAAAACACATATGGATCCACCAGAGTCATTGCATGTGTGTTCTTTTCATGAACCACAACTAGAGTCAGTGATTGTGTGTTCTGTTCACAAACCACATATGGATCCACAGAGTCATTGCATGTGTGTTCTTTTCGTAGACCACATATGGATCCACCAGTGTCATTGCATGTTTTTTTAATAAACCACAGCTAGAGTCACTAGATTTGTGTTCTTTTCATAAACCACAACTAGAGTCATTGCATGTGTGTTCTTTTAACAAACCACATATGGATCCACCAGTCTCATTGAATATGTGTTCTTTTCATAAACCACATATGGATCCACCAGAGTCATTGCATGTGTTTTCTTTTCATTAACCACAGCTAGAGTCATTCCATGTCAGTTCTTTTCACAAACCACATAAGGATCCACCAGAGTCATTTCATGTGTGTTCTTTTTACAAACAACATATGGATCCACCGGGGTCATGGCATGTCGGTTCTTTTCATAAACCACATGGATCCACCAGTGTCATACCATGAGTGTTCTTTTCATTAACCAATGCTAGAGTCATTGCATGCTTGTTCTATTCACAAACCACATATGGATCCACCAGAGTCATTGGATGTGTGTTCTTTTCATTAACCACTATCGTGGTGGTGTCACGGCAGATGCCATGGATAGGCTAAAGGTGGGGACTAAATGCACTAGGGGAATCCAGGGAGGGATAGTGTGGTGATTCCACACACATTAGCTTTATATTGGGGAGAGGAGGAAGAAGGAACTCTCTTACTCTCACCACTAGCTAGCCCTCAGGAACTTGCTAGTAGAACATAAACCTCTCAAGATCAACTAGTCAAAGACCAACCCCTTATACAGAGGTCCTAGCCCTCCTTATATAGGGGTGGCTAGGTCTCCAATTAGGGCATACGTGGAGGCATATTCCAAGGAATATGCCTCCTCCTAAAATAGTAAGCCGACCGGGTCACTTTAACCCAGTGTCATCCATGCAGAGGCTACGTGAGCCTCTGCGGCGCCCGCGTCATCCGACACAGGCTTTGTCACCTTGTCGGCCAGGCCTCGGTGGTCCTGGCTTCTGTCCGCTTCGCTCACGCTCTACGTACAGTGGTCACCCTTTGACCTGCGAGATACCTTCCTTCTCTTGTACGCTTGATATAACCCGGATCGTACCTAGTAGATCCGGCCATACCTGTACCTGCATACAAGTTAGATACATCTCAACGACTAACGATATAAGTCGGCCGAGACCCAGTTAGGTGGACATCCCCTGGTTCGGGTTACCCCGTGATTCGGCCTGCCTTGAGGTGGCTCGGCCAACACCTGCTTTGACCTTGCCGTACCTCGGCTAACTCGACCTTTATACCCCGGCATGACCCTATCCGGGGGTATCCCCCCAACATTAGTCCCCGAAGCTGGTGCGGTCTTAGTTGCCTTAGCCGCTAAGGCCACAGCAGGTTCAATTTTATCAAGCCTCTAGCTCCCTTTCCGAGTTACCTCATAGTCCGGATTTCATAGGTTTACTTTCCCTTGGCACATTCCGAGTTTTCACTCGCTGGCCGGGTCACCTCATATTCATCCGGGTCATTCTTCCTTCTCTTGTACGCTTCCCCACGTGGAAGTTAATCATTACTTTTGCCTCATTTTAAGGGCCTGCGCCAGTAACCGCCGCAGTAATTGTCAGTTATTACTATAGCACACGTCACATCGTGCTTGCCTCCTCGTTAACTGCATCATAACGTCACGTCATGGGATCTCCTGCGCCCTCGGGCCTTTCCTGTGGCTCGTTGCTGATTGGTTGATTCGGGTTATACACGGCCACACCGTGTGGCCCACCCGCACAGCGTGATCCCACTACCCCTGAAGGGCGTGGTTAAATAGGGGTGGGGGCGCCCCTTGGGTCTGTTCCCCACTCTCGCGCCTCCTTTGCCTCTTCTTCTTCCTCTTCCTCTCTAGCAACAGCGCCGCCACCACCGCACTTGCGTAAGTGCGCCGCTGCTGCACCGTTTCCTCGCGCACCCGTGTTGCCGCCACCTCCCCGCATCTCTTCCGCCATGGGTCCTCGCCTATCCAGGCCACTGTCACCCACCGCCGCTAGCGCCAGTGAGGACAGTGACCTTGAGATGACTGAAGAGGAGCTCGCCGTTGCTGAGCAAGAAATGGAGGAGGACGCGGTGAACGCCGACCGCGATGCTTGGGCTGGGTCCTGGGTTTGCCAGGATGATCTTGACTGGCTATACCGCACCCGGCGCATCCTGGAGGGCGTCACCGCGCGTCTCCTCGCTGCGGAGCTTGCCCCCTCACCCAATCCGGGTGAGTATGTGGTATTCCTCTCCCACTTCCAACATGGATTCGGGCTCCCAGCAAGCGATTTCTTCAACGACTGGCTCAACACGTATGAGCTTCAGCCGCACCATCTTCCGGCTAATGCCATCACCTCTCTCCGTGCCTTCGCTTCCACCATTGAGGGCTACGCCGGACTGTGGCCCATGAAGGAGCTCTGGATCCGGTTCTTCGGCCTTCGCCGGAACGTGATTCTGAACATCCAGCTTAATCCGCAGGACAAGCAGCTCACGCAGTTCGGCGCAACTTCCATCTCCCCCCGGAAATAGTCTATCTTTCCCCGAGTTATGGGGCTTGACTCCTGGAAGGGCTGGGCCCGAACCTTCTTCTATGTTCGGAACGGTACAACTGAAGATCTGATCCGGCTGCACCCTTACGCTCCGGGTCCTCCCAATCCGGATCTGTGGGACGCGGTCCCCAAGAAGCCCACCGTCCTGGTGAACCAAGTCAACAAAAGGTTCCAGGAGCTCAAGGACTTGGGGTTGCGCAACGGGGATGCGATGATTACATTCATCCGCAACCGGATCTCCCCCTCCAGAAACATACACATAAAGTTTGCCACATGAGCTAGGGCCGTGACCCCAACCGGACCTCCTCATTTGAGTTGAGCAACACCGAGATCTTCCGTCGGGTCAAGGCCCTCTTCACCACTAAGAAGGACTTCTCGGCTGAGTGGACGTGGGGGATCGAACACTTCTGCCGAGACAGGCTTCCCCCCGCGGTAAGTCTCGTGCCCCAAACTTTCTCCGAATTGTATCATATGTCGGTTTCTGTTGTAGGTTTAATCCCTTTGTCTTTTCTTTCCCTTCGATGTTTCTTCAGCAAACCATTGAGGATGGCACCGAGACTTCTCGCAAATGGGCACCTGATCGAGACACCTCGGATGTGGAGGAGCCGGATCAGGAGATGTTCCTGCCGATGGCGGACGCGACCAAGTGACCCACCAGTAAACTCTCTTCCATTAGAGATTGGCCCGACGATGAAGATGATTCGGACGTTGAGGTGATGGAGGCATTTGACGCTGTCCCCCTTTCTTATGTTTTTCCGACATCAGCTAACCCCGGTGGGCAGATCCATGAAGATCCTCCCCTTGCCACGGGTGAGCCTATCCCGGTCGCGCCGAAGAAGATGGGGGCAGCATCTGCTTCTTCCTCCAGACCTTCTCACCTAGCTAAAAGGCAAAAGAAGTCCACGGACAAAGCTGCAACCAAGGCCACGACTAAGGCCGTGACCCAGCAAGCTCACAAGCCGAAGGAGCCCTTGACTTCGGATGAGTGAGTCGCTTCTCCCTTTGCTATTCACTCGTTCTTCTTTTGTTATAGTTTCTCATCATACATCATTTGATTCGGCAGGGCTGCGGTGGAGGTCCCATAGAGTGGATCCGACATTGCCTCGCCGCTCCGACACAGTCTCCCCCTGTGGCGACGATTCACGCCCGTTGAGCCCCATTCTAGAGGGTTCAGCGGCTGCTCCGGGTTCTAGCCCACCTCGTCAAGAGGAGGGCAACCTTGGAGCGGGGGAAACTGGCTCTGCCGAGGCAGCAGCAACCACCACTTTGGCTCCGCCGCAAACAGCTTCATCCGAGTTACTTTCAGCACCTCCACCGAAACAGAAATCAGCACCAGCACCATCATCAGCTCCAGCACCAGCAGCAACACCAAGCCCCTCCGCCTCGTCTGAGTCTTCCAAGGCTCGGCGAGAAGACATCAGCAGCACCAAGGCTAGCGCCAAGGCAGCTCCCAAGGGCAAATCCGCTGCAACAACTTCAAGTTCTCAGCAGCAGCCCAAGGGCAAAAAGGCTCCTGACGCCACGAGGGCAGCGTCAATCGAGGATGGGCAGCGCACACTCGCGTCCATGCTTTCAAAGAAGACTCCACCACCGAAGGACGCCCCTGCCGAGCCAGCTGATGCACAACTCATTTTGCACACCAGCCCTGCCATTGCGCAGGTTGAGAGGAGAGAAGCCCATGCTAAGGGTCTAGTGGCGCCCCACATGCTTAGCGGCGAACGATATCCTCCGACCTTGATCGAGTTTGTAAATAACTGGAACAAGGCGTAGTTCGTCCATAATGACGATCTCCCGGAGAAGTTCGGTCCCGCCGAATTTGTTGTGCAGATGAATACTGCTGCCAAGGCAATTAATCTTGCGGGTCGGATGATGAAGGTACGTTACTTTGTCTTTTCCTTAACATGTAGTAGATATTATTGATATAGCCATTAGTCCCCGAGCCTCCGGGGGAGTAACTTGTTACTCGGCCGGATGCTCCTTAGAAAACTAACGTAGCTCCTTAATAACTTCGAATATGCACACACCTAGAGCCGGGTTAAGTTCCACTTGGCCCGGATCTTGTACACTTCGAATATGCACACACCTAGAGCCGGGTTAAGTTCCACTTGGCCCGGATTTTGTACACTCCGAATATGCACACACCTAGAGGCGGGTTAAGTTCCACTTGGCCCGGATCTTGTACACTTCGAATATGCACACACCTAGAGCTGGGTTAAGTTCCACTTGGCCCGGATCTTGTACACTTCGAATATGCACACACCTAGAGCCGGGTTAAGTTCAACTTGGCCCGGATCTTGTATACTTCGAATATGCACACACCTAGAGCCGGGTTAAGTTCCACTTGGCCTGGATTTTGTACACTTCGAATATGCACACACCTAGAGCCGGGTTAAGTTCCACTTGGCCCGGATTTTGTATAGTTCGAATATGCACACACCTATAGCCGGGTTAAGTTCCACTTGACCCGGGTCTTGTACACTTCGAATATGCATGAGACTAAGCTATCCTTTTGTACTCTTTTCAGGTGACTACCAATCGCCGGAGCGCTGAGTTTCAGCGTCTCCTGGATACTCACAAGATGTTGCGTGCAAAACATAGTGCACTTCTCGCTAAACACGAGAAAAGGGGTAAGTTTCTTTCTTGGCATTTTTCCGTTTTTCTTCATCTTTTTCTGCCGAACTAATCCATCATTCGGATTTCGCAGATGGGGTAGAGGCTGAGAATACCATTATGAGGAAAAACTTGGAGCAGATCAAGGGTAAGTCATTTTTGCTCAATCTCTCTCTGCGCCCTATCCTCTTTTCTTCTTGGCTCGGCAAATATTCATACCTTGGCTTTGCTGGGTCAACAAACTATTTCAGCATCTCTTGAAGATAGTGTGCCCGTGCCTGATATGATGCTGCATTTTCTTGAACAAGCAGGGCAGCACCAGGCCGAACTCAAAAAGAAAGAAGATGAGCTTGCCCTCCTCCGAACCAAAGATGATGAGATTGCCAAGATCAAGGCAGATATGAAGAAGCTCAAAGCGCAACACAAATCCGAGCTAGAGAAAGCAAGCCAGGACTTTACTGAAGAAAGCGAGCGCCTCACCCTCCAGATCACCAAGGACCAAGAATTTCTTAAGGAGGCCAACGTCAAGCTTGAGTCGGCGAATGCTAAACTTGTGCAACTCCGGGAGAGGCGCGACAACTGCACCACGGAGCTGACCCGGGTTCACAGCCATATTTCTAGTAAGTTCTTTTCCTTCAACCGACGTTGATCTTTCCGGGTCTACTTCTTTTACTTACTCCACCTGTCTTATTTTTTCAGGAAAATTCCCAGAGAGCGATGTCATTCCATCCAATGATGTTACCAAGTTCCGCAGGCAGAGGGGTACTTCATCTGGTCCTGGCACCATTCCTCTTGATCTCGAGGACTTGATAGTCAGCTTGTCCTCCCGAGTCGAGATCATGAAGAACTACGGCAAGGATATCTTGGACGTAGTGGTCCGGATCTTCAACGTCTTTTGGCCTGAAGAAGATACTCTGGAGAGTATCGCTGTTCTTTTTGCCAAGCTCATGGAGTGCGAGACTCAACTCGATCTCTGGAGAGAATCGGCTGGACGCGTCGGACCTGAGATCGTTCTTCACTACGTGCTTACGTGGTACAGGAAGATTAACCTCAAACTCCTTGAGAGCATGCGCACTGGATCCAGGTGGTCCACTGACCCGGATTGTGTAGCTCGGCGCAAGGCTTGCACCCATAGCTTCATCCAATACGCCCCCATTCATCAATGGAACAAGGGACCAAGCTTCCTAGATGCTACCGACGATGAAAATGCTGAAAACGTTGAAGATGATTCGGATGAGGACAAAGAGGACGAAGCTTCGGCGTCGAGGAAGACGGAGATGACTCTGAAGCCGAGGCTAGGGCTGCACCTGCTGGCGCTGAATTACCTCCTCCTGCTGCTCCTTGATTATAAACACTTTAAATTTCATCAGATCCCCGGTATGCCGGGTGCAATTGTATCAAGCACACAAGTGATATTTTGCAACTAAGTTTTTATGCTGGATTGACTTGGGCGTAGTCCCCGAGTTTCATTTTCTTGTTCCTCCAATTTCTTGGCTCGGCTCGTGTCTACCTTGGTTCGGTTTTATGACTTACGAGTCCGAGCTTTAAAAATTGTCTTAACAATACTTGGAAACTTTAGGATTTAGCTCAAAATAATTTAGCAAAGCAAATTTAAAGTAAGCATAAGGTTAGTCCGAAAAACAAACGTCGGCTCGATTAAGTTCCTTTCCTTAGTCGTTTTTCATGTGGTACGCAATTCCAAACTTGTTCTCTTGCTTGCCATGAAGCCAAATCTTGTTGGACAGCAGCAAGTCGAAGAGTTGGGTTCTTGGTGCTCACACACTACTAATCCGGCTTAAGTAGAAACAACTTACGCCAGCCGACGTATAAATAAATACCAAATATGACAAATATTATTAAGGCAGTCCCCGAGTTACCGCTCGAGGTGCCAAGATTTCATTGATAAGTTCATTGCCGGCATACATACCGACATATGAAAGACTCGGATACATACACTTCTCTGCTAAGTGTAGAAAGGACGAAGTAGAGCTACATTCCATGGACGCTTAGATTCCTCGCCGGACCTATCCGCCTTGTTCTTCTCCTGTGGTTTTGGATCGATAAGATAATAAGAATCATTGTGCGGTGCTTTGCTCACAATGAATGGCCCTTCCCATGGGGGGGGATAACTTATGCATGCCAGTAGTACGTTGTACCAACCGGAGTACCATATCACCTTCCCGGAAGATGCGGGGGTTTACTTTCTGGCTATGATAGCATCGGAGATTTTGCTGATATATGGCAGATCTGGACAATGCCAATTCTCTCGCTTCTTCCAGCAGATCAACATCAGTTTGCTGGGCTTCTTGCACTTCGGCTTCTGTGTATTGGGTGACCCTAGGCGAGTGATGCTCTATGTCGGCTGGTAATACAGCTTCTGCCCCATATACCAGAAAGAATGGCGTATAGCCTGTTGATCGATTTAGAGTTGTTCTTAAACTCCACAGTACCGCTGGTAGTTCTATCCAGCACCCCACTGATCTTTGTAGTGGCTCAATGAGCCGGGGTTTTATCCCGGATAATACTAATCCGTTGGATCTCTCCACTTGTTTGTTCGATGTGGGGTGGGCTACCAAGGCAACATCCAGCCGGATCTTCTTATCTCGGCAGAATCGCGCAAATGCTCCTTCAGCAAAATTTGTGCCATTATCTGTTATGATACTGTGAGGATAACCGTATCTCAAGATGATGTCTTTGAGAAATGTCACGGCCGTAGATCCATCACATTTTCTTATTGGCTTTACTTCAATCCATTTTGTAAATTTATCAACCATGACCAAAATGTGAGTCATATTCCCCCTCGCAGGTTTGAAGGGGCTAACCATGTCGAAACACCATACAGCAAATGGCCAAGTAATTGGTATGGTTTTGAGCTCAGACATTAGCATATGTGTCTTGGTAGCATACCTCTGACAACCATTGCATTTTCTTACCAAGTCCTCTGCTTATTCTAAGGCACTTGGCAAATAGAACCCATGTCGGAAAGCTTTCGCCACCAACGCTCTGGATGATGCATGATGCCCACATTCCCCTTGATGTATATCTCGGAGGATGTCAAGCCCTTCTTCCGGGTCAACACATCGCTGGAGGACACTAGTCACACTCCTTTTGTATAGCTCGGAATTGATGATCGTGTATGCCTTTGCTCTCCTCTGTGTTTTCCTGGACAACACCTTGTCAGCGGGTAAGGTTCCATCTTTCAGGAATTGAAATATGGGCAACGCCCAAGTTGGTACAGCTCGCACTAGGAACACATCCTCATCAATTTCCATCTGATCCACCGGCATAACCTCAACCAGATCACACTGAGCAGTCCCCGGGTCTTGCGAAGCAGTCCCTAGGTTTGCCGAGGCAGTCCCCGGGTTTCACGTACCACCTCCCACGTCAATGTCCATGGGTATAGCTCCGGACACCGGATCCTCCGGGACATAGATTGAGTCGGTTTCTGGGGACGACCTGATAGATGGTTTTCTGAGGTGTTCTAATGCTACACCTAGTGCAGTTGCTTGTCGGGTTGATCCGAGCTTCGACAATACGTCGGCAGCCTCATTTTCCACCCGGGGTATATGGCAAAATTCGCATCCCTCAAAGTAACCAAATATCTTTTGCACATGGAATCTGTATAATGCCATGTTTGGATCAAGAGCGTCCCATAGCCCTGAAACTTGCTGTATTACCAAATCCGAGTCGCCAAAGCATTGGATCCGACGTATCTCGACTTCTTTTTCCACTTTGAGCCCATGCACAAGTGCCTCATATTCGGCGAGATTGTTTGATGCTGCGAAATGGATCTGCAGCACATACTTCAGATGGTCATTTTTTGGCGAGGTAAGCACAACTCCGGCGCCTAACCCGGTTTTTGTTTTTGACCCGTCAAAGTGCATTCTCCAATAATTCGGATCTGGTAGTGGTGGTTCATATTGCACCTCGGCCCAGTCCACGAAAAAGTCGGCCACAGCCTGAGACTTGATTGCTTCTCTTCTGTCATATTGTGGCACATAGGGGGCTAGTTCAATTGCCCATTTTGCAATTCTGAAACTTGCATCTTTGTTACTCATTATCTCGGATATGGGAGCTTCACATATTACTTCGATGGGATGCTCCTCAAAATAGTGTTTTAGCTTCTTAGCCGACATGTACACACCATATGCCACTTTCTGATAATGCGGATAATTTTGCTTTGATGCGGATAATACCTCGCTTAGGTAATATACTGGCCTTTGCACTGACTTACCCTCTTCCTCGCGCTCTACCACAATTACTGCACTTACAACTCGGTTGGTTGTGGCTATGTAAAGCAACATTGGCTCCTTTGGTAGTGGAGAGGCTAACACTGGTGCAGTGGCTAACATATTCTTTAATTGGATAAAGGCTTCAGTGGCCTGCGGCGTCCAAATGAACTTGTCCGACTTTTTCATGAGTTGATAGAGGCAGTGCCTTTTCTCCCAATCGACATACAAAACGACTTAACGATGCCAGGCAACCAGTGAACATCTGGACATTGTTAAGGCACTTCGGCGGTTCCATTCACTCTATGGCCCGGATTTTAGTTGGATTGACTTCAATGCCTCGGCTGGAGACGAGGAATCCGAGTAATTTTCCAGCCAGGACACCGAAGGTACATTTTTTCGGGTTAAGCTTCATCCGGAACCTCCTTAGGTTCGCGAATGTCTGCCTGATATCATCAAGGAGCGTTTTGCTTTCCTTGGTCTTGATAACAACATCATCCACATACACCTGCACATTTTGACCAATTTGGTCGTGAAAACATTTCTGCATACATCTTTGGTACGTTGCCCCTACATTACGTAAACCAAATGGCATGGGGCGATAGCAATAAGCCCCATACGGGGTGATAAATGCAGTCTTCATTTGATCATCCGAATTCAGGGGTATCTGGTGGAAACCAGAATATTCATCAATGAATGACAACAGTTCACACCCAGCAGTTGAATCTATGACTTGATCTATCCTTGGCAGTGGAAATGGATCTTTTGGACACGCCTTATTCAGGTTCATGTAATCGATACACATACGCCAAACCACTGCCACATTCGGATCATCCTTCTTCTTCTCCACCAGCACCGGATTAGATAGCCAATCCGGGTAAAGAACTTCCATGATAAATCCAGCTGCTAGTAACCGAGCTATCTCATCTCCAATGAATTTTATCCTATCTTCGGCGAAGCGGAGGAGAGGTTGCTTGATCGGCCTTGCGCCGGGTCTCACATTCAATGAGTGCTCGGACAACTCCCTCGGAACACCTTGCAAGTCCTGTGTGGACCAAGCAAAAATATCCCGATTTTCACGGAGGAAGTTGACGAGCTCGCTTTCCTATTTATCATTTAACCCGGCACCAATTGTTACGGTGCGCTCTGGGAACATATCATCAATAGGCATTTTCTTGGTATATTTTGTCGCCTGGAACGAAACACTACCATGTGGGTTACTCATCGCCGACATATACTGTTGCGCGGACTGAGCCAATGCTGCCACTTCCTGTATCTTTCTTTTCTCTTGCGCAATCATGAGTGATTCGGCTAGGTTAGACCCGGCTAACGCACACTCAATGGAACGTCGGAAATCTCCAGCTATGGTTATTACTCCATTTGGCCTAGGCAACTTCATCTTCAGATAACTGATGTGACAACTTGCCATGAACTTGTTCAGTGCTGGCCTACCGAGTAACGCGTGATACGCACTTTCTAAGTTCACCACTTCAAACTCCAAATTCTCAGTTCGGCAGTTATCCCGCGTGCCGAACAATACGTCAACCCGGACCTTGCCTATGGGATCACAAGAAATGCCTGGCATAATGCCATGGAAAGTCGTTCTGGTAGCCTGGAGCATGTTCTCCGAGATACCCAACTTGCACATCGTATCCGCATACATGATATTGATGCTACTGCCATTATCTATCAGCACCTTGGAGAATCTCACATTGATATTTGGCCCTATGAATGTTGGGTCCAGCACTAACGCATATGAACCGGGGCTTGGCATAAGCTTGGGGTGATCCTTGATACTCCAGGTGATTTCCTGATCCGACCATGGCATATACCTCGTCACTGCGGGCATTACCGCATTTACTTCCATGTGTCGGCACTGCAAACTCTTTCTGTCCGTCTCTTCTATGGTAAACACACAGTAGCTCTGATGATGTTCTCTGTACTCATTCCTTCCCTCGTTTCCGGGGTACCTCTGATCCGGTTGATGCTGGTCTTCCACTTGATGCACGGCATCCCTTCTCTCATGGTTGTCATACCTCGGCGGAGGGGGAGGCAACATTAACTGTTGCGTGTTCGCTCCAGAGAGCAATTGTTGCCGGGGTAACTCCTGCCGAGGTTGATCATTCCGAGGTGCCTGAGCATTCCCCGAACCACCTTGTTCTATCTTGCGCATCCACTCACAATGCCTTGTTGTATGACCTGCTGGGTTACTCAGATTTGGCATGTGAAATTTACACGGCTGATCCAGCATTGACTCATAAGTATACCTCGGACGGTCCTTCTTTTCCTGCAACTATTTCTTCTGCTCTGGCGTCCAAGTTTTCTTGCCATCATTTCTCGGTGTCCATTGTTGCCCTCCAGTTTTTTGACGTTGATTGCCCCCTGCTCTGGGTTGATCTTGATTCACAGCAGCAACTTGTTGCAAACTGTACCAGTAATCCGGTCTGTCATCTCTTCTTTTACCCCGGTAATCATTCCTCTGGGATGATCCGGCTCCATCTCTCTGGTAGTACTCCTCATTTGACTCGTTTGACACAAGCCTGGGTTGATTCGGATCACCCAAATCATATGAATCAGCAATCCAGATTGTCTCTGCCAATGTAGTTGGAATGTCCCTTTGCAATCTTTGCCACAACATGCTTGCATATCTGCATCCTTGCGTGAACCACGCTATGGCCTGTGACTCGATCACACCCTCACATGAGTTTCGCACGGTACACCACCGGGTCAGGAACTCCCGGTCTGTCTCATTCGGTTTCTGCTTGCACATTGCTAGGGTCTATGGCCTATTCGGCCTCTGATACGTGCTCGAGAAGTTGCTTACAAACATTTCTTCAAAGTCAATCCAACAGTTAATACTTACGGGTGGCAAATTGTTTAGCCATACCCTCGCTGGCCCCTCCAACATTTGGGGTGCATATCTCATAGCCCATCTCAAGTTGCCTGTAGCAATCTTTATAGTTGTAGCATAGTTAATCAACCAATATTTCGGCTTTGTGCTGCCATCATACGTTTTTGTGTCTCTAGGTAATTGGAAGTTAGGTATCGGAGGTTCCTTCATGATCCGGGGCCCAAAACACGCAGGACCCTGGGGACCTTGACATTCAATTTGCTCCGACCTATACAGCCGATCCAGTTTTAATCTGGCATCGTCAGGCATCAAATCCCTGCTTCCCAATCTTGACCCTATCACATGATACTCCGGCCTTGGGTATTATGCGTTCACCATTTCTGAATCACCATCATTATATCTATCTTGCTCTCGTGGAGCACCTCTCTATTGCATACCTCGGCCGGCACTTTGCTCTTGCCTTGGTATATTCTGCTGCTACGGTTGTCCTGCTCCTGCCGAGTTACGCTGTCCGGCATTGCCATTTACAGCATTCCCTTGACCGGCATTGCCTTGGTCGCGATTACCTCGGCCAGCTTCACCTCGGCTCACACTCCATCGATCCTCATCTCTCTACACTCCTTTTCCTTTCCCTGCCCTTGCCGGGTCATACGGGACTATCTATTTGTTCCTCCTGGCCGAGGTTACTACCTCTTCTCTCCTAGGACCGCCATGAGGAGACGATGCAGCTCTAGCGGATTTCTCTGGGTTACCCACCGCCGAATGAACGATCTTGGAGGCCCTAGCTCTCTCCGGGTTAGCCCTAAGCAATTCCTCATTTTGCCTGTTCCGATCCAAACCAACTCATTGACCCTATCTTGATGTCTCTGATGGGTTCACCCGTCAAACCCTCTAACTCGGACGAAGCTGCATCTGCTGCTCTGAGGTTTTTTGCCGGGGTACTATACTTGGCAGCCCCACGGATAAACAGTTCACTGACTCCTCAATCCTAGTATCACCCTCTTTGTTCATTTCACTCATGAGGTTTCTCCCCTTTACTTTTATAACATCTACCTTATTTACCTTTGCGTACTCACGCAGTGTCATGTTCAACGACTGCTGAGCTGCGGCTATCTTTTTCGCACCGTCTAGTATTTTTTACCTAGTTTCCTCTAGCTCGGCCTATGCCTGAGCCGGATCTACCGCTACTTCTACTGGGTTTGCCAAACTATCCATCGCTTGCTGCAGCACATTCTCTGGCCTCTCTAGTGGAGGACCTCTACTTTTCCGCGATGCCTTAGGCGTTACCTCCGGATCTGGTGCCAGATCCTTGCTTGCGCCAGCGCCAAGCGCAGTCATCATCACCTCTGCACGGTCTGAGGAGCGAGTGATACGCGCCTCGTGAACCACGCTAAGGGGTGGCTCGCCTCCTTTGGCGACATGCCGCGGGTGAACGCACGACACATCGACAGCAACGTAGATCTTGTGCGCGCCGATCTTGACGAAGAGGCCATTGCACGGAAGAGGACGCTTGCCGAAGCAGCCAGCGTTGTCGCTGACAAAGTCCAGCGCTCCAAAGCGCTGAACGAGCCCAGAGACGATGCGTTCGCCGGTGCCGATGAGGTTTCCCGTCCGGATCTTCACCCCTGCTAGCTCCGCTAGCCCCACGGTGGGCTCCAACTGTCGTGGTGGTGTAATGGCAGATGCCATGGATAGGCTAAAGGTGGGGATTAAATGCACTAGGGGAATCCAGGGAGGGATAGTGTGGTAATTCCACACACAGTAGCTTTGTATTTGATTCCCTTCCACAGATTACAAGTGCTCCTTGAGCTGTATTAGGAAGAGGAGGAAGAAGGAACTCTATTACTCTCCCGACTAGCTAGCCCTCGGGAACTTGCTAGTAGAACATAAACCTCTCAAGATCAACTAGTCAAAGACCAACCCCTTCTACAGAGGCCCTAGCCCTCCTTATATAGGGGTGTCTAGGTCTCCAATTAGGGCATACGCGACCGGGTCATTTTAACCCAGCGTCATCCATGCAGAGGCTACGTGAGCCTATGCGGCGCCCGCGTCATCCAACACAGGCTTCGTCACCTTTGTCGGCCAAGCCTCGGTGGTCCTGGATTCTGTTCGCTTTGCTCACGCTCTGCATACAGTGGTCACCCTTTGACCAGCGCGATACCTTCCTTCTCTTGTAAGCTTGATATAACCCGGATCGTACCTATTAGATCCGGACATACCTGTACCTACATACAAGTTAGATACATCTCACCGACTTACGATATAAGTCGGCTGAGACCCAGTTAGGTGGACATCTCCTGGTCCAGGTTACCCCATGAATCGACCTGCCTTGGGGTGACTCGGCCAGCACCTGTTTTGACCTTGCCGTACCTCGGCTAACTCGGCCTTTATACCCTGGCGTGACCCTACCCGGGGGTATCCCCCCAACAACCACAACTAGAGTCATTGCATGTATTTTCTTTTCCAAAACCACATATGGATCCACCAGATTCAATGCATGTGTGTTCTTTTCATAAACCACATATGGATCCACCAGAGTTCATTGCATGTTTGTTCTTTTCATCAACCACATGAGCATCTATGTTCTTTTCACAAACCACATATGGATCCACTAGTGACATTGAATGTGTGTTCTTTTACTAAAACACATATGGATCCACCAGAGTCATTGCATGTGTGTTCTTTTCATGAACCACAACTAGAGTCAGTGAATATGTGTTCTTTTCACAAACCCCATATGGATCCACCAGAGTCATTGCATGTGTGTTCTTTTCATAGACCACATATGGATCCACCACTTTCATTGCATGTGTGTTCTTTTAATAAACCACAGGTAGAGTCACTAGATGTGTGTTCTTTTCATAAACCACAACTAGAGTCATTGCATGTGTGTTCTTTTTACAAACCACATATGGATCCACCAGTGTCATTAAATGTGTGTTCTTTTCACAAATCACATATGTATCCACCAGAGTCATTGCATGTGTGTTCTTTTCATTAACCACAGCAAGAGTCATCGCACGTCTGTTCTTTTCACAAACCACATAAGGATCCACCAGAGTCATTTCATGTGTGTTCTTTTGACAAACCACATATGGATCCACCAGAATCATTGCATGTTTGTTCTTTTCATTAACCACATGAATCCACCGGTGTCAATGCATGTGTGTTCTTTTCATTAACCCCAACCAGAGTCATTGCGTGTCTGTTCTGTTCATAAACCACATAAGGATCCACCAGAGAAATTGCATGTCTATTCTTGTAATAAACCACATATGGATCCACGAGAGTTCATTGGATGTGTGTTCTTTTCAGAAACCACATGAGCATGTGTGTTCTTTTCACAAACCACATATGGATCCATCAATGACATTGGATGTGTGTTCTTCTCCTAAAACACATATGGATCCACTAGAGTCATTGCCTGTGTGTTATTTTCATAGACGACATATGGATCCACCAGTGTCATTGCATGTTTTTTTAAGAAACCACAGCTGGAGTCACTAGATTTGTGTTCTTTTCATAAACCACAACTAGAGTCATTGCATATGTGTTCTTTTCACAAACCACATATGGATCCACCAGTCTCATTGAATATGTGTTCTTTTCATAAACCACATATGTATCCACCAGAGTCATTGGATGCGTGTTCTTTTCATTAACCACAGCTAGATTCTTTACATGTCTGTTCTTTTCACACACCACATAAGAATCCACCAGAGTCATTTCATATGTGTTCTTTTCACAAAAAACATATGGATCCACCGGAGTCCTGGTATGTCGGTTCTTTACATAAACCACATGGATCCACCAGTGTCATAGCATGTGTGTTCTTTTCATTTACCAATGCTAGAGTCATTGCATGCCTGTTCTTTTCACAAACCACATATGGATCCACTAGAATCATTGCATGTGTGTTCTGTTCATTAACCACGGTTAGAGTCATTGCATGTATGTTCTTTACACAAACCACATATGGATCCACCAGTGTCATTGCATGTATGTTCTTTTCATAAACCACATATGGAGCCACCCGAGTTCATTGCATGTGTGTTCTTTTCATAAACCACAGCTAGAGTCATTGAATGTCTGTTCTTTTCACAAACCACATATGGATCCACCAGTGTCATTGAATGTGTGTTCTTTTCATTAACCCTAGCTAGAGTCATTGCATGTATGTTCTTTTCACAAACCACATAAGGATCCACCATAGACATTTCATCTGTGTTCTTTGCACAAACCACACATGGATTCACCAGAGTCATTGCATGTCTAGTCTTTTCATAAACCACATGGATCCATAAGTGTCATTGTATGTGTGTTTTTTCATTAACCCCAGCCAGAGTCATTGCATGTATGTTCTTTTCACAAACCACATAAGGATCCACAAGAGTCATTGCATGTCTGTTCTTTTCACAAACCACATAAGGATCCACCAGAGTCATTTCATGTGTGTTCTTTTGACAAACCACATATGGATCCACCAGAGTCATTGCATGTCTGTTCTTTTCATAAACCACATGAATCCACCAGTGTCATTGCATGTGTGTTCTTTTCATTAACCACAACTAGAGACATTGCATATCTGTTCTTTTCACAAACCACATAAGGATCCACCAGAGACATTACATGTCTGTTCTTTTAATAAACCACATATGGATCCACGAGAGTTCATTGCATGTGTGTTCTTTTCATAAACCACATGAGCATGTGTGTTCTTTTCACAAACCACATATGGATCCACCAGTGACATTGGATGTGTGTTCTTTTCCCAAAACACATATGGATCCACCAGAGTCATTGCATGTGTGTTATTTTCATGAACCACAACTAGAGTCAGTGAATGTGTGTTTTGTTCACAAACCACATATGGATCCACCAGAGTCATTGCATGTGTGTTCTTTTCATAGACCACATATGGATCCACCAGTGTCATTGCATGTTTTTTAATAAACCACAACTAGAGTCACTATATTTGTGTTCTTTTCATAAACCACAAGTAGAGTCATTGCATGTGTGTTATTTTCACAAACAACATATGGATCCACCAGTCTCATTGAATATGTGTTCTTTTCATAAACCACATATGGATCCACCAGAGTAATTGCATGTGTGTTCTTTTCATTAACCACAGCTAGAGTCATTGCATGTCTGTTCTTTTCACAAACCACAAAAGGATCGACTAGAGTCATTTCATGTGTGTTCTTTTTACAAACAACATATGGATCCACCGGAGTCATGGCATGTCGGTTGTTTTAATAAACCACATGGATCCACCAGTGTCATAGCATGTGTGTTCTTTTCATTAACCAATGCTAGAGTCATTGCATGCCTATTCTTTTCACAAACCACATATGGATCCACTAGAATCATGCATGTGTGTTCTTTTCGTTAACCACAGTTAGAGTCATTGCATGTATGTTATTTTCACAAACCACATATGGATCCACCTGATTCATTGGATGTGCGTTCTTTTCATAAACCACTTATGGATCCACCATAGTTCATTGCATGTTTGTTCTTTTCATAAACCAAATGAGCATCTATGTTCTTTTCACAAACCACATATGGATCAACTAGTCACATTGAATGTGTGTTCTTTTCCTAAAACACATATGGATCCACCAGAGTCATTGCATGTGTGTTCTTTTCATGAACCACAACTAGAGTCAGTGAATGTGTGTTCTTTTCACAAACCACATATGGATCAACCAGAGCCATTGCATGTGTGTTCTTTTAATAGACCACATATGGATCCACCACTGTCATTGCATGCGTGTTCTTTTAATAACCACAGCTAGAGTCACTAGATGTGTGTTCTTTTCATAAACCACAATTAGAGTCATTGCATGTGTGTTCTTTTCACAAACCACATATGGATCCACCGGTGTCATTAAATGTGTGTTCTATTCATAAATCACATATGGATCCACCAAAGTCATTGCATGCGTGTTCTTTTAATTAACCACAGCAAGATTCATCACATGTCTGTTCTTTTCACAAACCACATAAGGATCCACCAGAGTCATTTCATGTGTGTTCTTTTGACAAACCACATATGGATCCACCAGAATCATTGCATGTTTGTTCTTTTCATAAACCACATGAATCCACTAGTGTCAATGCATGTGTGTTCTTTTCATTAACCACAACCAGAGTCATTGCATGTCTGTTCTTTTCACAAACCACATAAGGATCCACCAGATAAATTGCATGTATTTTCTTTTAATAAACCACATATGGATCCACGAGAGTTCATTGCATGTGTGTTCTTTTCATAAACCACATGAGCATGTGTGTTCTTTTCACAAGCCACATATGGATCCACCAATGATATTGGATGTGTGTTCTTTTCCTAAAACAGATATGGATCTACCAGAGTCATTGCATGTGTGTTCTTTTCATGAACCACAAATAGAGTCAGTGAATGTGTGTTCTATTCACAAACCACATATGGATCCACCCGAGTCATTGCATGTGTGTTCTTTTCATAGACGACATATGGATCCACCAGTGTCATTGCATGTTTTTTAAGAAACCACAGCTAGAGTCACTAGATTTGTGTTCTTTTCATAAACCACAACTAGAGTCATTGCATGTGTGTTCTTTTCACAAACCACATATGGATCCCCCAGTCTCATTGAATATGTGTTCTTCTCACAAACCACATATGGATCCACCAGAGTCATTGCATGTGTGTTCTTTCCATTAACCATAGCTAGATTCATTGCATGTCTGTTATTTTCACAAACCACATAAGAATCCACTAGAGTCATTTCATGTGTGTTCTTTTCACAAAAAACATATGGATCTGCCGGAGTCATGGCATGCCGGTTCTTTTCATAAACCACATGGATCCACCAGTGTCATAGCATGTGTGTTCTTTTCATTAACCAATGCTAGAGTCATTGCATCCCTATTCTTTTCACAAACCACAAATGGTCCACCAAAATTATTGCATGTGTGTTCTTTTCATTAACCACAGTTAGAGTCATTGCATGTCTGTTCTTTTCACAAACCACATATTGATCCACCAGTGTCATTGCATGTATGTTCTTTTCATAAACCACATATGGAGCCACCAGAGTTTATTGCATGTGTTTTCTTTTCATAAACCACAACTAGAGTCATTGAATGTCCATTATTTTCACAAACCACATATGGATCCACCAAAGTCATTGCATGAATGTTCTTTTCACCAACCACATATGGATCCACCAGTGTCATTGAATGTGTGTTCTTTTCGTTAACCCTAGCTAGATTCATTGCATGTATGTTCTTTTCACAAACCACATAAGGATCCACCAGAGTCATTTCATATGTGTTCTTTTCACAAACCACATATGGATCCACCAGAGTCATTGCATGTTTGTTCTTTTCATAAACCACATGGATCCATAAGTGTCATTGTATGTGTGTTTTTTTCATTAACCCCAGCCAGAGTCATTGCATGTATGTTCTTTTCACAAACCACATAAGGATCCACCAGAGTCATTGCATGTCTGTTCTTTTCACAAACCACATAAGGATCCACCAGAGTCATTTCATGTGAGTTCTTTTGACAAACCACATATGGATCCTCCAGAGTCATTGCATGTCTGTTCTTTTCATAAACCACATAAATCCACCAGTGTTATTGCATGTGTGTTCTTTTCATTAACCACAACCAGAGTCATTGCATATCTGTTCTTTTCACAAACCACATAAGGATCCACCAGAGACATTACATGTCTGTTCTTTTAATAAACCACATACGGATCCACGAGAGTTCATTGCATGTGTGTTCTTTTCATAAACCACATGACCATGTGTGTTCTTTTCACAAACCACATATGGATCCACCAGTGACATTGGATGTGTGTTCTTTTCCCAAAACACATATGGATCCACCAGAGTCATTGCATGTGTGTTATTTTCATGAACCACAACTAGAGTCAGTGAATGTGTGTTTTGTTCACAAACCACATATGGATCCATAGAGTCATTGCATGCGTGTTCTTTTCATAGACCACATATGGATCCACCAGTGCCATTGCATGTTTTTTAATAAACCACAACTAGAGTCACTATATTTGTGTTCTTTTCATAAACCACAAGTAGAGTCATTGCATGTGTGTTATTTTCACAAACAACATATGGATCCACCAGTCTCATTGAATATGTGTTCTTTTCATAAACCACATATGGATCCACCGGAGTCATTGCATGTGTGTTCTTTTCATTAACCACAGCTAGAGTCATTGCATGTCTGTTCTTTTCACAAACCACATAAGGATCGACTAGAGTCATTTCATGTGTGTTCTTTTTACAAACAACATATGGATCGACCGGAGTCATGGCATGTCGGTTGTTTTCATAAACCACATGGATCCACCAGTGTCATAGCATGTGTGTTCTTTTCATTAACCAATGCTAGAGTCATTGCATGCCTATTCTTTTCACAAACCACATATGGATCCACTAGAATCCTTGCATGTGTGTTCTTTTCGTTAACCACAGTTAGAGTCATTGCATGTATGTTATTTTCACAAACCACATATGGATCCACCAGATTCATTGGATGTGCGTTCTTTTCATAAACCACTTATGGATCCACCATAGTTCATTGCATGTTTGTTCTTTTCATAAACCAAATGAGCCTCTATGTTCTTTTCACAAACCACATATGCATCAACTAGTGACATTGAATGTGTGTTCTTTTCCTAAAACACATATGGATCCACCAGAGTCATTGCATATGTGTTCTTTTCATGAACCACAACTAGAGTCAGTGAATGTGTGTTCTTTTCACAAACCACATATGGATCAACCAGAGTCATTGCATGTGTGTGCTTTTAATAGACCACATATGGATCCACCACTGTCATTGCATGCGTGTTCTTTTAATAAACCACAGCTAGAGTCACTAGATGTGTGTTCTTTTCATAAACCAAAATTAGAGTCATTGCATGTGTGATCTTTTCACAAACCACATATGGATCCAGCAGTGTCATTAAATGTGTGTTCTATTCATAAATCACATATGGATCCACCAGAGTCATTGCATGCGTGTTCTTTTAATTAACCACAGCAAGAGTTATCGCATGTCTGTTCTTTTCACAAACCACATAAGGATCCACCAGAGTCATTTCATGTGTGTTCTTTTGACAAACCACATATGGATCCACCAGAATCATTGCATGTTTGTTCTTTTCATAAAACACATGAATTCTCTAGTGTCAATGCCTGTGTGTTCTTTTCATTAACCACAACCAGAGTCATTGCATGTCTATTCTTTTCACAAACCACATAAGGATCCACCAGAGAAATTGCATGTCTGTTCTTTTAATAAACCACATATGGATCCACGAGAGTTCATTGCATGTGTGTTCTTTTCATAAACCACATGAGCATGTGTGTTCTTTTCACAAGCCACATATGGATCCACCAATGATATTGGATGTGTGTTCTTTTCCTAAAACAGATATGGATCTACCAGAGTCATTGCATGTGTGTTCTTTTCATGAACCACAACTAGAGTCAGTGAATGTGTGTTCTATTCACAAACCACATATGGATCCACCCGAGTCATTGCATGTGTGTTCTTTTCATAGACGACATATGGATCCACCAGTGTCATTGCATGTTTTTTTAAGAAACCACAGCTAGAGTCACTAGATTTGTGTTCTTTTCATAAACCACAACTAGAGTCATTGCATGTGTGTTCTTTTCACAAACCACATATGGATCCACCAGTCTCATTGAATATGTGTTCTTTTCATAAACCACATATGGATCCACCAGAGTCATTGCATGTGTGTTCTTTCCATTAACCATAGCTAGATTCATTGCATGTCTGTTCTTTTCACAAACCACATAAGAATCCACCAGAGTCATTTCATCTGTGTTCTTTTCACAAAAAACATATGGATCTGCCGGAGTCATGGCATGTCGGTTCTTTTCATAAACCACATGGATCCACCAGTGTCATAGCATGTGTGTTCTTTTCATTAACCAATGCTAGAGTCATTGCATGCCTATTCTTTTCACAAACCACATATGGATCCACCAAAATTATTGCATGTGTGTTCTTTTCATTAACCACAGTTAGAGTCATTGCATGTCTGTTCTTTTCACAAACCACATATTGATCCACCAGTGTCATTGCATGTATGTTCTTTTCATAAACCACATATGGAGCCACCAGAGTTTATTGCATGTGTTTTCTTTTCATAAACCACAGCTAGAGTCATTGAATGTCCATTATTTTCACAAACCACATATGGATCCACCAAAGTCATTGCATGAATGTTCTTTTCACCAACCACATATGGATCCACCAGTGTCAGTGAATGTGTGTTCTTTTCATTAACCCTAGCTAGTGTCATTGCATGTATGTTCTTTTCACAAACCACATAAGGATCCAGCAGAGTCATTTCATATGTGTTCTTTTCACAAACCACATATGGATCCACCAGAGTCATTGCATGTTTGTTCTTTTCATAAACCACATGGATCCATAAGTGTCATTGCATGTGTTTTTTTTCATTAACCCCAGCCAGAGTCATTGCATGTATGTTCTTTTCGCAAACCACATAAGGATCCACCAGAGTCATTGCATGTCTATTCTTCTCATAAACCACATATGGATCCACGAGAGTCATTGCATGTGTGTTCCTTTGACAAACCACATATGGATCCACCAGAGTCATTGCATGTTTGTTCTTTTCATAAACCTCATGAATCCACCAGTGTCATTGCATGTGTGTTCTTTTCATTAACCGCAACCAGAGTCATTGCATGTCTGTTCTTTTCACAAACCACATAAGGATCCACCAGAGTCATTCCATGTCTATTCTTTTCATAAACCACATATGGATCCACCAGTGTTCATTGTATGTGGGTTATTTTCATAAACGATAGCTGTGGGGCCCCTGGATTAATCTTCCGAGAATCCCTGTTATGCATACAACCACGATCCCATGATCAGTTAGTCGTGGCACATAACTGACAAGTATCAAAATAAACATCCAAAACATAACAAATACATGTCATACCTTATTTTCCATTATGGCTACATCGATCAACATCAACGGAACTTCATTAAGCGTAGAGCCCGAGCCATGCCTTAACCTACAGGCAACTGACTAGGAGAACGTCCTAGCTCGCATAATCGTCCACTTCACCTTCTTCTCGATATCTGACCAAGTTAATAGCCAGGGACAATGACAGTGAGTTTTTTGAATGTACTCGTAAACCACCTTAATAGAATAATAAAACAAGAGGATATGCAATATGGCTGTGTAGTAGGAGGGCTTCAAGAGAGGTTATTTTCTCAAATAGTTTCTCTTGTAGATATAGCATCTACATATCTTTGTTGAAAACTTTTGTAAACATTTTGGAAATTGTTTGGAAAAGTTTGGGAAAACATCAGGACTGGGTCACCCATTTGTTCCCGTCTTCAGGTCGTCCCACGACCAAACTCCTTTCTCCTCCTTCCGACCATCCCATGGTCAAAACCTTTCTCCTTTACGACCATCCCATTGTCAAAACATTTCCAAAGCCATTTCTTTTCCGAAATCCTTTTTGAAAACAAAACCAGCAGCGCTCTACAGCAACCTTCTGAACCGTCCATGACCACGGACGCGGCTATTCGAATAGATTTACACTTTGTAGAGGTTGTACACTTTACCCACACCATCCGGGTACACTACCCTGATATTCACCGATCGTGGGTCGAGTAACCGATCAAGACTCTCCGGAGGCCCACTCCAATATAAGTGCCTACCCTATGAGTGTTATTCCCCTCAAAACCGGGACGTCAGGTACCGAGGACCAACCGGAGCGCTTTTTTCCACTTATCGAGTGTGCGCTTTCAATAAGGGGCTCATAGTAACACCTGGAGGTCCGCAAACCCTTCGTTCCTTCTCCCGGTCGATGTCCCAGATGGACCGTTTGTCCAGAGAAGACCCAGCCTCCAAGGATTTTTATCCCCTGTAATTGTTGTGAGGCAGACTATACCAGAATAGACAAACATCAAATCAATCCCCGTCCCATTCCAGAGTAATGTGGTTGCACGGGTTAATTGTTCTAGCAAAACTGCAAAGAACCGGGTGCGTTTCGTAAACCTTTTTCCTCCAGGATTTTTATAAAACAAAACTTTTTTTTTCTCAACATCTCTTGGGAGGTCCCACCTCACCAAGGTTTTATCATAAAATATTTGGTAAAACTTTTTCTGGGGTCTTCCCATCCTCTAGCTTTTCTTTGGCTAAACAGGGTCTCCAAAAAGGCGTACGGTGTATTACACCATCTACCATACTAGTGACAAGTAGGTATCTTCAAGGGGGTTGTACTTAGTAGTACCAAAGTGTAATAGTTCGGAGGAGCCAAACCACTACCATATATACATCAATATATAGTAGACAATGCAGTTTTGATAAACAGTAGATAAAACATGCATAAGTAAAACAGTAGGACAAGGCTTATGAGCAAGAAGGTGGCTTGCCTGATTATCAGCGATATGGCAATAGTTCCCTGGACTTCTCCTTAGAAAACCATAATACCAATAATAACCGAAATAGAATAACCCGATGCTTCCTTCTTCTCGGCATCACATAAACGCAACTATCACCGATATCGAGCATACATGCAAACAAACAAGTCCACAATCAAACAAGGTATTCAAGCATCAAAACCATACAGCAAAAAAAACATGCCACACATTACTCAATTCAGTAGGTTTTGAGAGGATTGGATTTAGGGGATTGAGATGGCCTTGGAGAAGGGGATGAACACCCCTTAGGGTTTATTATCGCGGAACTACCTAAGAGGGGGTTTTGGACCAATGACCTATTCAGTAAGATACCATTCTGTACTAATGATACCAACAGATAGGTGTTGATAAAATGAAACCAACAAAAGTGGTTTCATTATTTTATCACTTTTCTTTAAATAGTTATGATTTTCCTAGTGAAATAACTTCTAGTTTTAGGAATAAATCACCAGAAAAGTTCTGGAGCTCCAAAAATTATTTCCTTGGAGGATTTTGTAGAGTTTTATGTACTGAACTACTAAGAGTTGGAACCTCCCCAAAATAATTACTAGAATGCCCTCAGGAAATTCGCAAAGGCAGTTCTGTAGCTGTTTTGTCTTTTTCACTAAATTAAATCTACAAAAGCTTTTGACTTGATTCCAAGGACACAATGTAGGTATTTGGGTTACATTTCTGCAAAAATTGGAATCAACCTTTTTGGAGTTACAGAGCTACTAGAGGGATTTATCTAGTGAAATGAGTCTACACAGAATAGTTTAATTCAGTAAAATTGAACCAGACCTCAATAAAATTTGAGGTGTTGGAGTTTGATAGATGTTGATATGGAGTTTTACTGGGAGTTGGATTTAGGCCAAAACCATTTTTGGTTTGGCCTAAATAAATTCCTAAAGTAAAAAATTAATTGTTTTTTATTTTTGCTACGGGTAATCTAGGAAGCAATATAATGTAGGGCAAGTTTGACAGGAAATGTATCATTGATACCTTTCAGTACCAAGTGGTTTTGGTCAAATTTGTGTTGTAAAACTCCCTAGAGAGATTTATTGGTGAGAAGGATAGATCTAGGAAATGGATTTAATACATTTCATATAGACATCAACTAAGCTAACCAAGAGTACTACATGTTTAAGAAAACCTTCAGAAACCCTAGGAATTTCTGATTTGGTCAATTAGATTAGTTTTCCATATTTATTTGGATTTATTCCTCTACACATAAAACATATCTAGGAAAAAAAGGGAAAGAGGGCAGCACGGGCCGGATTTAACAGTGTGTGGGCCTCACACGGCCCGATCGGCCCAACACACCGGCAAGGGCAGCGCGTGCTGTGCGCTTGAAGCTGCCAGGGCGGGCCCAGCTATCGGCGTCTGCGGGAAGCAAAGGGGTAAGGCGCCAGGCGGGCCATCCAATCAAGTCATGATCGACGGCAGCCAGCCATCGTCAACCTAGGGTCAAGGGCGATAGGGGCTAACCCTAGCTAGCGGCAGGGCACGGAGAAGAGACGGGGAGGCCGTAGGAAGCCGGGGTGCTCCGCGGCACCCCCGGAGATGGGCGGCAGCAGGGGGTCAGTGTCAGAGGCGGTATCGCGCATCTGCACCGACCGAGGAGTTCAGGAACTCGTCGGAGCACGTCCTTGGGGTGGCTACATGTCGGAGGAGAGGCATCCGTGTGGACCTAGGAGGAGTCTGAGGCCCTGGGGCATCCTTTGGCGATGCATCTGGGTCACTCTCACACCAAAAACCAACCTTGTCCCATGTAAAATTATCAAATGATCTTCTAGAAACTACACCTGTACTTTTTGAATAAATGATTTTAAGTGGACTTAAAATCCTCTGAAAAATCCCAGATAATTCATGGTGTTATATCTTGACCTCATCTACCTACTAGTATCATCTCCCCACCTTGTCCAATACAAATTTTGGAACTTCCTTCACACGCCTCCATGTCCACTAGTGCTTGGAAGCTATACCAAAGAGAAAGACACACATATATTGCCAAACTTGCTCACTTGTTGTGCTGTAGCAGCAGCCTCCCTACTTCCTCTCTCCTGCTGCATGACCAGACCTCTCTCTCCACTGCCCAAACCGACCAATCACCGACCAGCACCCCCTCTCCTAGTCCCTCCATAAGCCATGCCCACCATGAACCGATCCATCTCGTTTAAATGGCCAGAGACCACTACATCCTCCCCTATACCCCTCATTTGTTTCCTTACACCTCCACTCCCCATCCCCGAGTTCTAGAGCTCATCTCAGGGCCTGGCTCGCCGGAGAGAAGAAGAACTCCAACCCTCGGTACACTTCAAGATCTCAAGTGGTAACCATATCCTCGCCCCTCCAAGCCTCCCCTGCTCACTGGCATGTCCTCTGCTAACTCCCTCCTGCCTTTCACTTTGCTCTATTTTGCCCTAGGGACAGCGGAGCAACCGCCACCATCGTGCATGTGCGCTTGAGAGCTCCCGTCGAGCCCGACGTGTCCGAGACCCAGATGCATCGCCAAAGGATGCCCCAGGGCCTCAGACTCCTCCTAGGTCCACGCGGATGCCTCTCCTCCGACATGCAGCCACCCCAAGGGCATGCTCCGACGAGCTCCCGAACTCCTCCGTCGGTGCCGATGCGTGAGACTGCCTCTGACGCTGAACCACATGCTGCCGCCCATCTCTAGGGCCACCGCGGAGCATCCCGGCTTCCTGCGGCCTCCCCACCTCTTCTCTGTGCCCCCAAGGTGAGCTCCCAGCGACCCCCGTCGCTAGCTAGGGTTAGCCCCTATCGCTCTTGACCCCAGGTTGACGATGGCTGGTTGCCGTCGATCATGACTTGATCGGATGGCCCGCCTCGTGCCTTACCCCTTTGCTTCCCGTGGACACCGATAGTTGGGCCCGCCCTGGCAGCTTCAAGCGCGCAGCGCGCGCTGCCCTCGCCGGTGCGTTGGGCTGATCGGGCCCTGTGAGGCCCAGACCCGGTTAAATCTGGCCTATGCTGCCCTCTTTCCCTTTTTTTCCTAGATCTATTTTATGTCTAGAGGAATAAATCCAAATAAAAATGGAAAACTAATTTAATTGACCAGATCTAAAATTCCTAGGGTTTCTAAAGGTTTTCTTAAACATGCAGTACTCTTGGTTAGCACAGTTGATGTCTAGATGAAATGTATTAAATCCATTTCCTAGATCTATTCTTCTCACCAATAAATCTCTCCAGGGAGTTTTACAACACCAATTTGACCAAAACCACTTTGTACTGAAAGGTATCAATGATACCTTGCCTGTCAAACTCGCCCTATATTATATTACTTCTTAGATTACCCGTAAAGAAAATAACAAAAACAAATAACTTTTGACTTTAGGAATTTATCTAGGCCAAACCAAAAATGGTTTTGGCCTAAATCCAACTCCCAGTAAACTCCATATCAACATCTATCAAACTCCAGCACCTCAAATTTTACTGTGCTCTGGTTCAATTCTACTGAATTAAACTATTTTGTGTAGACTCATTTCACTAGATAATTCCCTCTAGTAGCTCTGTAACTCCAAAAAGGTCGATTCCAATTTCTACAGAAAAGTATCCCAAATACCTACATTTTGCCCTTGGAATCAAGTCAAAAGCTTCTGTAGATTTAATTCAGTGAAAAAGACAAAACAGCTACAGAACTTCCTTTGGGAATTTCCTGAGGGCATTCTAGTAATTATTTTGGAGTGATTCCAACTCTCAGTGGTTCAGTTCATAAGACTATACAAAATCCTTCAAGGAAATAATTTTTGGAGCTCCATAACGTTTCTGGTGATTTATTCGTAAAACTAGAAGTTATTTCACTAGGAAAATCATAACTATTTAAAGAAAAGTGATAAATTAATGAAACCACTTTTGTTGGTTTCATTTTATCAACACCTATATGTTGGTATCATTGGTACACAATGGTATCATACTGAATAGGTCATTGGTCCAAAACCCCCTCTTAGGTAGTTCCCCGATAATAAACCCTAAGGGGTGTTCATCCCCTTCTCCAAGGCCATCTCAATCCCCTAATCCAATCCTCTCAAAACCTACTGAATTGAGTAATGTGTGGTATGTTTTTCTTGCTATATGGTTTTGATGCTTGACTGCCTTGTTTGATTGTGGACTTGTTTGTTTGCATGTATGCTCGATATCGGCGATAGTTGCGTTTATGTGACGCCGAGAAGAAGGAATCATCGGGTTATTCTATTTCGGTTATTATTGGTATTATGGTTTTCTAAGTAGAAGTCCAAGGACCTATTGCCATATCACTGATAATCAAGCAAGCCACCTTCTTGCTCATAAGCCTTGTCCTACTATTTTACTTGTGCATGTTTTATCTACTGTTTATCAAAACTGCATTGTTTACTATATGTTGATGTATATGGTAGTGGTTTGGCTCCTCCGAACTATTACACATTGGTACTACTAAGTACAACCCCCTTGATGATGCCTACTTGTCACTAGTATGGTAGATGGTGTAATACACCATACCCCTTTTTGGAGACCCTGTTTTAGCCAAAGAAAAGCTAGAGGATGGGAAGACCCCGGAAAAAGTTTTACCAAATGTTTTATGATAAAACCTTGGTGAGGTGGGACCTCCCAAGAGATGTCGATAAAGAAAAAAAAATTGTTTTACAAAAATGCTGGAGGAAAACCGGAGGAAAAAGGTTTACGAAACGCACTCGGTTCTTTGCAGTTTTGCTGGAACAATTAACCCGTGCAACCACATTACTCTGGAATGGGACAGGGCTGGATTTGATATTTGTCTATTCTGGTATAATCTGCCTCGCAACAACTACAGGGGATAAAAATCCATGGAGGGTAGGTCTTCTCTGGACAAACGGTCCATGTGGGACATCGACCGGGAGAAGGAACGAAGGGTTTGTGGACCTCCACGCATTACTATGAGCCCCTCATTGAAAGCGCACACTCGATAAGTGGAAAAAAGCGCTTTGGCTGGTCCTCGGTACCCGACATCCCGGTTTTGAGGGGAATAACACTCATAGGGTAGGCACTTATATTGGAGTGGGCATCCGGAGAGTCTTGATCGGTTACTCGACCCACGATCGGTGAAGATCAGGGTAGTGTACCCAGATGGTGTGGGTAAAGTGTACAACCTCTACAGAGTGTAAATCTATTCGAATAGCCGCATCCGCGGTCATGGACGGTTGGGAAGGTTGCTGTAGAGCGGTGCTGGTTTTGTTTTCAAAAAGGATTTGGGAAAATAAATGGCTTATGAAATGTTTTGACCATGGGATGGTCGTAAAGTTGAAAGGTTTTGACCATGGTATGGTCGGAAAGAGGAGAAACGAGTTTGGTCATGGGATGACCTGAAGACGGGAACAAATGGGTGACCCATTCCTGATGTTTTCCAAAAAATTTCAAAACGGTTTCCAAAATGTTTACAAAAAATTTCAACAAAGATATGTAGATGCTATATCTACAAGAGAAACTATTTGAGAAAAGAACCTCTCTTGAAGCCCTCCTACTACACAGCCATATTGCATATCCTCTTGTTTTATTATTCTATTAAGGTGGCTTGCGAGTATATTCAAAATACTCACTGGCATTGCCCCTGGCTATTAACTTGGTCAGATATCGAGAAGAAGGTGAAGTGGATGATTATGCGAGCTTGGACGTTCTCCCAGTCAGTTGCCTGTAGGTTAAGGCATGGCTCGGGCTCTATGCTTAATGAAGTTCCATTGATGTTGATCGATGTAGCCATAATGGCAAATAAGGTATGACATGTATTCGTTATGTTTTGGATGTTTACTTTGATACTTGTCGGTTATGTGCCACGACTAACTGATCATGGATTGTGGTTCTATGCATAACAGGGATTCTCAGAGGATTAATCCGGGGCCCCACAAACTTGGTATCAGAGCCATCCTGACTGTAGGAGAACCTTAGTTAGCATGGTCGCTAGACATGAACCTTATTTTGAAAACCCCGGTTTTCTAAAACTAGTTTCTCACTGAGTTTCAAAAAGTTCTACTTCTTCTCTTACTCTAAGTAAATGCTTTCAAAAATGGTTTCCTGTAACTCTCTCCAAACTTCAAACCTACGGATTTTAAATAACTAGGATCTAGAACCCGGTGAAGACAATAAGAACAAGATGAAGACAAGCAACTACCAACAAACACAAGGAGACTACAATATCGCTCTACCAGCGGAATCCTCATAATTAGAAGACATCAGGTGTTGCACTATCAAGGAGCGTCAAAGATACGATGAAGGATTTACCGGCAAGATAGTGACTCCGACCTGAAGAAAGACAGTATCTAGGGTCAATAGTCCTAAGAATAGGATTCCCCTACATCACGAGTAGTTATCTCCTTGGTCCCTAGCGTTGATCGTGTTTGCTTGCCTAAGTGCATCCTATGTTGCTTGATGTGTGTTGTTTGCCGAGGACATTGCGAGCCCCTCGCTCTGTCTGCCTTGTTCGTATGTTCTGGTTCGCTTTGACCTCTTTAAAAGTGTGACTCGAGGAGCGATAACCCACCTAGTAACCAGGAAACCCATGCGCTAGCTGTCGGTAATGAGACCCAGGCTAACCTCGAGAGTATATGAGAGGAAAAGCATCGCAAGAACCAGGAGTTCGACATCGTCAAGTCAAAATCAACTCGAAGAGTTCACCTCAGCAGGACGGCATATCTCGTCAAACTCACCCCGCAAGACTCGTCAATAGCACCACACTCCCTTGTTCAGCAGTCTACTATAGCAAGAATCCATTGAAGCCAGAAGTCAATCCCCAAAGGATCCTCAATATCCATACGAAACCACCAGAAATATCTATCAAGACAAGAAGTGAAGACCTAACCATGCTAACCTCCGGTATATTAGACCTTCCAACCACCTCAGGAGACTAACTATTCTAGTCGACCCTACCCAACCCAACGGGAAGTTCCTCACCAGAAGGCCCGAATACTTCAGTTCCCGGAAGACAAGGACCTCACACCAAGACCCAAGGAGATAGATCCTCCCTTAGCATCACGCCAGCGTTTCAAAACAAAAGATCGGCATCACTCCTAAAACACCCTAGTGAAGCTCTAAGGTGGAAAGACTGCGTCTTTCCACTCAATCCTCAGAAGACTGTCCACCAGCGGATACTCTAGAAGACCTCCAAAATTGGACGCCTTCCCTCCAAACAACAACCCGGGAGTTATCAGAGGAGAAACTAACTGAAGATCCTACGAAGTCCCTCCGCCGTTGCAGCTGAAAACCCACCGGAAGGGGCACAGGATCGGTAACCATTCAGTTCCAATCGTTTAGAGGACGTGAGACTCCAGAGACTCCAAAAGGCTAAGAACAAATAATAATAGTGTATAAGCCCCGTAAGTCATAGTTTCACGGATGCCTTCTGAAGACCTCGACTCTAGGAGGAAGATGGACGACAATCTTCAGAACCGCCACCAATGAAGTCAACACGGAAGGAATGCGTTATCTACAAGCTAACCCAGTCTAATCCTAAGGGGGAAATACTGCATATTTCCCACCAAAATAGAGTAACCCTTCACTAGAAGCAAACCAAGGAGTATCGACCATAAAATCTTTAATTAGGATATGTTACGCCCCTAAAGAAGAGTCGTGGACCCTCAGAGAAAGGTACACCAAGCCATAGGTTCTATCCTCCGACGAGTACTCCGTGAAGTTCAGCATCGAGATAGTCTGCCCAGTCTAAGCCCTCGGGATAGGGGTGGAGTCCGGAAGGAAAAGAAGGTCATCCCTCGCAATCAGGACTGGACTCTGCTCAACTCTCCGTGCATCCCAGAAGACTGAAGCTCAGCTTCATCGATGTACTAACCACTTTCAAAGATGGAGTTGTTGGAGATATGCCCAAGAGGCAATAATAAAAGTGGTTATTATTATATCTTTGTGTTTATGATGAATGTTTGCATCTCATGCTATAATTGTATTATAAGGAAACACTAATACATGTGTGTTTTGTATAGATAAAAGAGTCCCTAGTAAGCCTCTTGTTGAACTAGCTTGTTGGTTAATTGATGATCATGGTTTCCTGATCATGGATATTGGATGTCATTAATAACAAGGTTATATCATTAGGAGAATGATGTGATGGACACACACACCCATAGTAAGCATATCATAAGATCAAGTCATTAAGTTCGTATTGCTACAAGCTTTCAAATGCATAGTAACCTAATCCTTCGACCATGAGGTTATGTTAATCACCATCACCGGATGGGTACTTTGATGACATCAAACACCGCTTCGTAACTGGGTGGTTATAAAGGTGTCATCGGGTATTCTGAAAGTATGTGTTGAAGCGCATGGACCAAGATTGGGATTTGTCCATCCATATAACAGATAGATATGCTCTGGGCCCTCTCGGTGGAATGTCATCTAGTTAGCTTGCAAGCATGTGACTAGGTCACAGGGGATGACATAACATGGAACGAGTAAAGAGTACTTATCAGTAACAAGGTGGAACTAGTTATGGAGATACCGACGATCAAACCTTGGATAAGTAGAGTATCGCGTGACAAAGGGAATTGGTTTCATATGTTAATGGTTCTATCGATCACGAAGTCATCGTTGAGTATATGGGAGCCATTATGGATCTCCAGATCCCGCTGATGGTTATTGATCGGAGAGGTGTCTTCATCATGTCTGTATATTCACGAACCGTAGGGTGACACACTTAAGGTTCGAAGTTGTTTTAAGTAGATATGGAATGTGTGTTGGAGACCGAATGTTGTTCGGAGTCTCCGATTGGATCCGGGACATCACGAGGAGATCCGGAATTGTCCGGAGAATAAGATTCATATAATGGGGATCATTTTCTAAGTTAGGAAATGTTTCGGAGTGTTTGTATGGGGAGTCTAGAAAGTTTCGGAATGTTCCGGAAGGTTCTAGAAGATATTTTGAAGTTTATTTGAAAACCAAGATAACATAAGGGAAACTTAAGGGATAAGTAAAGGAAACTTTAGGGGAGGACTCTCCCCCCAACCCTCCTTGGTGCGCTGGCCCTAAGGGGTGGGCCTAGGGGTGGGAACCCTAGGCCGCACCCCTCCCTCTATATATAGAGGGGTGGAGGCGCCACCCCCCTTGCCCCTTCCCACTCCAAACCCTAGCCGCCTCTCTCCTCCTCCTTCCATCTGCTCTGGCTTAGGCGAAGCCCTGCAGAATTCTCTACTCCACCACCACCACCACGCCGTCGTGCTCCTGGGATTCCGTGGAGAAGATCTACTACCTCCGCTGCTCGCTGGAACAGGGAGAGGAAGGTCTGCTTCGACTCCGCACGTGTGACCGACTACGGAAGCGCTGCCGAAACGCGGCGCCGGAAGGATCGTCCACACGATCTTGAGATCGGCAAGTGATCGACTACATCAACCCCGAGATCCAATCTCGTAACGCTTTCGGATCTACGAGGGTTAGTATAGATCTATCTCGTTGCACATGTCTAATAGATTAGATCTTGGCTTTTATCTAGATTAGATCTGGGTTTTGTTTGTTCTTGCGGTAGAATTTTTTTGTTTTCCATGCTACGAACCCATCAGGAGTCCTTAAGATAGTACGTGTAAGACACCTAGTATCAACCCGACTCAAAACCCTCTAACCCTACTCTCCTAAATCTCGGGGCGAGATTCTTTTAAGGGGGAAAGGTCTGTAACATCCCAATTTTTGCAACCCTGATTAGTTGTCCAGAATGCAAAAATCAGGGGGAACAAAAACTTTTTCTTGTACATTGGTGTAGTGTTTTCTTGTTTTTTGTTTGTGCTTGTGCATGTGAGTGTATACCATATGATACTCCTTACCTCACCATTAGTTGACAAAAGCTATTTAACAAAACTATCCTAGCTCATTTTACATATTCTCAAATGTTCCGGCATTTCAAAACATGAGCCAAGATGCTTATGTAACCAAAACTATTTTAGTGGCTTCTACTGACAAAACTATGTAGAGATATATAATATAATCTCCTTATGTTTTCAAGACAGAACCTTCAACTACTCTTACCTCTAGGATTTCCAAAACCTTGTATAAAACTTTTGAATCCTACTCTTGGTAGGGATACCAAGGACTCTTACCTTATTCAAAGTCCAACCTTTCAAAATTGTCCATCCTTACCTCAAGCTAAGCTTGATGGTAACCCTAGTAGTAGTTGATTTGTTTATAAGATGAATTGCCTTAATCTGCTGCTTGATTTGTCTGCTTAGGAGATAGTATGAGCTACTCTAGGAGCTCATCACTAGGATGAAGAGGTTTCCAAATCACCACACCCTAAACAGGACTACAAATCCGGGTCTAATCTCTAGATACTAGGTGATCAGCTAAAACCCTTAACCAGATCAATTCTAAAGATATCCCTTCTAGAAGTTTTCAAGTCAATGAAGACCAATATCAAGCATGGATCCTTTATACTCAATCTACACTTCAACATTATCCACTTGATGATGCTTGGGTACCTTGCAACCCATCAAAAACATCCCCTCTCATGCTCTAGTCAAAAACCCTAAATCTGCCAAATTTGGCTAAGTCTGGAAAACTATTTCCAACATCACCTTTGTGAATGCCTCCCTTTCTCAACCCTTGTGCATTTTTTAAAATGCATCTGAACAATCTTTTTAACCATCCTAAGGACTACCAAGGCCCACTCTTTACCTTGGTTAGATCATCCTCCAACCCACTTGTTCTTGATGGTTTTGCAGGCAAGAAAATAACTATTTCTGCAAATCTAGTGAACATGCCTACTTTGACAGAAGCTCACACCATCATCCAACCTTCTATGGACCAACTATTTGCATGGTTGTGTTCTAATCATATAGGTCTATCAACATCTACTTCACTTGTTCCAATTGGATCTTTGTGCTTCTTAAACCCACATTGTTTATAAGGCATCATGACTCATCTGGTATTGCTGCCTTATTTTCAACAAAGTTTGCCATCACTTCCAGACCACCTCAAATGTAACCAATCCAAACTCCTTCTGTCATGATCATATATATGACTTGGGATAACTATCCATCTATTCATTGAATCAAGGGGAGATCTGAGCTCCAAGATCCAGCAAGGTTTTGGTGGCATGAAAACAACCTTACCCAAGATCCTTAAATATCTAGCTTTCACCAAAATCAACTTGGATTCTCCAATCCCAAGGTTGCAAATGCTTGTTACACCTTGTCTACATCATCTACCATTCTCATCAAGATTTATCAAAAAAAATCCATATTTATTATGGACCAAATCTATTGAATTCCTTTAATAGACAAAATCTCCAAAACTCCTTTCCCAATAGAAAGTTTGGTTTTTGTCAAAGAACTTACCCAACTTCTGGCTCATTTGAGTCCTATATATAATACCCTATCATCACACTTTAGAAAAATATATTTTTGAAGAGTTTCAATAATTCTTTTTGCCTATTCTCTTAATTGGCAAAAATGGAATAATAATTGCCTTAAATACTTTTAAGCCACAATAAATCTTGGGAAAATTCCCCTAAGTGTATATTCACATTTGGGACCCTCTCACACCAAAAACCAACCTCGTCCTATGTAAAATTATCAAATGATCTTCTAGAAACTACAGCTGTACTTTTTGAATAAATGATTTTATGTGGACTTAAAATCCTCTGACAAATCCCAAATAATTCATGGTGTTATATCTTGACCTCACCTACCTACCAGTATCATCACCCCACCTTGTCCATTGCAAATTTTTGAACTTCCTTCACACGCCTCCATGTGATCAAATTTGCCAAATCAATCAAGCATTGATCCAAAACCACCCCAAACCCCATGGAAAATTACTCTCTACTTCTCCACAACAAACCTCACTCCTCCTCTGGTCGAAAACACTGTAGAATCACTGTAGCAAGACCTAAACCATGTCCACTAGTGCTTGGAAGCTATACCAAAGAGAAAGACACACATATATTGAGAGCCCCAGGGCCTGGATCAATGCTTGATTGATTTGGCAAATTGGATCACATGGAGGCGTGTGAAGGAAGTTCCAAAATTTGTATTGGACAAGGTGGGGAGATGATACTAGTAGGTAGATGAGGTCAAGATATAACACCATGAATTATCTGGGATTTTTCAGAGGATTTTAAGTCCACTTAAAATCATTTATTCAAAAAGTACAGGTGTAGTTTCTAGAAGATCATTTGATAATTTTACATGGGACAAGGTTGGTTTTTGGTGTGATAGTGTCCCAAATGTGAATATACACTTAATGGAATTTTCCCAAGATTTATTGTGGCTTCAAAAGTATTCAAGGCAATTATTATTCCATTTTTGCCATTTAAGAGAATAGGCAAAAAGAATTATTGAAACTCTTCAAAAATATTTGGGATGATAGGGTATGATATATAGGACTCAAATGAGCCATAAGTTGGGGAAGTGCTTTGGAAAAAACCAAACTTTCTATTGGGAAAGGAGTTTAGGATATTTTGTCTATTAAAGGAATTAAATAGATTTGGTCCATAGTAAATATGGATAAAATTTGATAAATCTTTATGAGCAAGGTAGATTATGTAGACAAGATTTAACAAGCATTTTCAACCATGGTATTGGCGAATCCAAGTTGATTTTGGTGAAAGCTAGAGATTTAAGAATCTTGGGTAAGGTTGTTTTCATGCCACCAAAACCTTGCTGGATCTTGGAGCTCAGATCTCCACTTGATGCAAGGGATAAATGGATAGTTAGACCAAGCCATATAGATGATCATGGAAGAAGGAGTTTTGATTGGTTACATTTGAGGTGGTCCGGAAGTGATGGCAAACTTTGTTGAAAATAAGGCTGCCATACCAGATGACTCATGATGCCTTATAAACAATGCGGGTTTAATAAGCACAAGGATCCACTTGGAACAAGTGAAGTAGATGTTGATAGACCTATATGAGTAGAACACAACCATGAAAAGAGTTGGTCCATAGAAGGTTGGATGATGGTGTGAGCTTCTGTCAAAGTAGGCATGTTGACTAGATTTGTCGAAATAGTTATTTTCTTGCCTGCAAAACCATCAAGAACAAGTGGGTTGGAGGATGATATAACCAAGGGAAAGAGTGGGACTTGGTAGTCCTTAGGATGGTTAACAAGATTTCTCAGATGCATTTTCAAAAATGCACAAGGGTTGAGAAAGGGAGGCATTCACAAAGGTGATGTTGGAAATAGTTTTCCAGACATAGCCAAATTTGGCAGATTTAGGGATTTTGACTAGAGCATGAGAGGGGATTTTTTTTGATGGGTTGCAAGGTACCCAAGCATCATAAATTGGATGATTTTGAAGTGTAGATTGAGTAGAAAGGATCCATGCCTTATATTGATCTTCATTGACTTGAAAACTTCTAGAAGGGATATCTTCAGAATTGATCTGGTTAAGGATTTTAGATGATCACCTAGTATCTAGAGATTAGACCCTGCTTTGTTGTCCCGTTTAGGGTGTGCTGATTTGGAAACCTCTTTATCCTAGTGATGATCTCCTAGAGTATCTCATACTATCTCCTAAGCAGACAAATCAAGCAGCAGATTAAGGCAATTCATCTTATAATCAAATCAACTACTACTAGGGTTACCATCAAGCTTAGCTTGAGGTAAGGATGGACAATTTTGAAAGCTTGTACTTTGGATAAGGTAAGAGTCCTTGGTATCCCTACCAAGAGTAGAATTCAAAAGTTTTATAAAAGGTTTTGAAAATCCTGGAGGTAAGAGTAGTTGAAGGTTCTGTCTTGAAAACATAAGGAGATTATATTATATATCTCTCCATAGTTTTGTCAGTAGAAGCCACTAAAATAGTTTTGGTTACATAAGCATCTTGGCTCATATTTTGAAATGCCGGAACATTTGAGAATATGTAAAATGAGCTAGGATAGTTTTGTTAAATAGCTTTTGTCAACTGATGGTGAGGTAATGAGTATCATATGGTAGACACTCACATGCACAAGCACAAACAAACAACAAGCAAACACTGCACCAATGTACAAGAAAAAGTTTTTGTTCCCCTGATTTTTGCATTCTGGACAACTAATCAGGGTTGCAGAAATTGGGATGTTACAATAGCTAGAGTCATTCCATGTGTGTTCTTTTCACAAACCACATATGGATCCACTAGAGTCATTATCTGTGTGTTCTTTTCATTAAACATAGTTAGAGTCATTGCATGTATATTCTTTTCACAAACCACATATGGATCCAACAGAGTCATTGCATGTGTGTTCTTTTCATAAACCACATATGGATCCACCAGAGTTCATTGCATGTGTGTTCTATTCATAATCCACATGAGCATGTGTCTTCTTTTCACAAACCACACATGGATCCACAAGTAACATTGGATGTGTGTTCTTTTCCTAAAACACATATGGATCCACCATAGTCATTTAATGTGTGTTCTTTTCATGAACCACAACTAGAGTCAGTGAATGTGTGTTATTTTCACAAACCACATATGGATCCACCAGAGTAATTAGATGTGTGTTCTTTTCATAGACTACATATGGATCCAACAGTGTCATTGCATGTGTGTTCTTTTAATAAACCACAACTATAGTCACTCGATGTGTGTTCTTTTCATAAACCACAACTACAGTCATTGCATGTGTGTTCTTTTCATAAACCACATATGGATCCACGCGTGTTATTGAATGTGTTTTCTTTTCAGAAACCACATATGGATCCACCAGAGTCATTTCATGTCTATTCTTTTCATTAACCATAGCTAGAGTCATTGCATGTCTGTTCTTTTCACTAACCAGATAAGGATCCACCAGAGTCATTTCATATGTGTTCTATTCAGAAACCACATATGGATCCACCAGAGTCATTGCATCTCTATTCTTTTAATAAACCACATGGATCCACCAGTGTCATTGCATGTGTGTTCTTTTCATTAACAATAGCCAGAGTCCTTGCATGTCTGTTATTTTAATAAATAACATATGGATCCACCAGAGTTCATTGCATGTGTTTTCTTTTCATAAACCACATGAGCATGTGCGTTCTTTTCCTAAAGAAAATATGGATGCACCAGAGTCATTGGATGTGTGTTCTTTTCATGAAACACAATTAGAGTCAGTGAATGTGTGTTATATTCACAAACCACATATGGATCCACCAGATACATTGCATGTGTGTTCTTTTCATAGACCACATATGGATCCACCAGTGTCATTGCATGTGTGTTCTTTTAATAAACCAAAGCTAGAGTCACTGGATGTGTGTTCTTTTCATAAACCACAACTAGAGTCATTGCATATGTGTTCTTTTTACAAACCACATCTGGATCCAGAAGTGTCATTGAATGTGTGTTCTTTTCATAAACCACATATGGATCCACTAGAGTCATTACATGTGTGTTCTTTTCATTAAGCATAGCTAGAGTCATTGCAGGTTTGTTCTTTTCACAAGCCACATAAGGATCCACTAGAGTCATTTCATGTGTGTTCTTTTCAGAAATCACATATGGATCCACCAGAGTCATTGCACGTATATTATTTTACTCTTCTCCCACACTAATCACTATCTCCTTCCTCCTGCCACCGCCACCCTCACCCTGCAAGCCATGGCTCCACTGAGGAGGGGGAGAGGCCGGTCGACGATCCTCCTGGAGAAAAGGGAGAGAAATCGCTGCGAGGCACTTCTTCCTCTACCAGCCGCTCAAGCCCACCCTCTCATCGAGGCCCAATCTCCCCCGACAATGGTGCCGAATGTTCTAGCAGGCGAGGGCACCTCCCGGTACGGTCTTCTTGTTCTACTTCTTCTCCATCTCCCTCTCCATCATGATCTTATTCAACTTCTTCTTGTTTTTCTTCTTCTTCTTGCTCTTTCTCTTCTACGTATTACAGGCCTGCTGTGGAGCCCGAATCCACCATGATGGAGGCGTTGTAGTACCCGTTCGGCCCCGTTCCATGTCTCCGCAAGGTAGCAAATCTCCACATTGTTATTTCTCCGAGTTGTGATGTGGATTTCTTAGATCCTGTTCGCCCCGCATTGGTTTTTGTTCTTCTCTTACGAGTTGTATTATTTTTCATGATTATGACTGGATCTCTTGGTCTTTCCTTAATACCGCTGTTCATAGATTCACTATGGATTTTTTGTGATTAGGATTATTTTATCGTGGTCATGAATAGATTTCTAGGTCCATTTGTTAACACTGCGGTCAATAGATTCAACGGGGATTTTTTTATCTGTATTAGTATTCACCTGGAACCTGGAGTGTAATTATAGAATTCCTATTTCAATAAACATGAACGATGCAGCGATCGAAGGCTGAGTACCGTGACAAGGTGGTCGCGATCAGTTCCAAGATTGTCAACCAACATGAGCTTGCATGCTCCCTCACCCAAGTTAATGAGAGCCTAAGCAAGCAATTATCTGTGCACGTGATGTCGAGAGGCTGCAGAAAGTGCTCGACCGTAACTTGAATAGGCAAGAAAAGGCCATCAAGATAATCAACAAGCTCATGGAGGAGAAGAAGAATCTCGTGGAAAGGTGCATTCTTCTGCAGGACAAGTCAGCGAGGCACTCCGAGGCCACGTCGAGGACACCAAGGCTACCATCCGAGCCTACCATGACAAGAACCGTTGCCTGGATGCAGTGAAGGAGATGAAGGAGGACATGAGCAGAGGGATCACCGTACTCGAGGGTGTTCAGAAAGAGAACGAGGAGCTAAGGGCATGTCTCGAGGCGTATCGGAGTAATGCCCAAGTCTGATTCCCGTTAGCAGGGACACGAATATTAGTTCGTCCTCCACTCCTTTTGTAATGTTTAGGGTTCAGGGAGCAATGCCCAAGTCTGCTTCCCATTATAGGGTGCAATAAGAATCCTAGGGCAACTACTTATCTATCTGGACATGTGATGTTGGTGTTCATGTTCATGAATGGACACCATGTGCTCTTTTCATTATGTATATGTGTAACATCCCAATTTCAGCAACCCTGATTAGTTGTCCAGAATGCAAAAGGAAGGGGGAACAAAAACTTTTTCTTGTTTAGTGATGAAGTGTTTGCCTGTTGTTTGACTGTGTTTATGCTTATGATTGTGTATTAGAAGTTATACTCCTTACCTCAAGCTAGGCTTGATGGTAACCCTAGTAGTACGTTTGCTTAGTTTCTAAGATGAGTTGCCTTGATCTGCTGCTTGATTTGTCTGCTTAGGAGATAGTATGAGCTACTCTAGGATCTCATCACTAGGATCAAGAGGTTTCCAAATCACCACACCATAAGCAAGAATACAAAGCAGGATCTAATCTCTAGATACTAGGTGATCATCTAAAACCCTTAACCAGATCAATTCTAAAGATATCCTTTCTAGAAGTTTCCAAGTCAATGGAGACCAATATCAAGCATGGATCCTTTCTACCCAATCTACACTTCAACATCATCCACATGATGATGCTTTGGTACCTTGCTACCCATCAAAAGCCTCCCCTCTCACATTCTAGACAAAAAAACCCTAAATCTGCCAAATTGTTTGGAAACTATTTCCAACATCACCTTTTTGAATGCCTCCCTTTCTCAACCCTTGTGCATTTTTGAAAATGCATCTGAACCATCTTGTTAACCATCCTAAGGACTACCAAGGACCACTCTTTCCGTTGGTTAGATCATCTCCAACCTACTTGTTCTTGATGGTTTTGCAGGCAAGAAAATAACTATTCCTACAAATCTAGTCAACATGCCTACTTTGACAGAAGCTCACACCATCATCCAACCTTCTATGGACCAACTCTTTGTATGGTTGTGTTCTACTCATATAGGTCTATCAATATATACTTCACATGTTCCAAGTGGATCTTTTTGCTTCTTAAACCCACAAGGTTTTGAAGGCTAGTTGATAATCTGCTTTGGCAAGCTTATTTTATTCAAAGTTTGAAAGCCTATCTTGGTGAAATCAAGCAAGATCAAGCTCAAAACTATATACCATGTTGATGTAAATGAAATTGGTCTAACTATCCATATACCCCTTGCATCAAGGTGAGCTCTGAGCTCCAAGATCTAACAAGGTTTTGGTGGTATAAAAATAACAGCACCCTAGATCCACAACTTGTTTTCCATCTAATTCAAGTTGGATTCTCCAATCCCAAGATCGCAAATGCTTGTTACACCTTATGTACATCATCTCCTTTGATCATCAAGATTTATCAAATATTACCCATATTTATTATGGCTCCAAATCTAATTAATCTCTTTAATAGACCAAATCTCCCAAACTTCTTCCATAAAGGAAAGTTTGGTTTTTGCCAAAGCACTTCCCCAACTTTTGGCCCAATTGAGATCCATATATCATACCCTACCTTCCCATCTCAAAAGTAAATATTTTTGAGAAGTTTTATTATTTCTTTTTGCCTATTTTCTCAAATGGAAGAAATGGAATAATAATAGTTTTAAATACTTTTAATTCCCAATAAATCATGGGAAAATTCCTCAAAGTATGGAGTCATATTTAGAATAATCTCACATCAAAAACGAACCATGACCAATGTAAAATTTTCAAATGAGCTTCTATAAATCACTTATGCACTTTTTGAATAATTGATACAAAGTGCATCTCGAATTCTTTGAAAAATCCCAAATAAATCTTAGAGATGCATCTTAACCTTACCCATCTACCAGCATCCCTACCTCAGTTGGTCAAGATCAAAAATCAAGAAATAACTCTTGATCATCCTTTATGGCTGATTTGGACATTTAACCTTTTAGTACCCAAAAACCAAATCAAACCTCATCCAATCTTCTCCAACAAGCCTCCACAGCACCACCCCTCAATCCTGGTCGTGTGCACTGTAGCATCACTGTAGCAGCTCTCCTTCCCTTGTCCTTTGCACTTGGAGTAAGTGAGAGAGGGAGAAAGGCTTGTCCCTTTTAAAAATCCCTAGCTGCTGCTGCACACTACCTCTCTGCCCCTACACGACTAGAGAACCCCACCTCTCTCCTCAGCACCGCCCAACCCGACCAATCCCCTACCTGGCCACCTCCATGTCCTCCCCATGGAACAAGTCCACCATGGATCTCCTCCTCCCAAATAAATAGGCTAGAGGCCACCCCGTGCCTCCCCTGCCCCTCATTTGATTCCTTTCCCTTCTTCTTACCACCCCTGAGACCCACTCCTCCTCCCCTGCCCTGATTTGGCCGAGGAAGGAATAAAATGGCCTCTTGGCCATTACTCAAGTTCCGAGCAAAGTGCCCTCTCCCCAGCTCCCTATTATCTGCATGTCCCCTTTCTGACATCCCCAAAGAATTTTGGATCTAACCCTACTTTCCTCTTGCTCAGGAAGGCCTCCACAGACCGCCACCGTCGAGCTCCGGCGAGCTCCCTCTCAGGAGTGGACAAGCGGGTCACCTCCTGGCGTAGAACCGTACCTCGCCACCCACCGTTGAGGTCGCCGTCGTCCACCACGTCCTCTCTGCCGCTCCCCGTCGCCTCTCCCTTGGCCCCAAGTGAGCCCTCCACCGTCGGCGAGCCTGCTTAGGGTTTCCAGCGCCGCCACTATGTCCAGAGGAGGAGGATGAAAGAGAGTCGTTCATCGCCCTCTAATCGGATGACCCTCGTCCCTCCTTACCCCTTCGCCGCCCGCTGCGGCTGGCAGGCGGGCCCCGCCCAGAGGGATTCGAATCCTTCCCGTGCACTCTCCTAGTGAGCTGGGCCGGCCTGCCTCCTTCGTGGCCCAACTCCCCTCCAAATCCGGGCCTGTGACACCCTTTTCTTTTTACTTTATGTAAATTATTAGATCTCATTTCTGCAGTCTAGTTTAAATCTAATTGAAAATGGAAAAGGAGGTATTTTGCCCAAATATATTTTTTACCATGTTCAGGTGTGTTTTGTGCAACATGTAAAACAAGCCTTAGGACCAAAATCATTTTCATGATTTTCTAAAAATTATTCTACTAAGATCTGTCCCTTCCACTATTTAATTCTTTCTGGTAGTTTGGTAAATCCAATTGTTGTGAATCCACTCACTACTTAAAGGTATGTGAGATACCCTACTTGTGACCCTGACCCCATGAACTTTTACTTCCTATTCTGCCCCTGGAAAAAATAACAAAAACAACCATAATATTCCTTTAGGAATTTCTCTAGGTCAAACCAACAGAGGTATTGGCCTAATCCCAACTCCCAGTAATACTCCCTATCAACTTCTATCAAACACCAGTAGCTCAAATTTTATTGAGCTCTGGTTCAATTTTTATGAATTAAACTATTCTATGTAGACTCATTTCACTAAATAAACCACTCCAGAAGTTATTTATATCCAAAAAGGTTGATTCCAATTCCTACAGAAAGGTATTCTAAATTCCTACCATGTGCCCTTGGAATCAACTCAAAAGCTTCTGTAGTTTTAATTTGGTGAAAAAGACAAAAAAACCACATAACTGCCTTTGGGATTTTCCTACGGGCATTCTGTTAATTATTTTTTAGTGATTCCAACTCTCAGTGAACAAGTACATGAATCCCTACCTAACCACGCAAGGAAATAATTTTTGGAGCTCCAGGACTTATTTCCTAAAACTAGAGTTTTAATCACTAGAAAATGCTTATTAAATCAAGGGAGATTTATAAAATAGTGAAACCACTTTTGTTGGCTTCATTTTACCAATACCTATCTGATGGTACCATTTCGATACAATGAGATCATACATGATATGGTCTTGGTCCAAAATCCATCTCCTAGGTAGTTTCTAGACCATAAATCCTAAGGGATTTTCTTCCATATTTCCAAGACAAGGCCAATCTTATTACTCCATTCTTCCTAAGACCTACTGATTTGTAAACTTGTATTTTCCATTGCTCGCTGTATGTATTGAGGTTTGTATTCCTTGTTTTGATTGAGGTCTTGCTTGTTTGCATGTATACTCGATGACGACGATAGTTGCGCTTGTATTGACACCGAGAAGAAGAGATCCTATTATTATTGGTATTGGTATTCTTGGTTATATAAAGATGAAGTCGAGGGAAATATTGCCATATTGGTGATCATCAGGCAAGCCACCTTCTTGCTCATAAGTCTTGTCCTACTATTTTACTTATGCATGTTTTATCTACTTTCTATTAAAACTACACTGTTTTACTATATGATGTTGTATGCCCGGTAGTGGCTTGGCTCCTCCAAACAATTACCCAATGGTACTACTAAGTACAACCCTCTCAATGATACCTACTTGTCCCTAGTATGGTATATGGTGTAGCACACCATACCCTTTGGAGACCCTGTTTTAGCCGAAACAAAACTAGAGGATGGGAAGACCCCCGACAAAGTTTTTACCAAATGTTTTATGATAAAACCTTGGTGAGGTGGGACCTCCCAAGAGATGTTGAGAAAGAAAAAGGTTTGTTTTACAAAATTATGAAGGAAGCTGGAGGAAAAAGGTTTACGAAAATGCACCCGGTTCTTTGCAGTTTTGCTACAACAACTAACCCGTGCAACCACACTACTCTGGAATGGGACAGGGCTGGATTTGATGTTTGTTTACTCTGGTATAAGCTGCCTCGCAACAACTACAGGGGATAAAAATCCCTGGAGGGTGGGCTTTCTCACATAAGGGTCCATGTGGGACATCGACCTAGAGAAGGAATGAAGGGTTTGCGGGCCTTCACGCATTACTATGATCCCCTCATTGAAAGCGCCCCACTTGGGAAGTGCAAAATGTGCTCCGGTTGGTCCTCGGTACTCGACGTCCCAGTGTTGAGGGGAACAACACTCATAGGGTAGACACTTATATTGGAGTGGGCATCCGGAGAGTCTTGATTGGTTACTCGACCCACGATCGGTGTAGATCAGGGTAATGTACCCGGATGGTGTGGGTAAAGTGTACAACCTCTGCAGAGTGTAAATATATTCGAATAGCCGTGTCGCAGTCATGGACGGTTGGGAAGGTTGCTGTAGAGCGGTGCTGCTTTTGTTTTCAAAAAGGATTTCGGAAAAGAAATGGCTTTGGAAATGTTTTGACCATGGGATGGTCGTAAGGGAGAAAGATTTTTACCATGGGATGGTCGGAAGGAGGAGAAAGGAGTTTGGTCATGGGACGACCTGAAGACGGGAACAAATGGGTACCGCAACCCTAGTGTTTACAAAACTTTTCAAAAGGTTTCCAAAATGGTTTACAAAACTTTTCAACAAAGATATGTAGATGCTATATCTACAAGAGAAACTATTTGAGAAAAGAACCTCTCTTGAATCCCTCCTACTACCACAGCCATAATGCATATCCTCTTGTTTTTACTGTTATCTTAAGGTGGTTTGTGAGTACACTCAAAGTACTCACTGACATTGTCCCTAGCTATTAACTTGGTCAGGTATCAAGAAGAGGTGAAGTGGACGACTATGCGAGCTAGGACGTTTTTCCCCAGTCAGTTGCCTGTATGTTATGGCATGGCTCGGGCTCTACGCTTGATGAAGTTCCGCTGATGTTGATCGATGTAGCAAGAATGGAAAATAAGGTATGACATGTATTCGTTATGTATTAGATGTTTACTTTGATACTTGTCGGTTATGTGCGATGACTAAATGATCATGGGATCGTGGTTGTACGCATAATAGGGATTCTCGGAGGATTAATCCGAGGGCCCCACAGACTTGGTATCAGAGCCATCCTGACTATAGGAGAACCTTAGTTAGCATGGTCACTAGACATGAACCTTATTTTGAAAACCCTGGCTTTCGAAAACTAGTTTCCCAATGAGTTTCAAAAAGTTCTACTTCTTCTCTTACTCTAAGTATATGCTTTCGAAAATGGTTTCCTATAACTCTCATCCAAACTTCAAACCTATGGATTTTAAATAACTAGGATCTAGACCTCGGTAAAGACAATGAGAACAAGATGAAGACAGGCAACTACCAGCAAACACAAGGAGACTACAATATCACTCTACCAGCGGAATCCCCATAATCAGAAGACATCGGGTGTTGCACTATCAAGAAACGTCCAAGATATGACGAATGCTTCATCTGCAAGATAGTGACTCCGACTTGAAGAAAGACGATATCTAGGGTCAATAGTCCTAAGAATAGGATTCCCTACATCGCGAGTAGTTAACTCCTTGGTACCTAATGTTGATTGTGTTTGCTTCCCTAAGTGCATCCTGTGTTGCTTGATGTGTGTTGTTTGCCGAGGACATTGCGCTTCCCTCGCTCTGTTCCCCTTGTTTGTATGTTCTGGTTTGCTTTGACCTCCTTAAAAAAATGTGACTCGAGGAGCGATAACCCACCTAGCAACCTAAGAAACCCCTGTGTTGGCTGTCAGTAATGAGACCCGGACTAACCTCGAGAGTATATGAGAGGAAAAGCATCACAAGAACCAGGAGTTCGACATCGTCAAGTCAGAATCAACTCGAAGATTTCACCTCAGTAGGACGCATACCTCGTCAAACTCACCTCTCAAGACTCGACAATAGCACGACACTCCCTTGTTACTCACTCTACTACAACAAGAATCCCGTTGAAGCTGGAAGTCAACAATCGAAGGATCCTCAATATCCACAAGAAACCACCCGATAAGTCAACCAAGACAAGAAGGGAAGACCTAATCACACTAACCTTTAGTGTATTAGAGCTTCTGACTGCCTCAGGAGACTAACTAATTTAGTCGACCCTACCCAAAGTAACGGAATGATCCTCCCTAGAAGGTCAGAACTACCCCTGAAGTCAGATGATTAGGAAGTGTGAAGACAACGAGTCCACTCCGCCATCAAGCAGAAGCAACGCAATAGATGCCAATGAAGATAGCTTACCCGACGCTGACTGCTCCAACCCTAACTAACTATTACCACGAAGAGACGTAAACTGCTAATTTGTGCTGAGCTAACTCCTTAAAGCTTCATTAAGAAACCACCCCCGATAAGGCTTAAGAAATAAGACGTGACTCGAAGACCCCAGCTCAAGACTCCGGGAAGATACAGCCTTCCGCTAACATCAGGTCAACACTCCAAGACCGAAGATCCTCACCACTCCTAAAGCACCTTAGTGAAGCTCTAAGGTGGAAAGACTGCGTCTTTCCACTCAATCCTGAGAAGAATGTCTACCAGAGGATACTTCAGAAGAGATCTTCAGATACAGCGTCTTTCTGCCATACAACCACCCGCGAGTTATCAGAGGAGAAACTAACTGAAGATCCTATGAAGTCCCTCTGCTAATTCAGCTGCAGACATACCGGAAGGACCACAACATCTCCAACCCCTCGGTTCCAATCGCTTAGAGGACGTAAGTCTCCGATGGCTCCAACAGACTAAGTACGAATAATCGTAGTATATAAGCCCCGTAGGGCCTCCCTTCGCGGACGTCATCGGAAGAATTCCAACTCTATGAGAAAGAGTGACGATAGTCTTCAAAACATCAATCCACAACTCCAAGAAGGAAGGACTATGTCAACTCTCTGATCTACCCTAGTTTAATCCTAAGGGGGAAAGACTGCGTCTTTCCCACAGAAATAGGGTAACCCTTTCCTGAAGCAAACTCAGGAATCCCGACCCAAAAGTCGTTAATTAGGATACGCTACGACTCTAAGGAAGAGCCGTGGACCCTCAGAGAAAGGTACACCAAGCCGTCGATTCTATCCTCCGACGAGTACCCGTAAAGTTCAGCATCGAGATAGTCCGCCCAGTGTAAGCCCTCGAGATATAGAGTCTGGAAGGAAAAGAAGGTCATTCCTCATAATCAAGACTGGACTCTGCTCAACTCTCTGTGAATCCCGGAAGACTGGAGCTCAAATTCATCGACAGAGTAGTCACTTTCAAAGACGGAGTCCGTAAGATAGTATGCATAAGACACCTAGTATCAACTCGACTCAAAATCCCCTAACCCTACTCTCCTGAATCTCGGTACGAGATTCTTTTAAGGGGGAATGGTCTGTAACATCCCAATTTCAGCAACCCTGATTAGTTGTCTAGAATGCAAAAATCAGGGGGAACAAAAACTTTTTCTCGTTTAGTGATGAAGTGTTTGCCTGTTGTTTGACTCTGTTTATGATTATGATTGTGTATTAGAAGTTATACTCCTGACCTCAAGCTAGGCTTGATGGTAACCCTAGTAGTAGGTTTGCTTAGTTTCTAAGATGAGTTGCCTTGATCTGTTGCATGATTTGTCTGCTTAGGAGATAGTATGAGCTACTCTAGGAGCTTCACTAGGATCAAGAGGTTTCCAAATCACCATACCCTAAGCAAGAATACAACGCAGGATCTAATCTCTAGATTCTAGGTGATCATCTAAAACCCTTAACTAGATCAATACTGAAGATATCCTTTCAAGAAGTCAATGAAGACCAATATCAAGCATGGATCCTTTCTACCCAATATACACTTCAACATCATCCACTTGATGATGCTTTTTGGTACCTTGCTACCCATCAAAAGCCCCCCTCTCACATTCTAGACAAGAAAACCCTAAATCTGCCAAATTTGGCAAAGTCTGAAAAACTATTTCCAACATCACCTTTTTGAATGCCTCCCTTTCTCAACCCTTGTGCATTTTTGAAAATGCATCTGAACCATCTTGTTAAACATACTAAGGACTGACAAGGACACTCTTGCCCTTGGTTAGATCATCCTCCAACCTACTTGTTCTTGATGGTTTTGCAGGCAAGAAAATAACTATTCCTGCAAATCTAGTCAACATGCCTACTTTGACAGAAGCTCACACCATCATCCAACCTTCTATGGACTAACTCTTTGCATGGTTGTGTTCTACTCATATAGTTATATCAATATCTACTTCACTTGTTCCAAGTGGATCTTTGTGCTTCTTAAAGCCACAAGGTTTTGAAGGCTAGTTGATAATCTTCTTTGGCAAGCTTATTTTATTCACAGTTTGAAAGCCTGTCTTGGTGAACTCAAGCAAGATCAAGCTCAAACCTCTATACCATGTTGATGTACATGACTTGGTCTAACTATCCATCTACCCCTTGCATCAAGGTGAGCTCAGAGATCCAAGATCCAACAAGGTTTTGGTGGTATAAAAATAACAGCACCCTAGATCCACAACTCCTTGTTTTCCACCTAATTCAAGTTGGATTCTCCAATCCCAAAATCGCAAATGCTTGTTACACCTTATATACATCATCTCCTTTGATCATCAAGACTTATCAAATATTACCCATATTTATTATGGCTCCAAATCTAGTTAATATCTTTAATAGACCAAATCTCTAAAACTTCTTCCATAAAGGAAAGTTTGGTTTTTGCCAAAGCACTTCCCCAAATTTTGGCTCAATTGAGATCCATATATCATACCCTACCTTCCCATCTCAAAATTAAATATTTTTGAGAAGTTTTATTATTTCTTTTTGCCTATTTTCTGAAATGGCAGAAATGGAATAATAATAGTTTTAAATACTTTTAATCCCCAATAAATCATGGGGAAAATTCCTCAAAGTATGGAGTCATATTTAGAATCATATCACATCAAAAACCAACCATGACCAATGTAAAATTTTCAAATGAGATTCTATAAACCACTTCTGCAGTTTTTGAATAATTGATAAATGTGCATCTAGAATTCTCTGAAAAATCCCAAATAAATCTCAGAGATTCATCTTAACCTTACCCATATACCATCATACCTACCTCAGTAGGTCAAGATTAAAAATCAAGAAATAATTCTTGATCATCCTTTATGGCTGATTTGGACATTTAACCTTTTAGTACCCAAAAACCAAATCAAACCTCATCCAATCTTCTCCAACAAGCCTCCACAGCACCACCCCTCAATCCTGGTCGTGTAATCAGTAGCATCACTGTAGCAGCTCTCCTTCCCTTGTCCTTTGCACTTGGAGTAAGTGAGAGAGGGAGAAAGGCTTGTCCCTTTTAAAAATCCCTAGCTGCTGCTGCACACTACCTCTCTGCCCCTACACGACTAGAGAACCCCACCTCTCTCCTCAGCACCGCCCAACCCGACCAATCCCCTACCTGGCCACCTCCATGTCCTCCCCATGGAACAAGTCCACCATGGATCTCCTCCTCCCAAATAAATAGGCCAGAGGCCACCCCGTGCCTCCCCTGCCCCTCATTTGATTCCTTTCCCTTCTTCTTACCACCCCTGAGACCCACTCCTCCTCCCCTGCCCTGATTTGGCCGAGGAAGGAATAAAATGGCCTCTTGGCCATTACTCAAGTTCCGAGCAAAGTGCCCTCTCCCCAGCTCCCTATTATCTGCATGTCCCCTTTCTGACATCCCCAAAGAATTATGGATCTAAACCTAATTTCCTCTTGCTTAGGAAGGCCTCCACAGACCGCCACCGTCGAGCTCCGGCGAGCTCCCTCTCGGGCGTGGACAGCCGGGTCGCCTGCTGGCATAGAACCATACCTCGCCGCCCACCGTTGAGGTCGCCGTCATCCACCGCGTCCTCTTCGCCGCTCCTCGTCGCCTCCCCTTGGCCCCAGGTGAGCCCTCCGCCTCAGCCGAGCCCGCTTAGGGTTTCCAGCATCGCCACTGTGTCCAGAGGAGGAGGATAAACGAGAGACGTTCAATGCCCTCTAATCGGATGACTCCTGTCCCTCCTTTCGCCTCGCCGTCAGGCGGCAGGGCTCCTCACTCGAGGATTCGAATCCTCTCCCACATGCTCTCCTGGTGAGCTAGGCCGGCCTTCCTCCTCCGCGGCCCAACTCCCCTCCAAATCCGGGCCTGTGACACCCTTTTCGTTTTCCTTTTTGTCAATTATTAGATCTCACTTCTGCAGTCTAGTTTAAATCTAATTGAAAATGGAAAATGAGGTATTTTGCCCAAATAGAATTTTTACCATGTTCAGGTGTGTTTTGTGCAAAATGCAGAACAAGCCTTAGGACCAAAATCATTTTCATGATTTTCTGGGAATTATTCTACTAAGATCTATCCCTTCCACTATTTAATTCTTTCTGGTAGTTTGGTAACTCCAATTGGTGTCAATCCACTCAGTACTAAAAGTTATGTGAGATACCTTGCTTGTGACCCTGACCCCATGAATTTTTACTTCCTATTCTGCCCCTGGCAAAAATAACAAAAACAGCCATAATATGCCTTTAGGAATTTCTCTAGGTCAAACCAACAGAGGTATTGGCCTAATTCCAACTCCCAGTAAACTCCCTATCAACTTCTATCAAACACCAGTAGCTCAAATTTTATTGAGCTCTGGTTCAATTTTTATGAATTAAACTATTCTATGTAGACTCATTTCACTAAATAAACCACTCCAGAAGTTATTTATATCCAAAAAGGTTGATTCCAATTCCTCCAGAAAGGTATTCTAAATTCCTACCATGTGCCTTTGGAATCAACTCAAAAGCTTCTGTAGTTTTAATTTGGTGAAAAAGACAAAAACCCCATAGAACTGCTTTGGGATTTTCCTACGGGCATTCTGTTATTTATTTTGGAGTGATTCCACCTCCCAGTTAACAAGTACATGAATCTCTACCTAACCACCCAAGGAAATAATTTTTGGAGCTCCAGAACTTTTCTGGTGAATTATTTCCTAAAACTAGAGTTTTAATCACTAGAAAATGCTTATTAAATCAAGGGAGATTGATAAAATAGTGAAACCACTTTTGCTGTCTTCATTTTGTCAATACCTATCTGATGGTACCATTTCCATACAATGAGATCATACAGGATATGGTCTTGGACCAAGATCCATCTCCTAGGTAGTTTCTAGACCATAAATCCTAAGGGATTTTCTTCCATATTTCCAAGACAAGGCCAATCTTATTACTCCATTCTTCCTAAGACCTACTGATTTGTAAACTTGTATTTTCCATGCTCGCTGTATGTATTGAGGTTTGTATGCCTTGTTTTGATTGAGGTCTTGCTTGTTTGCATGTATACTCGATGACGACGATAGTTGCGCTTGTATTGACACCAAGAAGAAGAGATCTTATTATTATTGGTATTGGTATTCTTGGTTATATAAAGATGAAGTCGAGGGAAATATTGCCATATTGGTGATCATCAGGCAAGCCACCTTCTTGCTCATAAGTCTTGTCCTACTATTTTACTTATGCATGTTTTATCTACTGTCTATTAAAACTACACTGTTTTACTATATGATGTTGTATGCCCGGTAGTGGCTTGGCTCCTCCAAACAATTACCCAATGGTACTACTAAGTACAACCCTCTCAATGATACCTACTTGTCCCTAGTATGGTATATGGTGTAGCACACCATACCCTTTGGAGACCCTGTTTTAGCAGAAGCAAAACTAGAGGATGGGAAGACCCCCGACAAAGTTTTTACCAAATGTTTTATGATAAAACCTTGGTGAGGTGGGAGATCCCAAGAGATGTTGAGAAATAAAAAGGTTTGTTTTACAAAATGATGAAGGAAAGCTGCAGGAAAAGGTTTACAAAAACGCACCTGGTTCTTTGCAGTTTTGCTACAACAACTAACCCATGCAACCACACTACTCTGGAATGGGACAGGGCTAGATTTGATGTTTGTTTACTCTGTTATAAGCTGCCTCGCACCAACTACAGGGGATAAAAATCCCTAGAGGGTGGGCCTTCTCACATAAGGGTCCATGTGGGACATCGACCTGGAGAAGGAACGAAGGGTTTGTGGGCCACCATGCATTACTATGAGCCCCTCATTGAAAGCGCCCACTTGGGAAGTGCAAAATGCGCTCCAGTTGGTCCTCGGTACCCGACGTCCCGGTGTTGAGGGGAACAACACTCATAGGGTAGACACTTATATTGGAGTGGGCATCCATAGAGTCTTGATAGGTTACTCGACCCACAATCAGTGTAGATCAGGGTAGTGTACCCGGATGGTGTGGGTAAAGTGTACAACCTCTGCAGAGTGTAAATCTATTTGAATAGCCGTGTCTGCGATCATGGAAGGTTGGGAAGGTTGCTGTAGAGCGGTGCTGGTTTTTTTTTCAAAAAGGATTTCGGAAAAGAAATGGCTTTGGAAATGTTTTGACCATGGGATGGTCAGAAAAAGGAGAAAGGAGTTTGGTCGTCGGACGACCTGAAGACAGGAACAAATGGGTACCCCAACCCTAGTGTTTACAAAACTTTTCAAAAGGTTTCCAAAATGGTTTACAAAAGTTTTCAACAAAGATATGTATATGCTATATCTACAAGAGAAACTATTTGAGAAAAGAACGTCTCTTGAAGCCCTCCTACTACCATAGCCATAATGCATATCCTCTTGGTTTTACTGTTATCTTAAGGTGGTTTGCGAGTACACTCAAAGTACTCACTAGCATTGTCCCTGGCTATTAACTTGGTTAGATATCAAGAAGAGGTGAAGTGGACGACTATGCGAGCTAGGACGTTTTTCCACAGTCAGGTGCCTATAGGTTAAGGCATGGCTCGGGATCTACGCTTGATGAAGTTCCGCTGATGTTGATCGATGTAGCCATAATGGCAAATAAGGTATGACATGTATTCATTATGTATTGGATGTTTACTTTGATACTTGTCGGTTATGTGCCACGACTAACTGATCATGGGATCGTGGTTGTATGCATAACAGGGATTCTCGGAAGATTAATCTGGGGGCCCCACAATCTGGACATGGGTTTCTGCATTATGAGTTTGCCACTCTCCCACTACTATTTGGTGATATTGGGAAAAACCCACAGCACACTAAACTGCAGATAAATCTTATTTGTCTTTGAAATTGAAATTATGACAGTGCCACTAGTCGATTCATAAAATGTTGATTAGTCCTAGATTGCTTCTTCCTTGAAATTATGACAGTGCCACTAGTCGATTATGGAAACTAACCAGCTTGTCCTGGTGAACTGAACAAACCATACTATGTATTTTTGTTGCAGGGAAAGAGGCGAAAGATTGACCAGGACCTGGCGACCTGGCTAAATGACAAGATAGCAATCCAAAGGGAGAAGCAGAATTCCCAGAAACTGGCCTTTGACCACCTGCGCGCTGAACTCGCGGTCCTTTCTGACAAGTGCCAGAAACCGAAGGAGTTAAACATCGGCTGGGCGAAGCTACACAGTGAAGGTCGCACCTCAGCTAGGAAGTAGAAGGAGATCATGAAAGGGATCTTGAAGGAAAATCGTATGGCTACAGACCAACTTCTCCTATCCGTGACGGAGCGTTGGAACCTACAGCTGAAGCACGACATAGTACTGAAGGAGCTGGCCGATCTTAGGGAGGAAAACATGCAGCTCCTGGCTAGGCTCGCTTGAACACAACATATGTCTATTTAGTACTGAAATGCCTATTTTATCCTCTGAAGTGGTGATTTTGTAAGCGTGAACTTAACTCTATGCACGATATGTGTGTTCGTCTGAAATTAGTTTGCTCGAGGATTGAGTTTGGTTTAGTTAAGAAAGTGCAAATGCAAGTTTTACAGGTAACTAGTTTTAGGCATTGGCACAACATAAATTATTCATCTCGAAATTCCTTTATCCTCTATAGTCTGTCCTTCTTCACCCTCACGCGCCTTCTTCAGTTCCTTCAACAGATCCGCAATGCAGTACTCTAGCTTCTTCTTGTCTTCCCTGAGCTGATCCCTCTCCTTTTCTGCATTATGAATCAGCAACCTGTGACTATCCTGAAGCTTCTTTGCAGTTCCAACAACCAAGCTCCCATCGATTCCGTCAGTTAGCTCTGAATGCAAATTATTGATTTCTTGTTCCAGCTCCTTATTTCGTACCGACAACTTGTAATTGTTTTCAGCTGCATCACTTACATCAGTAAATCTCCCCGACCTTTCCAACTCATACATCTCCCATAACTGTGCCAAACATTTCTTAAGTGCATCTGGCCACTCAAGATCCACCCACTCTACTCCTTTACACACCAGGCCAACCTAAAAACACACACACTATAGTGTTATGAACATGCACGATACATTTTACTTCATGTCATAGTTGCACATAATGTAAAAAAACCTGATTTGTACAGCCCAAAAACCTTCTCCTAGTGTTACAGCCTTCGAATGCAACATATCTCCTCAGTTTTAGCCCATGGTCACATGGCACTTCTCCACCGAGATCTAGGCCCTCCCATTCGGAGTGGTAGATCGTTCGTGGTACCTATAGGTAAACGCAAAGCTGAAATCAAACACGATTACATGCACATATGGATCTCAAATTGAGAGATTTACCATTGGCTAACCTTAGCCCGAGAAAACAAAGGAACTCACATCATGGAAGGAATACTAGATGTCAGAGAGAAGGCTGTCGCTTCTCGACTGGTCGTCCTTGCCGTTCAAGGACAGCATGGCGAATGCGTCATCGCAAGCGATAGCATCGGTGTCGGCGTCAGTGTCGGCGAGAGAGAGAGAGAGAGAGAGAGAGAGAGAGAGAGAGAGAGAGAGATCCCTTCTACCTCTGCAACAATGACTAAATTGGCATGTTACACAATTTTAAAGGATACCATGCCCTTTCCCTGGATTACTATCTCCTGCCTAATATGGATTCTCTTCATACATTCTCATTTCAAATATTAAACCTGCACTGCCTCCATCCCAATTTCATTGCCTAACAAAAACCTACTAGTATATTATATCATCTAAAGAAACAAAATCATGTCAACTACAAGGTACTTATGCATCACTTCTTCAGTCATGGTTTCACAAAACATTACATTACAATCTCTCAAAAAACATAATCACATCATGGTTTCACAAAACATCACATTACAATCTCTCAACAAACATAATCACACAAATAAGTATATTACATCAACTCAAGAAACAAAATCATGTCGACTACATGGTACTTACGCATCACTTGTCCTGTCATGGTTTCGCAAAACATTACACTACAATCTCTCAACAAACAAAATAACAGAAACAAGTACAGTACATCATCTCAAGAAACATAATCATCTCAACTACTATGTATTTATGCATCACTTGTCCAGTCATGGTTTCACAAAACATTACATTACAATGTCCCAACAAACATAATAACAGAAACAAGTACGTTACATCATCTTAAGAAACATAATCATGTTAACTACAATGTACTTATGTCTTATTACAACAACGATGGTTTCAGTGAGTGACATGTCTGAAAATCTCAACAGCTCGCACAACATTATATCGCAATCTCTCAACAAACATAATCACAAAAACACGCTCTAAATACAACAACAGTCAAAATTACAAATACAGGCAGGGGAACCCCGCTGTCCATATCACAAGCCTAGGGTAGCAGCTCTCATCAGATCACATCAGCGTCGATCACCACATTTTGTTCAGCCACTACATGGGCATCTACATCCACTATAATTTGTTCAACAACATTAGAAATGGTACCAAGGAAGAACACCTTCCTAGTTCGCTTCTTTCGTCGCATAATCTGCATAAGATCTTCAGTATCCAAAACATCTATGAATTGCTGCTTCTTATGATGCCAGCACTGGATTTTTGCCATCTTCTTAAGGCCAATACTGATTTCCTTACCGATCAACATCTATTGGTCCATAATCTGTAGGAGCAGAAGCTCTTGCAGCAAGATCTCCAGCATCTGCATACATATCATCAATCATCGCTTCAACTTTCACCTTACGATCAGCTGCACAACACTCCCAAACCATCTGAAGCTCATGGGAGTGCTCAATTTGCTGAGAGGTATCATTCATGTTGAGCCACACCAATTTTTTCCTCTGTCTAGAATCCTAGGGAATTCTAGCGGCAAACATATCTACCAGCTGCTAAACAGACACAAACTCTTTGCAATTCACAAGCAGATGCACATCTTACCCGAACACAACCCTCTCACAACCAAAATCATGTTTTGCAGTGTACTGCCGAACATGAACTGTGAACTCATATAGGTCCCTTGTATCAAAGCTTTGCCTAATTTGATTAAAAAGGGGAACTTTTCAGTTCACTCGATTCTATTATGCTGTAACTAATCTACTTGCAAGATAAGGCACAGATAAGAATAATTCACCTCTCGCTCTTCTCCTAGGTTTTTTTCTTCGAGATATGGGTGCCGCATCCGCCCACCGGAGACTTACAATCCGCCACCGGCCTTGCTTTTCTCTTCAACCAGCTTCTTGTAGGTACCTTGGGAGCAGAATACTTGCTGGCCTCCTCGCTAACCGGGGCTGTAGACCTCGCCGCTGCTACGCCTTAAGCCCCAGACATGGGCCCCGACGGACCCAAATCAGTCAGCGACGTAGCTACAACCTTCGCCTTGCAAGATATGTTGGGTCTCCCCCATTGGATTCAGTGTCGGGGGAGGGAGAAAAAAGGTCCTCTGCCGCCGGCAGATTTAGGGTCGGGGAAGGGAAGAAAAGGGACCGCCGCAGGAAGATTTAGTGTCGAGAGTTAGTAAAGTATAGTAATGGATTTTCCCCTACGACAAGTGCAGGGTGGCTAAGAAGAGTGACCGGCGAAGAAGGGGCACAACAGGAACTAGTGTAACGGAATATCCTGACTTAACGGGCGCGATTAGAAAATATTGGGTTTGGCCATCATTCACTCGGAAGACCCCTCTCAGCAATTGGCGCCCCAACTTTTGGAATCGTGGTGATTAAAATCAACTTGAGTTCCGCGTTGCCTGGGCGCTCCAACTTTCAGGCCGCAAAATGATATTCTCCATTTGACGTGTGTTCTTTTCACAAACCACATATGGATCCACTAAAGTCATTGCATGTTTGTTATTTTCGTAAACCACATGGATCCCCTAGTGTCATAGCATGTGTGTTCTTTTCATTAACCAAAGCTAGAGTCATTGCATGTCTGTTCTTTTCACCAACCACATATGGACCCAGTAGTGTCATTGAATATGTGTCCTTTCATTAACCACGGCTAGAGTCATTGTATGTATGTTCTTTTCACAAACCACGTTAGGATCCACCAGAGTCATTTCATGTGTGTTCTTTTCACAAACCACATATGGATCCATCAGAGTCATTGCATGTCTGTTAGTTTCATAAACTACATGTATCCACCAGTGTCATTGCATGTGTTTTTCTTCATTAACCACAACCAGAGTCATTGTATGTATGTTATTTTCACAAACTACATAAGGATCCACTAGAGTCATTGCATGTATGTTCTTTTCATAAACAAACATATGGATCCACCAAAGTTCATTGCATGTGTGTTCTTTTCATAAACCATAGCTAGCGTCATTGCATGTGTGTTCTTTTCAAAAACCACATATGGATCCACCAGAGTCATTGCATGTGTGTTCTTTTCACTAACCACAGCTAGAGTCATTGCATGTCTGTTCTTTTCACAAACCACATATGGATCCACCAGAGTCATTGTATCTGTGTTCTTCTCATAAACCACATATGGATCCACCAGACTTCATTGATTGTCTGTTCTTTTCATAAACCACATGAGCATGTGTGTTCTTTTCACAAACCACATATGTATCCACCAGTGACATTGAATGTGTGTTCTTTTTTACTAAAACACATATGGATCCACGAGAGTCATTGCATGTGTGTTCTTTTCATGAAAAACAACTAGATTCAGTGAATGTGTGTTATATTCACAAACCACATATGGATCCACTAGAGTCATTACATGTGTGTTCTTTTCATAGACCACATATGGATCCACCAGTGTCATTACATGTTTGTTCTTTTAATAAACCACAGCTAGAGTCACTGGATTTGTGTTCTTTTCATAAACCACAACTAGAGTCATTGCATGTGTGTTCTTATCACAATCCACATATGGATCCACCAGTGTTAGTGAATGTGTGTTCTTTTCATAAACCACACATGGATCCACCAGAGTCATTGCTTGTGTGTTCTTTTGATTAACCACAGCTAGAGTCATTGCATGTATATTCTTTTCACAAACCACATAAGGATCCACCAGAGTCATTTCATGTGTGTTATTTTCACGAACCACATATGGATCCACCGGAGTCATTGCATGTTTGTGCTTTTCATAAACCACATGGATCCACTAGTGTCATAGCATGTGTGTTCTTTTCATTAACCAAAGCTAGAGTCATTGCATGTCTGTTCTTTTCACAAACCACATATGGATCCACCAGAATCATTGCATGTGTGTTCTTTTCATTAACCATAGTTAGAGGCATTGCATGTCTGTTCTTTTCACAAACCACATATCGATCCACCAGTATCATTGCATGAGTGTTCTTTTCATAAATCACATATGGAGCCACCAGAGTTCATTGCATGTGTGTTCTTTTCATAAACCACATAGAGATCCACCAGAGTTCATTACTTGTCTATTCTTTTCATAAACCACATGAGCATGTGTGTTCTTTTCACAAACCACATATGTATCCACCAGTGACATCGAATGTGTGTTACTTTCCTAAAACACATATGGTTCCACCAGAGTCATTGCATGTGTGTTGGTTTCATGAACCACGACTAGAGTCAGTGAATGTCTATTATTTTCACAAACCACATATGGATCCACCAGAGTAATTGCATGTGTGTTCTTTTCATAGTCCACATATGGATCCACCAGTGTAATTGCATGTGTGTTCTTTTAATAAAACATAGCTAGAGTCACTAGATGTGTGTTCTTTTCATAAACCACAACTAGAGTCATTGCATGTGTGTTCTTTTCACAAACCACATATGGATCCACGCGTGTCATTGAATGTGTGTTCTTTTCACAAACCACATATGGATCAACTAGAGTCATTGCATGTCTATTCTTTTTATTAAGCACAGCTAAATTCATTGCATGTCTATTGATTTCACAAACCTTAATGATCCACCAGAGTCATTTCATATGTGTTCTTTTCACAAACAACATATGGATCCACTAGAGTCATTGCATGTTTGTTCTTTTCATAAACCACATGGATCCACCAGTGTCATTGCATGTGTGTTCTTTTCATTAACCACAACTAGAGTCATTGCATGTCTGTTCTTTTCACAAACCACATAAGGATCCACCAGAGTCATTGCATGTCTGTTATTTTAATAAACCACATATGGATCCACCAGAGTTCATTGAATGTGTGTTCTTTTCATAAACCACATGAGCATGTGTGTTCTTTTCTCAAACCACATATGGATCTACCAATGACATTCGATGTGTGTTCTTTCCCTTACACACATATGGATCCACTAGAGTCATTGCATGTGTGTTCTTTTCATGAACCATAACTAGAGTCAGTGAATGTGTGTTCTTTTCACAAACCACATATGGATCCACCAGAGTCATTGCATGTGTGTTCTTTTCATGAACCACATTCAGTAAATGTGTGTTCTATTCACAAACCACATATGGATCCACCAGAGTCATTGCATGTGTGTTCTTTTCATAGACCACATATGGATCCACTAGTGTCATTGCATGTGTGTTGTTTTAATAAACCACAACTAGAGTCACTGGATTTGTGTTCTTTTCATAAACCACAACTAGAGTCATTGCATGTGTGTTCTTGTCACAAACCACATATGGATCCACCAGTGTCATTGAATGTGTGTTCTTTTCATAAACCACATATGGAACCACCAGAGTCATTGCATGTGTGTTCTTTTGATTAACCATAGCTAGAGTCATTGCATGTCTATTCTTTTCACAAACCACATAAGGATCCACCAGAGTCATTTCATCTGTGTTGTTTTCACAAACCACATATGGATCCACCGGAGTCATTGCATGTTTGTGCTTTTCATAAACTACATCGATCCACTAGTGTCATATCATGTGTGTTCTTTTAATTATCCAAAGCTAGAGTCATTGCATGTGTGTTCTTTTCACAAACCACATATGGATCCACCAAAGTCATTGCATGTGTGTTCGTTTCATTAACCACAGCTAGAGTCATTGCATGTCTATTATTTTCACAAACCACACATGGATCCACCAGAGTCATTGCATGTGTGTTCTTTTGATAAACCACATACGGATCCACCAGAGGTCATTGCATGTCTGTTCTTTTCATAAACCACATGAGCATGTGTGTTATTTTCACAAACCATATATGTATCCACCAGTGACATTGAATGTGTCTTCTTTTCCTAAAACACATATGGATCCACCAGAGTCATTGCATGTGTGTTCTTTTCATGAACCACAACTAGAGTCAGTGAATGTGGTTTATTTTCACAAACCACATATGGATCCACGCATGTCATCGAATGTGTGTTCTTTTCACGAACCACATATGGATCCACCAGAGTCATTGCATGTCTGATCTTTTTATTAACCATAGCTAGAGTCATTGCATGTCTATTCTTTTCACAAACCACATAAGCATCCACCAGAGTCATTTCATATGTTTTCTTTTCACAAACCACATATGGATCCACTAGAGTCATTGAATATCTGTTCTTTTCATAAACATCATGGATCCACCAGTGTCATTGCATGTGTCTGCTTTTAATAAACCATAGCTAGAGTCACTGGATGTGTGTTCTTTTCATAAACCACAACTAGAGCCATTGCATGTGTATTCTTTTCACAAACCACATATGGATCCATGCATGTCATTGAATGTGTGTTCTGTTCACAAACCGCATATGGATCCACTAGAGTCATTGCATGTCTGTTCTCTTCACAAACCACATGGATCCACCAGTGTCATTGCATGTGTGTTCTTTTAATTAACCACAGCTAGAGACATTGCATGTCTGTTCTTTTCACAAACCACATATGGATCCACCAGAGTCATTTCATATGTGTTATTTTCACAAACCACATATGGATCCACCAGAGTCATTGCATGTCTGTTCTTTTCATAAACCACATGGATCCACTAGTGTCATTGTGTGTGTGTGTTCTTTTCATTAACCACAGCCAGAGTCATTGCATGTCTGTTGTTTTCACAATCCACATAACGATACACCAGAGTCATTGCATGTCTATTCTTTTTATAAACCACATATGGATCCACCAGAGTTCATTGTATGTGTGTTCTTTTCATAAACCACAGCTAGAGTCATTGCATGTCTGTTCTTTTCACAAACCACATATGGATCCATCAGAGTCATTACATGTGTGTTCTTTTCACCAACCACATATGGCAACAACTAGAGTCATTGCATGTGTGTTCTTTTCATTAACCACAACTAGAGTCATTGGATGTGTTCTTTTTCAGAAACCACAACTAGAGTCACTACATGTGTATTCTTTTCATAGACCACATATGGATCCACCAGAGTCATTTCATGTGTGTTCTTTTCATAAACAACAACCAGAGTCATTGCATGTGTGTTCTTTTCACAAACCACATATGGATCCACCAGAGTCATTGCATGTGTCTTCTTTTCACAAACCACACATGGACCGACCAGTGTCATTGCATGTGTGTTCTTTTCATTAACCACAGCTAGAGTCATTGCATATGTGTTCTTTTCACAAACCAAATATGGATTCATCAGAGTCATTGCATGTGTGTTTGATACGTTTCAAACGTATCTATAATTCTTGATGTTCCATGCTTGTTTTATATCTACTTTCTTATGTTTTATCCACACTTTGGAGTATTTTTACACATTTTCTGGAACTAACCTATTAACAAGATGCCACAGTACCAGTTGCCTGTTTTCTGTTGTTTTTGGTTTCAGAAAAGCTAGTAAGGAAATATTCTCGGAATTGGACCAGACAAAAGCCCAAGTCAATATTTCACCAGAAGGAATACAGAGTCTGGAGGGGAGACGAAGAGGGGAGCCAGGGCGGCCACACCCTAGGGTGGCGTGGCCAGCCCTAGCCGTGCAACCACCTGGTGTGGCCCGCTTGGTACTCCACCGACCTTGACTATTCGCCTATATATTGCCTCCGGGAAGAAAACCCTAAGTACCCGATCAAAATTCAATGAAAGAGTCTGTAGCTGCCACCATATCCATCCCTAGATCGGGAGGGAGCTGAAGCTCTTCCCCACACCCTGCTGGAGGGGAGAGATCACCCTAGAGGCCTTCTTCATCACCATGACTGCCTCCGGTGTGATGCATGAGTAGTTCATCCCTGGACTATGGGTCCATGTAGTAGCTAGATGGTTGGTTCTCCTCCTTTGTGCTACCATGTTTAGATCTTGTGACCTCCGTTCATGATCAAGATCATCTATTTGTAATCATACATGTTGTGTTTGTGGGGATCCGATGGATATTGAGATGCTATTTTAGATTGATTATTGATTTTATCATGTCTATGTTATTTGTGATCTTGCATGCTTTCCGTTATTAGTAGCTATCTTGGCCGAGTAGATGCTAGCAACTCCAAGAGGGAGTATTTATGCTTGATAGTGGGTTCATGCCTCTAGTAATCTGGGGAAGTGACATAAATCTATAAGGTACTAGATGTGTTGTTGCTACTAGGGAGAAAACAACAATCCTTTGTAAATAGAACAATCGTATTGTTTACTTTACACGCAATGCGTAATGCAATTATCTGTTGCTTGCAACTTAATACTAGAGGGGGTTTGGATGATAACCTGAAGGAGGATTATTAGTTATAGATGTAGTTGGATTATGGTGTCTGTCAATTGCCCCGCTGTAATTTGTTCACCCAACATGTCATCTATCTTAAGGAGAATCACCTCTAGTGAACTATGGACCCCGGTCCATTCTTTTACCATCAATCTACAAGCTATTTACTATTTACTGTTTACTTTCTACAAGCAATTACTATCTTCCACACAATACGTTTAATCCTTTGTTTTCAGCAAAACCAGTGATATTGACAACCTCACTTTAAATTGGGGGGCAAAGTTCTGTGGTTGTGTTGTGCAGGATTCGAAGTTGGAAACAACACCTTGGAGGTGTTTCCTTGCTCCTACTAGTTCGATAACCTTGGTTTCATAACTGAGGGAAAACTTGCTGTGGTGCTCATCATACCTTCCTCTTGGGGTTCCCCAACGAGCTCGATATATTTTGAGCCAACAAGCAGCTTTTTTGGCTCCATTGCCGAGGACTAAAGAATAAGAAGCTCCCACGTCAACAACGTGCCATCAAGCTTTTTCTGGCACCGTTGCCGGGGAGTCAAGGACATCTTCACAAGGGGAGTCCCTCATAACCAATCTCTTTACTTTGTTTTCTGTTTTGCTTAGTTTATTTCTGCTTTGTTTGCTTGTTTTTTTTATCAAAAATATAAAAAATTAGTTCCTACTATAGTTGTTATTTTCGTTGGTCTGTTATTGTCTTGCTTTATCATACTTTCTATCAATCGTTGGTTTCTTTGAAACTGTATCTAATTGGCAAGGTGGGTTCATGGAAGAACAAAAACATTATTAAAAGGAACACCGCTTGTCACAAAAAGGGAAACACTTATGTGAACAAATTGATAAATTGTATACCATCGCTAGAAACGTGTGCTCTACTTATAATGTTACTTATTGCTTTGATAAATCTTGCTGCTGTAAGAGGTATAAACACCTCCCTTTTCAATGTGAGTATAATGATGATGTTACCATATCTTCTTATGTTAAGGGAAATTATGACTTTTATGATGTGGAACAAATTGAAGAATTTATTACTTGGAAGGGTGCATTCGAACTAACTTATTTGCTTGAAAATACTGATGATGCACCTTATAAATATGAGGTTTATGATATACTTAAATTTTGCTTTGATAATTACAATGGCTATATTCTTGAATATGTAAATAGATGCTCTCCACCAGCGGAAGCGTCTAATGCCTTGCAGGAGCCTATGGAAGAAGAAATTGCTGAAACTAGAAGCTCATTGGATGAAAAAGAGGAGGAGAGTAATGATCAAGAGGAGGAAAAAAGGATCTACCCATTCCTACCTTCTAATGAGAGTAACTCTTTACCCCTTACAATATTTGATTGTCTCCCATGCTTACTAAAGGAGGATGAATGTTATGTTCCTAAGGATTCTTTTGAAAATGTTTATAATAAATCTCTAGATGATGGTCCTATATTGATTGATAATATTAATTATACTACTATTTAAAATGATATTGACCAGTCATCTTCTTATAAATTTGTTAAAAGTTGGTTTGAAGGTTTTAATCCCACTATTTTTGAGCTTGATAAAAATTATGTGTTTATAGATCATGAAAAGCATGCTTTATGTGATAGTTATATTGTTGAGTTTATTCATGAGGCTACTGAAAATTATTATGAGAGAGGAAAATATGGTTGTAAAAGTTTTCATGGTACTGAAACACCTCTCTATTTGCTGAAAGTTTTGAAATTACTCTTGTTTTATCTTCCTATGCCTGCCAGTTTGTACTTTGTGAATTTATTTGCATATAATATTCCTATGAATAGGATGTGGTTTAGAGTTAAATGTGTTTTGAATTTGCTTCTTGATGCTCTCTTTTACTTCAATTCATATTTCTTATGTGAGCATCATCGAAATAATCATGCCTAGCTCAAATGCGTTAAAGAAAAGCACTTACTGGGAGATAATCCAAATTTCTTTAGGGGTCTTTTTGTTGAGTCTTGGAAGTTATTGTCAGTAATAACATCTCCTTATCATTTTTGTGTGGTTTTTGTGCCAAGAGTAACCTCTAATGAGAGAGAAGTAACACTTGGCAAAGTTGCTGTCCCGAAACAGATTTTTGTGCTTTGCTGTAAACATTCGTGAAAAATCTCTGTACGTCGGTTTGAGCTGTAATTTTTGTGCTTCTGTCCCAGGTTGTTATCTAACTTTCGTTAGTTCAACACTTTTCGATTTGAGCAACAGAAGGTCTTCGAAAAAATTGGTTTTACCTGCTGGTCTGTTTTGACAAATTTCTGCCATTATTTGCATTTGCCTCTAAATCTCTTTCTCTTTGAGTTCTTTCTAATCATTTGAAATTTTGTGTTGAACTGAACCAAAAGACTTATTATCTTGAGTACACTAATGTTGCTACTGAAGATTGTGTGAAGTTTTGTATGAAGGAAATTTTAAAGTGTAGGGAAGAGTAATGTGAAAAGATGAAGTATGGAAAAAATCTCAAGCTTGGGGATGCCACCCGTGTCACCCCAAGAAATATTCAAGAAGTACAAGCGTTAAAGCTTGGGGATGCCCAAGGTTTCTTCCAAACACTTCAGTTTTTGTTTCATGCACAATTGTGTTGTTCTTGGAGCGTCTTCATTTTTGTTTTTAGTTTTCGTTTTATTAAGTTTGCTTGAATAAGTTGGTTGGACCCCCGCATTCATAAATAGTTTCAAATAGGTTGATTTGGATTGTAAAAGAGTAGGAAAGTTTATGCTTAAGTGGTATAAAAGGAGCTTGTTTTTGACTGTGACTTAGAATTTATCATGTCATGCTTGATATTGTTTTGGCTTTATGTTTAGTGATTATTGATGTAGCATGACTTGTTATAAACAATTGAGATTGCTTAATGTTCCTTGAAAGAATCATGCGTTGTTTTAGCATATAAAAGCATAATATTGTGGTATTCTCCTTTGATTCTTTATTTGGGTTGACTTGGCACATGCTCACACCATGTTAAGACTACACCAACTCATCATAGCCTCTATGATCATTTAGTTTTTGACTTGTAATACCACTTTATGCTTTAATTAATAACGTTTTGCTGCTTTGCATGATTATGGCCATTATTGCTCTCTTAGTTGGTCACTCCCAGTCTTTTGCTAGCCTCCATACCAAGTATGAGTTCCACTCATGCATCCAACTCCAAATAAAACCAAGTTGTAACAAAGAGTCCACCATACCTACCTATTAGCATTTTCTATTCCAAGTATATTCATGTTTTTATCTACCTTCCAAATTAAACTTGTTATGTGAAAATTAGTGATTAAAGCTATCACAAACATGAAGGCACACTTTACTTTTCTTGCACTTAATAAACTTGAACCATTGGGTCCATCTATGTTGTGTATATGCTTGTGTTTTGTAAGTTGTGGATTAGAAGAACCATGTGATCATGGAGAACGCTTTCAACATTGCACTTTATTTAGTTGATATCATGTTCTTTGTCTTATGGATTCCGGTGGTGTGAAATGAAAGGGGAGCTTGTAAGGCTCATGGAGTTCGTATATGTGTTAGAGAAATGCCTGGGCGGCTGGTCTAAGCCATGCCTAATCATGGTGGAAACCTGCAGCGTAACCATAGAGAGCAATCTATAAAGCATTCTCTATAAAAAACCCTATGCAAATAGGAAATAAAAAAAGAGAAAGAAAGGAAAAAGAAAAAAGAGATGCCTATGCAAATAGGAAATAAACGGATGTTGAGATGCTCATTGTCTGCTTGCCTTGTCATTTTGATATGGGGAATCTTCCGTATCATCGGGCAAGGGGTACCCATGTACTTACAATGACAAGAACTTACTTGTGACTAAACTTCAGTAGCATGAGGAACTGTACTCGTAAGTAAGGGGCATGAGATTTTCAGCTTATAACTTGTCAAGCATATCCTCATATTTGTTCACTTTAACCTTTATCACTTAAAGATGCTTATGATAGGGGCAATGAGAGCTGAAAGCTAATAAGTACCATAATTTTTGGAAGCTCTTTATGAGACTTGAATCCCTGCTTCCTTGTATGAAGGGCCTTTCTTTTACTTTTATGTTGAGTCTCCATCTTCTATCTTTATGCACCTATTGAGAGAGCATAGTGGTCATTCTTTGTTTAGTGTGCATTGTCCGAAGACTTGTTGATTCATTCATAACTTTGATATTTGCTTGTTCTTAAACTATTTGTATCTAGTCACCCTTATGAAATTTGAAGGTGTCCTATGCATTTATGTTTTGCTACACTATGAGGGACAAGCTGGATACCATTCTCGTTATGTTTTCTATATGTGAAACAAACAAATGTCTTTCAGAGCATTGTTATTCATGAATCTTTTGTTTGTACCTTTTCATGTTATAACATAGTTGCTATGTCTTATTTTTAGAACTATATCTTTCATGCTATGTTGAAGTACTATGATCCCAGTTATCAGTGTTTTACAAATACCTTAATCAAGATTATGATGGTGCATGTCACCTCAAAAATTATTCTTTTTTATCACTTACCTACTCGAGGACGACTTGGAGTTAAGCTTGGGGATGTTGATACGTTGCAAACGTATCTAAAATTTTGATGTTCCATGCTTGTTCTATATCTACTTTCTTATGTTTTGTCCACACTTTGGAGTATTTTTACACATTTCTGGAACTAACCTATTAACAAGATGCCACATTGCTAGTTGCCTGTTTTCTGCTGTTTTTGGTTTCAGAAAAGCTAGTAAGGAAATATTCTCGGAATTGGACCGGACAAAAGCCCAAGTCAATATTTCACCAGAAGGAATATGGAGTCCGGAGGGGAGACAAAGAGGGGAGACAGGGCGGCCACACCCTAGGGTGGCGCGGCTATCCCTAGCCGCGCCACCACCTAGTGTGGGCCCCTGGTACTCCATCGACCTTGCCCCTTTGCCTATATATTACCTCTAGGACGAAAACCCTAAGTACCCGATCAAAATTCCACGAAAGAGTCTATAGCCGCCACCATCTCCATCCCTAGATCGGGAGGGATCTGAAGCTCTTCCCAGCACCCTGCCGGAGGGGAGAGATCACCATGGATGCCTTATTCATCACCATGTCTGCCTCCGGTGTGATACGTGATGGTTGGTTCTCATCCTTTGTGCTACCATGTTTAGATCTTGTGAGCTCCGTTCATGATCAAGATCATCTATTTGTAATCATACATGTTGTCTTTGCAGGGATCCGATGGATATTGAGATGCTATTTCAGATTGATTATTGATTCTATCATGTATATGTTATTTGTGATCTTGCATGCTTTCCGTTGTTAGTATGATGAGGACATCCCTACAGTTACACCTGCCCCAATTGCTAATGAAGATGTTCTAATTGCAAAGAAAGATCAATCCAATGAGATAAGGATTGGACCAATCACAAGAGCTCGTGCTAAGCTGCTAGAACAACAGGTGAAATTGTTTCTTAATGAACCTGGTGTTTTTATTAATGAGAATTTTATACTACCTAAGTCTTTGAACTATTGCATGATCAAGTACTTAGGAGAAGAAGGCATAGCAAGGAGCGAGGAGCAAATGGAACAAGGCGTGTTGATTAATGAAGAATGCACGAGGGAGGAAGCGCAAGGAGCTATCCAAGACAAAGATCAACCAGAGACGTGAGTTCTCTACCGCGACAGAGAAAAGCCCTAGTTCTCTGCCATGGCAGGCTGCCGCGACAGAGAAAGCAACTACAACTCTGCCACGGTAGAGTCAGTTTGACCGAACCCAAGTTGGGTTGGTTTGTATCCATAGGCCGCCGCCCCTTGGACCCTTAAATAGATGGGGGTGCTCTAGCTTTATTCTTTAGACCATGTTAAAATATTTTGGAGTTGATTCTTTCATAGAACCTCTGAAATTACCCTGTGTTCGAATTCTACAACTATAATTGAGTGTGATCTGTTGTTCCATTGGGAATTAGTAGATTGCATACTACCGTTCATGGTCAGGGCTGCATGTGAAAGAGCGTGGTGTTGTGAATATACTACAAGGTTCGAGAGTTGTTGCACTGGCATAAGGGATCGAGCGGGAGAGTTCATAGCTATAGGCTAGTTATCTATCATCCACCATATCCATCGACAAGTGCTTGCTGAGAAGATCAGGCCACCCCATATCATCTTGGTATCAAAGCTTCCTCGTTGCCTCGGTAAGCAATCCACAATCCATCCGTAGTTTAGAGAGTGTTTTTCCTATAGAGAAAATAGCCCCACAAAAGATTCGCCATAGCCTAGATTACATCGTAGACGAGTAATAGTTGTTGGTCGTGTTCATCAATTAGTCTAGATTAGTTTTTGTTTTCATCGTTTTCTTCTTTCTAGTCATGTTCATCATTTGTTTTCCGCGCCATCTAGTAGATCTGATCTAGTTTAGAGTCCCTTTGTTTTACTCCAGGCCGAGTCGGTTTGCTATAGTTAAAAATAATAATACTTATAGATTCTGTCGCGGCACGGAAAAGGTCACTTTCCCTGCCGTAAAACCGAGTCCGACAGCGACTCTGCCACGTGATGCCGCTGCTCTGCCGCGGCATAATTTCTGCCTGTTTCGCTGCCGCCGCTCTGCCACGGCAGGATTTGTTCTGCCACGACCGGATTTTGAGCTGTTTTTCTGCCACGACACCATAATTACAAAGTGTGATTGATTTGCACTTTTCCAAAACCCTTAGCCACAGCCAATCTACTACATACGTGTAGGAACTTGCCGATTGAGACTAGTTTCCGCTCCTACAGGCTACTCTTAGGATTTTTGGTGCTGTACTTTGTAATTGTCCGTGTGTTATCTATAAAATCAAAAAAAGGAAGAAAAAGCAAGATAGCAAAAGAAAAAGTATAAAAAAAAGAGAGCTATACAAAAGAATTTTTTTGGAAAAAGAGAATTTGAGCAAGAGGCCTAATGTTTTCTTTTTGCACCGGTAGATTGAGCAATCTTGTGCCTGTTTCCTTTGAGCTTTGCTAGTGTCTTTCGAGTGTAGTGCAACACCCTTCATAGTTGCATTGCCACATTTTTCTCCACGTGTGTGTTTCTTGGGTATTTGTACGATCAGCACTAGGACTTGTTTGCGGTGTAGATAGGATACCATACCTATAGCTCCACCATAAATAACCTATGTGCCCTACGATCGTTATCTATACCTTTGATATTCACTTCATCACTTTAGTGCATCAGTCGTTGATCTTGTTGGGTAGAGTATCTCTATTCACTTTGGAATGGTAAGATCTCCTTTCTTATTAGTTGTGAGTGAGTTGTGAGAGTTTCCACCATACAATTTGTGATTTTTGCACTAACCTACTAATCATGTTTACTAGTGATGGTGATGTTGTGTCGCAGAAAAAGAAGGATGAGGAGCTTTTCAATTGGCGTGAATATGAGGCTTTGAGGTCTCATTTGACACTCGTGTTTACTAACACCACAGATGGAATTGACAAGAATCTCTAGGACATAAATATGAGGCTGCATCAGAATATTGGAGCGGTTGATACTATCCAAATGCAAGTGGCTACACTCACTGCCAACTTCGCCACTTTGCAGCAATCCATTGAGGGTTTAACAACCGCCATACATAGAAGGAAAGAGCCTCAACCTTATGATGCCTTTGATGATTTTGACGAGGGTAGCGCTGTGGATGCTGCTCCACATGTTGGCAGGGGACGTGCTATTCCCCCTGCCCATGCACCTGCTCATGGCCATGGGCTTTCCCCTCGTGGGCGTGCTCAGCGTGTGCTCAACCAACCTGCTGATGATGGTTTGGGCAACCCAAAATTCTCAATTCCCAAGTTTGATGGTTCCATTGATCCGTAAGATTACCTCACATGGGAGTTGAAGATTGAGAAACTCTGGCGCTTATTTGACTATCTAGAAGACAAGAAGGTCAAACTTGCAACATCTGAATTTGATGGTTATGCTTTGCGTTGGTGGGATGCTCTTGTGCAACATAGGAGGGAGGACAATGAACTTCCAGTGATGGATTGGCGCGAGATGAAGCAAATCATGAAGGCTCGTTTTGTACCAACCAACTACTTGCGATCAGTTTTTGATAAATTGACGCAATTGAAGCAAGGCACCATGATAGTTGATGAGTACTACATGGAGATGGAGCTACTTATGCAGCATGCTAGAATTCGTGAGTCCATTGAGATGACCATGCAGCGATTCCTAAACAATCTGAAGTTGCCAATCAAGAGCATAGTTTGTCATCACAAGTATGAGACCATGAATGAGCTATTGCACCATGCTAGAGAGGCCGAATCCCAGTTGCACCATGCTTGTTTTCCATCATCCAGCAGATTTTCGGCCAGATCTACTCCTCCTACAGCTGCGCCACCAGCTGCTGCTCCGTTTACACCATCGGCCAAACCAGCAAGTACACCTTCATTTGGTTCTAATGCTCAGAAACCCGCTGCTCCTGCTGGTAGCTCGGGTTCCAACATGTCTACGGCACGTACTCGTGATGTGGTGTGCCATACTTGTGGAGGTAGAGGTCACTGCAAGAAGGATTGTCCAAACAACAAGGTTATGTTTGTTAACGAACAAGGAGAAGTAGAGAGTGGAGATGAAGCTTCTAATGATGATATTGATGATGGCGAGGTTGGTGCTGATGCATATGCTGAGCGTGCACCAACTATTGTCGTATCTTCATGTGTACTTAGTGTGTAACCAGTTGAGGAATCCCAGTGTTGCAACTTGTTCCAAACAAAAGCTCTAGTTGGACCTAACAAAGCTTGCAAGGTAATTATTGATGGAGGTAGCTGCAGAAACCTTGCAAGTATGGAACTATGTGCCAAACTGAATTTGACATACTTACCTCATCCCAAGCCATACTACATACAATGGTTGAGCAACAATGGTGAGATGAAGATAAATCATATGGTACGTTTGATTTTTCAAATAGGGCCATACAAAGATTCTATTGATTTTGATGTGGTTCCTATGACTGTTTGTCACCTACTATTGGGTCGGCCTTGGCTCTATGATCGCCATGTGTAACACAATGGCCGAGCCAATACGTATCACTTGGAATTCAAAGGGAAGAAGATTACTATGGAGCCAATGACACCACAAGAAATTGTGAATGATTCTCGCCAGAAAATAGAGGTGAACTTGAAGGAAGATACTACCACTCGGCGAGACTGTGTAACAACTGTTCCTGATGTAATTGAGCCTAAATTGAGTGATATAACGAAAAGTGAGAGAGTGCCTCGGTTATTGATACTAGCCACCAAGGAGGATATGAGAGAGTTTCGTGAGGATCCTACAGCCATGCCACTTGTGCTCATGTATAAGGGTGAGATATTGGTTTCTAACGACATGAACCCTATTTCTCTTGGTGTCTCTTCTATTTTGCAGGAGTTTGGGGAAGTGTTTCCAGAAGATGTACCCGCAGGGTTACCTGCATTGCGTGGTATAGAACATCAAGTGGACCTGATTCCTGGTGCCACACTTCCCAAACGTGCACCCTACATGACTAATCCCGAAGAAACTAAGGAAATTCAGAAGCAAGTACATTCGTGTCTCTCTTAGCCCTTGTGATGCTCCTGTTATTTTAGTTCCTAAGAAAGATGGTACATGGTGCAAGTGTGTAGATTGTAGAGCGATTAACAACATCACTATTCGATATCATCATCCTATTCCACGCTTAGAGGATATGCTAGATGAATTGAGTGGCGCTGCCGTTTTCTCTAAGATAGGCTTGTGTACTAGTTATCATCAAATTAGGATGAAAGAAGGGTTTGAATGGAAAACTGCTTTCAAAACTAAATTTGGTCTTACTACTGCAGCTAGTACCTTCATGTGTTTGATGAATCATGTTTTGAGAGAGTTTATTGGTCATTTTGTGGTTATTTACTTTGATGATATACTCATATACAGCCACACCGAATCTAAACATTGCACTCATATTAGACAAGTTTTGCAAGTGTTACGTGATAATAAACTGTATGCTAATCTTGAGAAGTGTACATTTGCAAAAGATAAGGTCATATTCCTAGGATTTTTTGTTTCTAAGCATGGAGTAGAGGTAGATCAATCTAAAATTGAATCAATTCAGAATTGGCCTACTCCAATGAATGTAAGTCAAGTGCGTAGTTTCCACGGTCTCGCTGGTTTCTATAGACGCTTTGTGAAAGATTTTAGCACCATCGCTGAACCATTAAATGATTTGACAAAGAAAGGTGTTCCTTTTGTATGGGGCGCGGCCCAAGACATTGCATTTGATACATTGAAACGTTTGCTTACTTCTGCACCATTCCTTGCATTACCTGATTTTTCGAAGCAATTTGAAGTTGAATGTGATGCTAGTGGTATAAGCATAGGTTGCGTTTTGATGCAAGAGGGTCGGCCTATAGCTTATTTTTCTAAGAAATTGAATCGTGCTCGCTTGAATTATTCTATCTATGATAAAGAATTGTATGCACTTGTTAGAGTACTGGAGGTTTGGCAACATTATTTGTGGCCAAAGGAATTCATCATACATTCTGATCATGAAGGATTGAAATACTTGAAAGCTCAATCAAACTTGCATAGAATATTAGCTTAATGGGTTGAGTTCATTGAGTCTTTTCCTTACATCATTAACTATAAGAAGGGAAAAGAGAATGTTGTTGCTGATGCTCTATCTAGGAAGAATATGGTATTAACCAATCTTGATGTTAAAATTCCTAGATTAGAAGCTATTTGTGCACTTTATGCAACTGATCATGATTTTGTTGGACCATATCGTTTGTGTGCTATTAGAAACGCATGGGATAAGTATCATATCCATGATGACTATTTGTGTAGAGATAACAAACTATGTATTCCAGAATCGCCGTTGCGTTTCTTCTTTGTGCAGGAATCACATGCTGGTGGTTTGATGGGTCACTTTGGGCGTGAGCAGACATTGCCCATGCTTCCTGATCACTTCTATTGGCCCAAGATGAGGTGTGATGTGTACAGATTTGTGAGCCGATGCATTACTTGCCACAAGTCGAAATCAAAGCTGAAGCCTCACGGTTTGTATACACCTCTCTCTGCACCTACTACTCCATGGGAAGACATTAGTATGGATTTTGTGCTAGGTCTACCTAAAACTCAGAGAGGTCATGATTCTATATTTGTGGTAGTGGATAGGTTCTCTAAGATGGCTCATTTTATTGCTAGCCACAAAAGCAACGATGCATCGCATGTTGCTAACCTGTTTTTCAGGGACATCGTGAGATTACATGGAGTACCAAAGACGATTGTTTCTGACCGTGATGTGGAGTTCATGAGCTACTTTTGGAAGACCTTATGGGGGAAGATAGGAACGAATCTGCTGTTCAGTACTACATGTCATCCCCAAACAAATGGACAAACGGAGGTGGTGAATAGAACATTGTCACAACTGCTAAGGACCATGATTAAAAAGAATTTGCGGGAGTGGGAAGAGTGTTTTCCACATGGTGAGTTTGCTTACAACAGGGATGTGCATTCAACTACTCAACTTTGTCCTTTTGAGGTGGTGTATGGTTTCAAACCACTAACGCCCCTTGATATGTTGCCTCTGCCATTGCATGAGCGAGTTGATATGGAGGCATCAAAACGTGCTGATTACGTGAAGAAAATACAGAGAAGACTAGAGAGGCAATTGAGAAGAAAGGCAAGAACATTGCTGCTGCAAGGAATCAAGCAAGGAAAGAAGTGTTGTTCGAGTCTGGAGATAAGATTTGGGTGCATCTGCGCAAGGACAGATTTCCACTACTTCGCAAGTCCAAATTAAAGCCACGTGGTGCTGGTCCTTACAAGGTGCTAGCCAAAATTACAGAAAATGCCTACTCAGTTGATATACCTATTGAGGAGTTTGGTGGTGCTAGCAATAGCTTCAACATTGCTGATTTGTCACCATATGCTGGAGAAGACCTTGGAGCATCGAGGTCGACGCCTTTTGAAGGGGCGGAGATGATGAGGACATCCCTACAGTTACACCTGCCGCAATTGCTAATGAAGATGTTCCAATTGGAAAGAAAGATCAATCCAATGATATAAGGATTGGACCAATCACAAGAGCTCATGCTAAGCTGCTAGAACAACAAGTGAACTTGTTTCTTAATGAGCCTAGTGTTTTTATTAATGAGAATTTTATACCTAATTCTTTGAACTATTGCATGATCAGGTACTTAGGAGAAGAAGGCATAGCAAGGAGCAAGGATAAAATGGAACAAGGCATGTTGATCAATGAAGAATGCACGAGGGAGGAGAGGGAGGAAGCGCAAGGAGCTGTCCAAGACAAAGATCAACAAGAGACGGGAGTTCTCTGCCTCGGTAGAGAAAAGCCCCAGTTCTCTGCCACGATAGGCTACCGTGGGAGGAAAACAGAGTCCAACTCTACCACGGCAGGCTGCCGCGGCAGAGAAAGCAACTACAACTATACCACGACAGAGTCAGTTTGACCGAACCCAAGTTAGGTCGGTTTGTATCCATAGGCCGCCGCCCCTTGGACCCTTAGATAGATGGGGGCGCTCTAGCTTTATTCTTTAGACCACGTTAAAATATTTTGGAGTCGATTCTTTCATAGAAACTCTGAAATTACCCTGTGTTCGAATTCTACAACTATAATTGAGTGTGATCTATTGTTCCATTGGGAATTAGTAGATTGCAGACTACCGTTCATGGTCACGGCTGCGTGCGCAAGAGCATGGTGTTGTGAATATCCTACAAGGTTCGAGAGCTGTTGCACTGGCATCCGGGATCGAGCGGGAGAGTTCATAGCTACAGACTAGTTATCTATCATCCACCGTATCCACCGGCAAGTGCTTGCTGAGAAGATCGGGCCACCCCATATCATAGTATCTATCTTGGGCGAGTAGATGCTAGCAACTCCAAGAGGGAGTATTTATGCTCGATAGTGGGTTCATGCCTCTAGGAATCTGGGGAAGTGACGAAATCTCTAAGGTACTAGATGTGGTGTTGCTACTAGGGAGAAAACAACAATCCTTTCTTCATAGAATAATCGTATTGTTTACTTTACACACTTTTCTTAATGCAATTATCAGTTGCTTGCAATTTAATACTGGAGGGGGTTCAGATGATAACCTGAAGGTGGATTATTAGTCATAGATGCAGTTGGATTACGGTCTATGTATAATGTTGTAATGCCCAATGAAATATCGTAGGAGTCAAGATGATTAGTATATGCATGTATGCTTTCTCGGTGTCTGTCAATTGCCCCACTGTAATTTGTTCACCCAACATGTCATCTATCTTAAGGAGAATCACCTCTAGTGAACTATGGACCTCGGTCCATTCTTTTACCATCAATATACAAGCTATTTACTGTTTACTATTTATTTTCTGCAAGAAATTACTATCTTCCACATAATACGTTTAATCCTTTGTTTTCACCAAAACCAGTGAGATTGACAACCTCACTGTAAGTTGGGGGCAAAGTTCTATGGTTGTGTTGTGCAGGATCCCAAGTTGGAAACAACACGTTGGAGGTGTTTCCTTGCTCCTACTGGTTCGATAACCTTAGTTTCATAACTGAGGGAAAACTTGCTGTTGTGCTCATCATACCTTCCTCTTGGGGTTCCCCAACAAGATCGATATATCTCGAGCCAACAAGCAGTGTTCTTTTCATTAACCACAACTAGAGTCATTGCAGGTGTGTTCTTTTCACAAACCACATATGGATACACCAGTGTCATTGCATGTCTGTTCTTTTCATTAACCACATATGGATCCCCTAGTGTCATTGCATGTGTGTTCTTTTCATTAACCACAACTAGAGTCATTGCATGTGTGATTTACATAAACCACATATGGATCCACCAGAGTCATTGCATGTGTGTTCTTTTTGTAAACCACATATGGATCCACCAGAGTCATTACATGTATGTTATTTTAATAAACCATAGCTAGTAACTGGATGTGTATACTTTTCATAAACCACAACTAGAGTCATTGCATATGTGTTCTTTTCACAAACCACATATGGATCCACCAGAGTCATTGCATGTGTGTTCTTTTCATTACTAAAGCTAGAGTCATTGCATGTCTGTTCTTTTTGTAACAGCCCAATTTTAGCAACCCTGATTAGTTGTCCAGAATGCAAAAATCTGTGGGAACAAAAACTTTTTTTCTTGTTTAGTGATGAAGTGTTTGCCTATTGTTTGACTATGTTTATGCTTATGATTGGGTATTAGAAGATATACTCGTTACCTCAACACCAGTTGACAAAACCTACTTCCCCAAAACTGTCTTGGCTTAATTTCCATATTCTCAAATGTTTTGGCATTTCAAAACCGGAGCCAAGGAGCCTTTGCAAACCAACTATTTTAGTAGATTATATTAATCAAACTATGGAGAGCTATATAATACTATCTCCTTATGTTTTCAGGACAGAACCTTCAACTACTCTTCTCTCTAGGTTTCCCAAAACACCTCTATTAAAGCTTTTGAATTCTACTCTTGGTAGAGATACTAAGGACTCTCATCTTATTCAAACTCTAGCTCTTTTCAAATTTCCCAACCTTAACTAAAGTTAGACTTGATGGTAACCCCAGTAGTAGGTTTGCTTTGTTTGTAAGATGACTTGCCTTGATCTTCTAAGATGAAGTGCCTTGATCTGTTGTCTGATGAATTGTCTTGATCTGCTGCTTGATTTGTCTGCTTAGGAGATAGTACGAGCTACTCTAGGAGCTCATAACTAGGATCAAGATGGTTCCCAATCACCACACCCTAAGAAAGAATACAAAGCTAGATCTGATCTCTAGATACTAGGTGATCATATAAAACCCTTAACCAGATCAATTCTGAAGATATCCCCTCGAGAAGCTTCCAAGTCAATGAAGATCAATATCAAGCATGGATCCCATCTACTCAATATACTCTTCAAACTCATCCACTTGATGATGCTTTGGTACCTTGCAACCCATTAAAATGATCACCACCCACATTCTAGTTAAAAACCCTAAATCTGTGAAATTTGGCTAAGTCTGGAATCTGCTTCAACTCACCTTTTTGAATGTCTCCCTTTCTCAACCCTTGTGAATTTTTGAAAATTCATTTGAAAAATATTGTTAACCATCCTAAGTAATACCAAGGCCCACTCTTTCCATTGGTTAGATCATCCTCCAACCCACTTATTCTTTATGGTTTTGCAGGCAAGAAAATAACTATTCCTGCAAATCTAGTCAACATGCCTACTTTGACAGAAGCTCACAGCATCATCCAACCTTCTATGGACCAGATCTTGTCATGGTTGTGTTCTAATCATATAGGTCTATAAATATGTACTTCACTTGTTCCAAGTGGATCTATGTGCTTCTTAAACCCACAAGGTTTTGAAGGCTAGCTGATAATCTGCTTTGGCAGGCTTATTTTATTCAAAGTTTGAAAGCCCGTCTTGGTGATCTCAAGAAGGATAAAGCTCAAACATATACACCATGGCAATCTAAATCACTTGGTCTATCAATCCATATATCCCATGGCCCAAGGGGAGATCAGAGCTCCAAGATCGAGCAAGGTTTTGGTGGCATGAAAACAATCTTACCCAAGATCCTTAAATCTCTAGTTTTCACCAAAATCAACTTGGATTCTCCAATACCAAGGTTGAAAATGCTTGTTACACCTTGTATACATCATCTACCTTGATCATCAAGATTTATCAAATTTTATCCATATTTATTACGGATCAAATCTATTTAATTCCTTTAATAGACAAAATCTCCAAAACTCCTTTCCAGTGAAAAGTTTGTTTTTTTGCCAAAACACTCCTCCAACTTTTTACTCAGTCGAGGTACATATATCACACCCTACATTACCATCTCAAAAATAATTAGTTTTGAGATCATTTATTATTTCTTTTTGCTTATTTTCTTAAATGGCAGAAATGAAATAATAAATGTTTTAAATACTTTTAATCCTCAATAAATCTAGGGAAAATTCTCCTAAGTGTGTTTTCACATTTCGGACCACCTCACATCAAAATCCAACAAGGTCCAATGTAAAAATATTAAATGAGCTCCAATACTTCACTTCTGCAGTTCCTAAAATAATGGATTTAAGAGGACTAACACCCCTTAGAAAAATCCCAAATAAATCCTAGGAATGTACCTTACCCTTACCCATCTACCAGTAGCATCTCCCCCACCTTTTCCAATGCAAATTTCTCAACTCCTTCACAAGCTCTCTTGTGATCAAAGTTTGCAAAACAATCAAAACTTGAGATAAACCAAAACCAACCCACCCCAAACATGTATATTACACCACCACAGAAACATCACTCCCTCTTGGTCATGTACCACTGTAGCATCAGCCCTCACCCTTGTCTAATAGGTCTTGAGTAAGTAATAAAGAGGGAGTTAGCAATACCTTTCCCCAAAATATCTTGTATATCAAAACCAGCAGCCACCACCCCTCCCCTTCACTCATCTGGTCGAGCACATGGCCCACACACACCGCAGCACCACCCCTCGGGGCCAATCCCTGGCCTCCCCTACTCCCCAACCTCTCCATGAGCCAAGTCTAGCATGGACCATTCCTCCTCGGGTTAAAAAGGGCCATAGGCCAGGAAACACCCCTGCCTCATTTCCACTCCTATCGCTTTCCTCACCCTCTCCCAGACACCCAGAGCTTCCCTTTCACTCTTCTATCTAGGAGACACCAGAGAAGCGGCCTCGGCCATTTTCAAGATATGGCTAGCATCCTCTCTCCCCTGCTCCTCTATCTCTGCATGACACCCTACCAGGATCTCCCCGTCCCCTGCATCTCACCCTGCTTTTCTTTTTGCTCAGGACCGTCCCAGAAGCCACGTTGGCGAGCTCCAGAACGCCCTCCACGGCCGTCGTCGCGCGAGCATCCTCCTGATGTTGAACTGCCCCGTGCCTCCCCTCTCTGGAACCGCCTCGTCGCGTCGCGCCCCCTCGGAGCCTCCCCATCTCCTCTCCACCCATCGTAAGGCCGCCCCGGCGAGATTCCACTGCCCCTAGGGTTTCTTGCCCCGCTGCTTCGTCGCAGGGAAGACGACGACCCCCAACCATTGGATCCCACTCGATCCAACGCCCCTGCTCCCAGATACCCCTTCAGCACCCACCAGGGCTGACCGCTGGCCCCTCCACCGGCGGGATTTGAAATCCCCCTCCCACTCACTCCGTCGCCTAGGTGGGCCGCATCTGCCCCTCGGCCCATATTCCGTCCCGAACTGGCCCGTGACACCTGGAGCATCCCTTTTCTCTTTTATCCAAAAACAAATAAAGATCTAAAATTTCCACTTGGCTTAAATGGTTTCAAAAATGCAAACCCACACCAAATGTCTAAATATAAATTTCCTCATGTTTTTGAATGTTTTCTTAAACATGCAGTACAAGAAGTGGACCAAAATAATGTCTATATTAATCATAGTAATTTTACATACCCAAAGGTGTCCTTTTCACAAGAAAAATCCTTCAGAGAGTTTAGTAAGTCCAAATTGAGTAGATCCACTTTATTCCGAAAGGTATCTAATATACCTTGCCTTATACCCTGGCCTCATGGTATTTGAATTCCTAAGTATACAGTAGTGAAATTAACAAATAAACCTCATATCTGCCTTATAAAAATTCCCTAGGCATATCTACATTACCTATTAGTCTAATTCCAACTCCCAGAGAAGTAGTACATAAATACCTATCTAAATCTAGGAGATAAGGATTTATTGATCCTCTGTTGAATTTTAGTGAATTAAATACTTCTGTATGTGGTATTATCACTAGATAAATCACTACAGCAGCTATGCAACTCCAAAATTAGTATTTCCAATTGTTACTGGAAGGTATTTTCAATACCTACCCATTGCCCCTTGCCTCATATCAAAAGTCCCTGTATATTTAATATGGTGAAAAAGAGAGGTTGTCTACAGAACTGCCTTTGGGAATTTCCTGAGGGTATTCTGGTACATACTTTGACATGATTCCAACTCTCAGTTAATAAGTAAATCAAACTCTACCTAAGAACCCAAGGAAATAATTTTTGGACATACAGAACCTTCCTGGTGAATTATTTCCTAAAACTAGAGTTTTAATCACTAGAAAATGCTTTATAAATCAACTAAAATTGATAAAATAGTGAAACCCCTTTTGTTGGTTTCATTTTGTCAATACCTATTTGGTGGTATCATTTAGATACAAATGTATCATTCAAAATATGGCCTTGGTCCAAAACCCATCTCTTAGGTAGTTTCTAGACTATAAATCCTAAGGGATTTTCTTCCATATTTCAAAGACAAGGCCAATCTTTTTAAATCCATTCTTCCTAAGACCTACTGATTTGTAAACTTGAATTGTTCCTTGTTTGCTATATGTATTGTTGCTTGTATGCCTTGTGTTGATTGTGCCCTTTCTTGTTTGCATGTTCGCTCCCTAACGACAATAGTTGCGGTTATCCCGGAGATCAGAAGAAGATGGTTATTATTGTATATTATTGGGTATTCTAAGAAGTAGTCCAGGGAAATTATGCCATACTGCTGATCTCAGGCAAGCCACCTTCTTGCTCATAAGCCTCGTCCTACTGTTTTAATTATGCATGTTTTACTTACTGTTTTATGAAAACTGCATTGTTTCACTATATGATGTTCTATATCTGGTAGTGGTTTGGCTCCTCTAAACCATTACTCAATGGTACTACTAAGTACAACCCTCTCAATGATACCTACTTGTCCCTAGTATGGTAGATGGTGTAACACACCATACCCCTTTGGTGACCCCGATTTAGTCGAAGCAAAGCTATAGGATGGGAAGACCCCGGAAAAGTTTTACCAAATGTTTTATGATAAACCCTTGGTGAGGTGGGACCTCCCAAGAGTTGTTGAGAAAGAAAAAGGTTTTGTTTTACAAAATTCTGAAGGAAAGCTGGAGGAAAATGGTTTACAAAAATGCACCCGGTTCTTTGCAGTTTAGCTATAACAACTTAACCCGTGCAACCACATTACTCTGGAATGGGACAGGGCTAGATTTGATGTTTGTCTATTCTAATATAAGATGCCTCGCAACTACTATAGGGGATTGCGATCCCCGGAGGCTGGGCCTTCTCCCTTAAAGGTCCATGTGGGACATCGACCTGGAGAAGGAATGAACTGTCTGCAGGCAGCCAGGCATTACTATGAGCCCCTCATTGAAAGCGCCCACTGTGTAAAGTGTAAATGCGCTCCGGTTGGTCCTCGGTACCCGACATCCCGGTTTTGAGGGGATTAACACTCATAGGGTAGGCACGTATATTGGAGTGGGCATCCGGAGAGTCTTGATCGGTTACTCGACCCACGATCGGTGTAGATCAGGGTAGTGTACCCGGATGATGTGGGGAAAGTGTACAACCTCTGCAGAGTGTAAATCTATTCGAATAGCCATGTACGCGGTCATGGACGGGTTGGACAAACTTCTGTAGAGCGGTGTTGGTTTTGTTTTCAAAAAGGATTTCGGAAAAGAAATGGCTTTGGAAAGGTTTTGACCATGGGATGGTCGTAAAGGAGAAAGGTTTTGAACATGGGATGATCAGAAGGAGGAGAAAGGAGTTTGGTCGTGGGATGACCTAAAGACGGGAACAAATGGGTAGCCCAATCCTAATGTTTACAAAACTTTTCAAAAGGTTTCCAAAATGGTTTACAAAAGTTTTCAACAAAGATATGTAGATGCTATATCTACAAGAGAAACTATTTGAGAAAAGAACCTCTCTTTAAGCCCTCCTACTAATGAAGCCATACTGCATATCCTCTTGTTATTATTATTTTCCTGAGGTGGTTTGCGAGTACATTCAAAGTACTCACTGGCATTGTCCCTGGCTATTAACTTGGTCAGATATCGAGAAGAAGGTGAAGTGGATGACTATGTGAGCTAGGACGTTCTCCCAGTTAGTTGCTTGTAGGTTAAGGCATGGCTAGGGCTCTACGCTTAATGAAGTTCCGCTGATGATTGATCGATGTAGCCATAATGGCAAATAAGGTATGATAGGTATTCGTTATGTATTAGATGTTTACTTTGATAGGCAAATAAGGTACTTGTCTGTTATGTGCCATGACTAACTGATCATGGGATCGTGGTTGTATGCATAACAAGGATTCTCAGAGGATTAATCCGGGGGCCCCACACACTTGGTATCACAACCATCCTGACTGTAGGAGAACCTTAGTTAGCATGGACGTTAGGCAGGAACACTATCTTGAAAACACCGGCTTTCGAAAACTACTAACTCAATGAGTTTCAAAAAGTTCTATTTCTTCTCTTACTCTAAGTAAATGCTTTCGAAAATGATTTCCTCTAACTCTCGTCCAAACTTCACACCTATGGATTTTAAATAACTAGGATCTAGAACCCGGTGAAGACAATGAGAACAATATGAAGACAAGAAACTACAAGAAAACACAAGGACACTACAATATCGCTCTACCAGCGGAATCCTCATAATCAGAAGACCTCAGGTGTTGCACTATCAAGAAGCATCCAAGATACGACGCAGGATTTATCGGCAAGATAGTGACTCCGACCTAAAGAAAGACGATATCTAGGGTCAATAGTCCTAAGAATAGGATTCCCCTATATCGCGAATAGTTAACTCCTTGGTCCCTAGTGTTGACCGTGTTTGCTTGCCTAAGTGCATCCTATGTTGCTTGATGTGTGTTTTCTGTCGAGGACACTGCGATCCCCTCGCTCCATTCGCCTTGTTTATATGCTCTGGTTTGCTTTGACCTCCTTAAAAATGTGATTCGAGGAGCGATAACCGACCTAGTAACTCAGGAAACCCCTGTGATAGATGTCGGTAATGAGACCCAGACTAACCTCGAGAGTATATGGGAGGAAAAGCATCGCAAGAACCAGGAGTTCGACATCGTCAAGTTAGAATCAACTCGAAGACTTCACCTTAGCATGATGACATACCTCGTCCAACTCACCTATCAAGACTCATCAATAGCGCAACACTCCCTTGTTCATCAGTCTACTACAGCAAGAATCTTGTTGAAGCCAGAAGTCAATCGCCGTAGGATCCTCAATATCCACAAGAAACCACCCGATAAGTCAACCAACACAAGAAGTGAAAACCTGACTTCGCTAACATTTGGTATATTAGAACTTCCTACAACCTCGAGAGACTAACTAGTAATTGATCCCTCTGCCCAACCAACGGGAAGTTCCTCACTAGAAGGCCATAATACTTCAGTTCCCTGAAGACAAGGATGCATGATGACATCGAGTTTACTCCACCATTGAGCAAAAGCAACGCAAAGAGTTCAGGTGAAGATGTTTTCTATGACGTTAGCTACCCTACCTTGTCCGAAGACTAGCAAGAGAGTGGTTAACCGCTAACTATCCCTAAGCTAAACCCATCACACTTCGTTAGGAAGCCACCCACGCAAGGGCTGAATCAATAGAACTTCACTCAAGGACCTCATACCAAGACCCAAGGAGATACAACCTCCCTTAGCATCACGCCAGCACTTCAAAACGGAAGATCGACATCACTCCTAAAACACCTTAGTGAAGCTCTAAGGTGGAAAGACTGCGTCCTTCCACTCAATCCTCAGAAAACTGCCTACCAGAGGATACTTCAGAAGACCTCCAGAATTGGACACCTTCCTTCCAAACAACAACCCGGGAGTTATCAAAGGAGAAACTAATTGATGATCCTACGAAGTCCCTCTGCCGTTTCAGCTGAAGACCCACCGGAAGGGCGTCAGGATCGCTAACCGCTCAGTTCCAATCACTTAGAGGAATTGAGACTCCAAAAGGCTAAGTACGAATAATCGTAGTACATAAGCCCCATAGGACCTACCTTCACGGACGTCATCGGAAGCTTCCAACTCCCGAAGGAAGATGGGTGACAACCTTCAAAACATCCATCTGCGACTCCAAGAAGGAAGGATTACTTCCAATCCTAGAATTGTACCCTAGTTTAATCCTAAGGGGGAAAGACTGCGTCTTCCCCACCAAAATAGAGTAACCCTTCACTAGAAGCAACCTCAGGAGTAGACCCAAAATCATGAACTAGGATACGATGATCCCTTAAGAGAAACGCCGCAAATCCATACAGAAGGAAGATCACCCCTCATAATCTCGATTGAAGCCTACTCAACACTTGTGCGTCAAAGACGATTAAAGTTCAACCTCACCATCGCAGTGACCCTGTTCAAAGACAAAGCCGACAAGTCAATACATGAGAAAAACATGGCACTAACTCCAACACAAAATCCCCTAACCCTACTCTCCTGAATCTCGGGACGAGATTCTTTTAAGGGGGAAAGGTCTGTAATAACCCAATTTCAGTAACCCTGATTAGTTGTACAGAATGCAAAAACCAGGGGGAACAAAAACTTTTTTTCTTGTTTAGTGATGAAGTGTTTGCCTGTTGTTTGACTATGTTTATGCTTATGATTGGGTATTAGAAGATATACTCCTTACCTCAACACCAGTTGACAAAAGCTACTTCCCCAAAACTGTCTTGGCTTAATTTCCATATTCTCAAATGTTCTGGCATTTCAAAACCAGAGCCAAGGAGCCTTTGCAAACCAACTATTTTAGTAGCTTCTATTAATCAAACTATGGAGAGCTATATAATACTATCTCTTTATGTTTTCAAGACAGAACTTTCAACTACTATTCTTTCTAGGTTTCCCAAAACACCTTTATTAAAGCTTTTGAATTCTACCCTTGGTAGAGATACCAAGGACTCTCATCTTATTCAAACTCGAGCCCTTTTCAAATTTCCCAACCTTACCTCAAGTCAGACTTGATGGTAACCCCAGTAGTAGGTTTGCTTTGTTTGTAAGATGAGTTGCCTTGATCTTCTAAGATGAAGTGCCTTGATCTGTTGTCTGATGAATTGTCTTGATCAGCTGCTTGATTTGTCTACTTAGGAGATAGTATGAGCTACTCTAGGAGCTCATCACTAGGATCAATATGGTTCCCAATCACCACACCCTAAGCAAGAATACAAAGCTGGATCTGATCTCTAGATACTAGGTGATCATATAAAACCCTTAACCAGATCAATTCTGAAGATATCCCCTCTAGAAGCTTCCAAGTCAATGAAGATCAATATCAATCATGGATACCTTCTACTCAATCTACTCTTCAACCTCATCCACTTGATGATGATTTGGTACCTTGCAACCCATCAAAATCATCACCACCCACATTCTAGTCAAAAACCCTAAATCTACCAAATTTGGCTAAGTCTGGAATCTGCTTCAACATCACCTTTTTGAATGTCTCCCTTTCTTAACCCTTGTGCATTTTTGAAAATGCATTTGAACAATATTGTTAACCATCCTAAGAACTACCAAGGCCCACTCTTTCCCTTGGTTAGATCATCCCCCAACCCATTTGTTCTTGATGGTTTTACAGGCAAGAAAATAACTATTCCTGCAAATCTAGTCAACATTCCTACTTTGACAGAAGATCACACCATCATCCAAGCTTCTATGGACCAACTCTTGGCATGGTTGTGTTCTACTCATATAGGTATATCAATATCTACTTCACTTGTTCAAAGTGGATTTTGTGCTTCTTAAACCCACAAGGTTTTGAAGGCTAGTTGATAATCTGCTTTGGCAGGCTTATTTTATTCAAAGTTTGAAAGACTATCTTGGCGAGCTCAAGCAGGATAAATCTAAAACTTATATACCATTGCAATCTACATCACTTGGTCTATCTATCCATCTATCCCATGCCCTAAGGGGATATCTGAGCTCCAAGATCGAGCAAGGTTTTGGTGGCATGAAAACAATCTTACCCAAGATCCTTAAATCTCTAGGAATGTACCTTAACCTTACCCATCTACCAGTAGCATCTCCCGCACCTTTTACAATGCAAATTTATGAACTGCTTCACAAGCTCTCTTGTGATCAAAGTTTGCAAAACAATCAAAAACTTGAGCTAAACCAAAACCAACCTACCCCAAACATGTATATTACACCACCATAGAAACATCACTCCCTCCTGGTCGTGTACCACTGTAGCATCTGTTGGGAATATGCCCTAGAGGCAATCATGTATGATGTTATTTCCAATGTATTCATCAAGTTATTGTCCATGTATGAACTATTGATATATATCATTGAATATGTGATTCGATTGTGGAACTATATATTCATGTTGTTTATACTAATTGTCCTTGGTCATTGAGGTTGTGTTGGACACACAACTTAGACTAATGTGAAAGTCGGCTAATGACTCGGTTCCACTTTTCATGGGCATAGAGATGTTATTCTGACTTACATGGATTCTGCTAAAGAGTTTAGCGAGTCAGACTGACCCATATTGAGATACAAAGAATAAGTCGCCATTTGTATATCTCAATCAATGTAATCCTTAGACCTGAGGTTATTGCACAATCCGAGTTGAGGATCACCGACTTAGGTTTTGTCAAATGCTGTTCCATTACTGGGCAGTTATAAAGGCAGAGTTCGGGTCGACTGAGAATCAAGCTGCGTGATGTGAATAACCGAGATGGGATTTTGCCCCTTCGTTTGGAGAGATATTCTCTGGGCCCTCTTGGAAGATATGATTTAGAAAGCATGGCCATGCGTGACTCGGTTAAGTGTTAATCAAGGCAACCGACTAAGAGTTTGTCGGATGAATCAATTATCTCGGATCGAGAAAGAGAGACGAACTATTTAAGGGATGACTATTATTCGCCTATAGTTCGACAAAGTATATCGTGAGGCAAAAGGGACTCAGACGAAAGTCGCATTGGAAGGTATGTCGTCATGACTCTTTGGTACTTGGGAGTTGGCACGTTCTGCTAGGAGCCGCTACCAACTGATCGGTCATTAGTGAGACTCAGATCGTGTCCGGGTCACCATGAGCCTTTCGGGTCACACACTTAAGAGCGGGAGCATATTTGGGTTGGACCCAAAAAGGAAACGGATAGAGTCAGTGAGTTGGACTCGTAGTGACTAATATAGGCCTTTTAGTGAATGGCCCACAAGTGAGTGGAGCCCACTTTCACTCCCTATATAAGTTGCGGCGCAGGTGATTAGAGCACACGGTTAGGCCACTCCATGTGTTGGAAAACCTAGCTCTAGTCTAGTCCTGTCGCCACCATACCCGACCTAGCAGTCCATCGCCGGCGCTCCTCCTCGTACGTGTGGATACTGGCAGAGGTGTTGTACGTTCAACACTTCAACGATTTTGGATTGGAACCGATCGTGAGGACTGCACTGCATCAAGCGACATGCTTCATCGATTCCGCAACCGCGTGTCTAGTGGTAATTCTCGTGGCCTACTACCTCAGCTAGATCTTGGGTTCACCGCGTAGGAAAAGGTTTTGTTTGCTCTGCGTGGCCCAATAGTGGTATCAGAGCGTTAGCTTCTAGTTTTAGGCTCAAGATCGTGCATATGTGATATGCGGTTGGCGTTACATTGGATCTAATTGCAGTTTTGGTGGTCGATCTATGAGATAGATCGGTTTTGTACAAAGTTGATTGGATCAACTATACTCGGGGAATGGATGACCTGGTTTCCGTGCTCTAACTTCTAAGGTCATGGAATGACATACCCCTACCGGTCGGCTTCCGCCATTGGGGTAGACTGTGACACGTAAACCCGGATGCGGTGATCGAAGATCAAAGAGTTTGGTCAAATCGGAGTCCGAATCGGATTTGGTTATAATTGTTTTATCCGATGACGAAATCCATGTCCGAAATGTAGACGAGATCCACGTTTTTTGGAAAAATCATAGCGCCTTAGATGGCGTTGCGAGTTTCACGACACCATTAGATATCGTATCTATGCATAACTTGTTTTTGTAGGATGATGTTGTGAATGGTATGGCTTATGTGCATGTGATGTGTGTAATCCATACGTGATCAGCGTATCACGGTTTTTGTCAGCCGGCTAGAGCCTAGGTGCTGTCATTTTATTGTATAACGACCTGCGTGTCGGATTCTCTATGTAATTTACTTTACAAGCTAGTGTAGATGTTTGGAGAACCCGGATGGCATGCAAGTCGATGTACAAGTCGGCTACATGGTGTAAAGCGGCACGTGACAAGAGTTGACACAAGTCGAATTACAAGCTTTGTGGAGATGGAGATCGCCATGAAGAGAGCCATACTATTTCACATTATAATTGATTTATTTTATGTTGTTGTTATGTCTCTGTTTTACCTCTATTAGATAGTTGGTAGAAAGAAATCCCTCAAAGAAGGTCTAGTCGGTTTCCCCGCCAGTGCTGCACCATCACAAGTCAGACATTTTTGGTAGTGGGCTCATAAAATTGAGGTACTATCAATTCTTTCCGACTAGGTGGGTTCGAGTCGGACTCTTATAGCGGAAGCTCTCGGTAATCTAGACGGGTCTATCACAACGGTTGTGGGACTCGGGGAAAAGACGTATGGGAGCTGGGGCATGTGATGCCACCCATCCAACAGGAGCCATATGAGATACCATTGACAAGGAGTTATCCACCTGGATCACTTGACGGCTAGCGATGATGCTAAAGCTCACTAGTCGACTAGCTTATTAGGGTCCTGAATCACTAACTAACCATCAGAGGGGTGTTGGTTCTAGTGGGAGTATAAGTATTAAAGTGTTTAATATGCTTGCTCTTTTACGGATACATGTCTTAAGTGTTTTGCATATTTTTTTGTTGTAGATCAATGGCACCTAGCAGTCTCCCTCAGATTTCCAGTTTTTCTTTGAGAACCATCTTAGAGAAAGATAAGCTAAATGGAACTAACTTCACCAACTGGTATTGTAATATGAGAATTATTCTGAAGCAAGAAAAGAGGGACCATGTCCTAGACAACCCACTTCTAGATGAGCCGAATGAGAATGCGACTGTCGTAGCTACAAATGCCTACCACCGTATTTGTGATGAATCCACAGAGATTAGTCGTCTTATGCTTGCTCACATAGAACTGGACTTGCAGCAGCAGTTCGAGAATGTTGAGGCCTACGATATGATCGAAAGCCTCAAAAGTATGTTCCAGGCTCAGGCAAAGACTGAGAGGTATCAAGTCTTTCGGGACTTGTTGAGCTGCAAGCTTAAGGATGGTGATCCACTAAGTCCACATGTGATCAAGATGGTTGGTTACGTGCAGTCTCTAGAAAGGCTGGGCTACCCCATTTGCGAAGAGTTACAGACATAATTATGAACTCTCTTCCTAGTGCGTATGGTCAGTTCATATCGAACTACCACATGCATGGTATGTTTAAGAAGCTCACTGAATTACATGGGATGCTCAAGTAGGCTGAGGCGGATCTTAAGAAAGGTGCCAGTCAAGTGTTGATGGTACAGAATAAGGCTAAGTTCAAGAAGAGTTCTTGGACTAAGAAGAAGGCTACTAAGTCGGGAGGTAAGGCTGAGGACCCGGTCCAAAGCGCTTCCTCATGGACTAAGCCATCTCCTGCAGCCAGATCCACTTGCTTCTACTACAAGGAGGATGGCCACTGGAAGAGGAATCACAACAAGTATCTAGCTGACAATGCCAAGAGTGGAGGTGTGACTTCCGGCTCAGGTACGCTTGTTTGCAATGTTATAGACATTTATCTTGCTGATGCACCTGGTAGTTCTTGGGTATATGATACCGCATCAGTCATTCACATCTGCAACTCGTTGCAGGGACTGGTAAGAACTAGGAGCGTGGGGAGAGGCGAGGTTGACATTCGAGTCGGCAACAAAGCGAGAGTCGCTGTGTTGGAATTCGGCACAATGCAACTTCATTTACCTTCTGGATTCTTAATGGAGCTGAATAATTGTTATTATGTTCCAGTGCTTAGTCGAAACATTATTTCTGCCTCATGTTTGATGACACAAGGCTATGAGTCGAATATTAAGAATAATGGTTGTTCTTTGTATTTGAATGATATGTTTCACGGCTTTGCACCCGTCCAAGACGGGTTATTCATTTTGAATCTTGAAGGTGAATCTGTCTATAACATAAATGTGAAAAGGTTGAAACCAAATGATCTGAATATGACTTACTTATGGCATTGTCGGCTTGTTCATATAAGCTGGAAACGCATGAAGAAGCTCCATGATGATGGACTCCTAACTTTGTTCCACTTGGAGTCATTCGAGACATGTGAATCCTGCCTACTCGGCAAGATGACCAAGACACCTTTTGCAAAGAGTTGTGAAAGGGCGTCCGACTTATTAGGACTAGTACATAGTGATGTATGTGGCCCAATGAGCATGACAGCCAGAGGTGGTTATGAGTACTTCATTACATTCACTAATGATTTGAGTAGGTATGGATATATCTACTTGATGAAACATAAGTCGGATGCCTTTGAAAAGTTCAAGGAATTCTAGAATGAGGTACATAATCAACTCGGCAAGAAAATAATGTTTCTTCGGTCGGACCGAGGAGGCGAGTATATGAGCCATGAGTTTGATGACCATCTGAAGAGTTGTGGAATAGTTCCACAGCTCACTCCTCCAAGAACGCCGCAGAGAAACGGTGTGTCGAAAAGGATAAATCGGACCTTGTTGGACATGGTACGATCAATGATCAGTCGGAGAGATCTACCTTTATCATTTTGGGGTTATTGTCTAGAAACTGCAGCGTTCACACTAAACAGAGTACCATCAAAGTCGATAGAGAAGACACCGCATGAGATGTGGACTGGCAAGAAGCCGAGTTTGTATTTTCTTAAGATTTGGGGTTGTGAAGCTTTTGTCAAGCGACTTCAGTCGGACAAGCTTACAGCTAAATCAGATAAGTGTATTTTCATGGGGTATCCGAGGGAAACCTTGGGTTACTACTTCTACAACCGAGAAGAGGGCAAATTGTTTGTCGCTCAGAACAATGTCTTCCTTGAGAAAGAGTTTCTTAGTCGGGGAGTCAGTGGGAGCACGGTGCAACTCGAAGAAATTATAGATGTACCGGCCAGTAACGAGTCGGAAAAAACCTTGGAGGTTGAGCCGGTCGTGGTACCTGAGCCGGAAACAACACCGACACTGTGAAGATCAGCCAGATTGCAAAGTGTTCATGATGTGTTACTGTTAGACAGTGATGAGTCAGCAACTTATTCGGAAGCGATGGTGGGTTCTGATTCTTAGTCATGGCTTAGAGCCATGAGATCTGAGTTAAAGTCCATGGATGAAAATGAAGTTTGGAACTTGGTTGATCTGCTAGACGGTGCAAGACCCGTAGAGTGCAAATGGGTCTTTAAGAAGAAAACTGATATGGATGGAAATGTTTCTATCTATAAGGCACGGCTTGTCACGAAGGGGTTCTGACAAGTTCAAGGAGTTGACTATGATGAGACTTTCTCTCTCGTGGCGATGCTTAAATCAGTTCGGATCATGTTAGCTATAGCAGCCTATTTCGACTATGAGATATGGCACATGAATGTCAAGACAGCTTTCCTTAATGGAAATTTAACCGAGGACGTGTATATGATACAGCCCGAGGGTTTTGTCGATCCGGCTAATGCTGATAAGGTATGCAAACTTTGGAAATCCATTTATAGGTTGAAGCAAGCATCTCGGAGTTGGAACATTCGCTTTGATGAGGTAGTCAAATCGTTTGGCTTCATCAAAAGTGATCATGACTCTTGTTTATACAAGAAGTTTAGTGGGAGCAAAGTAAACTTTTTGATCATATATGTGGATGACATGTTACTGATCGGAAATGATGACCAGATGTTACAAGAGACCAAGGAATCATTGGAAAAGAGTTTTTTGATGAAATACTTAGGTAAGGCATCTTACATACTAGGAATTCGGATCTATAGAGATAGATCAAAGCGGCTCATTGGATTAAGTCAAAGTACATATTTGGACAAAGTATTGAAGAAGTTCAACATGGAATCGTCTAAGAAGGGGTTCTTCCAGATGTCCCATGGCGTGAAACTTAGCAAGACTCGGTGTCCTTCGACAACTGATGAGCAAATTCGGATGAGTGTGATTCCGTATACTTCTACAGTCGGATCCATCATGTACGCTATGATTTGTAATAGGCCGGATGTTTCCTATGCTCTAAGTGTTGTGAGCAGGTACCAGACTGACACTGGAGAAATCCAGTAGGCAGCGGCTAAAAATATCCTCAAGTACTTGAGAAGGACTAAGGATATGTTCCTGGTTTATGGAGGTGAGGATGAACTCAGTGTAAGGGGTTACACGGATGCGAGTTATCTCACTAACTCGGATGACTCTCGTTTGTAATCCGGATATGTGTTTGTAATAAACGGAGGGGCTGTGAGCTGGAAGAGTTCCATGCAAGAGACGGTGTCTGCGTCTACGATAGAGGCTGAGTATATTGCTGCCTCAGAGGCGGCAAAGGAAGCTATTTGGATGAGGAATTTCCTCATGGATCTTGGTGTGGTTCAGGGCTCGTCCAATCCGTTAGACGTGTATTGTGACAACAATGGTGCTATTGCACAAGCCAAGGAACCTAGACAACACCATAAGAACAAACATATACACATGCGGTACCACCTTATTCGCCAGTTCGTGGATCAAGGTGATATCAAGTTATGCAAGGTACACACGGATGCAAACATTGTGGATCCATTGACAAAGCCACTTCCACATCCGAAGCATGAGGCGCACCTGAGAGCTATGGGCATTAGATGCCTAGACATGTGATGTCGGATGATTGACTCTAGTGCTAGTGGGAGACTGTTGGGAATATGCCCTATAGGCAATCATGTATGATGTTATTTCCAATGTATTCATAAAGTTATTGTCCATGTATGAACTAGTTATATATATCATTGAATATGTGATTTGATTGTGGAACTATATATTCATGTTTTTTATACTAATTGTCCTTGGTCACTGAGGTTGTCCTGGACACACAACTTAGACTAATGTGAAAGTCGGTTGATGACTCGGTTCCACTTGTCATGGGCATAGAGATGCTATTCCGGCTTACACGGATTCGGCTAAAGAGTTTAGCAAGTCGGACTGACCCATATTGAGATACAATGAATAAGTCGTCATTTGTATATCTCAATCAATGTAATCCTTAGACCTCAGGTTATTGCACAATCCGAGTTGAGGATCACCGACTTAGGTTTTGTCAAACGCTGTTCCGTTACTGGGCTGTTATAAAGGCAGAGTTCGGGTCGACTAAGAATCAAGCTGCGTGATGTGAATAACCGAGATGGGATTTTCCCCCTTCGTTTCGAGAGATATTCTCTGGGCCCTCTCGGAAGATATGATTCAGAAAGCATTGCCATGCATGACTCGGTTAAGTGTTAACCGAGGAGACTGACTAAGAGTTAGTCGGATGAATCACTTATCTCAGATCGATAAAGAAGGTCGAACTATTTAAGGGATGACAATTATTCGCCTATTGACGAGGGTTTAACTCGTCAATGCCCATTGTTATGGACTTGGGTTTTGGAGAAGGAGGGAGCGCTGGAGACATCTATCGGCTAGCAAACAAGCACACAGGGGACTCGAAGATTTACCCAGGTTCAGGCCTCGTAGAGGTCTCTACTCCTGCTTGTCTTCTCGTAGAATTATCAAAGGAATCGAAGATTACAATGGTGCGCATTGCAATCTGGGGAAGGTTGTGGAAACTAGGGTTGCATGTGTTCTCCTCGCTGCCCCCTCCTAGCCTTTATATAGATAGGTCAGGTCTTAGGTAGCAGGTCGAGTCGGTTACAGGTTAGGGTTTTCTCCTTTGAACTTTCTATCTCTAGCTTCTTCTTGTTCTTCAAGCAGTCCAGAGTCCGTAGGTTACTCGAGTTCTTCATTTGGGCCTTGGCGACACCGTGCGCCTCTATGTATTCAGGCCATATATACCAAGCTCGAGTACCTATAGGCTATACCCATGTCACCTATAGTTCGACAAGGTATATCGTGAGGGAAAAGGGACTTAGACGAAAGTCGCATTGGAAGGTATATCGTCATGACTCTTTGGTACTTGGGAGTTGGCACGTTCTGCTAGGAGCCGCTACCAACTAATCGGTCATGAGTGAGACTCGGATCGTGTCCAGGTCACCATGAGCCTGTCAGGTCACACACTTTAGAGCGGGAGCATATTTGGGTTGGACCCAAAAAGGAAACGGACATAGTCAGTGAGTTGGACCCGCAGTGACTAATATAGGCCTTTTAGTGAATGGGCCAAGAGTGAGTGGAGCCCACTTTCACTCCCTATAAAAGTTGGGGCGCAGGTGCTTAGAGCACACGATTAGGTCACTCCATGTGTTGGAAACCTTAGCTCCAGTCTAGTCCTATCGCTGTCGTACCGGACCTAGCAGTCCATCGCCGATGCTCCTCCTCATACGTGTGGATACTGGCGGAGGTGTTGTACGTTCAGCACTTCGACGATCGTGGATCGGAATGGATCGTGAGGACTACACTACATCAAGTGACGTGCTTCATCGATTCCGCAACCGCGCGTCTAGTGGTAATTCTTGTGGCCTACTACCTCAGCTAGATCTTGGGTTCACCGCGTAGGAAAAAGTTTTGTTTTCTCTATGTGGACCAGCAGCATCAGCCCTCTCCCTTGTCTCATAGCTCTTGAGTAAGTAATAAAGAGAGAGATAGCAATAGCTTTCCCCAAAATATCTTGTATATCAAAACCAGCAGCCACCACCCCTCCCGTCCACTCATCGAGTCGAGCACATGGCCCACACACACCCTAGAACCACCCCTCCCGGCCAATCCCTGGCCTCCCCTACTCCCCAACCTCTCCATGAGCCAAGTATAGCATGGACCATCCCTCCTCGGGTTAAAAAGGGCCAGAGGCCAGGAAACACTCCCCCTGCCTCATTTCCACTCCTATCCCTTTCCTCACCCCTCTCCCAGACACTTAGAGCATCCCTTTCACTCTTCGGTCCAGGAGACACCGGAGAAGAGGCCTCGGCCATTTTCAAGAACTGGCTAGCATCCTCTCTCCCCGGCTCCTCTATCTCTGCATGACAACTTACCAGGATCTCCTCGTCTCCCTGCATCTCACCCTGCTTTTCTTTTTGCTCAGGACCGTCCCATAAGCCACGCCGGCGAGCTCCCGAACACCCTCCACGGCCGTCGTCGTGCGAGCATCCTCCCGACATCGAACCACCCCGTGCCGCCCCTCTCTAGAACCGCCTCGTCGTGCCGCGCCCCCTCGGAGCCTCCCCATATCCTCTCCACCCATGATAAGTCCGCCCCAGCGAGATTCCGCCGCCCCTATGGTTTCCTGTCCTGCCGCTTCGTCGCAGGGAAGACGACGGCCCCCAATCGTCGGATCCCACTCGATCCAACGCCCCCTGCTCCCATATACCCCTTTAGCACCCACCAGGGCTGACCGCTGGGCCCTCCGTCGGTGGGATTTGAAATCCCCCTCCCACTCACTACGTCGCCTAGTGATACATTGCAAATGTATCTATAATTTTTGATGTTCCATGCTTGGTTTTTATCCACTTTATTGTGTTTTGTCCACACTTTGGAGTACTTTCCATATGATTTCTTGGACTAACCTATTAACAAGAGCCACAGTGCCAGCTGCCTGTTTTCTGCTGTTTTTGGTTCCAAGAAAGTCAGAAAATGAATATTCTCAGAATTGGACTGGACAAAACCCAAAGTGCCTATTTTTCCGGAAGTCATCAGATGCCAGAATACGAGACGGAGAAAGACTAGGGCCAGCCACCACCACACTGGCCAGGCTGGCCTGCGCCAGTGGTGGTCCTGGCCGACCCAGACCCCTCGGCCTCTCCTTCCGCCTATAAGATGCCCTCAGGACAAAAACCCTAAGTACCCGATCAAAAATCCATGAAAGAGTCTGTAGACGCCGTCATCTCCATCCCTATATTGGGAGGATTCTGAAGCTCTTCCCAGCACCCTGCCGGAGAGGGGAATTCACCCTGGAGGCCTTCTTCATCATCATGCAAGCCTTCGGTGTGATGCGTGAGTAGTTCATCTCTGGACTACGGGTCCATGTAGTAGCTAGATGGTTGGTTCTCCTCCTTTGTGCTTTCATGTTTAGATCTTGTGAGCTCCGTTCATGATCAAGATCATCTATTTGTAATTCTGCATGTTGTGTTTGCGGGGATCCGATGGATATTGAGATGCTATTTCAGATTGATTATTGATTCTATCATGTCTTTGTTATTTGTGATCTTGAATTCTTTCCTTTGTTAGTAGCTATCTTGGCCAAGTAGATGCTAACAACTCCAAGAGTTAGTATTTATGCTTGATAGTGGGTTCATGCCTCTGGTAATCTGGGGAAGTGACAGAAATCTCTAAGGTACTAGATGTGCTTTTGCTACTAGGGAGAAAACAACAATCCTTTGTTCATAGAACAATCGTATTGTTTACATTACATGCAATTTGTAAAGCAATAATCTGTTGCTTGCACCTTAATACTGGAGGGGGTTCGGATGATAACCTGAAGGTGGATTATTAGTCATAGATGTAGTTGGATGACGGTCCATGTATAATGTTATAATGCCCAATCAAGTTCCAAAGGATTCAAGATGATTAGTATATGCATGTATTGCTTTCTCTATGTTTGTCAATTGCCCTGCTGTAATTTGTTCACCTAGCATGTTATCTATCTTAAGGAGAGCCACCTCTAGTGAACTATGGACCCCGGTCCTTTCTATTACCATCAATCTACAATCAACTGTTTACTGCTTTGTGTTTACTTTCTGCAATCTATTACTTTCTTCCACTCGATACGTTTAATCCTTTGTTTCAGCAAAACCGGTGAGATTGACAACCTCATCGCAAGTTGGAGACAGAGTTCTATGGTTGTGTTGTGCAGGTCTCCACATTGCTGCTGGCACCGGTAGTGCGCCCTACCAACGTTCAGCTAGCTACACCTTTGGGTGTGTGTCCTTGCTCCTACTGGATTGATAACCTTGGTTTCTTAATGCGGTAAAACTTGTTGTTGTGCCCATCATACCTTCCTCTTGGGGTTCCCCAACGAGCTCGATATATTTTGGGCCATCAAGCATATTTTCTGGCGCCGTTGCTAGGGAGTCAAGGACATCTTCACAAGGGGAGTCCCTCATAACCAATCTCTTTACTTTGTTATTTTTGTTTTGCTTAGTTTCTTTTGCTTTGTTTGCTTGTTTCTTTATCAAAAACACAAAAACATTAGTTTTACAAGTTTGCTTTCTTATTTGAAAACATATAAAAAATGACTACTCTTGAAAACACTAAGTTGTGTGACTTCACTAGCACCAACAACAATGATTTTATGAGCACACCTATTGCTCCACCTGTGCCTGAAGATACTTTCTTTGAGATAAAACCTGCTTTACTCAATCTTGCTATGAGAGAACAATTTTCTGGTATTGGTAATGAAGATGCTGCTGCCCATCTAAATAACTTTGTTGAACTTTGTGAGATGCAAAAGCGTAGGGATGTAGATGGTGATATTATTAAGCTGAAATTGTTTCCTTTCTCTTTGAGAGGAAAAGCTAAAGAATGGTTGAATTCCTTAACTAGGAATAGTACTGATTCTTGCACTAAATGCAAAGATGCTTTCATTGGAAAATACTATCCTGCTGCTAAGATTATATCTATGAGAAGTGAAATAATGAAGTTTAAACAATCTGATAATGAACATGTTGCTCAACCTTGGGAAAGAATGAAATCTTTGGTAAAGAATTGTCCCACTCATGGACTGACTGCTTGGATGGTCATCTAAACTTTTTATGCAGGATTAAACTATTCTTCAAGGAACCTATTGGATTCTGCTGCTGGAGATACCTTCATGACCATCAGTTTGGGTGCTGCAACAAAACTTCTGGACAATATGATGGTTAATTATTCTGAATGGCATATGTCGTGGTGGTGTCACGGCAGATGCCATGGATAGGCTAAAGGTGGGGACTAATAGCGCTAGGGGAATCCAGGGAGGGATAGTGAGGTGATTCCCCACACAGAAGATTTGTATTTGATTCACTTCCAAGGTTACAAGTGCTCCTAGAGCTATATTGGCGAGAGGAGGAAGAAGGAACTCTCTTACTCTCACCCACAGTTAACCCGTACAAGACCAACTAGAGATCAACCCTTAGAACCTAAAACCAATCAGAATAGCCCAGCCGCTTCTACAGAGGCCCTAGCCCTCCTTATATTGGGGTGGCTAGGTCTCCACTTAAGGCATACGTGGAGGCATATTCCAGGGAATATGCCTCCTATCAAAATAGCAAACCGACCGGGGTGCTTTTCCCCCGCGTCACCCATGATGAGGCTACGTGAGCCTCTGTGGCGCCTGCGTCAGCCGACACAGGCGTCGTCACCTCTGTCGGCCATGCCTCGGTGGTCCTGCTCCTGTCCGCTTTGCTCATGCAGTACGTACCGGGGTTACTTTTGACCAGCGAGATTCCTTCCTTCTGCTAGAAGCTTGCTATGACCCGGATCGTGGAGGATCCGGTCATACCTGTTCCTGCATACAAGTTAGATTCATCTATCCGGCTCACTGCTTAAGTTGGATGAGACTCAGTTAGGTGGACACCCCCTGGTCCGGGTTACCCCGAGATTCGGTCTGCCTTGAGGTAACTCGGCTAGCATCCGCTTTAGCCTCGCCGAACCTCGGCTAACTCGGCCTTTATACCCCGGCGTGACCCTACCCGGGGGTATCCCCCCAACATTAGTCCCCGAAGCTGGTGCGGTCTTAGCTGCCTTGGCTAGTAAGGCCACATCAGGTTCAATTTTATTGAGCTTTGGATGTTATTTCCGAGTTATCTCTTTATCTCGGGTTGTATGGATTTACGTTCCCTTGGCACGTTCCAAGTTCTCACTTGTTGGACGGGTTACCACCTTAACTCGGACCTCTTGGTTTTACCTTCCCTTGGCACATTCCAAGTTTTCACTTGTTGGCCGGGTTACCATGGTCTCATCCGGGTCTTCTTTCCTTCTCTCGTATGCTAACCCACGTGGAGGCTAATCATCAGGTTGTCTCATTTTAAGGGCCATCCACAGTAACCGCCGTAGTAATTGTCAGTTATCACTGCGCGCGGGTCACGTCACATATGCCTCCTCGTTAACCGCATCAGTGCGTCACGTCATGGGATCACCTACACCCTGTGGCCTTCCATGTGGCTCGCTGCTGATTGGTCGATGCGGGCTATACATGACCACACCGTGTGGCGCACCTGCATGACACGATCCCACTTCCCCCTCAAGGGAGTGGTTAAATAGGGGAGGGGCGCACCCCTTAGGTCTTTTCCCCTTCCGCGCCCCTCTGCCTCTAGCTCTTCTTCTTCTTCATCTTCCCATGACAAGGCCGCCATCGCTTTCTAAGTAGCAGCCGCCAAGACTGCTTCCCCACGCCTGCTGCCGCCATCGCACCTCCTCCTCGCCACGGTCACTGTCAATCTAGGCTGCCCACCACGCTAGCGATAGTGAGGGCAACGGACTGGAGATGACAGAAGAGGAGCTCGTCGTTGCTGAGCAGGAGATGGAGGAGGACACCACGACGGTAGACCGCGGTGCATGGGCTAGCTCCTGGGTCTGCCAGGACGACCTCGACTGGCTCTACCGCACCAGGTGCATCCTCGCTGGAGTCACTGCGCCTTGCCTCTGCCGAACTCGCCCCCTCACCCAATCCGGGTGAGTTTGTGGTGTTCTTGGCACACTTCCAGCGGGGGTTTGGTTTACCAGTTAGCCACTTTTCCACGATTGGTTGAATACCTATGAACTCCAGCCGCACCACCTTCTTGCCAACACAATTACTTCTCTTTCTACTTTCGCCTCCACGATCGAAGGCTAAGCCGGACTATGGCCCACGAAGGAGCTATGGATCCGGTTTTTCGGTCTTCGTTGTAATGTCATTCCGAACATTCAACTTGATCCGGAGGACAAGCAGCTCACTCAATTCGGAGCTGCGTCCATCTCACCCTGCAGGTTCTCTGTCTTTCCCCGGGTTACTGGGCTGGATTCCTGCAAAGGATGGGCCCGGACCTTCTTCTATGTTCGGAATGAAGGCACTGAAGATTTGATCTGGCTTCGCCCCTATGCTCCGGGTCCTCCTAACCCGGAGTTATGGGACATTGTCCCCAAGAATCCCACAGTCTTGGCCAACCAGGTCCATAAAAGGTTCAAGGAGCTGAAGGAGCTCGGGTTGCGCAACGAGGATGCCATGATCACATTCGTCCGCAACCGGATCTCCCCTCTCCAGAAGCGCACTCACAAGGTGTGCCACATGAGCTGGGGCCGCGACCCCAACCGGACCTCGTCCTTCGAGCTTAGCAACACAGAAATCTACCACCGGGTCAAGGCGCTCTTCACCACCCACAAGGACTTCTCCTCTGAGTGGACGTGGGGAATTGAGAATTATTGCCAGGATAGGCTTCCTCCCGTGGTAAGTTTCGTGCCACCAACTTTCTCCGAATTAAACCTTATGTCGGTTGCCGTTGTATTTTTAACTCTATTATCTTTTTTCTCCCTTAGCAATTCCTTCAGCAAACTATCGAGGATGGTACCGATCCCACCCTCAAATGTGCGCCTGACCGGGAAAGCTCGGACGAGGAAGAACCGGACCAGGAGATGTTCCTCCCAATGGCCAACGCGACTAAGCGACCCACCGGTAAACTCTCTTCTATTAGAGATTGTCCCGATGATGAAGATGACTCGAATATCGAGGTGATGGAAGCTGTTGACATTGTCCCACTTTCTTATGCTTTTCCGGTATCAGCTAACCCCGGTGGGCAGATCCACGAGGACCCTCCCCTTGCTACGGGTGAACTTGTTCTGGTAGCGCCGAAGAAGAGGCATGGAGCTGCATCAAGTTCCACCTCCCGACCTTCTCAGCCGTCCAAAAGGCGAAAGAAGTCCGGAGACAAAACCGCCTCCAAGCCAGCAGGCAAGGCCCCAGCACGAAAGGCTCGGAAACCCAAGGATCCCCTGACCTCGGATGCGTAAGCCTCTTTTCCCTCTGCAACTTATTCTTCCTTGCATTGTTTTAGTTTCTCTTGCGACATTATTTGATTCGGCAGTGCTGCGGTGTAGGTCCCCCAAAGTGGTTCTAGCATCTCTTCGCCACTCCGACTCGTCAAGAGGGGGGTAACCTTGGAGCGGGGGAGACCGGCCTAGCCGAGGCGGCGGCATCCACAACTTCGGCTTCGCCACAACCAGCAACTATCGAGACTACCTCAGCACCAGCACCAGCACCAGCAACCACTCCAGCACCAGCACCAACTCCGGCACCAGCACCAACTCTGGTAGCAAGAACATCAGCAGCAGCACCAATTCCAGCAACAAGAGCACCAGCGCCAAGCTCCTCCGCCTTGTCCGAGTCTTCTCAGTCTCGGCGAGGAAGTACCCAGGCAGCTCCTAAGGGAAAATCTGCTGCAACCACTTCCTCCTCTCAGCAGCTCAAAGGCAAGAAAGCCCCTGATGCCACCAGGGCAGCGTCCGTCGAGTCTTGACAGCGCACCCTCGCGTCCGTGCTTGCCAAGAAACCTCCAACACCGAAGGACGCCCCTGCCGAGCCAGCTAATGCGCAGCAACTTGTTCTGCACACCAGCCCGGCCCTTGCTCCGGGTGAGAGGAGGGAAGCACATGGCAAGGGCTTGGTGGCGCCCCACATGCTCAGCAGTGAGCGATATCCTCCGACCTTGATCGAGTTTATGAACAACTGGAACAAGGCGGAGTTCGTCTACAACGACGATCTCCCGGAGAAGTTCGGTCCCGCCGAGTTCTCTGCTCAGATGAACATAGCCGCTAAGGCGATTAACCTCGCGGGTCGGATGATTGAGGTACGTTACTTCACCTTTTCCTTAACATGCTGTAGATATTGGTGATATAACCATTAGTCCCCAAGCCTCCGGGGGAGTAACTTGTTACTCGACCGGATGCTCCTTAGAAAACTAACGTAGCTCCTTGACAACTTCGAATATGCACACACCTAGAGCCGGGTTAAGTTCCACTTGGCCCGGATCTTGCACACTTCGAATATGCACACATCTAGAGCCGGGTTAAGTTCCACTTAGCCCGGATCTTGTACACTTTGAATATGCACACACCTATAGCCGGGTTAAGTTCTACCTGGCCCGGATCTTGTACACTTCGAATATGCACACACCTAGAGCCGGGTTAAGTTCCACTTGGCCCGGATTTGTACACTTCGAATATGCACACACCTAGAGCCGGGTTAAGTTCCACTTGGCCCGGATCTTGTACACTTTGAATATGCACACACCTAGAGCCGGGTTAAGTTCCACTTGGCCCGGATCCTGTACACTTCGAATATGCACATACCTAGAGCCGGGTTAAGTTCCACTTGGCCCGAATCTTGTACACTTCGAATATGCACACACCTAGAGCCGGATTAAGTTCCACTTGGCCCGGATCTTTCCCACTTCGAATATGCACACACCTAGAGCCGGGTTAAGTTCCACTTGGCCCGGATTTTGTACACTTCGAAAATGCACAAGGCTTAAGCTAAATTTTTGTACTCTTTTCAGGTGACCACTAACCGCTGGAGCGCTGAGTTCCAGCGTCTCCTGGATACTCACAAAATGCTGCTCGCAAAGCACAATGCACATCTCACTGAACATGAGAAAAGGGGTAAGTTCTCTTCTTCACATTTTTCTGTTTTCCTTCATCTTTTTCTACCGAACTAATCCGTCATTCGATTTTCGCAGCTGGGGTGGAGGCTGAGGACAAGCTTACGAGGAAGAATCTGGATCAGATTAAGGGTAAGATACTTTTGTCCGACCTTGCTTTGCTTTCCATCTCCTTTTCTTCTTGGCTCAGCAAACATTCATACCCCGGCTCTGCTGGGTCAACACGATATTCCAGCATCTCTTGAAGATAGTGTGCCCGTGCCTGATATGATGCTGCATTTTCTCGAACAAGCAGGACAGCATCAGGTCGAGCTCAAACAGAAAGATGATGAGCTTGCCCTCCTCCGAACCAAGGACGATGAAATTGCCAAGCTAAAGGCAGAAATGAAGAAGATGAAAGTGCAACACCAAACCGAGCGCCTCAATATCCAAATTGCCAAGGACCAAGAACTTCTCCAGGAGGCCGACATCAAGCTTGAGTCGGTGAACGCTGAACTGGTGCAGCTCCGCAAAAGACGCAATGATTGTACCCAGGAATTGAATCGGATCCATAGCCACATTTTACGTAAGTTCCTTTTCCTTATCCGGCATGTTTCTCCGGGTTACCTCACATGTCTTTTCATTACTTGCTTCTCTTGTCCCGTTTTTAGGAAACATTTTAGAGGGTACTCCCATTGCGAGCGCCGCTGTTGCCAATTTCCGCCGAGATAGGGGTACTCCCGTCGCTCCTAACGGTGAAGACATTCCCTATGACATGGAGGACCTGTTGGTCAGCCTGTCATCTCGCGTGGAAATCATCAAGAACTACGGCAAGGATCTCCTTGATGTTGCAGTCTGAACCTTCAACATGTTCTGGCCTGGCGAAGACACTCCGGAGAGAATCACAATTCTCGCTGAAAAGCTGACGGAAATCGAGACCTAGCTCGACCTTTGGAGGGAGTCCACTGGACGTGCCGCAGCTGAGACCGTTCTTCACCACATACTCACGTGGTATGAGAAGATCGACCTCAACCTCCTGACGTGCATGCGCACCGGATCCAAATGGACTAATGACCCGGAGTGGGTAGCTCGGCGTCAGGCTTGCGCCCATAGCCTCATTGAATTTGCTCCCATTCATGAATGGACTAAGGGTCCGAGCTTCCTGGAAGCCGCTGGTGACGAAAATGCTGAGAACGTAGAAGATGGTTCAGACGAGGGTGAAGAGGAAGATGCCTCGGATATCAAAGAAGGCGAAGATGATGCCGAACTTCCTCCTCTTGCTGCTCCTTAAGTGAAAACACTTAAAAACTTATCAAATCCCTGGTATGCCGGGTGGAATTGTATCCAGTACACATGTGATATTTTGCTACTAAATTTTTATGCCGCATCAACTTGGGCATAGCCCCCGAGTTTCACTTTCTTGTTCGTCCAATCTTTTGGCTCGGTTCGTGTCTACCTTGATTCGGTTTTACGACTTACAAATCCGAGCTTCAAAAATTGTTTTAACAATACTTAGAAACTTTAGGTTAGCTCAAAATAATTCAGCATAATAATTTGAAAGTAAATACAAGGTTAGTCCAAAAAACAAACATTGGCTCGATCAAGTTCTTTTCCTTAGTTGTTTTTCATGTGCTACGCAATTCGAAACTTGTTCTCTTGCTTGCCATGAAGCCAAATCTTGTTGGACAGCAGCAAGTCGAAGAGTTGGGTTTTTGGTGCTCACACACTACTAATCCGAGTTAAGTAGAACAACTTACTCCAGCTGACGTATAAATAATGAAAAACAACAAATATTATTAAGGCAGTCCCCGAGTTACTGCTCGAGGTGCCAACATTTCATTGATAGGCTCATTGCCGGCATACATACCGACATATGAGAAGACTCGGATACATACACTTCTCTGCTAAGTGTAGAAAGGACGAAGTAGAGCTACATTCCATGGACGCTTAGATTCCTCGCCGGACCTGTCTGCCTTGTTCTTTTCCTGTGGCTTTGCATCGATAAGATAATAAGAATCATTATGCAATGCTTTGCTCACAATGAATGGCCCTTCCCATGGGGGATAATTAATGCATGTCAGCAGTACGTTGTACCAACCGGAGCACCTGATCGCCTTCTCGAAAGACTAGGGGGCTTACTTTCCGGCTATGATAGCGTCGGAGATTTTGCTGATATATGGCGGATCTAGACAATGCCAATTCTCTCGCTTCTTCCAGCAGATCAACATCATTTTGCCAGGCTTCTTGCACTCCGGCTTCTGTGTATTGGGTGACCCTAGGCGAGTCATGCTCCATGTCGGCTGGTAATACAGCTTCTGCCCCATATACCAGAAAAATGGCGTATAGCCTGTTGATCGATTCAGAGTTGTTCTTAAACTCCATAGTACCGCTGGTAGTTCTTCTATCTAGCACCTCGCTGATCTTTGCAGCGGCTCAATGAGCCGGGGTTTTATCCTGGATAATACTAATCTGTTGGATCTTTCCACTTGTCCGTTCGATGCGAGATGAGCTACCGAGGCAACGTCCAGCCGGATCTTCTTATCTCGGCAGAATCGCGCAAATGCTCCTTCAGCAAAATTTGTGCCGTTATCAGTTATGATACTGTTAGGATAACTGTATCTCAAGATAACTGTATCTCAAGATAATGTCTTTGAGAAATGTTACGGCCATAACTCCATCACATTTTCTTATAGGCTTCACTTCAATCCATTTTGTAAACTTATCCACCATGACCAAAATGTGAGTCATATTCCCCCTTGCTCGCTTGAACGGGCCAACCATATCCAAACACCATACGGAAAATGGCCACATGATTGGTATGGTTTTGAGTTCCGACATAGGCATATGTGTCTTGGTAGCGTACCTTTGGCAACCATTGCATTTTCTCACCAGATCCTCTGCTTGTTCTAAGGCACTTGGCCAGTAGAATCCATGTTGGAACGCTTTTGCCACCAAGGCTCAGGACGAGGCATGATGCCTGCACTCCCCTTGATTATCTCGGAGGATGTCAAGCCCTTCTTTCGGGTCAACGCATCGCTGGAGAACATTGGTCACACTCCGTTTGTATAGCTCGGAATTGATGATTGTGTATGCCTTTTCTCTCCTCTGAGTTTGCGTGGATAACACCTCCTCAGTGGGTAACGTTCCATCTTTCAGGAATTGAAATATAGGCAGTGCCCAAGCTGGTATTGCTCGCACAGGGAACACATCCTCATCAATTTCCATCTGATCCACCGGCATAACTTCAACCGGATCATGCTGAGAAGTCCCCGGGTCCTGCGAGGCAGTCCTCAGGTTTGCTGAGGCAGTCCCCAGGTTTGCTGATGCAGTCCTCGGGTTTTGCACACCACCTCCCATGTCAATGTCCCCAGCTCTGGATTCTGTATCTTCCGGGACATAGATTGAGTCGGTTCCTGGGGACGGCCTGATAGATGGTTTTCTGAGGTGTTCCAATGCTACACCCGGTGGAATTGCTTGTCGGGTTGATCCGAGCTTCGACAGCATGTCGGCAGCCTCATTTTCCACCCGGGGTACATGGTGAAATTCGCATCCCTCAAAGTAACCAGATATCTTCTACACATGAAATCTGTACAGAGCCATGTTTGGATCAAGGACGTCCCACAATCCCGACACTTGCTGTATTACCAAATCCGAGTCGCCAAAGCATAGTATCCGACGTATCCCAATCTCTTTTGCCACTTTGAGCCCATGCACAAGTGCTTCATACTCAGCGACATTGTTTGATGCCGTGAAATGGATCTGCAGCACATACTTCAGCTGGTCCTTCTTTGGCGAGGTAAGCACAACTCCGATTTAGCCGGTTTTTGTTTTTGACCCGTCAAAATACATCCTCCAGTAGTTCGGATCTGGTGGCGGTGGTTCATATTGTACCTCGGCCCAGTCCACAAAAAAGTCCGCCACAGCTTGAGACTCGATTGCTTCTCTTCTGTCATATTATGGCGCATAAGGGGCTAGTTCAATGGCCCATTTTGCAATTCTGCCACTTGCATCTTTGGTACTCATTATCTCGGATATGGGAGCTTCACATATTACTTTGATGGGATGCTCCTCAAAGTAATGCTTTAACTTCTTAGCTGCCATATAGACACCATATGCCACCTTTTGATAGTGTGGGTAGTTCTGCTTTGAGACAGATAATACCTCGCTCAAGTAATACACTGGCCTTTGCACCGACTTACCCTCTTCGTCACGCTCTACCACAATCACTACACTTACAACTCGGTTGGTTGCGGCTATGTAGAGCAACATTGGCTCCTTTGATAGTGGAGAGGCTAACACTGGTGCAGTGTCTCACATCTTCTTTAATTGGGAAAAGGCTTCATTGGCCTGTGGCGTCCAAACGAACTTATCCGACTTTTTCATGAGTTGGTAGAGAGGCAATGCCTTTTCTCCCAACCGACATACAAACCGACTTAATGATGCCAGGCAACCTGTGAATTTCTGGACATCATTAAGACACTTCGACAGTTCCATTCGTTCAATGGCCCGGATTTTAGTTGGATTAACTTCGATACCTCGGCTGGAAACGAGAAATCCGAGTAACTTCCTAGCCGGGACACCGAAGGTACATTTTTCCGGGTTAAGCTTCATCCGGAACCTTCTTAGGTTCGCGAATGTTTTCCTGATATCGTCAAGGAGCGTTTTGCTTTCCTTGGTCTTGATAACCACATCATCCACGTACACTTGCACATTTTGACCAATTTGGTCGTGCAAACATTTTTGCATACATCTTTGGTACGTAGCCCCTGCATTACGTAAACCAAACGGCATGGTGCGATAGTAATAAGCCCCATACGGGGTGATAAATGCAGTCTTTATTTGATCATCCGGATTCAGAGGTATGTGGTGGAAACCAGAATATGCATCAATGAATGACAATAGTTCACATCCAGCAGTTGAGTCTATGACCTGATCTATCCTCGGCAGTGGAAATAGTTCTTTTGGACACGCCTTGTTCAGGTTCGTGTAATTGATACACAGGCGCCAAACCACTACCACATTCGGATCATCTTTCTTCTTCTCCACCAGCACCGGATTAGATAGCCAATCCGGGTAAAGTACTTTCATGATAAATCCTGCTGCTAGTAACCGAGCTATTTCATCTCCAATGACTTTTCTCCTATCCTCGGCGAAGCGGCGGAGAGGTTGCTTCACCGGCCTTTCTCCGGGTCTCACATTCAAAGAGTGCTCGGCCAACTCCCTCGGAACACCTTGCAAGTCCTGTGTGGACTAAGCAAAAATATCCCGATTCTCACGGAGGAAGTTGACGAGCTCGCTTTCCTAGTTATCATTCAACCCGGCACCAATTGTTACGGTGCGCTCTGGGAACATACCATCAACATGCACTTTCTTAGAATCCTTTGCGGCTTGGAACGAAACGCTACCATGCGGGTTACTCAACGCCGGCATATACTGCTGCGTGGAGTGAGCTAATGCCGCCACCTCTTGGATTTTTCTTTTCTCTTGCGCAATCACAAGTGACTCGGCTAAGTTAGACCCGGTTGAGGCACATTCAATGGAACGTCGGAAATCTCCAGCAATGGTAATCACTCCATTTGGCCCGGGCAACTTCATCTTCAAATAACTGATGTGGTAGCTTGCCGTGAACTTGTTCAATGCTGGTCTTCCGAGTAACGCGTGGTACGCACTTTCCAAGTTCATCACCTCAAACTCCAGATTCTCAGTTCGGCAATTATCTCTCGTGTTGAACAACACGTCAACCCGGACTTTGCCTATGGGCTCACAAGAAATGCCTGGTACAATACCATGGAAAGTTATCCTTGTAGCCTGGAGCATGTTCTCTGAGATACCCAACTTGCGCATTGTATCCGCATACACGATGTTAATGCTACTGCCATTGTCAATCAGTACCTTGGAGAACCTCACATTGATGTTAGGCTCAATGAATGTCGGGTCCAACACTAATGCATATGAGCCTGGACTTGGCATAAGCTTGGGATGATCTTTGATGTTCCAGGTGATTTCCTACTCCGACCAAGCCATATACCTCGTCACCGCTGGCATTGCCGCATTGACCTCCATATGTCGGTGCTGCAAGCTCTTTCTATTGGTTTCCTCTGTGGTAAACACACAGTAACTCTGATGATGCTCCCTGTACTCATTCCTCCCCTCATTTCCGGGGTGCCTCAGATCCGGCTGATGCTGGTTTTCTACTTGATGCACTTCATCCCTTCTCTCATGGTTATCATACCTCGGCGGAGGGGGAGGCAACATTAGCTGTTGCGTGTTCGCTCCGGAGAGCAATTGTTGCCGGGGTAACTCCTGTCGAGGTTGATCATTCCGGGGTGCCTGAGCATTCCCCGAACCACCTTGTTCTATCTTGCGCATCCACTCACATTGCCTCATTGTATGACCCGCTGGGTTACTTGGACTTGGCGTGTGATATTTACACGGCTGATCCAACATCGACTCATAAGTGTACCTCGGACGGTCCTTCTTTTCTTGCCACTGTTTCTTCTGCTCTGGCATCCAAGTTTTCTTGCCATCATTCCTTGGTGTCCATTGTTGCCCTCCAGTTTTCTGACGTTGATTGCTCCCTGTTCCGGGCTGATCTTGATTCACTGCCGCAACTTGTTGCGAACTGTACCGGTGATCCGGTCTGTCATATCTCCTTTTACCTCTATAATCATTCCTCCGGGATGATCTGGCTCCATCTCTCTGGTAGTACTCCTCATTCGACTCGTTCGACACGAGCCTAGGTTGAGTCGGATCACCCAAGGCGTACGAATCAGCAATCCGGATCATTTCTGCCAAAGTGGTTGGCATTTTCCTTTGCAACTTTTGCTAGAGCTCGCTTGCATATCTGCATCCTTGCGCAAACCACGCTATGGCCTGTGACTCTATCACGCCCTCACATGAGTTTCTCATGGTACACCACAGGGTCAAAAACTCCCGGTCCGTCTCATTCGGTCTTTGCTTGCACATAGCTAGGGTGGCAAATTGCTGATAATACTTGAGAAACTCAGTCCGGGCAGTTAATACTTGGCAAATTGCTGATAATATTTGGTCTCTGATATGTACTTGAGAAATTGCTGATGAACATTTCCTCAAAATCGATCCAGCAGTTAATACTTCCAGGTGGCAAATTGTTCAACCATACCCTTGCTGGCCCCTCCAACATCTGGGGTACGTATCTCACAACCCATCGCAAGTTACCTATAGCAATTTTCACTGCTGTAGCATAGTTTATCAACCAATCCTCTGGCTTAGTGCTTCCGTCATACGACTTCGTGCCTATGGGTAACTGGAAGTTAGGTACCGGTGGCTCTTTCATGATCCGGGGTCCAAAACACGCAGGACCCGGAGGACCTTGACTTTCAATCTGCTCCGACCTATACAGCCGATCCAGTTTCAACCTGGCATCGTCCGGCATCAGATCCCTGCTTACCAATCTCGACCCTATCACATGATAGTCCGGCCTTGGGTATCCTGCATTTACCATTTCTGAATCTTCATCGTTATACCGGTCTCTCTCTCGTGGCGCATCTCTCTGTTGCATACCTCGGCCGGCACTTTGCTCTTGCCTTGGTATATTCCGCTACTGCGGTTGTCCTGCCGAGTTGCGCTGTCCGGCATTGCCATTAACATCGTTTCCTTGAGCGGCATTGCCTTGGTCACGGTTACCTCGGCCAGCTTCACCTCGGCTTACACTCTGTCGATCTTCATTTCTTTGTACCTCTTTTGCTTTTCCTGCCCTTGTCGGGTCATACGGAACAATCTGCTTGTTTCTCCTGGCCAAGGTTACTACCTCTTCTCTCCTAGGACCACAATGAGGGGACGATGCGGCTCCTGCGGATTTCTCCGGGTTATCCACCGCTGAATGAATGATCTTGGAGGCCCCAGCTCTCTCCGGGTTTTCCCTAAGCAGTTCCTCATTTTGCCTGTTCGCGATCTGGACCAACTCATTGACCCTATCTTGCTGTCTCTGACGGGCTTCACCCGTTAGACCCTCTAACTCGGACGCAGCTGCATCCGCTGCTCTGAGGTTTTTTGCCGGGGTACTATACTTCGGCAGCCCCACGGACAAACAGTTCTCTGACTCCTCAATCCTAGTGTCTCCCTCTTTGTTCATTTCACTCAAGAGATTTCTTCCCTTTATTTCTACAACATCTACTTTATTCGCCTTTGCATACTCACGCAGCGTCATGTTCAACGACTGCTGAGCCGCAGCTATCTTTTTCGCTCCCTCTAGAATTTTCTGCCTAGTTTGCTCTAGCTCGGCCTGTGCCTGAGTCGGATCTACCACTGCTTCTACCGGGTTTGCCAAGCTATCCATAGCTTCTCTCAGTACATTCTCAGGCCTCTCTAGTGGAGGACCTCTACTTTTCCTCGGTGCCTTAGGTGTTACCTCCGGATCTGGTGCCGGATCCTTGCTCGCGCTTGCACCTGGCGCAGTCATCATCACCTCAGCACGGTCCGGGGAGCGAGTGATATGCGCCCCGTGAACCACGTTAAGGGGTGTCTCCCCTGCCTCGACGATGTGCCGTGGATGAACGCATGATACGTCCACAGCAACGTAGACCTTATGCGCACCGAGCTTGACGAAGAGGCCATTGCACGGAAGTGGGCGCGTGCCAAAACAGCCAGCGTTGTCGCTGACGAAGTCCAGCACTGAACAAGAACGAAGACGATGCGTTCGCCGGTGTCGATGAGGTTTCCCGTCCGGATCTTCACCCCTGCTAGCACCGCTAGCCCCACGATAGGCGCCAACTGTCGTGGTGGTGTCACGACAGATGCCATGGATAGGCTAAAGGTGGGGACTAATAGCGTTAGGGGAATCCAGGGAGGGATAGTGAGGTGATTCCCCACACAGAAGATTTGTATTTGATTCACTTCCAAGTTTACAAGTGCTCCTAGAGCTGTATTGGCGAGAGGAGGAAGAAGAAACTCTCTTACTCTCACCCACAGTTATACCGTACAAGACCAACTAGAGATCAACCCTTAGAACCTAAAACCAATCAGAATAGCCCAGCCCCGTCTACACAGGCCCTAGACCTCCTTATATAGGGGTGGCTAGGTCTCCACTTAGGGCATACGTGGAGGCATATTCAAGGGAATATGCCTCCTCCCAAAATAGCAAACCGACCGGGGTGCTTTTCCCCCGCGTCACCCATGCAGAGGCTATGTGAGCCTCAAGGCACTGCGCCGACACGGCTGCCACCTCATCGACCATGCCTCGGTGGTCCTGCTCCTCTCCCCTTTGCTCATGCAGTGCATACCGGGGTTACTTTTGACCAGCGAGATTCCTTCCTTTTGCTAGAAGCTTGCTATGACCCGGATCGTGGAGGATCCGGTCATACCTGTTCCTGCATACAAGTTAGATTCATCTATCCGGCTCACTGCTTAAGTTGGATGAGACTCAGTTAGGTGGACACCCCCTGGTTCGGGTTACCCCGAGTTTCGGTCTGCCTTGAGGTAACTCGGCCAGCATCCGCTTTAGCCTTGCCAAACCTCGGCTAACTCGTCCTTTATACCCCGGTGTGACCCTACCCGGGGGTATCCCCCCAACAGCATACTGAGAGAGTGTAACTACCTCGGTGAATTACGCTCTTAGTTACATGCCTGGATGAGCGAAAGTGGTTAAAATAGTACGGTGGGGCACAGGGGCCACTCACAGGTAGACCTTTCGGCCGTCCTAACCACTTCCAGAACATCAGGACAAGAACGAGCGGCATAATCGGCAGGCGAAGGGATCAACTACATACACAAGTGAGTATGTATGCAAGCCACCATACAACTGTTCACAGAGCCATTCCATCTAAAAGAAATAGAAATATTGCAACGCCATATGGCAAGATCCAAATATCCTAGATAGAGATAATATTTTAGATAACTCCTCATACATCAAACATCAGAGTATCAGGCGGAAGCGGAAAACAAGATCCGAGCACGGATAAGAAGCGAATCGGCATAAGGTGCCACATAAATAAACACATCCCGCCCACAGATCTCACGGATCCCTGTTCCCGGAATCTCTACACCGCGTGATCGTTGCCAACATCATTCGTCTCCTCCACCCAGTATCCATCTTGCGAATACACCTGTTCATCTGAATCAAACAATATATCGTGTGAGACCCTAGGGGTACTCAGCAAGTCTTTATGCCTCTAATGGAGACATAACCTGGGGTGACGCAATTGCAGCAAAAGATAATAACTAACAAGTCTATAGATACTCGCTAACCATCCGCCTAACTAATGATAGACGGATGTCCATTAATTAGTAACAATAGCTATAACAGTATAACTAACAGATCCATCCTCCTTCTCGCTTACCAACGAGAAAGCGGACGAACAACCCATCCGTTGGCAGTTTTATTAACCATTCCATGAGTATTGCACTATTTACTAGTCAAGTACTTAGTCAAATTAAAAGCGGTACTTTAGTTATACTTGTCTATGATCGAGAAACTGTGCTCCAAGTCGTCCATAACCGCGGACACGGCTTTCAGAAAGATTTACCCTGCAGGGGTGCACAAATAGCAACACACACTCGATCAACCTCGAAAAAACCAAATCAAAACCCAAAGGGCATTCACGACAAAGCGATCACAAGATTCAGAAATATTTTAGGGGCCACCCCACTAAGCTACCCGCAACGAAGTTGGCCGGCTCCGGAACGGACCAAGGGTTTGTGTGGACGGCGGTAAACGAATGGGAACCCGAAAGTGTGTCTGGGCTTGTCGATACAGCGAAAACGTGTCACGATCCAAAACAGTACATGTGCTCCACGCACAATCATAAATAAAGCGGTAAAGCATGGCATAAGTACAGGATAGTAATAAAACCCCAAACTAGTTGTGGCCCCAAGAAATAGACATGAATCAAGCTCTGGCTCAGGGGGGTCCATAAGGCCTCCCGGATGTGGATAGTGCGAATAGTCAAGGAACATGAATCAAGCACTCGGGGTCCTACGGGACACGAGTGAGCATGAAAAACCAAATAACAGATATCGCTCACCGGTGCCTCTTTCATTAGTTATCCCATTACTACTCAGGTTAAGTTGTTTAGGTACCTCGTTATCCATCAGACACTCACATACCCTACACATGCAGTTCTACGACTCGCATGGCTCAAACAACTCCTATAGTAATGACTCGTGGGATGGAGGAACAAGCTTTGGTGGGGTTTAAAAGTAAAGGCTATGCAGTACTTGGGGTTCAATTTAATGAAATCGCGACTCAATGATGCAAGAATAAGATAGAGGCAATAGGTGCTATATGTATGCAAGCATGTGGTAGTGCTTGCCTGGCAGCTCAGTTGAAGCGAGAGTCGGATCTGGGTAGTGCTCCTGGGATTCCTGATATATCCCCTTCTCGGCGTCTATTCGAAGAAGAACCAAACAAACAAGGACCAACATAAATAAAATGCACAAGCATATGAATTAAAATGCGACAAGCAAACAAACATGCCATGATGAATGTTGCACAATTTACATGGCAATAAAGTAGCATGGCATGGGTGAGGTGTGGGGTACAAGAATAAAGCATTTTATTAAGTTTTAGTCATGTTTTGCTCTCATATAAGTTGCTGTATACTTTATATTTATATGATGCATGCTGCAATTCAGAACATGGAGTGCATAGTTAGAACGGGCTCGTCGTGCTGATCGATTTAGACATATTATTTGTCGAATTTGGAGTTGTAGAATTAAAGTTATTAATTATTTAAGAAAAGGCATTTTTATTGCATTTAAACAATTTCGAAATTTAATTTGGCCAAAAGATATTTTGAATGGCATATTTGAATTCCTCACATTTTTCTGATTCCAAAACATATACCATTTGTAGTATTTGGAATTGTAATTCAAAAGTTATTAAAAACAGATTTGAAATCATATTTAAATCATTTCTGAAAATGTTTTAATTAAACAGAAAACTGCCAAATTTTTTATACCCAGCTAAACATAGCCACAGTCACAGACATGTGGGACAAAGCTGACTGGGCAACACGGTGCACGGTGAAACATTTTATACCGCGGGCTCAGCCAGCCATAGCCGCTGACAAGCGGGACGGCGTGCGCGCGGACCCACGCACAGGCGAGCAAACGGGGCAGAGCCGCGTGGCTCGGACGGGGACAGCGGGTTGAGGGTTTTGGAACCTGGGGTGCTTTTCTGCAAAAAGTTAGAGGGGCTGACTGGCGGGGCTCGATGGATTGCAGGTTGAGCAGTAAAAAGGTTTGGGGGGGAATTGCAAAGTAGCCACTGCTACTGTACTTCTTCTATGAATTTTCTGTTGACAGGTCCGTGATCGGCAGGGACAGAGCGCGGCGCGGGGACTCGATCTAGCGACCTCGTGCGCGCGCGGCGGCGGCTACTGCTGCGGTGGCCAAGGGGTTGGTGCTGGTTTGCGGTCGCACAGCTAGCTAAGGTGGACACGGCGCGAGGATGGTCGGCAGACGACGGAAGCTCGTCGCGCAGAGAGTGCTCGAAGAAACGCGCGGCGCGACCAGTGGGCGAGAATGGCCTAGAGGATGTCAGGGGAGTAGGGTAGCTCACCGCGAGGTGGACGGCGGTGGTGGATCGGGTCGGGGAGCAACGGATCGGCGGCGTAGCAAGCGGCTGGAGGCGTTAGGGTTTCACTCGGCGCGTCGGTGTGTGGCGGGGCTGGGCCAGCTCCTCCTCGCTGCTATGCACGGGGCGACGCAGAAGTATCTCCTCGGCTTCCTCGACAACCAAGATCGCCACGCCACCGGCTGTGTTGTTGATGAGATGGAGGAGGCCGACGGTGTGGCCGGAGTTGGATAAGAGGGTGGCAGGGGAAGAAGGGTACGGTGCAGCGGCCAGGGTTAGATCTGGCGCGGCAGAGGAGGCGTGGGGGAGTGGATATGGACGGAAGAGGAGAGGGGTGGCGTGGGGCAGCTCGGGGTGGAAAGGTGGCTTCGGCCACTTTTCTTCTCCCTCACGCTCATGTGCTCGACCGGCTCGGGCAGGGGTGCAGGGTGGCTGCAGGTGGGTCCAGACTCGGTGTGGGGTAGGCCTGGTAGGCAGAGAGAGAGAGGCTCGGGTTGGATGGGATGGGTATCTAGGGTTAGCCTCGGTTAGAGTTTAGGAGCGGGTAGCTTCGGCATGGGGAGAGAGAGAGAGCTGGGGTGGACCCTGCCGGCAGAGAGAGGAACGGGAGGGAAGGGAGGCTCGGCATGGGGTGGTTGAGTAAGGGGAAGGCTCGGTTAGAGAGGGTTTTGGTGAGGGGGGCATGATCTAATCTAGATCATGCAAGGTGAGATGGAGGTGAGGAGGGGAAGGATTAGGCTTGGTTAATGAAAGTGAGAGGAGTTTAAGCTAGAGAGGAAAGAGCTAGGGTTTAAAGACCACAAGGGAGGGAGAAAAGAAAAAGGTGGTGAGGCTCTAGGTTAAGAGAAAAAAAGGGACTCCACTTGTTAATGCATGCACTAGGGCTCAACAAAACAATTATGGTGGTGCCCTAAGAATGGTGGAGTAAAAGAAAAGGCTCACTTGGCTTGATTCCCAAAGAACTAAGATCCACTCACAAATCCAAGAGAACCACAGAAAAAGGGATGGTGGTGGTTTTGCATGGCCCATGCAAAAGCATTAAATGACATGTGTTAATCTTGTGAAAACAATAGTAAGGCATCATGGCATTATATGGATTAAAACATATTTGAAGGAATTAAAAGTAGGCCCCATGTGGATTATATGGAGATGATCATATTTGAATATAGTTTGGACTTGCTAGTGTGTATGTGCCACTAGATGTTTAATAGTCCCAAAAATATTCCAACATGATCATACATTCATAATAGTCCATATGGAAACTAGAAAAAAGGGGTTCCACTCACAAAGCATGCAAAGGTGGCTCCATATATTAATAATGTGGAAACAACATGAAGCTAGTGTGAGGGCATGTGGAAAGTAGAAGTGGATCCATCCCAACCCACATGAGCTAGATTTAAATTCCAAAGAAAAAGTAGAGGTCATGGTTAATTAGGATGGTGGAATTATAAGGTGGTGACAAAGAAAGGTGATGGAGTGGAATAAAGGATATGCCCCCAACTCAACTTGGGCATCAAGCATTTATCAAGAACCAAATACACTATATCAAGAGCCAAATACAATTACTAATGCATATGAGAGAAGAACCAAATGAAAAGGGTTTTATATGATGCTCAAATGCAAGGTGGCATGAGGACATGAGCATGATATAATTATGATGCAACCATTATATGTAGGAAGTAGCAATTATATTACTAGACCATGTAGCATTACATATGTTAGATAGATGGGATGCTACAACTCTTCCCCACTAAACAGGAATCTCGCCCCGAGATTCTAGGAAGAAGAAGACACGAAGAGGGTAGGATACTTGGCACGGAGCTCATCCTCGCGTTCCCAAGTGGCTTCATCAACTGAATGGTGTGACCACTGCACCTTGCAGAACTAGATGGACTTGTTGCGAGTCCTTCTTTCTGCGGCTTCTAGGATTTTTATGGGCTGTTCTTGATAAGACAGGTCTTCTTGGAGATTAATAAGATCATGGTCCACGGTCCTGCCGGGATCCTTGAAGCACTTCTTGAGTTGAGAGATATGGAAAACATCATGGACCTTGAGTTTTTCAGGGAGCTCAAGAGCATAAGCAACTTCTCCTCTTCTTCCACGAACTTTGAAAGGACCGATGTATCTAGGAGCCAGCTTTCCTTTGATACCAAACCGGTGCGTGCCTCTCATGGGAGTGACACGAAGGTAAACGAGATCACCAGGGACATACTCCATGTCCGTGTGCTTTCTGTCATAGTTGCTCTTCTGGCGACTTTGAGCAACCTTCAGATTTTCAAGGATGATGTGAACCTTCTCCTCCGCTTGAGTTACAGTTTCGGGGCCAAACAATGTTCTTTCACCTGCGCCCGACCAACCAATCGGAGTTCTGCATTTGCAACCATAGAGAACCGCAAATGGTGCCATCTTTAGACTTTTCTAGAAGTTGTTGTTGTAAGAGAATTCAGCATAAGGAAGACATTCTTCCCACTTCATGCCGAAAGAGATAACGCAAGAACGGAGCATATCTTCTAGAATCTGATTGATCCTTTCAACTTGTCCTTGCGACTGAGGGTGGTACGCTGTGCTGAAGTTCAATTTTGTTCCCAATGCATTTTGGAAACTTCCCCAGAACTTGGAAGTGAAGATGCTTCCACGGTCTGAGCTGATCTCAAGAGGAACCCCATACAAAGAGACAATTCTGTTGATATAGAGCTCAGCCAACTGAATTTGCAGAAATTGTTTCCTTGACGGGAAAGAAATGAGCCACTTTAGAAAGCCTGTCGATGACAACAAAGATTGCATTGTTGCCCTTGTGCGACCTTGGAAAGCCAGTTATGAAGTCCATCTCTACTTTCTCCCATTTCCATTCTGGAGGCTTCAATGGCTGTAGAAGACCAGAAGGTTTCTGATGGACAGCTTTAACTCTACGGCAGACATCACACTCCGAGACATACTTGGCACAATGTCGTTTCAACCCAGGCCACCAATACTGTGTTTTCAAATCCATGTACATCTTAGTGCTGCCCGGGTGGATAGAAAGAACAGAATCGTGCGCCTCCTTGAGAACTTGCTCTCTTAAACCCGGGTAGTTCGGAACAAACATCTGGTGTTCAAAGAAAAGAGTGCCCTGGTCATCGACGTGGAAGGACTCATACTTCGGAAGCTGAATGTTGGAGATGATGTTTTTAGTGTAAGGATCACCACGTTGAATGGAGCGAACTTTTTCTTCCAAGAGAGGGGTTGCCAGAAGGTTCAGAAGGTACCGTTGATCCACAATTTCAAGGTTGAGCTGACGGAATTCCTCACACAAGAGAGGTTGTTGTTCTTCCACCATGAGGTTGTTGACATAAGCTTTTTGGCTGAGAGCATCGGCCATGACATTAGCTTTGCCCGGAGTGTAGTTGATGGTCAAATCAAAATCATTGATTGCTTCAATCCACCTCCTCTGACGAAGGTTGAGATCAGGTTGTGTGAAGATATACTTCAGACTCTTGTGATCATAAAAGATCTCACAACGGTTGCCAAGCAAGTAATGCCTCCATACTTTCAAAGCAAAGACAACTGCTGCAAGCTCGAGGTCATGTGTAGGATAGTTGATCTCATGTGTCTTCAACTGTCGAGAGGCATAAGAAACAACTTGTTTTTCTTGCATAAGGACCGCACCCAATCCTTGCAAAGAGGCATCACAGAATATCTGGAAAGGCTTTGATGTATCTGGAGGAATCAAGACTGGTGTGGAAGTGAGCTTCTCTTTGAGTGTTTCAAAGCTTGCTTGACATGCAGGAGACCAAAGGTATTTCTTGCATTTCTCGAGGAGATCGGTAAGAGGCTTCGCAAACTTCGAGAAGTTGTGAACGAAGCGACGGTAGTAACTAGCCAAACCAAGGAAACTCCAGACTTCTTTGACATTTATGGGAGGAAGCCAGTCAACAATTGTCTTAACAGTTTCTGGGTTGAAGGCAATGCCCTTGGCAGAGATGACATGACCAAGATAGGTGACTTGAGGCAGCCAAAACTCACACTTTGAGAACTTTGCATACAGGCGGTTCTCACGAAGCTTGTTTAGGACACACTGAAGGTGTTCTTCATGTTCTTCCTTTGACTTAGAATAGACTAGAATGTCATCCAGATAGACCACAACGAACTTATCAAGATACTCCATGAAAACCGAGTTCATAAGCCTCGATAAGGTGGCAGGTGCGTTGGTGAGACCGAAAGACATGACCGTGTACTCATACAGGCCATAGCGGGTGGTGAAAGCTGTTTTAGGAACATCTTCCTTGCGAATCTTGATTTGATGATATCCACTTCTCAAGTCAAGCTTAGAGAATACCACAACACTAGCTAGCTGATCAAAGAGATCATTAATCCACGGAAGGGGATATTTATTCTTGATGGTTTTAGCATTGAGAGCCCGATAGTCAACACAAAGTCTATCAGTCTTGTCTCGCTTCTTCACAAAGATGGTTGGGCTACCCCAAGAAGAAGTACTGTGCTGAATAAAACCCAACTTCTCTTGTTCATCGAGCTGACGTTTGAGTTCAGCCAATTCAGCAGGACCCATTTTATAAGGCCGATTGGAGATATGAGCGGTTCCAGGTTCAAGCTCAATCACAAACTCGACCTCTCGATCAGGAGGCATACCTGGCAACTCTTCAGGAAAAACATCTGGGAATTCACAGACCACTGGAACACTCTGAATAGATTCCATAGCATCATCATTCAGAGCCGCCAAAGAGAAAAGCTGAATTGCAGGAGTCAGACTTGGAGAATAGACTATATGGCCTTCAGGAATTTTCAGAGAAACCGAGCGTTCAGCACAATCAATCACAGCTGCATTTGCTGTTAACCAATCCATGCCCAAGATAACATCAATGTCATAGTTGCCCAGAATAATTAAAGAAGCCAAGAACAAAGAGGCACCAATCTCAATTTGATTGCCATGGCTGATATGAGCAGCCCTCATGTTTGACCCAGGAGATTGTACCACCAGACGATGCAATAAGAGAACCATAGCCAGATCATGCTCATGCGCAAACTTGTGAGAAACAAAAGAATGCGAAGCACCAGAATCAAACAAAACTCGTGCAGGGATTGAGTTAACGGGAAGCATACCCATCACAACTCTAGGTGCATGCTCAGCTTGAGCAGCGTTGACACAGTTGGCACGAGCAACCGTAGACCCGGGCTTGGTGTTGATGTTGAGAGCCCGCGGTGGAGGTGCACGAACCATAGAAGAGCTTGCCGCAGGTCTTGGAGGTGGTGGAGGAAGAGCTTTATTGTTCATTAGACAATTCCAGTGTTGATGCCCAGTGTTTCCACAGGTGTAACAGGCACCAGGTGGACGTGGAGCAGCGTAGCCAGGGACTCCGCCAGGCGCTCCAGGGTAGTTGTGGTTGTAGCTCCTGGGAGCAACAGTGAAGGAGTTTGGTGGCCTTGCCGCGTAGCTTGACGGTCTTGGTGGAGCCGGGAGCGACGATGGGTTGTTAGGAACCCACACGCGGCACTTAGAAGGAGATGACATAGCTGAAGAGCTTGCTGCATCGCGGCTGTGTTTCTTGGACTCCTCAAACACTTGCCTACTTGCTTCTTCCTGCAGAGCTGTATGTTGAAGTTCCAGAAAAGACCCCGGCCTTGCATGAGTGATTGCATATTTGATTGATGCATTGAGCCCTTGTCTGAACCTCTTTTGCTTCTTCTTGTCATCAGAGATCTCATCACCACCATACCAATAACGGTTCATGAAGTTTCTGATATAGGTATTGACATTGTCATTGCCCTTCTTGAGGTTGAGAAACACTTCCATGACAATTTCTGACAGATATTGCTCTTTGAAAGCTCCAGTGAATTGCTCCCAAGTAGGCTGAAACTCAGAGTGGTTTGCCTTCAGGTAATGCTCCCACCACAGAGCTGCATCTCCCTTCAGAAGGTGAGTGGCACATTTTACCCATCCTTGCTCAGGAACATCAGCAGTCACCAGTAACCTTGACATCTCACGCAGCCAATCATCTGCGTCCAGAGGCTGATCAGACACCTCAAAGTGGTGTGGGTTGAACTTCAGAAAACTCTTGATGTCTCTTCGCTTGGGAGGTGGAGGTAACGGAACAAACTCATTCCTCCTGACACTTTCTTCAAATCGCTGTCGGTTCTACTGCATTGCTCCCAAGGCATTAGCAATACTTGCCAACGCAGCCCCCAGTTCAGGTGGTATGTCCTCCTCAGAACGGCGTGGTGGTGCCATCCTGTGATTGATATAAAACACAAGTCAGTACCATAATGGAGAATAATAATAATCCAAAATAGTACCAAAATGGAATTAACCAAAATTAAAGGATACAAATTACTAAGATGATATTAAAATATCAACAAAGTTCAAAGCACCTAGAAGATATTAAGCATATCGCACACGACTGAACAAGGAGTGTGGTACACAAGCTAACAAAGAAAAAATTTCCGCAAATTTCGGCATTAAAATACCACTATAAGCGCAAAACCACTTAACGAATTAAGATTAGTAACTCTACCAATTCAATATACAAGAGCGAATGATAAAAGTAGTGGTATGGTCGCGACTCCATCCCGCACTCAAATCATTACTCCACACATGAATCAGTAAAACACATATCCCAACACCTTCTTCTTAAGATGAACCTAAAGATTAGTAACTACGGAAACGAACACCCCCAAACAAGATAACATCAGATAACCAAGAGTAAGACAGATCGCACCGGTATACAACGAATCAGATAGATCGCCTCGGTTTATAAAGGTTTGTCGGTATGGAATCTACCAACAGTTGATAACCAAGAGTCAGATAGTGATAACATGTTGGATGCAACAGATAGACAAGGAACTCACACACACACACAACCTATGGTACTACGGAACCCAGAACACGTGAATCCTAGTTTGAATTTTAGAAGAGGATTGAAAACGTTACACTTCCTTACCAGAAAAAAGGTGGGTGGGTGGGTAAGAAGAAAAATGGAAGCAGTCCTACTCTCATGTTTTTTTGTTTTTCCCTAGTATACATAGCTAATAAAATATTTGCTGGACTGACGACGACCATTTGGCTGAGACCCTGAAGGGCGGGATGGCTCTAATACCAATTGTAACTACCTCGGTGAATTACGCTCTTAGTTACATGCCTGGATGAGCGAAAGTGGTTAAAATAGTACGGTGGGGCAGAAGGGCCACTCACAGGTAGACCTTTCGACCGTCCTAACCACTTCCAGAACATCGGGACAAGAACGAGCGGCGTAATCGGCAGGCGAAGGGATCAACTACATACACAAGTGAGTATGTATGCAAGCCACCATACAACTGTTCATAGAGCCATTCCATCTAAAAGAAATAGAAATATTGCAATGCCATACAGCAAGATCCAAATATCCTAGATAGAGATAATATGTTAGGATAGCTCCTCATACATCAAACATCAGAGTATCAGGCGGAAGCGGAAAACAAGATCCGAGCATGGATAAGAAGCGAATCGGCATAAGATGCCACATAAATAAACATATCCTGCCCACAGATCTCACAGATCCCTATTCCCGGAATCTCTACACCGCATGATCGTTGCCAACATCATCCGTCTCCTCCACCCAGTAACCATCTTGTCAATACACCTGTTCATCTGAATCAAAAAATATATCGTGTGAGACCCTAGGGGTACTCAACAAGTCTATATGCCTCTAAAGGGGACATAACCTGGGGTGACGCATTTGCAGCAAAAGATAATAACTAACAAGTCTATAGATACTCGCTAACCATCCGCCTAACCAATTGTAGACGGATGTTCGTTAATTAGTAACAACAGTTATAACAGTATAACTAACAGATCCGTCCTCCTTCTCGCTTACCAACGAGAAAGCGGACGAACAACCCATCCGTTGGCAGTTTTATTAACCATTCCATGAGTATTGCACTATTTACTAGTCAAGTACTTAGTCAAATTAAAAGTGGTACTTTAGTTATACTTGTCTATGATCGAGAAACTGTGCTCCAAGTCGTCCATAACCGTGGACACGGCTTTCAGAAAGATTTACCCTACAGGGGTGCACAAATAGCAACACACACTCGATCAACCTCGGAAAAACCAAATCAAAACCCAATGAGGCATTCACGACAAATTGATCACAGGATTCAGAAATATTTCAAGGGGCCACCCCACTAAGCTACCCGCAACAAAGTTGGCCGGCTCCGGAATGGACCCAGGGTTTGTGTGGATGGCGATGCAACGGGAACCGAAAGTGTGGTGGGCTTGTCGATCTGAGAAAAACGTGTCACGATCCAAAACAGTACAGGTGCTCCACGCACAATCATAAATAAAGCGGTAAAGCATGGCATAAGTACAGGATAGTAATAAAACCCCAAACTAGTTGTGGCCCCAAGAAATAGACATGAATGAAGCTTTGGCTCAGGGGGGGTCCATAAGGCCTCCCGGATGTGGATAGTGCGAATAGTCAAGGAATAGGAATCAAGCACTCGGGGTCCTACGGGACACAAGTGAGCATGAAAAACCAAATAACAGATATCGCTCTCCGGTGCCTCTTTCATTAGTTATCCCATTACTACTCAGGTTAAGTTGTTTAGGTACCTCATTATCCATCAGACACTCACATACCCTACACATGCAGTTCTACGACTCGCATGGCTCAAACAACTCCTGTAGTAATGGCTCATGGGATGGAGGAACAAGCTTCGGTGGGGTTTAAAAGTAAAGGCTATGCAGTACTTGGGGTTCAATTTAATGAAATCGCGACTCAATGATGCAAGAATAAGATAGAGACAATAGGTGCTATATGTATGCAAGCATGTGGTAGTGCTTGCCTGGCAGCTCAGTTGAAGCGAGAGTCGGATCTGAGTAGTGCTCCTGGGATTCCTTATATATCCCCTGCTCGGCGTCTATTCGAAGAAGAACCAAACAAACAAGGGCCAACATAAATAAAGTGCACAAGCATATGAATTAAAAGGCGACAAGCAAACAAACATGCTATGATGAATGATGCACAATTTACATGGCAAGAAAGTAGCATGGCATGGGTGACGTGTGGGGTACAAGAATAAAGCATTTTATTAAGTTTTAGCCATGTTTTGCTCTCATATAAGTTGTTGTATACTTTATATTTATATGATGCCTGCTGCAATTCAGAACATGGAGTGCATAGTTAGAACGGGATCGTCACGCTGATCGATTTAGACATATTATTTTTCAAATTTGGAGTTGTAGAATTAAAGTTATTAATTATTTAAGAAAAGGCATTTTTATTGCATTTAAACAATTTCGAAATTTAATTTGCCCAAAATATATTTTGAATGGCATATTTGAATTCCTCACATTTTTCTGATTCCAAAACATATACCATTTGTAGTGTTTGGAATTGTAATTCAAAAGTTATTAAAAACAGATTTGAAATCATATTTAAATCATTTCTGAAATATGTTTTAATTAAACAGAAAACTGCCAGATTTTTTATACCCAGCTAAACTTAGCCACAGTCATAGACGTACATGTGGGACCATGCTGACTGGGCGACACGGTGCGCGGTGAAACATTTTATGCCGCGGGCTCAGCCAGCCACAGCCGCTGACAAGCGGGACCGGTGTGCGCGCAGACAAGCGGAACCTGGGGTGCTTTTCTGCAAAAAGTTAGAGGGGCTAACTAGTGGGGCCCGATGGATTGCGGGTTGAGCAGTAAAAAGGTTTGGGGGGAATTGCAAAGTAGCCACTGCTACTGTACTTCTTCTCTTAATTTTTTACGTCGACCGTCCGTGATCGCCAGATCAGCACGGCGCTGAACTCGACCGGCAACCGATCTGGCAACGTGCGTCTTGGCGGCTACCGCTGCGGTGGCCAAGGGGTTGGTGCTAGTTTGCGGTCGTGCGGCTAGCTAAGGTGGAAACGGCGCGAGGACGGTTGGCAGACGATGGAAGCTCGTCGCGCAGAGAGCGCTCGAAGAAACGCGCGGCGCGACCAGTGGGCGAGAAGGGCCTAGATGATGTCAGGGGAGTAGGGTAGCTCACCGCGAGGTGGACGGCGGTGGTGGATCGGGTTGGGGAGCGACGGATCAGCGGCATAGCAGGTGGCCGGAGGCGTTAGGGTTTCACTCGGCGCGTCGGTGTGTGGCGGGGCTTGACCGGCTCCTCCTCGCTGCTGTGCACGGGGCGACGCAGAAGGATCTCCTCGGCTTCCTCAACAACCAAGATCGCCACGCCACCGGCTGTGTTGTCGAGGAGATGGAGGAGGCCGACGGTGTGGCCGGAGTTGGATAAGTGGGTGGCAGGGGAAGAAGGGTACGGCGCAGCGGCCAGGGTTAGATTTGGCGTGGCAGAGGAGGCGTGGGGGAGTGGATATGGACGAAAGAGGAGAGGGGTGGCGTGGGGCAGCTCGAGGTGGAATGTTGGCTTCGGCCAGTTTTCTTCTCTCTCCCGCTCACGTGCTCGATCGGCTCGGGCAGGGGTGCAGGGTGGCTGCAGGTGGGTCCAGGCTCGTTGTTGGGAAGGCCTGGCAGGCAGAGAGAGAGAGGGAGAGAGAGAGAGGCTCGGGTTGGAGGGGATGGGTAGCTAGGGTTAGCCTCGGTTAGGGTTTAGGAGGGGGTAGCTTCGGCATGGGGAGTGAGAGAGAGCTGGGTGGACCCTGCCCGCAGAGAGAGGAAAGGGAGGGAAGGGAGGCTCGGCATGGGGTGGTTGAGTAAGGGGAAGGCTCGGTTAGAGAGGGTTTTGGTGAGGGGGGCATGATCTAATCTAGATCATGCAAGGTGAGATGGAGGTGAGGCGGGGAAGGGTTAGGCTTGGTTAAGCAAAGTGAGAGGAGTTTAAGCTAGAGAGTAAAGAGCTAGGGTTTAAAGACCACAAGGGAGGGAGAAAAGAAAAAGGTGGTGAGGCTCTAGGTTAAGAGAAAAAAAAAGGGACTCCACTTGTTAATGCATGCACTAGGGCTCAACAAAACAATTATGGTGGTGCCCTGAGAATGGTGGAGTAAAATAAAAGGCTCACTTGGCTTGATTCCCAAAGAACCAAGATCCACTCACAAATCCAAGAGAACCACAGAAAAAGGGATGGTGGTGGTTTTGCATGGCCCATGCAAAAGCATTAAATGCCATGTGTTAATCTTGTGAAAACAATAGTAAGGCATCATGGCATTATACACATGCATTCCCCAAAATGTGGAGTAAAGGCCAAGCAAAAAGGAATTAAAAGTAGGCCCCATGTGGAGTAGATGGAGATGATCATATTTGAATATAGTTTGGACTTGCTAGTGTGTATGTGCCACTAGATGTTTAATAGTCCCAAAAATATTCCAACAAGAGCATACATTCATAATAGTCCATATGGAAACTAGAAAAAAGGGGTTCCACTCACAAAGCATGCAAAGGTGGATCCACATATTAATAATATGGAAACAACGTGAAGCTAATGTGAGGGCATGTGGAAAGTAGAAGTGGATCCATCCCAACCCACATGAGCTAGATTTAAATGCCAAATAAAAAGTAGAGCTCGTGGTTAATTAGGATGGTAGAATTATAAGGTGGTGAGAAAGAAAGGTGATGGAGTGGAATAAAGGATATGCCCCCAACTCAACTTGGGCATCAAGCATTTATCAAGAACTAAATACACTATATCAAGAGCCAAATACAATTACTAATGCATATGAGAGAAGAACCAAATGAAAAGGGTTTTATATGATGCTCAAATGCAAGGTGGCATGATGACATGAGCATGATATAATTATGATGCAACCATTATATGTAGGAAGTAGCAATTATATTACTAGACCATGTAGCATCACATATGTTAGACAGATGGGAAGCTACAGAGAGCTCCACAAGGTAGGAAGGTAAAATCTGTTGAGGAAACTTCCTCCTTGAGTGATAAGATTGATATTATTATGTCTATGCTTGTTAATGGGAAGGCCCATATTGATCCAAATAATGTCCCTTTAGCCTCTTTGGTTGCTCAAGAAGAGCAAGTTGATGTGAACTTCATAAGAAATAACAATTTTGGCAACAATGCTTATAGTAATAACAATTATAGGCCCTACCCTCCTAATAATACTTATGGATATAATGGTAAACCTGGATTACCTAATGAAGGAAGAATTTTAGAAGTTGAAAGAGCCACTAAAAACATCATGCAAATGCAATATCAGCAAAATAAACTATTCACTAAAACTATGGAGGAACAATCTAAAATTTTGAAGAACATTAGCCATCAACTTGAGAGTCTAAATAGGGAAATTCCTAGTTTACAATTGAAACTCTCTAATGCTGAAAGAAATATATCATCTTTGTCTGAAGCTCAATCCTCTTTGATCAATAAAATGGCTGCTAAACCTAAAACTAATGATAATCCCTTTACAACTACTAATGCTATACAAGTAAGAATTGATGAAAATTTTAGACTATTAGCTGAATTACATGCTAAGTGGCAAAGAGAAGATGAAATTGCTAGGAACATTAGTGTTTCTACTATTACCACCACTAGAGTTGAGGCTAGTAATAGTTCTACTACTTTAGATGATAAGTATGATTTTGATCTTGATGGTTTTAACATCTCTGAAGTTATTAAGTTCCTACAAAAGCTTGCTAAAAGTCCTAATGCTAGTGCTATGAACATGGCCTTTACAAAACACATTACTGATGCTCTCATAAAGATAAAAGAAGAAAAGATGAAACATAAAGCTTCTATTCCTATAAAACAAGAAGATGGTTGGAACCCATCATTAATATGAAAGTGAATGATTTTGATTTCAAAGCTTTATGTGATCTTGATAGTAGTGTTTCTATTATGCCTAGGAGGATTTATGATATGCTTGATTTGCCTCCACTTGAATATTGTTATTTGAATGTCCCACTTGATGATAATGCTAAAAAGAAACTCATGGGGAGTCTTAATGATGTTCTTATTATGGTTAAAAATGCTTATGTCCTTATTGATTTCTATGTTTTGGATGTTGAATGCAATGCTTCTTGTCCTATTACTTTGGGAAGACCTTTTCTTAGAACTGTTGGTGCCATTATTGATATGAAAGAAGGCACCATTAAATATCAACTCCCACTCAAGAAAGGCATAAAACACTTCCTTAAGAAGAGAGAGAAGATTTATTTTGCCTCTCCTATGAAAACAAAATTTGGTTTTAATGCTTCTTCATTTGAGAACATTTGATTCTTTTCCTTGCTTCTTATGCCTAACTTAAAGGCGTTAAAGAAAAATACTTATTGGGAGATAACCCAAAAGTTTTAGACGAGTCTTGGAAGTTATTACTTCAGTAATAACCGATCCTTATCCTTTTTATTTGCTTTTTTGTGCCAAGAGTAACCTCTAATGAGAGAGAAGTAATGATTGGGAAAGTTGTTGTCAAGAAACAGATTTCTGTGCTTCACCGTAAAAATTCGTGTAAAATCTCTGAACGTCTTTTTGAGGCATGAATTTTTGTGCTTCTGCCCCAGTTAGTTATCTAACTTTAGTTAGCACAACACATTTTGATTTTAGCAATATAATGTCTTCGAAAAAATTCATCTTTACCTGCTGGTCTGTTTTGACAGATTTCTGCCATTTTCTGCATTTGCTTCTTGTTGGTTCCTTTTTGAGTTTTTTTGGGGAATTGAGATTTTTGAGGGAAGTGCTTCAGTAGCTAGTGTTCTAATGGAAGTTTATTTGGTGTTAGAACTTAACCTTAAGACTTATTTATCTTCGGTGCACTAATGTTGCTAATAAAGATTGTGTGAAGTTTTGTATGAAGGAAAAAATTTCAGGTGTATGGAAGGAATGAGTAATAAGATGAAGGATGGACTAAAGATCAAGATTGGGGATGCCACGCGTGTCACCCCAAGAAATATCCAAGAAGTACAAGCGTCAAAGCTTGGGGATGCCCAAGGCATCCCCCTCTTCATCAATAAAAACCCCAGGTTTCTTCCAAACGCTTCATTTTTATTGTTTCATGCACAGTTGTGTTGTTCTTGGAGCGTCTTCTTTTTTGTTTTTGTTTTGTTTTTTCGTTTGCTTTGGTTTTCCTAGTTTTCTGAATAAATTGGTTGTACCCCCTCTTTTATACATTGGTTTGCAAATAGTTTTGTTTTTTCGTTTGCTTTGGTTTTCCTAGTTTGGTTTGGTTTGCAAGAGTAGGAAAGTTCATACTTATGTGGTAAAAAGAGCTCGCCTTTGACTGTGGCCTATGCTCTGTCATGCCATGCTTGATATTGTTTTGGCTTTATGTTTAGTATTCTTTGTTGTAGCATGACTTGTTATAAACAATTGATATTTCTTAATGTGCCTTAGATGAATCATGCGTTGTTTTAGCATATTAAAGCATAGTATAGTGGTATTCTCCTTTGATGCTTTATTTGGGTTGACTTGGCACATGCTCACACCATGTTATGACTATCTCAAGTCATCATAGCCTTTATGATCCTTTAGTTTTCAACTTGTAGTATCACTTTATGCTTTGATCTATGATGTTTTGTCACTCTGCATGATTATGGCCATTATTGTTCTCTTAGTTTGTCGCTCCCAGTCTTTTGCTAGCCTCCACAACCAAGTATGAGTTCCACTCATGCATCCAACTCTCTAAACCAAGTTATTCCAAAGGGTCCACCATACCTACCTACTATCTTATGCTATTCCAAGTATATTCATGCTTTTGTTTACCTTCCAAATTAAACTTGTTATGAGAAAACTAGTGATTAAAGCTCTCACGAACTTGATGGCACACTTTACTTTTTTGCATCTAATAAACTTGAACCATTGGGTCCTTCCTTGTTGCGTATATGCTTGCACTTTATAAGTTGAAATTAGAAGAACCATGTATCATGGGGAACGCTTTCAACATTTCACTTGTACTTTGTACCCCGTTGATATCATGTTCTTTTGCTTATGGATCCCGGCGGTGTGAAATAAAAGTGGAACTTGTAAGATCATGGAGTTTGTATGTGTGTTAGATAAATGCCTGGGCCGCTAGCCTAAGCCATGCCTAATCATGGTGGAAACTTGTAGCATCACCATAATGAGCATTCTATGAAGCATCCTCAATAAAAACCTATGCAAATAGCAAATAAAAAGATCGCTGAGATGCTCATTGTCTGCTTGCCTTGTCATTTTGATTATGGATAGCTCCTGTATCATGTGCAAGGGGTACCCCATTGGCGGTTCTTTATGATACACATGTACCTACAATGACAAGAGCTTACTCGTGACTAAAGTTGAGTATCATGAGGTTCGGTCTTCGTAAGTAAGGGGCATGAGATTTCGGTTTATAACTTGTCAAGCATAACCTCTTAGTTGTGTCACTTTAACCTTAATCACCTTCAAGATGCTTATGATAGGGGCAATGAGAGCTGAAAGCTATAAGTACCATAATTTTTGGAAGCTCTTTATGAGACTTGAATCCCTACTTCCTTCTATGAAGGCCTTTCTTCCACCATTATATTGAGTCTCCATCTTCTACCTTTATGCACCTACTTTGAGAGCATAGTGGCCATTCTTAGTTCTATGTGCATTGTCCCAAGACTAGTGATTGATGCATAACTTGATATTGCTTGTTTTAAACTATTTGTATCTAGTCACTCTTATGAACTTTGAAGGTGTCCTATACATTTATATTTGCTACTCTATGAGGGACAAGACGAATACTATTATGCTATGTTTTCTTTATGTGAAACAAACAAACGTCTTGCAAAGCATTGTTATTCATGAATCTTTTGTTTGTGCCTTTTCATGTTGCATCATAGTTTCTGTCTTATTGCTAGAACTTTGTCTTTCATGTTATGATTGAAGTACTATGATCCCAGCTTTGAATGTTTTACAAATACTTTGATCAAGTCTTTGATGGTGCATGTCACCTGAAAAATTATTCTTTCTTTTTATCACTTACCTACTCGAGGGCGAGCAGGAGTTAAGCTTGGGGATGTTGATACATTGCAAATGTATCTATAATTTTTTATGTTCCATGCTTGGTTTTATCCACTTTCTTGTGTTTTGTCCACACTTTGGAGTACTTTTCATATGATTTCTTGGACTAACCTATTAACAAGAGCCAAAGTGCCAGCTGCCTGTTTTCTGCTGTTTTTGGTTCCAGGAAAGTCAGAAAATGAATATTCTCAGAATTGGACGGGACAAAAGCCAAAGTTCCTATTTTTCCGGAAGTCATCAGATACCAGAATACGAGACGGAGAAGGGTGATGACCCACAAGTATAGGGGGTGTATCGCAGTATTTTCGATAAGTAAGAGTGTCGAACCCAACGTGGAGCAGAATGTGCTGGCTAGTGGTATGGATCAGGAATTCTCTACAAATACTTAGCAAACGGATTTTTAGGGGTTTTTGATAAAGCAAGTAAACAAAGTATGAGTAAATAAAAGATAGTAGGAATAAATACAGCAAGTGGCCCAATCCTTTATGTAGCAAAGGACAAGCCGGATGTATTTCTATAGATGACCAAACATTCTCGAGGACACATGGGAAGACTGTCAAGTGCTTTCGCTTCATATAGTCGATTAATCTTCTTTAGCTTGCTAAGTGTTGTGTGGGTGAACCTGTGCTAATGTACCGCCCATCCAAGACTAAATACATACTTGTGATTAAACCCCCTTGCAAACATCCCTAAGTAAAAGAAAGTAATTAAGGTAGAAACCTAACCACAGCTTTAAACTCTAAGACCCTTACGTTCCTTGTGCAATGGTTTCCTAACGGGGGTTCACGTTTCACTCCGGCAACCCCTACGATTAGTAGCCAAATACACAATGCATTCCCCTAGGCCCTTATAGGTAAAGTGTCATGTAGTCGACGTTCACATGACACCACTAGAAGAAGTACACCACAACTTAAATAACAATCTATTGAATCTTTCTCAACATAACTCCACTACTAACAACAAGACTTCTCCCATGTCCTCAAGAACAAAACAAACTACTCACAAGACATCATATGGATCATGATCAAAGATGGAATAATGATGTATAACAATCTGAACATAAACAATAATTCAATGGTTCACTCAATAGCATCAACTACAAAGAGTAATCAACACCGAGAAAGTTTCCCCTATGAAGTACGCAAGATTCAACGCAATTGTTACAACAATATGGAGGTGGTGATGAGGGTGCTGATGGTGATGATGATGGTGCTGATGATCCCGATGAAGTCCAGCTTGATGGTGGTGTTGATGGCGACGTTCTCCCCTCTCCGGGAAGGAATTCCCCCGGCAGAAATCTGTCTGCCGGAGAGATCTTTCTCTCTCGGTGTTTTCCGCCCCGCAGAGGCGGTGGAATCTTTTTGTGGTCGCTCTCCGAGTCTTAGGGTTTCGTGGGGATGATATACGCCAGAGGGGAGAGGCTGGAGTGGGCCAGGGCGGCCACACCACTCCCTGGCGCAGCCTAGGCCTGCCTGCGCCATGGGGTGGTGTGGGCCCCCTGTGGCCCACCTCCACTCCATCTTCTGGCATCCTTAGACTTCTGGAAAAATAGGATTTTCCGTATATTTTCCCGGATTTTCTGATCTTCGCGAATTTTGCCTCCAAATAGCATCTTTTCCATCAGAATCCTGACTGCAGCGGTTCATGCTCCAAAAGTCATCAACCATGCAAAAATAGATGAAATAACATAAGTATCACCTCTCAATACGAAATATATCAATAATAGTGAATTAAGACATAGAATAGTGATGCAAAATGGACGTATCAACTCCCCCCAAGCTTAGACTTCGCTTGTCCCCAAGCGAAACTGAGCTCAATAAACATGACCTCAAGTTTATGGAGTGAAGAGTCGATAAAAGAATACGGGCAAGAAGCATCACATTCATCAAATATATAGATCATAATAGAAGACAACTCGCTATTATACAACTCAACTTGTAATGAGTAAAGGTAACACAATAAAGATACACAAAGTGAATCATCATTGGTAATGGCAAACTTAGCTCTTGGTCGAAGAATAGTCGATAATTTGTTGAGTTCACAAATAGCTGGTTTTCAAAGAAAGCTTTCAAAGTAGTAAACATCAAGATAAGAGCAATGTGCAAGACAAGGAACATAAGAAACATGATTGAATAAATCATTATATGAATGAATGAAACACAACAACTCGAAATACTTCATGAGATAGAAGGGAATAGGTTTACTGACTCAACTACAAAGTAAGAGAAAGGCCCTTCGCAGAAGGAAGCAGGGATTGCAAGTCTCATAACGAGCTCCCAAAAATTATGATACTTACTAGATTTCAGCTCTCATTGCCCCTATCATAGGCATCTTTAGGTGATTAAGGTTAAAGTGACACAACTAAGAGGATATGCTTGAGAAGTTATAAGTTGAAATCTCATGCCCCTTACTTATGAGTACCGATCCTCATGCTACTCAACTTCAGTCACGAGCAAGCTCTTGTCATTGTAAATATGTGCGTATCATTGAGAACCACCAACGAGGTACCCCTTGGATATGACACAGGAGCTATCCCATAATCAAAATGACAAGGCAAGCAGACAATGAGCATCTCAGCGATCTTTTTATTTGCTATTTGCATAGGTTTTTATTGAGGATGCTTCATAGAATGCTCACTATAGTTATGCTGCAAGTTTCCACCATGATTAGGCATGGCTTAGGCTAGCGGCCTAGGCGTTTCTCTAACACACATATAAACTCCATGATCTTACAAGTTCCACTTTTATTTCACACCGCCGGGATCCATAAGCAAAAGAACATGATATCAACTAGGTACAAGTCCCAATGAAGTGTTGAAAGCGGACCCCATGATAGATGGTTCGGCTAACTTCAACTCATAAAGCGCAAGCATATATGCAACAAAGAAGGACCCAATGGTTCAAGTTTATTAAGTGCAAAAAAGTAAGGTGTGCCATCAAGTTTGTGAGAGCTTTAATCACTAATTTTCACATAACAAGTTTAATTTGGGAGGTAGATAAAACAGGAATTTACTTGGAATAGCAAGAATGCTACTAGGTAGGTATGGTGGACGCAAATGGCAAAGGTTTTGGTTTAAAGGAGGTGGATGCACGAGAAGAATTCCCTCAGATGGTTTTGGCTAGCAAGGCTGGGTAGCAAGTACAAGAGTTGAAGGAAACAACCAAACATACAAACGATAAAGACAAACATGCAATCTTCCTTGGTAGCACAAAAGATCTTAACTAGAGAATACTAGACTTATGAGCAAATCAAGAAAGAAAGATGATGAAATTATTTTTCTTTAAAGTACTTCTATCTTTTTCTTTTCAACTCTCAAAAAGGTGTTGCTACTGACCGAGCCAGGTTTGCCAAAACCAACTAAATTAACTCAATGATCCCAAAGTGATACCAATACTAACAACCAGATCAATCATATAACCACGAATTGAAAACTAATATAAGCTACGCAAAAGGGTGAATGATAGAAATTCTCATTAATATTCCATAACAGAAACTCACACCAAGGGATACATATCTAATGAGAGAGGGGACACTTCCATAATGCAAACCATACTACAAAATATCTCCTCTATTCATGATATGACTCTACTAATAAGGTAAAAGGATAGAAGATAGTGATATGATACCGCGACACTCCCCCAAGCTTGGAACAAACCAAGGGGATGCCAAACCTGATGACGAATTACTCCTTCGGTGGTGGTGGTATTATGCTCTTAGTGGACGTGAGGAATTCTTCCAGCATCTTGCGAAGCCTATTATTCTCCCATTGAAGCATGTCCACCTTCCTCTTCAAGTCCCGGTACTTATCGCAGAACTCTTTAGTGGCTCGTAGGGCTTCCATTGATGCAGGGCAAGAGACTAAAGGTACCAGCCCCTGCTTGGGGTCCTGAAGATCCTCCTCCATGGGATCCTTCCCTTTATCCTTGGCAGACACCATTGTGCTTCTAAACTTTCAAAGAGTATGTCCAGACAGAAACAGGTCGAAACAAAAACACAATGAAAACACGATATACGGACCTTGGGAGATCCGGGGGGGTTATATATTACGAAGTTTCGTGTCAAAAGGAAGGTACTAGGAGAAAACGAGTCGGAAGCGGAGTCCTGGGTGGCCTCGCCACCTGGTGGCGCGACCAGGGGTGGGCCCGCGCCATGGGGTGGTGTGGGCCACCCTGGCTCCGTTTTCGTCCCTTTTTCGCTTCGTAGCTTTCCTTATTGACTGAAAACTGCAAAAATATAGTTGGATTGTATTTTCGTGGAACTTTTCTTACCAGAACTGTTACCTAGTTGGAAACGGACTCTGCAGGTCTCTAAATTTCGTATTTTTTGGATCCTTCCGGAGTCATCTCTTGAATATCAATATCTTCATCTTCATACAGTTATTACTTGAGTCATAAAGCCCTTCTCTTCCTTATTACACCATTATCTGCACTTCCTGGAAATTTCTTTCACACAAAACTTCACACAGTTATTATTAGCAACATTAGTATAAGTGAAGTGATAAAACCTTTTTAGTCCAACTTCAACTGAAAACCATCAAAACATAGGCTACTGTAGCAACTCCTTCCGAAAACCAGAAAAGAATTCAAAAAGGAAATCAAATAAAGAAGCAGATGCAAGAGTGGCTAAATCTGTCAAAACAGACCAGTAGGTAAAGATCAATTTTTTAGAAAATCTTCTGTTGCTCAAATCAAAAAGTGCAAAACTAACGAAAGTTAAATACCAACCATGGGCAGAGGAACAAAAAATTACAGCTCAATCCGACATACAGAGATCTCTCACGAATTTTTATGGTGAAGCACAAAAATCTGTTTCGGGACAACAACTTCCCCAAATCTTACTTCTCTCTCATTAGAGGTTGATCTTGACACAAAAACCAAACAAAACGGATAAGGAGCGGTTATTACAAAAGTAATAACTTCCAAGACTCAAAGAAACAAAAACAAACTGAAAGCCAAAACAAATTGGGTTGTCTCCCATAAAGCTCTTTCTTTATAGCCATTAAGATGGGCATGATAATTTTGAAGAAGCTCTCATATGGATATGAATTGAAGTGAAAGAGAGCATTAAGAAGCAAAAACACACGCATTTAAGTCTAACCCACTTCCTATGCAAGGGGATTTTGTAAACAAACAAGTTATTGAAACCAAAGGCAACTTGCATAAGAAGGCAAAAGAAGCGCAGTATAAAAACATTCAGCGTAAAACGAGGAAACTTGATATTATTGAGATACATAAGAACACTTTTACCTCTCTCATAGTAACTTTCAGTATCATGCATAAACTTAACAATATAGCTATCACAAGGACTATCATAGCAATGGTCACTTATTCTAACAGAAAACACGGGAATACTAGCTCTCATAACACTACTTTGTGAAACAATATTAGAGGTATCCTTACAAAGGATATGGTGTCCCTCTTTTTCATACTTAGTGACAAAGTCTTTCACACTTGATATTATAGGTTCATCAACCATTTGTTTATCAGGTTCAACAGCTTTATTCATACTTTCATCTACCATACTAGCCATCATAGAATGTTCCTTTAGCTTAACTGGGAAAGGCATTTTCTGAATATAAGGTTCAGGTAAAACATGATTAGCAGTATAAACTTCAGTAATTCTTGCAGGAACACTCTTAGCAATATCTTTATAAGGTTCATGATACTTATTCCACTTCTTTTTAGGCACTTCAATGTACAAAGTAGAAGCCTTAAAATAAGAAGCAATAGCTTGAGAGTCTAGACCATAAGCATTTTTAATATTTCGAAAGTCATCAATTCCCATAAAATATTCAATGCATTCATAATCATAATTTATACCTGACTTTCTACCTTTGTCATTCTCCCAAGCTTCAGAATTGTCTTGAATACGATCTAGAAGGTCCCATTTAGCTTCTTCTTCCATAAGAGTGAATGATCTAGCACAAGAAGCATCCAATAAATCTTTGTCATGTAGAGGGAGCCTTGCATAAAAGTTGTTGATAATAATATTGTTGGGGAGCTCATGAATGGGACATTTGAGAATTAGTAACTTCAATCTCTCCCAAGCTTGAGCTGTACTCTCTCCATCAAGAGGCCAAAAATTGTATATTTGATTCCGATCTTTATGAATCTCAATAGGAGGATAAAACTTTGAATAAAAGAGAGGCACTATTTCCTCCCATTCCAGAGCTTGACCATTCTTCAGCAGCTTATACCATTCCTCAGCTCTTCCTTTTAGTGATAATGAGAATAACTTCTTCTTAACTTGATCTGTAGTAATACCTGCACACTTGACAACCCGCATAATTCGTGTATAAAGAGTAAATGATCATCGGGATGGACAGTTCCATCCCCAACATAATAGTTATCCATAAAACGATCAATAATTTTTGTAGGTATTTTGAAAACATCATTCTCAGTAGGTGGTGGCTTATCTACTAACTTAGCAGTGGTAGTAGCATTACCAAATAATAAACTCACCGAATTATCCATAACGAAAATAAAGCAACTAGCAGAAGTAAACAATACTCACAGTAGAAGTTTCCTTTACCAGTTCCACTCTCCAATAGCGCTTCACTCCCGGCAACGGCGCCAAAAAATAGTCTTGATGACCCACAAGTATAGGGCGTGTATCGCAGTATTTTTGATAAGTAAGAGTGTCGAACCCAACGAGGAGCAGAAGGTGCTGGCTAGTGGTATGGATCAGGAATTCTCTGCAAATACTTAGCAAACGGATTTTTAGGGGTTTTTGATAAAGCAAGTAAACAAAGTACGAGTAAATAAAAGATAGTAGGAATAGATGCAGCAAGTGGCCCAATCCTTTATGCAGCAAATGACAAGTCGGTTGTATTTCTATAGATGACCAAACGTTCTCGAGGACACATGGGAAGACTGTCAAGTGCTTTCGCTTCATATAGTCGATTAATCTTCTTTAGCTTGCTAAGTGTTGTGTGGGTTAACCTGTGCTAATGTACCGCCCCATCCAAGACTAAATACATACTTGTGATTAAACTCCCTTGCAAACATCTATAAGTACAAGAAAGTAAGTAAGGTAGAAACCTAACCACATCTTTAAACTCTAAGACCCTTATGTCCCTTGTGCAATGGTTTCCTAACGGGGGTTCAGGTTTCTGTCACTCCGGCAACCCCTACGATTCGTAGCCAAATACACAATGCATTTCCCTAGGACCATATAGGTGAAGTGTCATGTAGTCGACGTTCACATGACACCACTAGAAGAAGTACACCACAACTTAAATAACAATCTATTGAATCTTTCTCAACATAACTCCACTACTAACAACAAGACTTCTCCCATGTCCTCAAGAATAAAACGAACTACTCACAAGACATCATATGGATCATGATCAGAGATGGAATAATGATGTATAACAATCTGAACATAAACAATAATTCAATGGTTCACTCAATATCATCAACTACAAAGAGTAATCAACACTGGGAAAGTTTCCCCTATGAACTACGCAAGATTCAACGCAATTATTATAGCAATATGGCGGTGGTGATGTTGGGTCCGCAACATAGAAAACAAAAATTTTCCTACGATGAGAACTATACGCCAAGATCTATCTACTAGATACAGAGCAACGGGTGGACATACATCCATGGAGAACTTACCCTCGAAGATAACGAGCTTTGTTAATGAGTAGGAACTTGTGGTTGATGTAGTCGTACACTTGCCGATCTCAAGATCGTGAGGACGTCCGAGCGCCGCAACTCAGCAGCGCATCCGCACTCGCATAAACGTTCAAGCCACCAGAAAACCTCCACCTCCTCGCTCTAGCAATCCAGCGGAAGAAGCAACTCCTTCCAGACGAAATGCCACCGGGAACATGTATCTCGCTAATCCAAGACCATGGGGGAATAATTCTAGAGGGGGAGAGAGATCCTTCACAAGGAGGTGTGTGGATGAAGGAGGGAATGGGTGGCCTTTTATAGGAGGAGGGGGGTGCCCCCTCTCTCCATGGCCGGCACATGGGGGGGTGACCCCTCACCTCCCCCATTCATGTGGTGGTAACTCCTCCACATAAAAATGCCTCTTCGCATTCCCTTTTAAAGTCTCCACTTTAAATGCATTAAATTTCTCCAAATTTAATGCTCTCTCATTTAATAAAACTCTTTTTATTAAATTTATTCAGAATTTTGTTAATTACTTTAATTAACAAATATTCACATATAGCCCCTTGCAATATTTCAATATCACATGCAGAAACACCTTCTGCAATTTCACCTGAAACAATTTCCGGTTTCTATTGAAACAATTCCTGCGCTTTGCAATTCTTTCGTCTGAAACATATGTGCTCCAAAATGGTGTCCGGTAACTCTTAAGTGTGCCACCCTACGGTTCGCGAATAATGCAGACATGATCGAGACCCTTCTCTGATCAATAATCAGCAGCGGGACCTGGAGATCCGTACTGACTCCTACACATTCAACGATGACTCCTGTGATCGTGAGAACCTTTAACGCTTGTAACTAAATCCCTTTGTCTCTCGATATATTACATGTCCGAGATTCGATCATCGGTATCTCCCTAACTAGTTTGATCTCGTTACTGACATGAACTCTTTTCTCGTTCCCGTGATATAACATTCTAGTGATCACATCACTTGCTTACAAGCTATCCTAATGTGATATCACCGAGAGGGCCTAGAGTATATCTATCCGTCATCTGGATTGACAAATTCCACTCTTGATCCATGAGCCTCAACATAACACCTTCGTAGTACTGAACCCATCTTTATAGTCACCCTGTTACGGTGTGACGTTTGATGTTATCAAGATACTCTTCCGGTGTTAGCAATTAACATGATCTCATGGTCTAAGTATAAAGATTACTTCGTATAATGTTATAGCAATATAAACATAATGACTTGATCGTAATGCTATACTTCGGATGAATGTTCATCACATCATTTCACAAATGCTGTGACCTTGTTATTAACAACATCCAATGTCCATGATCAGGAATCCTTGATCATCTTGTTAATCAACAAGCTAGTCTATAAGAGAGGCATAACTAGGAACCCTTTTTGTTTATTAAACACACATGTATTGATATTCCTTATCAATACAATTATAGCATGCAAAATAAACATCTATCATATACAAGGAATACATAATAACAACTTTATTATTGCCTCTCAGGGCATATTTCCTTCAGTCTCCCACTTGCACTAGAGACAATAATCTAGTTTATATAGTGATAAATCTAACACCCATGGAGTTCTGGTGTTGATCATGTTTTATCCTAGGGAGTACTTTAGTCAACGGATCTGCTACATTCAGGTCCGTGTGTACTTTACAAATCTTTATATCTCCATCCTTGACATGCTCGCGGATGGAGTGAAAACGGCGCTTAATATGCTTGGAATTCTTGTGAGACCTTGGTTCCTTGGCGTTGGCTATGGCTCCATTATTGTCACAATAGATCACCCAGTTCTGTAATGAACTCTTTCATCCAAACTGCCTCCTGCGCCACTTCTTAAGAAGCAACATATTCCGCCTCCATTGTTGATCCAGCCACCACAGGTTGTTTGGAACTCCTCCAACTAACTGCTGCTCCGTTCAAGAGAAATACGTATCCGGATTGAGACTTAGAGTCATCCGGATCAGTGTCAAAGCTAGCATCGACATAACACTTAGCAACTAGCTCTTCTTCACCTCCGTATACAAGAAACATATCCTTAGTTCTTCTCAAGTACTTAAGGATATTCTTGACCGCTATCCAATGTTCCGAACCTGGATCAGATTGGTACCTACTAGTCAAACTAATAGCATGTGCCACATACGGTCTTGTACATAACATGGCATACATTATAGAGCCTATGGCTGAGGCATAGGGGATCTTATCCATTATCTCTCTTTCTTCCGCCGTAGCCGGACACTTGAGTCTTACTCAATGTCTTGCCTTGCAACATAGGTAAGTACCCCTTCTTACTTCCATCCATATTAAACTTCTTTAATATCTTATCAAGGTATGTACTCTGCGATAGCCCAATTAGGCGTCTTGATCTATCTCTATAGATTTTAATTCCTAATATATATGTAGCTTCACCAAGGTCCTTCATCGAAAATTTGCTGTTTAGATAACTTTTAACACTGTTTAAAAGATCTATATCATTTCCAATCAATAATATGTCATACACATATAATATCAGAGATGCCACATTGCTCCCACTCACTTTCTTGTAAATACAAGCCTCTCCATAAGTTTGGACAAATCGAAACTCTTTGATCACCTCATCAAAGCGGAGATTCCAACTCCGGGATGCTTGCTTCAGTCCATAGATGGATCGCTGAAGTTTGCACACCTTATCAGCATCCTTAGGATCGACAAAACCCTTAGGTTGTATCATATACAACTCTTCTTCAATATTACCATTGAGGAACGCAGTTTTGACATCCATCTGCCATATTTCATAATCGAAATATGCAGCAATTGCTAACATAATCCTAACCGACTTAAGCATCGCTACGGGAGAGAATGTCTCATCGTAGTCAACTCCTTGAATTTGTCAAAACCCCTTTGCGACAAGTCGAGCCTTATAGATGGTTACATTACCATCAGCATCAGTTTTTCTTTTGAAAATCCATTTATTCTCAACGGCCTTTCGATCGTGAGGTAAGTCTACCAAGGTCCAAACCTGGTTTTCGTACATGGATTCCATCTCGGATTTCATGGCTTCTATCCATTTGTTGGAATCAGGGCTCATCATCGCTTCTTCATACGTCGCAGGGTCATCTATTTCATCAAATCATGAAATTCATAACAGGATTGCCATACAGTTCAGGAGCTGCACGTGTCCTGCTTGACCTGCGAGGTTCGGTAGTGTCCTCTTTCGGAGTTTCATGATCAATATCATTAGCTCTCTCTTCATTAGGTGAAGTCAACTCCGAAACAACTTCCGGTGATGTGCTACTCGCCATTTCATGAAGAGAATGTTCAATAACCTCTTCGAGTTCTACCTTCCTACTACTCACACCTTTCGCGAGAAACTCCTTCTCAAGAAAGGATCCATTCTTGGCAACAAAAACCTTGCCCTCGGATCTGTGATAGAAGGTATACCCAATTGTTTCCTTGGGGTATCCTATGAAGACGCATTTTTCCGCTTTGGGTTCGAGTTTATCCGGTTGAAGTTTCTTCACATAAACATCGCATCCCCAAACTTTAAGAAATGACAGCTTAGGTTTGTTTCCAAACCATAATTCATACGGTGTCTTTTCAACGGATTTAGATGGTGCCCTATTTAAAGTGAATGCAGCGGTTTCCAGTGCATAACCCTAAAATGACAGTGGCAAGTCAGTCAGAGACATCATAGATCGAACCATATCCAATAAAGTATGATTACAATGTTCTGACACACTGTTACGTTGTGGTGTTCTGGCAGGCGTGAGTTGTGAATCTATTCCACAGTCTTTCATATGTGTGCTAAACTCGTAACTAAGACACTCTCCTCCACGGTCGGACCGCAGAAATTTGATCTTTCTGTTACGATGATTTTCCACTTCATTCTGAAATTGTTTGAACTTTTCAAATAGATATACCCGTATCTACTCAAATCATCCGTGAAAGTAACAAAATAACGATATCCACCTCGCGCCGACACGCTCATTGGTACACACACATCAGTATGTATGATTTCCAATAAATCTGTCGCCCGTTCCATTGAACCGGAAAACGGCGTTCTAGTCATCTTGCCCATAAGGCATGACTCACATGTATCAAATGATTCAAAATCAAGTGATTCCAAAAGACCATCAGAATGGAGTTTCTTCATGCGTTTAACGCCAATATGACCTACATGGCAGTGCCACATATATGCAGATATATCATTATCAAGTTTAATCCTTTTAGCATCAACATTATGAATATGCGTAATACTACTATCGAGATCCAACAGAAATAAACCATTCAACACAGGTGCATGACCATAAAAGATATTATTCATATAAATCGAACAACCATTGTTTTCATACTTAAACGAATAACCACTTTGCATCAAACACGATCCGGATACAATGTTCATGCTCAGTGCAGGCACCAAATAACAATTATTCAGGCTTATAACTAATCCCGACGGCATATGGAGAGGTAGCGTTCCGACGGCGATCACATCAACTCTTGATCCACTGCCGACCCGCATCGTGACCTCATCCCTTGCAAGTTGTCGCTTGTTCGACAGCCCCTGTACAGAGTTACATATATTAGCAACTGATCCCGTATCAAATACCCAGGTGCTACTGCGAGTACTAGTCAAGTACAGATCAATAACATCTATATCACATATACCTTTGTTTGCCTTGCCGGCCTTCTTGTCCGCCAAATACTTGGGGCGCTTCAATGGCCAGTCCCTTGCAATAGTAGCACTTTTCGTGTCGACTTAGGGCCAGCTCGGGGTTTCTTTTCAGGCGCGGCAACAGATTTGCCGCCCTTCTTTCCCTTCTGCTTGCCTTTCTTGTCCTTCTTGAAACCGGTGGTCTTATTGATCATCAACACTTGATGTTCTTTCCTAATCTCCACTTCTGCAGTCTTAAGCATTGATAGAAGCTCGGGAAGAGACTTCTCCATGCCCTGCATATTATAGTTCATCACGAAGCTCTTGTAGCTAGGTGGCAGAGATTGGAGAACATGATGTATGCCTAAGTCAATGGGAATCGTTATTCCCAAGGACACAAGCTTATCGGCATACCCAGACATTTTGAGTACGTGCTCACTAACGGAGCTGTTTTCCTCCATCATGCAGCTAAAGAACTTTTCCGTAGCATTATAACTCTCTACGGCAGCATGGGTATCGAAAATCATTTTCAATTCTCCCATGGTATCAAAAGCATTGCCATTTTCGAAGCGCTTTCGAAGTTCTGGCTCTAGCCCATACAGTATGCCGCAATGAACTAAGTTGTGGTCCTCCTGACGAGTTATATAGACGTTCTTTTCCTCGTCAGGGGCATCAGGAGCTGGTGGGGGTAGCGCATCTAGCACATATTGCTTTTGTGCAGCAGTGAGGAGAATCCTCAAATTCATAGCCCAGTTGGTGAAGTTGCTACCATTCGCAGCAAGTTTCTCTTTCTCCATGAACACATTAAAATTAAAAGCAGGTGGTGCCATCTACAACAGAATTTGTAAAGTATATTTAGACTAAGTTTATGATAGATTGAGTTCAACTAATCCAAATTACTAATAAACTCCCACTCAAAAACGACATCCCTCGTGTCCTTTTGGTGATTACATGAACCAAATCCACTACACCAAGTCTGATCATCACGTGAGTCGGTGTAGCTTCAAAGGCGAGCATCTATATGGGCATCATATCAACTATATGACTCATGCTTAACCTTTCGGTCCGTGTTCCGAGGCCATGTCTGTACATGCTAGGCTCGTCAAGTAAGAACCTTAGTATTTGCGTGTGTAAAACTGTCTTACACCCGTTGTATGAAAGCGTAGAGTTGAGAACACCCGATCATCACGTGATGCCTCAAAACACGATCCACAAATGAGGGATCATCTTATAATGCTACCAAAAGTGCCAAACTAGCAATATAAGATGCTAATGTGTGAATTGAGGTGATATGGTCCATGCATTTGATCTCTATCATTTGCATCGTGGTATGATCTCTATCATTCCTTTGTGTGTAAGGCCAAGGTCTATGGAACTTACCCGTTAAGTGAGTTGTAAGAGTATTTATCATACATCTACTTACAACAATACCATATCAAAACAGTAGGCCAGCAACAATCTAAACTAGACGCCTCTAATTTATCAATTGCAAGTTTTACGTGGCTTAGGGCTTTCGGAGATAGAACCGGTCTAACCTACGAACATGAACCACAACAAGGATAACCAAGTTATTAGCAACTCGTTGTAAATCAGATATTGACTATAGTAGGAGAGACAGACACCCGCTAGCCACTTATGCAAAACTAGTTGCATGTCAGTCGTGGAACCGGTCTCATGTACGATGACATGTAAGGTTGGTCCGGGTCGCTTCATCCCACTATGCCACCAATATCCAAAGTACATAGAAGATGCAATAACATGATCATCATCGCCCACATATAAACATATGTGTACTATCCGTGCAAGCACCTACGCATAGATCAGGCTCTGATACCACTGTTGGGTCCGCAGCATAGAAAACAAAATTTTTCCTACGATGAGAACTATACGCCAAGATCTATCTACTAGATACAGAGCAACGGGTGGACATACATCCATGGAGAACTTACCCTCAAAGACAACGAGCTTTGTTAACGAGTAGGAACTCGTGGTTGGTTTAGTCGTACACTTGCCGATCTCAAGATCGTGAGGACGTCCGAGCGCCGCAACTCAGCAGCGCATCCGCACTCGCATAAACGTTCAAGCCACCAGAAAACCTCCACCTCCTCGCTCTAGCAATCCAGCGGAAGCAGCAACTCCTTCCAGACGAAATGCCACCGGGAACATGTATCTCGCTAATCCAAGACCATGGGGGAATAATTCTAGAGGGGGAGAGAGATCCTTCACAAGGAGGTGTGTGGATGAAGGAGGGAATGGGTGGCCTTTTATAGGAGGAGGGGGGGTGCCCCCTCTCTCCATGGTCAAGCATGGGGTGACCCTCACCTCCCCCATTCATGTGTTGGTAACTCCTCCACATTAAAATGCCTCTTCACATTCCCTTTTAAAGTCTCCACTTTAAATGCATTAAATTTCTCCAAATTTAACGCTCTCTCATTTAATAAATATATTTTTATTAAATTTATTCCGAATTTTGTTAATTACTTTAATTAACAAACATTCACATATAGCCCCTTGCAATATTTCAATAGCACATGCAGAAACACCTTCTGCGATTTCACCCAAAACAATTTCCGGTTTCTATTGAATCAATTCCTGCGCTTTGCAATTCTTTCGTCTGAAACATATGTGCTCCAAAATGGTGTCCGGTAACTCTTAAGTGTTCCACCCTACGGTTCGCGAATAATGCAGACATGATCGAGACCCTTCTATGATCAATAATCAGCAGCGGGACCTGGAGATCTGTACTGACTCCTACACATTCAACGATGACTCTTGTGATCGTGAGAACCTTTAGCGCTTGTAACTAAATCCCTTTGTCTCTCGATATATTCCATGTCCGAGATTCGATCATCGGTATCTCCATACCTAGTTTGATCTCGTTACCGACATGCACTCTTTTCTCGTTCCCTTGATATAACATTCTAGTGATCACATCACTTGCTTGCAAGATATCCTAATGTGATATCACCGAGAGGGCCTAGAGTATATCTATCCATCATCTGGATTGATAAATTCCACTCTTGATCCATGAGCCTCAACATAACACCTTCGTAGTACTGAACCCATCTTTATAGTCACCCTGTTACGGTGTGATGTTTGATGTTATCAAGATACTCTTACGGTGTTAGCAATTAACATGATCTCATGGTCTAAGGATAAAGATTACTTCGTATGATGTTATAGCGATATAAACATAATGACTTGATTGTAATGTTATACTTCGGACGAATGTTCATCACATCATTTCACAAATGTTGTGACCTTGTTATTAACAACATCCAATGTCCATGATCAGGAAACCTTGATCATCTTGTTAATCAACAAGCTAGTCTATAAGAGAGGCATAACTAGGAACCCTTTTTGTTTATTAAACACACATGTATTGATGTTTCCTATCAATACAATTATAGCATGCAAAATAAACATCTATCATATACAAGGAATAAATAATAACAACTTTATTATTGCCTCTCAGGGCATATTTCCTTCAGGTGATGAGGGTGGTGATGGTGATGATGGTGGTGATGATGATGATGATGATCCCGATGAAGTCCAGCTTGATGGTGGTGTTGATGGTGACGTTCTCCCCTCTCCGGGAAGGAATTCCCCCGGCAAAATATGTCTGTCGAAGAGATCTTTCTCTCTCGGTGTTTTCCGCCCCGCAGAGGCGGCGGAATCTTTCTGTGGTCGCTCTCCTAGTCTTAGGGTTTTGTGGGGATGATATACGCCAGAGGGGAGAGGCTGGAGTGGGCCAGGGCGGCCACACCACTCCCTGGCGCGGCCTAGGCCTGCCCGTGCCATGGGGTGGTGTGGGCCCCCTGTGGCCCACCTCCACTCCATCTTCTGGCATCCTTGGTCTTCTGGAAAAATAGGATTTTCCGTATATTTTTCCGGATTTTCTGATCTTTGCAAATTTTGCCTCCAAACAGCACCTTTTCCATCAGGAACCCTGACTGCAGCGGTATATGCTCCAAAAGTCATCAACCATGCAAAAATAGATGAAATAACATAAGTATCACCTCTCAATACGAAATATATCAATGAATAATAGTGAGTTAAGACATATAATAGTGATGCAAAATGGACGTATCAAAGGGATGGGGGCCGGCCACACCACCTGGCCGCATGGCTAGGCCTGGCCCATGCTAGGGGTGGTCTGGCCGAACCCAGCACCCCCTCGGCCTCTCCTTCCGCCTATAAGATGCCCTCGGGACGAAAACCCTAAGTACCCGTTCAAAAATCCACGAAAGAGTCTGTAGCCGCCGTCATCTCCATCCCTAGATTGGGAGGGATCTGAAGCTCTTCCCGGCACCCTGCCGGAGAGGGAATTCACCCTGGAGGCCTTCTTCATCATCATGCAAGCCTTCGGTGTGATGCGTGAGTAGTTCATCTCTGGACTACGGGTACATGTAGTAGCTAGATGGCTGGTTCTCCTCCTTTGTGCTTTCATGTTTATCTTGTGAGCTCCGTTCATGATCAAGATCATATATTTGTAATTATGCATGTTGTGTTTGCGGGGATCCGATGGATATTGAGATGCTATTTAAGATTGATTATTGATTCTATCATGTCTTCGTTATCTGTGATCTTGCATGCTTTGCTTTGTTAGTAGCTATCTTGGCCAAGTAGATGCTAGCAACTCCAAGAGTTAGTATTTATGCTCGATAGTGGGTTCATGCCTCTAGTAATCTGGGAAATTGACATAAATCTCTAAGGTACTAGATGTGTTATTGCTACTAGGGAGAAAACAACAACCTTTGTTCATAGAACAATTGTATTGTTTACATTACACGCAATTCGTAAAGCAATAATCTGTTGCTTGAAACTTAATACTGGAGGGGGTTCGGATGATAACCTGAAGGTGGATTATTAGTCATAGATGCAATTGGATGGCGGTCTATGTATAATGTTGTAATGCCAAATCAAGTTCCAAAGGAGTCAAGATGATTAGTATATGAATGTATTGCTTTCTCGATGTTTGTCAATTGCCCCGTTGTAATTTGTTCACCCAGCATGTTATCTATCTTAAGGAGAGCCACCTCTAGTGAACTATGGACCCCGGTCCTTTCTTTTAGCATCAATCTACAATCAACTGTTTACTGCTTTGTGTTTACTTTCTGCAAACTATTACATTCTTCCACTCGATACGTTTAATATTTTGTTTTAGCAAAACCAGTGAGATTGACAACCTCATCGCAAGTTGGGGACAGAGTTCTGTGGTTGTGTTATGCAGGTCTCCATGTTGTCTTGCACCGGTAGTGCATACCTTAACGCTCAGCTAGCTACACCTTTGGTTTGTTTCCTTGCTCCTACTGGATTGATAACCTTGGTTTCTTACTAAGGGAAAACTTGCTGATATGCTCATCATACCTTCCTCTTGGGGTTCCCCAACGAGCTCGATATATTTTGGCCCCTCACCTAGGTGGGCCGCATCTTCCCCTTGGCCCATATTCGGTCCCGAACTGGCCCGTGAAGCCTGGAGCGTCACTTTTCTCTTTTATCCAAAAACAAATAAAGATCTAAAATTGCCACTTGGTTTAAATCGTTTCAAAAATGCAAACCCACACCAAATGTCTAAATATAAATTTCCTCGTGTTTCTGAATGTTTTCTCAAACACGCAGTACAAGAAGTGGACCAAGATAATGTCTATATTAATCATAGTAATTTAAAATACTCAAAGGTGTCATTTTCACAACAAAATCCTTCAGAGAGTTTAGTAAGTCCAAATTGAGTAGATCCACTTTATTCTGAAAGGTATCTAATATACCTTGCCTTATACCCTGGCCTCATGGTATTTGAAGTCCTAAGTATACACTAGTAAAAATAACAAAAAACCTCATATCTGCCTTATAAAAATTCCCTAGGCATATCTACAACACCTATTAGTCTAATTCCAACTCCTAGAGAAGTAGTACATCAATACCTATCTAAAACTAGGAGATAAGGATTTATTGACCCCCTGTTGAATTTAAGTGAATTAAATACTTTTGTATGTGGTATTATCACTAGATAAATCACTACAGTAGCTATGCAACTCCAAAATTAGTATTTCCAATTGGTACTAGAAGGTATTTTCAATACCTACCCATTGCCCCTTGCCTCATATCAAAAGTCCATGTATATTTAATATGGTGAAAAAGAGAGGTTGTCTACAGAACTACCTTTGGGAATTTCCAGAGGGTATTCTGGTACATACTTTGACATGATTCCAACTCTCAGTAAATAAGTAAATCAAACTCTACCTAATCACCCAAGGAAATAATTTTTGGACATACATAACCTTCCTGGTGAATTATTTCCTAAAACTAGACTTTTAATCACTAGAAAATGCTTTATAAATCAACTGAAATTGATAAAATAGTGAAACCAATTTTGTTGGTTTCCTTTTGTCAACACCTATCTGGTGGTATCATTTAGATACAAATGTATCATTCAGAATATGGTCTTGGTCCAAAACCCATCTCTTAGGTAGTTTCTAGACTATAAATCCTAAGGGATTTTCTTCCATATTTCCAAGACAAGGCCAATCTTTTTAAATCCATTCTTCCTAAGACCTACAGATTTGTAAATTTGTATTGTTCATTGTTTGCTGTATGTATTGTTGCTTGTATGCCTTGTGTTGATTGTGCCCTTGCTTGTTTGCATGTGTGCTCCTTGACGACGATAGTTGCGGTTATCCCGGAGATCAGAAGAAGATGGTTATTATTGTATATTATTGGGTATTCTAAGAAGAAGTCCAGGGACAATTATGCCATATTGCTGATCTCAGGCAAGCCACCTTCTTGCTCATAAGCCTCGTCCTACTGTTTTACTTATGCTTGTTTTACTTACTGTTTTATGAAAACAGCATTGTTTCACTATATGATGTTGTATATCTGGTAGTGGTTTGGCTCCTCTAAACCATTACTCAATGGTACTACTAAGTACAACCCTCTTGATGATACCTACTTGTCCCTAGTATGGTAGATGGTGTAACACACCATACCCCTTTGGAGACCCCGATTTAGTCGAAGCAAAGCTATAGGATGGGAAGACCCCGGAAAAGTTTTACCAAATGTTTTATGATAAAACCTTGGCGAGGTGGGACCTCCCAAGAGTTGTTGAGAAAGAAAAAGGTTTTGTTTTACAAAATGCTGAAGGAAAGCTAGAGGAAAAAGGTTTACAAAAACGCACCCGGTTCTTTGCAGTTTAGCTATAACAACTTAACCCGTGCAACCACATTACTCTGGAATGGGACAGGGCTGGATTTGATGTTTTCTATTCTGGTATAAGCTGCCTCGGAACTACTACAGGGGATCGCGATCCCTAGAGGCTGGGCCTTCTGCTTTAAAGGTCCATGTGGGACACTGACCTAGAGAAGCAACGAACTGTCTGCGGGCAGCCAGGGTTTATTATGAGCCCCTCATTGAAAGCGCCCACTGTGTAAAGTGTAAATGCGCTCCGGTTGGTCCTCGGTACCTGATGTCCTAGTTTTGAGGGGAGTAACACTCATAGGGTAGGCACTTATATTGGAGTGGACATCCGGAGAGTCTTGATCGGTTACTCGACCCACGATCGGTGTAGATCAGGGTAGTGTACCCGGATGATGTGGGGAACATGTACAACCTCTGCAGAGTGTAAATCTATTCGAATAGTTGTGTCCGCGGTCATGGACGGGTTGGAAAAACTTCTGTAGAGCGGTGTTGGTTTTGGTTTCAAAAAGGATTCCAGAAAAGAAATGGCTTTGGAAAGGTTTTGACCATGGGATGGTCGGAAGGAGGAGAAAGGAGTTTGGTCGTGGGATGACCTGAAGATGGGAACAAATGGGTACCCCAATCCTAGTGTTTACAAAACTTTTTAAAAGGTTTCCAAAATGGTTAACAAAGGTTTTCAAAAAAGATATGTAGATGCTATATCTACAGGAGAAACTATTTGAGAAAAGAACCTCTCTCGAAGCCCTCCTACTAATATAGCCATATTGCATATCCTCTTGTTATTATTATTTTCCTAAGGTGGTTTGCGAGTACATTCAAAGTACTCACTGGCATTGTCCCTGGCTATTAACTTGGTCAGATATCAAGAAGAAGGTGAAGTGGACGACTATGCGAGCTAGGACGTTCTCCCAGTCAGTTTCCTGTAGGTTAAGGCATGGCTCGGGCTCTACGCTTAATGAAGTTCCGCTGATGATTGATCGATGTAGCCATAATGGGAAATAAGGTATGACAGGTATTCGTTATGTATTGGAGGTTTACTTTGATACTTGTTTGTTATGTGCCACGACTAACTAATCATGGGATCGTGGTTGTATGCATAACAGGGATTCTCGGAGGATTAATCCGCGGGCCCCACACTTTTCACAAACATATGGATCCAGCAAAGTCATTGCATGTGAGTTCTTTTCACAAACCACATATGGATCCACCAGTGACATTGAATGTGTGTTATTTTCCTAAAACACATATGGTGTTGGGCCACGCAGAGAAAAAAACTTTTTCCTACACGGTGATCCCAAGATCCAGCTCAGGTAGAAGGCCACGAGGATTACCACTAGACACGCAGTTGCGGAATTGATGAAGCACGTCGCTTGATGCAGTGCAGTCCTCGCGATCCGTTCCGGTTCCACGATCTGTTCTTTCTTCACGATCGTCGAAGTGCTGAACGTACATCACCTCCGTCGGTATCCACACGTATGAGGAGGAGCGCCGGCGATGGACTGCTAGGTCCAGTAAGGCGGCGACAGGACTGGACTGGAGCTAGGGTTTCCAACACATGGAGTGACCTAACCGTGTGCTCTAAGCACCTGTGCCCCAGCTTATATAGGGAGTGAAAGTGGGCTCCACTCACTTGTGGCCCATTCACTATAAGGCCTATATTTGCCACTGCAAGTCTCACTTGCTGACTAAGTCCATGTCACTATTTGGGTCCAACCCAAATAGGTTTCCTGTTTGGGTCTAACCCAAACTGCTCCCGATCTTAAGTGAGTGACCCGACAGGCTCATGGTAACCCGGACACGATTCTGAGTCTCACACGTGATCGATCAGTTAGTAGCGGCTCCTAGCAGAACGTGCCAACTCCCAAGTACCAATAAGTCATGACGACATACCTTCCAATGCGACTTTCGTCTGAGTCCCTTTTGCCTCACGATATACCTTGTCG